>BCJO01000002.1:4039390-4639390 GCA_001600335.1 Apiotrichum gracile | reverse complement strand
AGCGATCGCTTGGACTTGGGGAACCCACTAATGACTGGAACCGTGGCAGGCATGGTCCGGCGAAGCAGACGGAACCGTTCCTAGAGGTGGAACCAGAGTTGTTTGTGAGACGCATCGAGTGCGCCAAGGCCACCAGGAACCGCGCTTGCCCGCACACCTCGAGGCTGATGTTTGGTCTCAGAGCCAGCCAGCTAACCCGCTAGCTTGTGAGCGAGGCCAAGCGGCACTTGCAGCTCACGGTCCACCTGACGAGAGCTCGCTGGGCAATCCCACAGCGCCTGCAAGCGTCCTCCGCGCTCCCTCCATCGGCCGCTTAGCTCAGCTGGTTAGAGCATCGTACTAATACGCAGCAGCGTGCTAGTCCATGCGGAGGTCGGCAGTTCGATCCTGTCAGTGGTCAGAAGGCGCGTCGAAGACGGCGCGGCTCTCTTTTTCGACCCCGGATGTGGGGCTGGAGGGAGGGAGGGAGGCGGAGGGCCGGCCGCGCCGGAAGATGGGCTGCCGGGGCAGTGTGGCGTTTGTAGCTGCGCTCGCTGGTGGTCTGTATTCGACGTTGATGGAGGTGTGGCGGTTGATTGGTTCGTGGCACCTCGGGCTCTGTTCGTCGCCCTCTCGGAGGACGCACAGCGGAGTAAGTACTATAAACGCGAGAGGACGGTATGCACGTGCACTAGCAGACGTCGTCATGTCCCGTATCATCTGTGTGCGACGCTCGACAGTGCGCCACCTCTCCTCTTCCTCACTTGCCCACGTTCGTTTCATTCACGATAAGGTTCTGCATGCTACTCGCATCGCAATCGCGTCCACTTCATCAAGACTCAGGCACAAGTCTGCATCGTGCTATCTAGAGTACGTAGCTGGGGTCATATGAAGAGGCAGCTACAGGTTGGCGGAGGAGGGTGTGGTCACGTTGTAGATACGGTGACAACTATAAGGCTAGACTATATTGTAGGAGGAGAAGGGGATAGCCCGTTGGCTTCCAAAGGTTAGTTTGGTATATTGATATAATGTCCGTTGGGGGTAGAAGATGTTGATGAAGCAAAAAGGAAAATACTTTTTACTTGCAGCGGCCGCGGCTGAGGGCGAGGCCCTCCTCGCACTCCTCAATGTGGCAGCGACCCTTGCGGCACGAGACCTCGGTGACGCCGTAGAGGGCGGTGCAGTCGATGCCTCCCTCGCCGGGGCAGCCGCCGCAGGCCTCGAGGTTGTTCATGACGTCGAGGCACTCGTAGCCGGCCTGGTCGTGGTCGGCGCCGAAGAGGCCGCCGACCTGGCACATGCGCTGGTGGGGCTCGCAGAGGGTGAGGCTGCGGCGGGCAACGACGTTGTTGATGGGGACACCCGAGGAGCAGACCTGCATCGAGAGGTCGATACAGATGTTGCCGCACATCGCCCAGCCCTCGGCAGGGGTGGGGCACTGGACACCACTGCCGAGGGGCTTCTTGCAGATTTCTCCGCTGATGGAAGCGGCCTGACCAAGCATACCCGAGCACGTAGAGTCGCTGAGATCATGTTAGCCGAGCGGCCTAAGAAAGAAAGAGGTTGTGTTACTTACGCGAGGATACAGTTAAGGGCAGCACTGGTGTACGCGTTCGCCTGAGTACCACAGACACAATCGAGGTCGAGAGGGCTCTTGCAGCCGACGGCAAGCGACGCCTTGATCGAGCAGGCTCGGATACAGGCCGGGACGGTCCTGGGGCTGTGGCAGTGTCAGCAGAGTAAAGGGTATATGAGAGGGGGCGGGGCTCCGGTCACTTACTCAATGGCCGACGCGGTGCTCGCGGCGAGGAAGAGGGAGGCAATGGTGGAGAAGAGCATTTTGATAGGAGATGTCAAGTGACTGAGAGAAGGTGAATGAGAGTGATCGATTGATTAGAGGGCAGAGTAGAGAGAGAGGTAGGGGATGAGATGTGGGAGTGAGGGGGGGTACGTGAAGAGCGACAGGTAATACTTATATGCCTGCCACAAGGGTTTCTCTCCATCTCCCTCACACTTGGTATGCTTCTCTCAAACTACCACCCTGCTACGGCCATCTAGAGTGGCTTGTCCACCGTCTGGCCCTCCTCCGACGATTCTCGTGTGCTTCTTAGCGTCATAGGCGCGTTTCCATAAGGTCCACAGGGTGATCCCCGCGGCAGGCAACGAGCCCCAGGCCCGATAGTGTGCGCTATTTTTTCCTCGGCACGATTCCCAAGAATAAAGTCGAGAGGACAACGAGAGGACAACGACAAGTCGCTCGCGGCGCTCGCGCCTGTTGCCGCCGGACACCGGACATTGACCGAAGTACATACTTCAAGATTTCTGGCTTTCTAGCGTTTCTGCGGCTGACGCTTCCGTGGATTCAAAGTGGTTTGAAGCTACCGCGAGAGCGCGACCTACGCTAACCATATGCAACGAGATGAGATCAAGGGCAAGATGGCGAGGCAGAGGGCTGATACGTTATGAGTCATAGACTGGCTGGCTAGCACGGCATGAGATTAGGGCAAAACAATTTAACCTTTGCCGGTTGTTTGTGGGTAGGTTTCGCTGGTTTTACAAACGCGGCTTTGTACGTTGGTGCGTCAGTAATTCAATTCATTCCGCTGGTCGTGCGGCGTGCTTTGCAGCTGGCTGGTTTGCGTACCGGCAAGCTCGGCAAGGAGCACGGCACTACGGCACGGCCACCATTGTGCTAATGCTTCTTTGTAGCGCCTTGGCTCTGGTGGCGTGAGGCTAAACCGGAATAGGCATGTGGACCATTCAACTGCCCCTGGCCACCACTCGAGTGTTTAACCTCACGCCCAAGATAGAAGCTTGCATCATGCACCGACCCTGCCTCGTCGCTCCATTGACAGACATTAGTGAACTGTAAAAACGGGGGCTCCTAGGTGGCACGCGGGGCAACATGCGGGGATTGCAGTTAGCGCTATTGTGAGCTGCATGCATCGCGATCATGCTGCAGGGTCGTTTGGCCGTCCATGGTCTGCAATTGCTTGCGCCACAGTGACAGATGTCTCACTAGGGTCATGTGCTAGGTGGTAGGCGGCAGAGAGCGCTCAAGGCTCAGCCGAGCGAGCTGACACATCTGCCACCAACAAGCTCGGACGCGAGCGCTCAGCTGATGATGACAGGCCGTCCATGGCGTCCATGGCGTCCACTTCAGTGCCTCGCAACACGTTCTCGCAAACGGGTGTTATCTTACCATCGCGTCACCCACCCGCTGTTCCACGATCGCTGGTGCGATCAGCCCCGTTTCATACCGCGGATGCGCACAGTTTGGACACAATTTGAACACTCCCGCAAGAAACGTGAACACCTTGTTCGAGCAGCACGACGTCGAGCATGACGGCAGATGGCGCAGTAGTGCAGTCGCGCAGTCGCCGAGGGAGTGATAAACCTGATGTTCCGATCCCCGGAATACCCACTAGCTCCGTTTTGGCTCGCGTTGGGCTACTTTGGACTCTTGCATGTCTCTCCTACTCCGCACCAGGACATGGGTGCAGCGTGGGGCCCGGTGGCTGAGGCGCTGGCGCGCTTGGACTAGCTCAGGTACAATCTCGTGGAAGAAGCATGCATGATCGTGACGAGTCGAGCATTGCACCGCGTCCATGCGGCGTACGCGCCGGCCCTCGACACAACTTGCATTGGTATCTTGGCACGCGGGAGCAGCTTGCATTCCTCACGAATTCGGAAACTCATCAGTGTCATATCTCACCTCGTATCACCTTCCAGAAGCGTTCAGAAATTCGAGATGGCTGACAAGGCGCGTGCAAACTGGAACGAGCTTAATCCTGGAAAAGACTGTGTATGATCTCCTAATTTCTCGCTGTCAAATGATCCCATGCATGTATTGTATTGAAACTGCAACTTGTGCTAGAGAGGCTTCAGAGCATCCATGGAACGTAATTTACATGACTACATGACGTCCAGCGAACAGCCATCTCCGTGGGAAATGTATGCTCATGTTCACGTTCATGACACGTACATGATCTCATGAGAAGATGAACATGAGCTCATGTTCGTGCCGCGAAAGTGGAGGTGGCCAGCGGTGGAGGCTGTGGATGCGAGCAGTCCGTCCTGGTCGTGAAGGGCCCTGCATTCTCGGCGGCATGCAGAACTGCGGGCGTCGCGACGTTGCTTAGTGTCGTGTCTAGCGCTGCGGAGACCGAGGTGACGATGCATGGATGCCGATACGTCCATGCACTTACCCATGTTGGAGCGCACTGTTCTGTCTCACTTCACCCACTCGTCGACTGGAGATCAGCTTAGGCCAGGCATCCTTGGCCCAGCCAGCCCTGGGCTCGTCGCAGACCCTCGTCCTAGGCGCCGAGGCCGAAGCTGGTTCTTGCACTACTAGTACTACTAGTTTGGCTACCGGGGATACCAGGATGAAGTCTGCACTAGCCATACAGTTATGGTTGAGCCGCGGAGATCAGGACCTGCGGCAAAAGGACATTCTCGGAAGTACGGGAGCACCAGCTGCGCGTCAAACGCTGCACCCTGCGCCAGTGCATTACAGTCGTGAGCAGCCGCGAGCAGCCGTCGCACAGGCGATCCGAGTCGCGTCCACGCAGGAGCAGTTCCAGCAGGCAGCCTCGCCGTACGCGAGCATAGCGAGCAAGCAAGTCGACGCCACAGGGCTCGTTTTGCCTCTTATTTTTTTCAGCTGCGGTCCCCCATTCAGTCCACCCCTGAGGTGCGGGGGAGCAGGCAGTGGTCTGAAACGCTTATCGGTTGTTTGCGAATAGACGCGGTTGCTGGCTCGCACTTGTTTGCGTCGCACGCTTTGCTTGGCAGACTTATGGCCGTGTGTTTGTGGGATGTTGATAAGGTGTCGCCGGGGACTGCGACGACGATGGTTGGGACAGATGTTGTGCGGCGTTGCTTGGACACTTGCGCTAGCTTGACTTTGGCAGTGGGATACCAACCGGCCCAAATCGATCCCAGTATTCCTCCTGGCCTCCTGGATGCTGGCTAGGCTGGCGGTACGCTGGTACGCTGGATGCATGCTAGATGCTAGAGTAAGAAAGCCACGTGGAAGATGAAGGACCAAAGTCGCACGAAGGATGGCGTGGCGAGGATCCAGATTGTGGCACTTCTCGTCGTTGGCCATTCACTCCTCTCCGGGTAGCGTTTGGGCTGGGTTGGCTCCCTGCAGCTGGGAGTGGAGAGTAAAGCGGCAGCACGCAGTGGACCAGGGCTGGCTGGGTACTCCTGTTCTCCGTGGGGTGGAGTGTTAAATAATTGCTATTCTTTCGCTGTTTTATTGACCTTTTTCCGGCCTTTTTATTCTGATTATTTCCTGATTTATTGATGTATCTCGCTCACTCGTGGACTCCTCTGTGGCCATAAACCACCATCTGGTGCAGTTGTTCCTAGCTGGAACTGACGTATCGAGCTTTGTGTGGGTTCCCCTGCGTTGGAAGACTGTAAAGGTGGAGTAAACGTTCTGACTACGATGCTCAAGAAGCCAACATGGTTATTGTGTGTTTCTATGGCGACCACGGGATCAGATATGTATGAGTCTACTAAGCTGAAGAGCCGCAATGAGAAATGAGAGCAAGCTCAGAGCACTTTATGAACTGTAGACAGACGATAAATACGTTACGTCGAGCGCACTGATTGGCACTGGGCAACAGCCGAGGGACCCTCGTCACTTCCCCCTATTCGCCTGCCTTTGGGACATACACCGGGACTTTCAAAGTGACATAACTGATCGATTCGTTCCTCTTCAGCCAGATCCACCTTCACTGAAGATACACCTCTATGCATGGAAGAGACCTGGCGCTCACCTCCCCTCTTGTTGTTCCGACTCCACCTCCCCCAAGTGCCACCAACACGGCTCGGCGAGATTTGCTTCCGTGCCTCCACTTTTGATCGCTCCTTTCCTATCTCAACTTTCTGAAATCTCGGCTTGAACGGGCTACGAGTCGTGCTGCTGATACTCCGATACCCCAACTTCGACACCAATGCCGCGCCTCCGCCTCCCGCCTCTACCGCCTGTCGCGGAATGGCGAGACGTATTCCCGCGCACGGGCGGACACCCGTACAAGACTGCGGTGATGAAGACGAAGTTTGATGCGACTGTCAACACCCGCGAGGCCAACTACCGCACCTCGATCGCGAACCCGGCGCTGTGCGACAAGTTTGTGCGCGACCTGGGGCTGCGGGAGAACGAGGTCGTCATCGACGCATACAGCGGCGCGGGCCAGATGACGCGCTCGCTGCTCGCGGGCGGCTACAACCAGACAACGGCCAAGGACTGGGAGAGCGTCAAGAAGGAGCAGGAGGTGGTGGGCCCGCGCATCGGCGAGCGCTCGCGAAAGATCAATGCCGAGTTTGACTATCCTCCATGGGACGTTAAGAAGACCCCGAGTCCAGCCAAGACCGGCCTCAAGACCGGAGAGGAGGTGACGGTGCCCAAGCTCGTCATCGCGGCCGACTCGCACTTTGCGTCATTATCCCGCGGCCTCGGCTTGCACCCGACCGCCGGCGGGCCCGAGCTGCCCAAGCCGTGGGCCAAGAAACCCGACGACCCGACACGGAAGAACCGCCTGGGAAAGCCCGAGCATCACCGCGGAATGTACCCGTCGCTCCTGCAGAAGGACCTCGTCTTCGCAGCGCACAGCGTGTACAACTGGAGCACTGTCCCCGACATTCTCACCGACCCCCTCGTGTTACCTTCCCTTGAGGTCTACGACAAGACCAAGACTGGGCCTGACGCGACGTACCGACCATGGAGCGCCCCGCCGCCCCCCATCACGCTCCTTGCCACCATTCCCAACACGGTCTATGGCGACCAGATGATCTCCCAGTGGATCTCGAGTGCGATCGGCTCGGACGACTACGGGCGTGCGTGGCTGTGGAAGTGGGGCCGCGTCCGAGTGGCCACCCTGGTCCACAAGGGCCTGTATGATGTGAGTCTGAATAAGTGGCAGCCAGACTGACATGTGCAGCGTATCCTCGCACGACCTGGGGAGACAATCCACTGCAAACTCAGTGTCATGGCCCATGCGCTGTTCAACATCCGCCCCCTCCCGCCATACCACCACGTCCCGGACGTCGACAAGGCATCATTGCGCACCCACACAAGCACTATCCTCAAGTCCAAGCACAAGACTCAGCGAGCCAAGCCCACCAAGGCTGCCAAGCCGCCCACAGACGAGGTGACCATCACGCGGATGCTCGACTTTTACAACTGGGGGGGAACGAGGCTCGCGAAAGACAAGATCGCCGAGAACCCGTACCTTCCCCGTCCGCTCCTCCTCGGCATCGAGTTTACACCGCGACTCGACACACCGATCAAGGTCGAGCAGCGCGACCTGTGGGACTTTGTGCTGCGCAAGTGCTTTGTGCGCGAGACGACTGACATTGGTGACGCCATTCCGAAACTCGCATTTGGAGCTGAAAACCTTGTGCCACGGTTTGCCGAGGAAAAGGGCGCAACGCGGTACGCCGGCGACCCCGTCACGCCCGACACGACCGTCCGCGACCTTACCGTCGACCAGTGGGCGCGCGTCGTCGACGTGATCGACAAGTGGGCGTTCAAGCCTGAAGATCTTCTCGCTGATGTCCCCATCCTTGAGGAGAGCCGCGAGATTGGAACGAGCATGTAGGGGACGGAAGAAGGATATATCTTGCATACCATACTTATACCCGTTTTGTACACCGCATGTAAAAAGAGCCCAACTCTACTATCATCTATTATGCTTCCAGCCTGGCGGTTAATGACTTTTGTGTCACCCCGTGGTTTACGACTTGTGCTTTGCCATCCACTCGCGGATGCCCGTGCTGCCCATTTTTGTGTGCTTGAGTTGGTCCTCGTCGACATTGCCGAGGTCGAGGGTGCGGATAATGTCCTCGCCCGCATCGCTCTCGAGGGTGGCCGAGATGACGTCCACGGAGAGGATATCCAGGATCGACAGTCCTTTGGAGCCACGCACACGGTTGACCTCGTTGCCGCCGCCCATCGTCTCGCGGCTGACGGCGATGGCGGTGACTTCGGGGTCCCACGCGGTCGGGCCGAGCCCGTCGTGGATCTCGACCACATCGGGTTTCCGGTCCCCCAGGCCGCACCGGCGGAGGAAGGCGTTGACGGCATCGAGACGCTGCTCCAGGGGCTCGATCAGGTTCGAGTTGTTCTTCGACGCGAGGAGCTTGTCGCTCACGACACCGACGATCAGGCGCTGCTCGGTGATGAACAGTGCGGCGTGCAGCAGCAGCTTGTGTGCCGCGTGCAGGTGGTCAAACGTGCCGCCCATTGCGACAACGTCCCATCCGGGCTCGCTCACGAGTGCCGGAATGTCGGTGCCCGCGGGCAGCGTCCCTGGCGAAGGGACGAACACTTTCGAGACGCCTGGTGCAGCTGCAGCAATGATGTCCGCTCCGATGTCCTGGTGTGCTGGCCGTGTCAGCTGCATGACTCCAAACCCAATCAGCCACTTACACTCGAGCAAGACCACCGACTGCGGGGTAGCGAGCACCTTGTCCTTCCACTCGCCGAGCTCTCCATCAAAGCGCACCTCGACGTCGACGAGCACGCGGTCCGCGGCCCAGTGGCCCGCCGCGAGGGCCGAGTAGATCTGTCCGAGAAAGTGCTGCAGCCTCTCAAAGTGTTTCCGCGGCGCGGCGCGGAGGACGGGGTACAGCTGCTCCGTCCCCGGCGTGGTGAACACGACCGTGACGGACTTGGTGGCGTGCTGCGCCGCGCTGAAGACCGTCGCCATCAGCGACGACGGGTCCTTGAGCAGCGCGGGGGTGAAGGGCAGCACGACGAGGAGGTCGGCTGTGTCGCTCGGAATCGGGCTCATTTTGGGTGTCGGGGGAACAATCTGGGGAATGGGTTGAAGCGTCGAGGTTGTCGGGCAACGTCTAGGGCATTGCCGCTGTCGGTGGGCCCGGTCGGTATACGGTATGCGGCATGCTAATATGCGGTCCGGACCGGATGATCGCATTTCGCATGCGACGCACATGTCCGATGACCCCACGTGGAGCGGAGATTCGATTTTATGTCCATGTCTCTCCTTGATTGGTAAGTGCCACACTCATTTTCAAAAACGCCGCCAAACTCCGTTAATACTGACCAAACCCATTCTGAGTGCGTAAATCTGCAATTCCCAGCCAGGCCATGGTGGAGGCAGTGTGAGGTGGGGTGGGCTTGCTGGGGGTGCGGTACACGCTGGCTTGGCCTGGCTGGGTGGATTGGGGGGTGGGAGCAGAAGAGGCGACTGTGGGCTGGGAGAGCCCTGGCTGGCAGCTTGGCCGCTGTACGGTGGCACTGCACACTGTACGCACGCTGGCTGGCTGGCTGTAGTCAATTGCTTGCCATTACTTGGTGGTTTCTCCTTAACCCTCAACACCGTAAAAAAACAGGTGAGAATCACAGCTCCGATCCCGCAGATGGCCTCCGACGACGACGGGACGCACACGACCGTGCCGCTGGCACGCCGCGCACGCTGCGTGCCATAGTGGGATTATCGAGTGGGAAGGATTTGGGAGTGTGGATGGGGACTGGGGAGGCGAAAAGAGATGTGGATTTTTCTCCAGCCTCGATGGCGAGGAGGAGAATCTGCATTTCTCGCGGAGCACGGAGACGGCGTAGACGGAGCTCCAGCCGGCGCGCTTGGCGTGCGTCTACGTGCTTCTATGCTGCGGTCCGCAACCTCCATCGTCCTCCACTTCGGATCCGGATTCCCTACTCGCGAGCAAAAGCGTCAACTTTTGATTGCTCAGCAAACGGGCTCAATTCTCCAAACCTCCTTGGAGTGGCGAGCGCAAAGGCTTTATAAGCAACGCACTCGTCTACCATCTTGCTTTCTCCATCCTTCATCACACCCCCGAAACTAACACTCGTTCAGTCAAGATGGGTCGCCGTCCCGCTCGTTGCTACCGTTACTGCAAGAACAAGCCCTTCCCCAAGTCGCGCTACAACCGTGGTGTGCCCGACGCCAAGATCAGGATTTATGACCTTGGTCGCAAGAAGGCATCCGTCGATGACTTCCCCTTCTGCTGCCACCTCGTCTCGGACGAGTACGAGCAGCTCTCTTCCGAGGCTCTCGAGGCCGCCCGTATTTGTGCCAACAAGTACATTGTGAAGACCGCCGGTAAGGAGGCGTTCCATCTCCGTGTCCGTGTCCACCCCTTCCACATCATCCGTATCAACAAGATGCTTTCGTGCGCCGGTGCCGATCGTCTTCAGCAGGGTATGCGTGGTGCTTGGGGTAAGCCTTACGGTTCGGTTGCCCGTGTCAACATGTGAGTAAAACCGAGTTCTGTCTTCGCGTCCAGCATCTAACACCCCAACAGTGGCCAGGTCATCATGTCGATCCGTTGCCGTGACCAGCACAAGCCCGTCATCATCGAGGCTCTCCGTCGTGCTCGTTACAAGTTCCCCGGACGCCAGAAGATCATCATCTCGAAGAAGTGGGGTTTCACCTCGCTCGACCGCCCCGACTACGAGGCCCTCAAGGCCAACAAGCAGGTCGTCAACGACGGTGCCTACGTCCAGTTCCTCAAGCCCAAGGGCAACCTCGAGAACAACCTCCGCATGGCTCTCCGCGCTTAAGCGTAGTGTCGCGCAGATGGTTGGGACGGACTGTAGACTGGTTGTCGCATAGTCGCATGCATGGCTAGCGATAATTTGGAGCAGTTGCACAGAAGTGTCAAGACGCGCTGATAACTAATCTTTGTCTCTCATTCCTCTGCAGATCATAGATCTCGCAAGCATACCCATGGTGTTATATTTGTGCATACCGTTTGGAGATATCGAGGTATGCTGGTATTGGAATGGTACTTTAGATGGTATGAACCACCATGACCATGGAGGTGGCATGTGACGTCAGGTCGCCACCCAGACAGACCCAACGACCTACGAGTGTACTATGATGGGATGGATGGACTTGGACACACAGACATCGTTTCCATCACCACAGCTGCTTCTTAACGTTTCATCCTCTTCACTCGTCTTCGCCATCATCATCATCCTCCACGCCCTTGGTCTCCATCGCTCTCCAAGTAGTAGTGGCAGCAGCAGGTGGAGGGACTACTCACAGTAGACAAAACAACAACACCAGAAGTCACTCATCAGTACACATTCAATACCACGACCCCACCCACCTCTTTCTAACTGTACTTCATCGCTACCCATATCTTGCTCCCACGACCCCACGGTAGCTAGCTCGACGCCGCTACGCCCCATCCATAAACTGTTCCTCTTCCACCTCTCCTTCCCCCGTCACATCCGTCGCCCCGACTAAGACATTCAATTTCAGTTACATTTCCTCACCGAGCCGATAGTCACCCCGAGTCTGCCCACTTGCAAGGCGCAGAGGGGCCCCCATTCCAGCACTACCGCCCCGAACACCGTCCCCCTTTCAGACACCATGGCCTGGATGTCGAGCGGACGAACGAACATCGAGGTAAGCCAGGCTGAGCGGAGGGCACGCTGGGCCCCGAGGGCGGGGGTGCCGTTGCTAACAAAGTGTCTAGCTCGTCGACCGCATGGTCGCCAACGGCCTCATTACGTCGCCGCGCGTTGCTGAGGTGCGCACCGTATGGTATAGACCACGATAGCACTAACATGATCCAAGGCAATGCGGCACGTCGACCGCCAGCACTACGTTCCCTCCATTCGTACCGCGTACGAGGACTCTCCTCAGTGCGTTTATCGCACAGGGCATAGCCACACTAACCTGGCTCATGGCCCTCTGTCCTCCCCCTAACACCCCAGACGGATTGGCTTTAACGCCACCATCTCGGCCCCCCACATGCATGCGCACGCGTGCGAGAATCTCCTGGCCTACATTGACGCCGCCAACAAGAACCAAGGTGCTGTGCTGGACGTCGGCAGCGGGAGTGGCTACTGTGAGCTAGAGATTGACCTCAGGTCTGAGCCTGCGCTGACTGTGTGCCTTCCCTTGCCTATGCCGTGTCCTCTGCGCGCTCGCTCCAAAACATCTGTCCTCACCTCTGGACACCGTCGGGTTCGCCGCGCTGCTCGCCGACATGTCCGCCTTCTCTCCGGCTGTCTCTCCTCGTCTCCGCCACTGCAACCGCTGAACCCTACGGCGGACCACGACATACGTGCACGCCATTGACCATGGATCGCGGATCGCACACGCCCCACCTTTACCACATCGTATTATTCACACTGCGATCCATATACCCACGCGGGCACCGTGCTTCCTTATTGATCCTCCCCAACTCCGGCTATACGCCCCTTTGCACCCTTCAGTGACAGCGGTCTTCCACCATCTTGCGCCGCGGGCCGTCGTGATCGGGATCGATCACCTGCCCGGCCTGGCCACCCTGGCCCGGGGCAATCTCGAACAGGACGGAGTGACCCTCGGGTCGCGAATCAATATCGTTTGCGGCGACGGGCGCGCGGGGTGGCCCTCTGACGGTGAGTTCGACTGTGGCGGTTGTCGTTGCCGATTTGCGCTTGTCGGGCAGATCCTGTGATAGGAGCGAAGAAGCAACACGGACCGACGGGGCCCTCGCGAGTCGTGCTAGGATTGCCGCGAAGCCAAGATCTGACTGACTCCTCGCACAGCTCCGTACCAGGTGATTCACGTTGGAGCAGCCGCACCAACCATTCCCGACGCCCTCGTTGATCAGCTGGCATCTCCAGGTCGCATGTTCATTCCCGTTGGGGTGGACGAGCAGGGTGAGTGTGGCACCAGTCTGTCGCTGTGATGAAGTGATTTCATCCCTGTCAACCTGACGGCGACCCTCTCCCCTTGCTTCTTGCTAATGCGCCCAGATATATGGCAGGTAGACAAGGACGCGGACGGGATCGTCACGCGTAGTAAGCTGTTCGGCGTGCGGGTGCGTGTGGCTGAGGAGCCCCTGTCGGCCAAGCTAATACTGTGCAGTATGTGCCGCTCACCGACAAGGACAAACAATGGCAGTCCGAGAAGGATAAGCAGTGGGCGTCGTGAACCTGCGAGCCCACATGTGTATAACGGCAACAACCACCAGATACGCTCATACGATCAAGACGCGAGTTCCACAGTAGTTTCGTCACTTTCTCTTGGGCCGACGCGATGCGTTTGCGCCCGATCTCTCCCAATCTTCGGTTTCACACCCGGCGGACCAGTTCTGGCCCGTACTCATCTCACCCTCATATCATTGTCCAGTCGTCTCCGTCTCCGTTTCTCGTCCCAGCTTCCGCCGACCCTCTGGCATCGTCCTCCCGCAGCTGGTCAGCCCCGCTGATCGGCTCGTCCACCTCATTCTCCTTGCACGCTCAATCACGACATAACATCTTTCCATTCACTTTGGGTATCGGTTTCGTGTAGGGCTCCAGCTCGGCCGTACGCGTTCAAGCACGGCCACGGTCTATGACTCCGTCGTTTCTCGGTAGGCGAGACGGAGACCAACTGCGGGCCAATGCGCTGTTCGCCGTGCGGGCAGCGTTGTACAGATATCTATATGCAAACAGCTTCCAGTGAGACAGTGTGTGCTCAGTTAAGACGGCGTATCCAAGGAGGCAGAGAGTAATGGTAACATGCTTAAAGGCTACAAATGGTACAACTCGGCACAAGGGCGGCCAGGAGTCTCGACCGACGGGCGTCTGATGACAGTGACCAAGGGCAATGCCGCCAGAGACCGCAAGTCTCGTAGCTGCGCACAGCACCCAGTCATCAACCTCCCGCCATGGCCGCGATCCTCGCGAATCCAGCCAGCCGGCGACTCTCCGATCGACGAGTCAAAAGCTGTTACAGTGGTCAGCAACAATATCTCAAACAACAGCAAATGCGGGAAATAGAGAGATGATTTCAGAGAACCTGGAAACAGCATAGCCTGTGGGCGTAATGCAGATGGCACTTCCTATTATTACACAGATGATTTCGTCATGTTGAGAGAGGGGGGGGGGGCGGGGGKGGTGGAGTGAGGGAGGGAGGGGGCGCACGGGGTATGTGCGTGGCGCCTTGCACGCATCGGTGCACGACAGGAGGCGGAGACTCACAGGAAAGCAATGGGCGATGGAAGGAGGTGTGATCGCAACAACGAGATAAAACTAAATACGACGACGGCAAGTGCAGTCGACTATGCACAGTTGCAGAATTAATTCTGCTCCGCCAGAATAGTGCCACAGTGCGAAATCGCGTCGCCACCATAGCGCCAGAGCCTAACGCCGCTCGCCCTCACTAGGGCGAGAGCTAGATACAATTTACTCCCGCTCGCACCCAGCCTCGCAGCTCGCACCAGCCCCAGCACCTATATAACCCTCCCGAGCACTTGCACTTTTTTTTTCCTCAAGCTCGACCCACTGCTGGCCCCGCGCTCTATCGCGGGGTCGCCACCTACCTATCGGCCAGGCCGGGTCCGCTCGCAGAGCAAACCTATTACTTACGACCCATTAATCGCTCCGCACGCCGACAAGCACGGGTGACGGAGTTTCATGCCGGGTGGACATGTCTCTTATCGTTGTTTTTATTTTTGATGTCAATTATTGCTACCCACATTTGTCGCTGCTCGTTGTCTACTCTTCCGCGTTCTTCGGTGCCCAACTTGCCACTCGCGCCGAACATCTCTCAGTGTCCTGTTCAAAGCGTCTCTGTTCAAAGCGTTTCTCAGTATCAATAGTCGCGTCGGAACACGTGCCCAGAACTGGTGCTCGGCCGAGCTAGCTTGCAATGTCAATTATGACAAGATATTAACAATGCAGATGCAGATGGCTAGACAGTATATACCCCCGGCCGGACGACAAACGCCGTGTTGCCCGCGAGCACGCTGACGGGCACCTCGCACTCGACCATCTCCGTGCGGGCCTCGACAAAGTCGGCGCTGCCCTCCTGCATGAACGGGACGACGGTCGGCGCAGACGTGTACGGGGCGTTGTCGGCGTCGCCCTCCGTGGGGAGGAGGTGTGCGACGGTGGCGGGCGGAGTGGGCTTGATGGGGGTGTGTGGCTGTGAGCCCATCGACCGCCTGACGTCGTGGCTTGCGCTTTTGCGGCGCGGAGGCACAGCCACGAGAAAGGAGAGCCGTACCCGCCACTCGAGGCCGCCCGCTTTGCCGTCCTCGCCGGCCGTGAGAGAGAAGGCGGGTGTGGCGTCGGACGGAATGTCGAGGCTGAACGGCATGCGCGCCGTGTGGAGTGCGTAGGCAGTACGATGCTCGGCGTGGACCTTGCGTAGTTCCGGTGCTCGAGCACGGCCAGATGAACTTGCCGATGGTGGCAGCAGCTGCTCGGGGATCACCTCGTGTGTCTCCAGCAGCGCAGAGATCTTCAGCACGCGCCGGTCAGAGCCG
This sequence comes from Apiotrichum gracile, assembly GCA_001600335.1. NCBI lineage: Eukaryota > Fungi > Basidiomycota > Tremellomycetes > Trichosporonales > Trichosporonaceae > Apiotrichum > Apiotrichum gracile. Next base: position 4,624,153 of record BCJO01000002.1, on the reverse strand, counting down.
GGCTCGTTGAAGGTCACAACTCCCATGACCGTCTCGCCGAGGCGGTACGTCGTCTTTATCAGCGTCAGAACGGCTACGACCTGGCCGTCCTTGCGGATATCATAAGACGCTGCGGGTCAGTCGGTGCATGGCCATGGCGCACTTACATTTAGGAGAGTGACGAGAGAGGATCTCCACTGCCTCCCCGCATCGCTGAGCTTCCTCGATAAGCTCTTCATCGCCAGCAACCAAGCTTGTCGCGCGTGGTCGCATTAAAGGCGGTCGTACCTCGTCTGGAGCGGCGAGGAACGGTCCGCCCAATGCAGAAAATCCCGTCGACTTGGGGAATGTCACGTTGACAGGCGAGTTCAACGATACGATGTGCTCGCTCTGCCTCGCCGCCATGGACGGCATTGACCCCAAGAGAGGGCTCCTCGGACCAAGACCGGGAGAGAGGGGAGCCAGAGGCATCATAGTCTTACTGGGCGACGGAGGAACCCGTGACAAGCTGTCGTCGTCTAATGTGTCGAGGAGATGGCGGGCATATGTCGCCAGCGAGTCGTCTCTGTGTCGTGGCGGTTCCTGCGGGGCCTGCCGCCTACCAGAAGAAACAGACGCTCCTTGCACAGGCCGCTCAACGACCGATGCCTGTTCTGTGGTCTGAATCACAGGGTGGAGGACGTCGTATGTCTGGAGAGGGTTTGCCAGCGAGACATTTGGCCAGACGCGCACCGGAATGTTGATTTCCTTGGTCCGTTGACGCTTTCCTGGTCCTGGCAGTGCAACGTTCAGAGACAGCACCAGCTCGTATGAGAATCTTAGCGCGCGGCCTTTGAAGGCCGGAGGAAGGCTGGTAGGCAGCTGAAGCGTGTACAGGACTGCAAAGTCAGCCATATTCGGCACCATACTACTCACATTCACGCGTCTCTCCTTCTGCAAGTCTGAGGTCAACCCCGATCAGACTTCTTGTGGTCTCGAGAACGGGCAGGTCGTTCGTGTTCCAGACTCGTTTCCGCTCCTCCTCTAGAGTTCCTCCGCTCCCTCCATAGACCAACCCTTTGGCCAGTCCAAACAGGCTGCCGGTAAAGCTTGGTTGCGCATCCTTGCCTATCGCGCCAGTGCCAAAGTTGATTGCCCATCTCGAACTGCGGCTCGTTGCGGCATCAGAGCCTGCAAAAGATCCCGAGCCGATAGGCTGGTGCAGGAGCTTGGATTTCAACGGCAGCAAGGGGTCTGGCGGAATGTGTTGATGGGACGGCGAAAAGCGGGCGACCAGCCGGGTATGTGCCCACAATATTGTGGTACTCCCGGTATCTAGCGGCAACCGATTTTTCATCGCCGGATGCGAAGGAGGGGGGCTGAGAAGTGATGTTCCGTACGCATTGTGATATGAAGGCGCTCGGAGGTGTGGCGGTCTTCGGCCATTTTCTCGTGTCGGCGAGTCAATCGTCGACGACGAGGAAGAGTTGAAGGAGGAGGTGGACGAGGACAGTGAATTTGCCCAAGGCGCTGGAGTGTGGTTTCCAGAACTTGGAGACCGGGGCGGAAGCGAGCGTGCAGATGTCGGCGGTTCCGGCAGCTGGCTCGGCCTGTAAGGCTCCTCCATGACGTTGGGTAATGTCGGAGAGGGCATAGGTGAGGGTCGCGACGATCCGCGTCTCGATGGGCCAGCCTCATACGAGTGCCTGCCCTCCAACGAGAAATCCGGCGTCCGCGGAGTGGTGGCTTGCGCATCCTGCAGTTGGCTGTCGTTACCCGCAGGTAAAGGCGCCGACTGAGGCGCCAGACCAGCCGAGGGAGGTGGAGAGTTGGTATACGCGCTCGCAAGCGATACCTTGCGCGCGTGGGGATGAGCTCTCGGAATGGCGGGATTGCGTCGCAGAGGTAACGGTGCAGGCGTCGGGGTCACCGCTGTGTGTCAGTATTCACTTAAAGTATCCACTCACGAGGCGCCGAGCTCTCTCCGTTTGAGAGTGCCCACACCATCTCCTGAGGACTGAGTGTGCCTTTCCCAAGCGCGAGACTTTGTGTGCGACGCGTGTGTCCATGGCCAGAGGGTCGCCGTGCATGCTCTCCCCTCCACGCCGAGGACGCTGGCGACCATGCCCTATCAGGACTAGTTGCCGGGTTCGGTGAGGACGGCGCAGGCGAAGAGAAACCTCCCGATGGCCATTGTCCGGCCCAGTTGGGATCCGGGGTGGATGGAACGGAAAACGCGTGTGGTGTTGACGGTGCTTCGGTGGTCGGATAAGGCAGACGGCTATTGTGGAACGAGATTACGGCGGAGAACACCTCGCCTGCGTAGAAAGCCGAAGCGCACGGTGTGACTGTCACTTCGAGATGAGGGTCGTCGTCATTACTGCGCGGGCTGGCCGATGCGGAACCCGGAGATCGAGAGAACATGCTGAGAGGCGACGAGATCAGGCGAGAGAGACTGGATGATCCTCTCGCTATCTCCTCATCTATCTCTCCATGCGAATGGAGATGGAATAGTTGCTGTCAAAGATACTGAGATGATACGAGTGAGAGATCAAGAGAGCGACGAAACATGAAGCGTGCTCGATTACAGTGCACATACGTAGTAGTAAGGCTGCCCAGGGCTAGGCTAGGACGTGTTGTGGGCATAGTAATCGACGGAATGGGAATGTGGGGCTCCTAATGTCCGTGGCCACGTGACTCTGATCCCGCTTTCCCTTTGGTGGTTTCCTGATTGTGACACGTCCCCTCTCAGTCATGATCAGCCAGCGCTGGCCAGCTCAGCCTGGCTGGCTTATTCTCCTCGTTGCTTTGGTGGAAGTTTTTGCTTCTCCCCTTTTCCGTCCACTCCCACTTTTCCACCCCCGCCCTTCCATTCCATCCATTTACTCCCCATCGCCACCTATCGACTCGTCGTCAACGCTTCATAATCAGATAGCACAGACCTACAGCTAGAACATACCCTTCGATAAGCACGATCCGTGGACTGTAGCCGTTTTTACGCCCGGTGGCGAACGCTTCTTCCTTTTTTCCCAGACCCCCTTCCCTGTGCTTCCACCTGTCACTGTAGCTGGCGAATCTGGAGACCCCGGATCCTTTTTTTGGCCGAAACATCACAACAACACCACCGACAACGGCAACAACAACAACAGTAATCACCAATGGTATCCACACCCGCCTCCAAGAGCGGTCGCTCGGGGAGCGAATCCCCGGCACCCTCTGTAGCTGCACCTGGATCCTACTCGCTCTCGGTAAGTCGCGCGTGTATATACTTGATGCTAACTTGCAGGATGTCGTTCCGGGAGTCAAGATCTTTGTCATCAAGCCATTGGGCACTGGCGCGATCGAGCATCGTAAAGCCGAGGTCCTGTCTACACGGCCGAAACCCGTCTCCGCGTTTGCTCCCCAGCCTGGGCCGAATGACCCCAAGCCGGATCCTCGTGACGACACCGAGTACTATATCCACTATGTCGAGTTCAACAAGCGTCTCGACGAGTGGGTGGGCGGCAGCCGTCTCATGACCGACCGCGAGATGGAGTGGCCAAAGCCAAAGGAGGACAGCAAGAAGAAGGCATCCAGCAAAACACCAGGCAAGGCATCAGGAGCCGCGACACCAACCCGTCCTTCCAAGGGCGGCACACCAAAGAGCCTGCTGAAGAAGGCAGCCACCAAAGCTGCTTCTCAGGTCGGCAAAGCTCCCGGCAAGGGACCGCGCAGCAAGCTCGGAAAGGCGTCAAAGGCAGCATCTGCGACCGAGGACGAAGGAACGGATACGGATGATGCCGAAGCCGACGGCGATGACGATCTCGATGCTGATGGGGATGCGAGCATGTCCTCTGTCGACGGCGACGACGATGCCTCCTCGGTGGTTTCGCCCAGTGACCCAACCGCGCGGTCACCCATCTTCAGCAAAAAGCAAGAGATTGAGAAGCTCCGCACGTCGGGTTCCATGACGCAGAGCCACAGCGAGATTTCTCGTGTCAAGAACCTCAACAAGCTCCAGATTGGCAAGTCTGAAGTCGAGGCATGGTATTTCTCGCCTTACCCGGCCGAGTACGCGCACCTGCCCAAGCTGTTCATTTGCGAGTTCTGCTTGTTATTCTACCCTTCGGGCACGCAGCTCGCTCGCCATCGCACAAAGTGCTCGCTCATGCACCCACCAGGCAACGAGATCTACCGCCACAACGGCATCTCCTTCTTCGAGATTGACGGCCGCCGGCAACGGACATGGTGCCGCAACCTGTGTCTCTTGAGCAAGTGTTTCCTCGACCACAAGACGCTCTACTACGACGTCGACCCGTTCATGTACTACTGCATGACAGTAAAGGACGAGTACGGAGACCATCTGATTGGATACTTTTCCAAGGAGAAGGAGTCCGCCGAAGGATACAATGTCGCCTGTATTCTCACCCTTCCTCAGCACCAGCGCAAGGGATACGGCAAGGTCCTCATCGAATTTAGCTACGAGCTGTCCAAGGTGGAAGGCAAGCTGGGTTCTCCCGAGAAGCCGCTCTCCGACTTGGGTCTGCTTTCGTACCGCGCGTACTGGCAGGAGAAAATTGTCGAGCTCCTCATCGAGTCCGAGGATGAGATCAGTCTCGACGAGATTGCTCACCGGACGAGTATCACTCATGGCGACATCATGCACACGTAAGTGGATCCATAGGAGCTTAACTGACTGTCTAGCTGCCAGGCTCTCCAGATGATCAAGTACTACAAGGGCCAGCACATTATCCACCTCACCGACGCCGTGCTTGAGCAGTACCAGAAGACCAAGTCTCGCGCACGCAACCCCATCAAGCCCGACGCTCTCAAGTGGAAGCCGTGAGTCGACAGTTTGGCGGGCGTGTACTAACTTCCAGGCCTGTTTTCACTCGCTCGCAGCTTGCATTTGGCTTCTAAACGTCCTTTTAATCTCCACTCTTGGTGTCTTTCTCTTCCTCTCTTGATTTGTAGCATCCACCCATATTAGCATAGTTGTAGCGCGAGGTTAGAATGCAGTCGTAACTGTTATGGTGAGTATCACCAGGCCACTCGTTCTTAACTTGGGAGTGGAGTGCCGCGCGCTGATGTTCCCTCGGCCACTTGAGTTCTCACTTTCTCAGTCAGCGACCTGGCGCTCTTGCCACGCATCACTCGCTACTTGTCACTAACCACTTATCACTAATTACCACTTCCGCCTAAAGGTAAGGGAACACGATGCAGCTCCTCATCCTTGAAGGCGGCGTCCCAAAATGTCACTGGAAAATCGAACCCAGGTCACAAGAGAAGAGATGTGCAGCTTAAGAATCTGACGCTTGACGGGAGTCTGTGGGTGGGAACGTGCGATGATCTCCTCTCTGCCTGGTTCTTCCACAGTTTCCAGGTAGCCCCTGCGGCTGACTCCGACTCACGCGCAAACCAACAATCCAGCATGGGTGGAGAGCAGAACCTATTATTGGTATTCCCGCACACAAAAGACAAGGACACTCCTCATTGCTGAATCGAGACCGAGGACGACTGGCGCCACAGGCTCTACCGGCAAGTAACCCTCCGCGCCTCTGTCCCATGCCCCACCTCGCCTCTCTGGGCTCTTGTATCCAACAAAAATGAGCGCTCACTCTTCCGAGTCAGCTCCGACAACGACATGATTCGAACATGTGCTCCCGAAGGAAGCTGATTTCGAGTCAACCGCGTTAACCACTCCGCCACGTTGCCAGATATTACTTGGTACACAGGCCGATCATCGCCGCGTCGAAGGCTATTGGGCGCTCGGGTTGTCGGTCTGCTTCTTCCGCACTCTTGTATCATTGTCACCATACCCCTCGACTCGTGGTCAGTGGCTGTCTCGGAACCAGAGCAGCGTGACTCAAATTAACCTTTTGCATTGCATCTATTACTGCTTGCCGAGCACTTCGAGCAAGCGCCCTATCTACTAATACTTACGCCTCCTTGCAAGCGAGCTCGTGGCGAGCCCGCTCCTCGGCCTTCTCGACCTGCGCGAGGATGGCGTCCTCTGTGACCTCGTCCTTGTTGCGAAAGCGCACAATCTTGTGGTCCTCAATGTCATTGTGCCTGCGGTCCAGGACCATCTCCTGGGCGAAGATGGAGATGAGCAGGGCCAAAACTGTCGTTCCGATCGCAGCCGCGAGGAGAGGCTTCATGGCCATGGTGTACGCGAGGTTGACCTTGTCGTGGGGCAGGTAGCGGCGGGCAGCACTGATGTTGCCAAAGATGCGCTTGCGCTCGGCCTCGGAGATGTCGGGAAGGTACTTTGCGAGGTTCTGGGTAACCTGGGAGTTCCAGACGCTTGCGCTGATAGAGTTTGCGACCGAGCCGCTGATCTCCGAGATCATGTGCAGGACGGACATGGCACCCGCGAGGTCCTTGTGGGGAGCGGAAGCGGGAGCGGCAACAGCGGTGGTGGTAACGATCATACCGGCGCCGCACGAGACCAGGATCTTACCCCACACGAGGGTGACGTCGCGCTGGTCATGCATGGCGGCGTAGTAGTTGATACCCTCGCCCACAGAGCGGATGACAAGACCAGCGATTTGGATATAGCGGTAACGGTGAGTGAAGCGCATGAGGATGCCGGTGAAGACGGCAAAGAAGCACAGACCGACAGTGTGGATGTTCGAGAAGTACGTGTAGTTCCTGCTGGTCCACTCCGGCTTAATAATGAAGGCCCACGAGTTGTAGTAGGCGCTGGTGAGACCCGTGGAGAAGAAGTGCAGAGCATTGACGGTAACGCAGGTAAGCTAAGAAAGACATCAGCATTCGTTGCATTGATTCCAAAAATCTGCGCTCGTGCGGGTGTACTCACGAAGGTGCGGTTCATCAAGCGCCTGGGCCAAACCGGGCTCTTCGCAAAGAACGAGTCCCATACGATAAAGGCGATGAAGAGGACACCACCGATGGTGTACATGGCAATGAGCGAGGGGTTCTTGTAGCCGTCGCGGACGATGCGTTCGAGGGTGGGAGGGGCGAGCAGAAGACTGAGGCCGACAGCAAAGAGCACAAGACCGAAACCGTCGATGGCGCTCCACGCATCGAGAAGTGTCTGAAGGAACGAGCGAGGGGGAGGAGGCTCGACAGCCTCCAGAACTTGGCGACGCGCGTAGGTTGACGACGCGAGCGACAGCGCGCCAAGCTTCTTTGCGCGGTGGTGGCCCCAGAACATGACGCCAATGGAGGGGAGGATGGCGACGGGGACAATGATGGTGAACATGCCGTACTGGGACGCGTCAGCTGCCGACCACTTTGTTGTTGCTTATACTCACACCCCAGCGCCATCCGTCGCCTGTAGCAGAGAGCGCACGAATGTTGGCAGTGATCTCTCCCGCGAGGAATCCGTTCATGATCCATGGCAGCGAGTAGCACGCAATCACAAGGCCACGCCACTGGAGCTGGGTCATGTCCGAGATGAGGATGTGCATCATCTGGTAGATTCCGGTGCGGCCAGCTGTGAAGATTGCCTCGCCGGCAACGACAGCATAGATGGTCGGGGCGGCGGCGACGACAACGTAGCCGACGGTGAACAGCACAGTAGCAACCGTGAGGGCGGCAGGACGCGATGCTGCGTCACAAACCTTTGCCAAGAAAGGGAGCGCCACCGCAGCCATAATGCCGTTGATGACCGCCATCAAACCGACCACAGTGTGCTTTCCGAACGACGAGGTGGCAAAGGCGCTGTCTGGCGGATTAGCCCGACGTTTGACTCATATCGCCAACTCACAAATACTGGTAGTAATGGCTGCCAATGACCACACATATCCTATGAGACCAATGGAAGCCCACAGGAGGACAAGCTTCCATCCCTTGCCAAACACCATATCTGATGGTGTGAGCTGAAAAACGTCGCGCGCCCACACTAGCATTCGACTTACACAATGACTCGATCTTTGTGACACCAATCTGCTGCTGGTACGAGACGCGAGTGTCGGTACGCGCCAAGTCGGTACTGCTTGACCTCTCGAGGTCATCCACCTTCTCGTCGCTGATGTGGGGGTGGTAGGCTGTCGGGTCACCGCCGATGGCGGGACTGGCAATGACCTCTTCCCGCGATGTTTGTGTTGTCATGGTGGAACTCTTTTTTTTTGCGGTCCGTTTTTTGGTCGTGGATGGGAGAGTTGCCGTGCTACTCCAATTTACGACGCCGCGTTTTATTGCAAAAGCATGACAAGTTTTGTGACCTTGAGAACTTCACCCGCATGGCGGTCGGCTAGGTGGGGGTGGTTGTTTTAGACCGAGTTGACGGGCCCGACGAGCTGCAGGGGTGCCTTGGCTATCTGATACGGCGCGGTACAGCCTAGTGCCTCGGCTTGTTTAATCAGATACCATCGGCCGACTTTTGAGCGAAAACTGCCTCGGGTCTGCCACCCTTGCTACCGTTTTGCAAGGATCCGGCATGGTTGCCGCGTCTTGGCGCTACCCTTAGACTGGGAATGGGCTTGCTCTCATTCTTTGTTGCCCTTGTTGGCGCTTGCTTTGACCACACTACTTGCTGTCCTGTAGTCTTCATAGTAGCTGGCAGCTGAACCCACTGCGGGTAGTGGATGTAACCATGCGAGTTTGCGAGGACGGCCCGGTGGCACAAGTCCTTCCGTTTGCCTGAGTCGAGTCTAGTCGGAAATGGCTCTGCCGGGTCTGACCCGACTTAAGCCAGTGGAATGCATCTGATTTCTCCTTCTTTCTCTTCATCACTCAACAAAAGTATCATTAATCACAATGCGCGCCTCTGTCTTCGTCGCCGCCGTCGCTGGTGAGTTCAGGACCATTCTGGCGGCTCTAACGTGTAGCCGCCTCCTCCGCCTCTGCCCTCCTCACTCCCCGCCAGTACGAGGGATGTGAGGACATCTGCAACCCCATGCAGGACTGGGCCTTTGGCTGCCGCTCCGACGTTGTCGAGTGCCAGAACCAGTGCAACGCCGAGCTCCTTGCCGCCACCGACAAGTGCTACGAGTGCATCAAGGAGAAGAACCCCGACAAGGCCGGTGCCATCTCCCAGTACGTCGGCATGGCCCACAAGATGTGCGGCGACGAGGCTGGTGCTCCTTCGTCCGAGGCGGCTGCCCCTTCGTCCACTGCCGCCCCTTCGTCCACTGCCGCCCCTTCGTCCACCGCCGCCCCTTCGTCCACTGGCGGCGCTGCCAACGAGGAGGTCTCGTCCACCACCCAGGCTTCGGCTGCTCCCTCCACCACCGCCAACAGCACCTCCACCGGAGCTTCCCCTTCCGCTAACGGCACCAACTCGACCGCTCCCAGCAGCACCGCTTCCTCTACCGCCAACGGCACCACCTCGGCGACCCCTTCCGCTACTCCCCCTGCTGGCGCTGCCGGCAAGGCTGGCCTCTCCCTCGGCGCCATCGTCCTCGCCATCTCCGCCTTCATCCTCTAATAGCGCCAATTAGGCCTGTTCCCCTTGTTTCTTTATTCATGCATTACTGTTTTTTCTTCTACTCCCTAGACGCGTTACTGGTCCCGACCAAATTCCAGAATTCCAGACCTGGTAAGAAATGCCACATGTTCCACTCGGCCAGGATTGGCCGGATTTGCATATCTGATAATGCCAAGGCCTCCTCAGGGGTAGAGCACCGCAGGGGATTAGCCGACTCGTTGGCACTTTGCTGGAGACTATCCGAGAACATCCGTGTACCTTCATTCCTTGCCGCAAAGTGGGTACTGTAGGAGGATGCTGAATAGGACTGCAAAATTTGTAGTGTATACCTGATCTAGAGCTTCCAAGCGCACCAGGGTGGATCGTCACCCGCGGGACGTGACTCTACCTCTGGCTGCGACAGTGGGCAGTGGCGGCATTGAGTCAAGCTACCCTTTGTGCCGAGACATTGTCCGCAGCCAGACGGTTAGAAGTCAAGCTGGGTCGTCCGAGCCGCGGCGATGGGCAGCGTGTCCGTAGACGAATGGCCTGCAGAGGATTTCTCGAGGCTTTCGGGGGGATGCATCCCAGCAACCAATCCGGAGCTCACAATTTCTCTCGGGCGTTAGAAGCCCAGGGCAGAGGAACAAAAGGCTTAGTAGCCGACGTGGCTCGCCAAGACTCGGCGTTCTCAGCCATGCGCCGTGTCAGTAGCGAATGACGGTGTGGCGGATTGAGGCGGGTGAATATCCGCCGTACGGAGGCACGTTGCATGCCGAGGAGCGCCGGGGGCCGTCCTGCGCACCATGTGTTTCTTCCAGTCCGACGATCCGACGGCAGGGAAGCCTGCGTAGTCGCTGCCGCGGCAGGGTAAGCATGCTGGCGACTTGGATGGAGGCATGGGCCCGCGTGGGAATCTTGAATCATCTTCGGGTTCTGGTTCGGCTCTCAGGGTCCGCGGCAGTTTATCAGATACGAGCAACGCGGTCGAGCAACGCGGTAACCTGCACCAAGCCGACGCTTGGAGTGCTGCGCAACGGTCAATAGAGGACGTGCGAGTGGATGTCGGTCGGCGGTAGTGTCTTCGTCGAGCTCTAGACGGGTGCGAGTTCATGCCCGGCCGAACGACTTGCCAAGCTAAGAACTGCACCGCTCGTAGGTGCAAGTGGGCTTGGTCGGGTTGCCTCGGCGATGCCGAAAAGCGACGGAGCTGGACGGTGCAGCGCTACCGTTAGGCCATGCAAGGCTGAACCACTAGGCCTGATTGGGCTAGTCATCGGAGTGGATCTCTCGCCGAGAACACTACCCTCTGAGTGCCGCGTCTGTCGGTGGCTATCCTAGGAGGACGGGCACTGTTGGGCCAAAAGTTCAGACCTTGTAATTGCTTTCAGCTGCTCACACAATGATCCAATTACATGAGTATCTTGCATCCCGTTTCGCCGGCGACCGCCTCAACACCAGAGTTGAACCGAAAGACCACGGAGCTGGTCTCTACCCTTCCTCAACCTCGTCGAGAAAAAGCAGACATCTCTCGCGAGATGCTCCTATGGACGAGTTAGGAATCGAACCAAAGACCTTGTCAAGATAAGGTGCTAATGACACGCTCTACCAACTGAGCTACACGCCCGAGGATGCAGTCTACGGCGCCGCGTTCTCCGCGCCGACGCCGAAAGAGGACCACTTGGGCGCCACACGGTTGTGATCGTGGTCCGTGCAGATCGACAATTACGTAACTTTTGAGCGGAAGCAAATTCCCCTCTCACTTGCCCACCAGCAACCGAGGAATGTCGGGGACCCCGCAACATTCACCCACTTGCTCAGGTGTTGCCTTCATCAACATCCCTCCACCCACTCGTCATACCCATCGTTCTCTGCATATGACAATAACACGCTAGACTTACAAGATGGAGCAACTCGACAGCGTAGGTGGAATGTTTGGTGCCAGGCAGATGCGCAACTGTCTGCCGTGCAAGAAACGGAAAATCAAATGTAGGTTGAGGCTGCTGGGTCGTGCTGACAGCCGCAGGTGACCGACGAATCCCATGTGAGTTGCCTAGGGTGATGGGGTCTAACGGCATTAGGCGGACCGTGTGCCCTGCGCCGCGATGGGAAGAGCTGTACTCCGGCTGTGGGGAAGATGGAGGACATTGCGGATGAGGCAGAGTGAGTGGTTGCTGCTGAGCTCCGCTCACACCGCAGCACGTTTGTCTCCGCTCGCGAGTTCAAGTTGCTTGTGCACCACGTCGAGGCGCTACAGGCCAAGGTCGAGGCTCTGGAACGCAGTGTGGATGATGGGGCCGGAGCGAGTGGTGTTAAGCGAAAAGCGGATACACCAGACGATGAGGCGCCTTCTCCACACTTGATTCGGTCTCGCAAGCATCTAGGCGACGACGAGATGGTGTATGCTCTCGAGGACTTCCAAATGAGTAACCGCATCAACTCGCTTCGCAACCTTGCCGACTCTCCCGATGTGGCTGTAGCGCTTGGGCCGGGAATCCCCAATCCGCTGGCGAGCATCACTTCCTCTGCAGCAAGATTCACCGACAAACATCCATTGGATTTCATCATACCGGCAGAAACCGACTACATCGAAAGAGCGCTCGCACTTCTCCCAGACCAAGCGACATGCCAATTGCTCGTTCAAGCATACTTTGACAATGTGGAGTGGTTCCAGAGGGTGAGTGGACACGCCATGTTTATCTGACCGAAGTGTCTTCATTACCCGACGTTCATGGGCCGATGCCACCAGCTCTGGAGGAACGAGCGAGAATCCCTCACCCCAGCTTTCATTGTCGCTTATATCATGGCCATCTGTTTGGGCCTGCGTATGAGTGTAGACTCGCTTCCTGGCATGTCTAATGCTCTGGAGCTGGCAGATCAGCTCTACCGAGTTGCCGAGGGCGTCCTCTGGTGCTCACGATTCATGAGTCGACACTCGTTTGAATTCCTCCAGGCCATCTCCATGATGACAGTGTATGGCTTTGCCATGGAGGACGGGGGTGACTCTACCTGGACACTTTGTGGAGCTGCCATCAAGATTGCGCAGAACTTGGGGCTCAACCGTCTTGAAGCTGAGGGCCCCGGCAAGGATTGGGGAGAAAAGTGGAACAGTCTGCTTAAGCGAGAGCTGGCTCGGCGTGTGTGGTGGACGTTTGTCTCGCTTGATTGGGCGCACGCGTTGGCGCATGGATCGACCTGTGAGTGGTCGAGGTGAGAGGCGCTGACACCAGACGCAATCCATCCGTCTCAGAACCTTACGGTGCTGCCCGGCAACTACGACGACGATCAGCTCGAGGATCCCGATGCGACCCCCCTGCCCATGTCCGTGTACACGGTGAGCTCCTCATCATTCTTCCCTTCTGACCCACAGCCCGCTAGCATGCACATCATAAGGTTCAAGTTTGTTCAGCTGTACCGAGAGATAACCGACCACATGGCCTCTCGTCACACGCCGTCGTACTCGTTTATTCTCTCCATGGATGACTCGATCATTGAGGTCGCCACAAACCTGCCCAAGCACTTCAATGATCCCGCAGATCTGCCACCTGACGCGGACCGCGCCGTGAGTCTCCGTATAGCAATAAATCTGACTGTAAGCTCCTCATGGACTCGATCTTCCTGAATATCACTGCCAACACGCGTCTGGTTCGTCTCCACCGCGGCTTCTTCCTACGAGGCTACAGCGATCCTCGATATGCGCGCTCCAAGGAGCGTTGTGTGCGCGCCTCTCACACGATATTGAGTCTTCTCGACGTGGCCAAGCGCCGCGCTCCAGTGCTGCTCAATATTTGGATCATCATGTTCTATGCCTTTTCAGCTGTGCGTTGGCTGGTCTGACCCGATCACTAACGTATAGGCTATCCCTGTCTGCATCGACCTTCTCCTGGATCCGACAGACGAGAAGCGCCACGCTGTGCGTACCATCCTAGAAACGTTACGGTGTGTTGCCAGTTCAGACGCAAGCTGATGAGCAGAGAGCAAAGTGTGACTAGTCCCGCCGCACGCAACAGCGTCTTCGTTCTGGAGCGTCTACTTGGTAGGTCCTCTGAGCGAGCTTCGCTGACAGACTAGAGGTGGAAAGCTCATTCAGTAATAACGCCGCTAAGCGTGCTCGGGTTGAGGGTGGCGGCCCAGCCGTGAACCGTGCCAGGCCACACCAGATGCTGAAGGCGACCATCCGAAGCATTCTTGTGAGTCATATGTCTTCTTCGCTGCTGACAGAGCAAGGAATCAGCCGCGTTCCAGCGTCCCGCGGATAGTGTGCAAGAAACTGTTCCAGACCTCTCGGCGGCGAGCCAGGGCTTCCACCCGGACATACCACGCATGTTTGACCCGCTGAATATAAACCACACGGCTGTTGACGGAAGGAGCAGCACATCTTCAGAGCCATCGCTTGATACTGCGTGGCCAGGGTTTTCGTTTGACATGTTTGACACACTGTGGACCACGCCATGGCCGCCTAATAACAGTAACGTGTAGCTGAAAATGCATGCTCTCCGTGGATGCACAATGTACATAGGTCTCAATGTTGTGGTCCGTCACGGCACGGATCAAGCATCAGTTGTGCAGCAATGTCAGCAGACTCTGGTTGAATGACGCGGGGATTCCGCGGGGCCTCACCCAATTCAAGGACGTGTGGTGGTGGAACGAAATCGGCGCCGCCGCGGGATCACCGTGTGGCAACACTCACAACGTCCAGCTGACCGTTATCGGTGACACAAGCTCTGTCAACAGTAGATAGTGATGCATTGCCAAGCTGGGGGAGCTACGCAGCATAAAGTGAAGCGGTCGAAGGCTGTTAGCGTCTTGACCTCAGCACACGACACAACATGACTATCACAGACCACCTTCAGCACTCGGACGACTGGAAGCAGCTTCACGTAGCCAGTGAGCCACTAACGAAGGCTTGAGCTGACCCGGAGTCATCGGCGGCGGCCTTGGGGGCATGGCGGCGGCGGTATCGCTGCGGCGAGCGGGGCACAAGGTGTCCATCTATGAGCGGCGCGACTTCAAGATCGAGGTCGGCGCCTCCATTTCGTGCGCGGCCAACGGCGGCAGGTGGCTCAAGGAGTGGGGCGTGGACGTGTCCAAGGGCAAGCCCGTCAACCTCATGAAGCTCGTCATGCGCGACTGGGACACGGGCAAGATCCTCAACCAGTACAACCTGGAGGGCTACGAAAAGGAGTGGGGCGTGCCGTACTACATGTTCCACCGGCAGGACATGCACGCCATGCTGCTCGACGTCGCGACCAGCCCAGAGGGTGAGGGCGAGCCCGCCACTGTTGTCGTCGACCACGTCTGCAAGAGCGTCGACTATGCGGCTGGCATCATTGAGTTTGAGAACGGCCAGACGGTCACCGCCGACATGGTCATTGGTGCCGACGGCATTCGGGTGAGTTAATCGGATCTCTGCTGCTCGCCAGTTCTCACACACAGTCTGTCGTGCGACGAGAGATCGGGGTGGTCCCCGATACCCGCTCGGCCAACCAGACGTGCTACCGCTGCAACGTGCGCGCGAGCGACATTGACAAGCTGGGGCTGATGCACGACGCGACGGACCCCGCGATCCAGTTCTGGGGCGGATACCCCAAGGGCGAGCTGAGCCGGTACTACAAGATTGTGATGAGCCCGTGTTCCGACGGCGAGATTGTGTCCTTCTACTGCTTCATGCCGACCGAGTTGACCAACCACACCCAGGAGGGGTTTGTGTTCGCCGAGGTGCCGGTCTCGGACATCATGGCGGGGTTCTACTCGCGCCTCGACCCCAACTGCCAGGATCTCATCAAGCACTCAGTCGACCGCATGCCGTGGCGGCTGTACGTCCACCAGCCGTACGCGTACTGGGCGAGGGGGCGCGTGGCGCTGCTCGGCGACGCGGCACACCCCATGATGCCCCACCAGTCGCAGGGCGCCGTGACCGCCATCGAGGACGCGGCGGCGCTCGGCATCATCTTCTCCAA
This sequence comes from Apiotrichum gracile, assembly GCA_001600335.1. Classification (NCBI taxonomy): domain Eukaryota; kingdom Fungi; phylum Basidiomycota; class Tremellomycetes; order Trichosporonales; family Trichosporonaceae; genus Apiotrichum; species Apiotrichum gracile. The sequence continues at coordinate 4,608,880 of BCJO01000002.1, read as the reverse complement.
GTCGTGCAACTACACCTCAGCCGTCCAGGAAGGTCTCGCCCTGTACGAGCAGGTGCGCAAGCCGCGCGCCACCCGTGTGCAGGCGGCGAGTGCGCGTGCGACCGAGAACCTCAACGAGCGCATCGGGTTTACGTCCCTCACTGCGCCAGAGGCCTCGCTCGCCGCAAAGGACGGAAAGCTCACCGTCAACGAGCTCAACGAGTACGACATGTTCGACCACATCCAGCGCACCGCAAAGACGTTCCGGTACGCAAATGGCCATTAGGTGTAGATAATGTGGAGATGGAGGAACGGTAGTAGCAGTTTTCAATGCATTGTTGTCATGGTCGGATTCGGCTACTCGGGCCGGCCGCGGCGACGGACAAGACCGAAGCAGCAGGCTACATATACCAGTCCCCACCATATCCACCTGTAACAACCCACTTCTTTCCATGTCCAAACCTCAAGCATATCTTGTCACTGGCGCCAGCAACGGCATCGGCGCGGCGATCGCAGCCTCGCTGCTCGCTCAAGGCCACACGGTCGTCAACATTGACCTGGCGCCGCCTGCCGAGTCGAACCCGACGCTGGTCTCGTTCACCGCGGACTTGACCGACCCCGCACAGGTCCAGGAGGCGGTGGATAAGGTTCTCTCGCAGTATGCGATTGTCGGCCTCGTCAACAATGCAGGCGCGACGCGGCCCGGATCGGCGGACACGGCCACGATCGCAGACCTCGACTTTGTCACAAATCTCCACCTCAAGGCCTCGCTCATCCTCATCCAGGCGTGCTTGCCGTCCATGCGCGCCGCCGGCTGGGGCCGGATAGTCATGATGGCGTCTCGGGCTGCTATCGGCAAGCCCAACCGCGTGGTCTACTCGGCTACCAAGGCGGGCATGATCGGCATGGCCCGCACGCTCGCGATGGAGCTCGGCAAGGACGGCATCACAGTCAACGCTGTCGCGCCCGGCCCCATAGCCACGGAGCTGTTCATGAAGAGCAACCCGCCCGATGCGCCAGCGACGCAGAAGATCATCGATAGCATCGTGGTTGGGCGACTCGGCACGCCAGAGGACGTCGCGCGCTCAGTCATGTTCTTCCTCGACCAGGCGAACAGCTTTATCACCGGACAGGTGCTTTACGTCTGCGGAGGGACAACTCTGGGTGTCGCGCCAGTGTAACAGGACCATAGCGATGCGTTGAGGGCAGTCATAGCATTACACTGTGGGAAGTCATAGCGATACATTGCGGTATTTAGAGAGTATCATGGGGGTCTATCTTCAACATGTTGTTGTTCATGAGCTCTCAGAAGAGTCCCTTCTTGGTAATCTGGACGTTCAGGACAGCAACGAGGCCGTCGATCGCCGGTCCGCCGTCACCAACAGTCTGGGCATGGTTGACACCATCTAGTAGCGTCAGCAGAGACAGTCACAGCCTACTCACCAGACGTCTTGTCGAGGAGGCCCTCGACGTACACGACCTTGGTGTGGTAGTGCCATCCGTTGAAGGTCGAGTCGCCCTCGTAGGTATCGCCGGCCTTGACAGTGTTGGTATCGATGGGGTGGCCAACGAGGTCGGACACGAACATGTCGCGACCAATGTTGTAGCCGTTCTTGATGATATCATGGTGCTTCGTGACATTCTCCTCGACGCTCACGGCCATAAAGTAGGCACCCGTGGTCGTCTGGTGCCAGTACCGGAGGTGGTTGCCACCGATGAGCGACTCCTCGCCAGTGCCCACAAAGGGGTCGCCATAGTCGTAGCGCAGCACGCGGATCTCGGGACGCGTCTCTCCGTCGCCGAGGTTGGCCTGCTGGTGTGTACCCTTGTGAATGTCGAGAAACTCGTGAGCCATGCGGCCAGAGCTGGGGTCAGTGGTGGCTCCTGTGCAGTCGCTCACAGCATGTAGTTCTGGAACCCGCCCTTCCACAGCGAGTCGACCAGAACCTTGGGATCGCTGTTGCCCGACATGACAACGTTGAGGGGCTCGCCGTTGCCCACAGTGTCCGGCCAGCTCTACGCGTCAGAAACGTACTCTACTCCAGCTTACCGTCAGCATGCTGCCTCCACCCTTCCTCGGATCGTCATAGTCTGCGTTCGCCGTCGCCATCGTTGCCGACACCGCAGCGGCAGTTACGAGCGCGCCCAGACGCATTGTACTGGCTGGCGGCAGTGGGAGTTAGAGGGATGATTACCAGTCAACTGCAAAGCTTATTTACATTTATACATTGTGCAAGTCTTTTTGACAGGAACAAAGCGGAATGCGTATGCACAAGGGGTTCACAGCGTTTTAGAAATAGCCGTGGGGGTTTATGAGTGCACGAGCAGCACCAACGGCACCGCCAGTGACGAGAGCTCGCCCATGTGAGCACTCCTGTGCGACTGGCTTCATGTCAATGCAGTGGACGTCCGCAAGGTGCTGTACGCTACGCCGTTAGATTGCACTCGGGGAGTCTACCATGGGAACATGTGGACAGCTGGTCGCGCACAGCGAAGTCAGACTACGCGTTATAGGCTGCAATTTGGACGAGCCAGTCTTTGGAACGTGCCATTATGCCGTACTCGCCAGATCGAGAGGACACAAGCTGCCAAGTTTCAGAGTCTTTAAGAAGGCCCCAGTTAGCAGACTCTCAGTTAGCACACTCCCACGGTTAGCAAACAGTTCGGCAGAGCGCCGAATGTTCTCGGCCATCTGCACGTTGCGACATGCTAGTAACGATGAATGGGAAGCGAATACTACTTAGTACTGGGAAACAAAAAGTCGCTCTTCTAACCCAATCGGTGGCGTGCCGAGGTGCGTCATGAGCAATGTCAAAACCTTGTTGACAACATGTGGACAGCTGTAGTCAAATCAGGTGTTGTCCCGATGCCTGGCGTGATGATGTTTGTCGGAACGCAATACCAGCTGTAAGTAGCAATAGCAGCGTGGACGGTTAGTCGGAACGCTTAGAGAGAGGGAGGGAGTTTACATTCAGTCATGGTGGGTCAAAAACGGGGTTACGTTACCCGTGCAGTAAAACGATGCCAGCTGATCTCAATGTTGCGCGCAAAGTCCCAAGATTCACTCGAGTTTAGCGAGGGTTTGCTCGTGACTTGTTTTACTCGGGTCGCCAGGCATGGGAGGGGTCGAACAAACGCACTAGTATCGAACGGAGCGCCCGATGGAGGACCTGGCTTGCAAGTACGATGATGTAAAACGATTGACAGCGCCGGCGAGTGTATTGGTAGAGACAGTGATCTTCAGGACGATGCCAAGCGTTCCACGCCGCGGGGCAGCACTTGTCTCGGCGTCATGAATGACGTTCCGCGAGAGATGGAGCAGTCCGAACGCACTCGGCCGTGGCTGGCGGCAGACGGTTTTCAGTCTTCCGGGCTCGACTCCCTGTGAGTTTTAGAATTTGACCGTGTCACGTGACCTCGGTCAGGGTGCCTGGCTGGGCCGACCTGACCCACCTATTTTTACCTTGACCCTTTCCCGTTGGTCGGCGCGGCCGTGTTTCTGAGGAACAGCGAACTTAACGTCATGCACCTGTGAAAGAGTCGATCTACCACGACGCTTGCGACAAGCGCCATCGGACACCGTCGAGATGCGCGGAGTGCACGGAGGGCGATGTGGAGACAAGCAAAGGTCAAGACATACTTAAACTGACGAGCACGATCAACTGACTACCCACTTATGACAAAGACACCGATCACACTCTAGACACCAGCATCTCTTACCGCCACACTCTACACTCTAATCACATATTACACCCATATAGATCAAGCATAACACAATGATCGAGCCAGTAGAAGCCGAGATGGCTCAGCCCCCCATCTTCACCAACAAGCAGGAGAAGATTCTGCGCGACGAGGACATTGAGCTCCCGAATGCCATTTCCCGCGAGGGAACAGTGGTGGCCAACGGCGGCCCCGCCTCGCCAGACGTCGAGAAGGCCGGAGGACGTATCATCGTCGATTTTGAGCCCGGAGCACACGAGGACCCACGGGAATGGAGCAAGGGAAAGAAGTGGTACTCCACACTCGCCTGCTCCTTCCTTTGTCTGGCCGTCGCTCTTGGTTCCTCCATGCCAACAGGCGACCTCGGATCCCAGGCCGAGGAGTTTGGCGTCGGAAACATCCCCATCTTCCTCTCCATTTCGCTCTTCGTCCTTGGTTTCGGAATCGGACCACTGGCGTTTGCACCTCGTAAGTCGTTGTTGTTTGGGCACAACTAACAGTAGTCTCGGAAATTATCGGTCGCCGCCCCGTTTACCTTATTAGCATGTTCTTCTTCTTCATCTTCACTCTCCCTTCCTGCCTCGCCAAGAACCTCGCTACCATGCTGGCTGGCCGCATGATTGCAGGAATCGCGGCTTCGGCGCCCATGACCAACGTCGGTGGCTCCATCTCTGATGTCTGGGCTGTCGAGGACCGTGGTATCCCCATGGCTGTCTTCTCAGGCAAGTATTCTCATCATACTCATAGTTATCATGCTAACCCCGCAGCCACAATCTTCCTCGGCCCCTGTCTCGGTCCCCTCTTTGGTGGCTGGATTGCCATCAAGACTCACCAGTGGCGTTGGATCTACTGGGTCCTGTTCATCTTTGTCGGCCTTGTCTTCGTCTCCACCATCTTCACCTCTGAGACCCTCGCGTCGGTTGTCCTTCGCAACAAGGCCAAGCGTCTCAACAAGGAGCACAAAACCGATGTGTATGTCTCCAAGCACGACATTGACCGCGTTCCCCTCATGGAGAGCATGAAGGTCGCCGCTACCCGCCCGTTCATCCTCATGTTCTGCGAGCCGATCATCCTGTTCATGTCCTTCTACCTCTCCTTCATCTACAGCCTACTCTACGCCCTCTTCTTTGCGTTCCCCATCGCATTCGAGGAGATCCGCCACTGGAACGCTGGTATGACTGGTGTGGCTTTCGTCTCGATTATCCTCGGCATGATGATCGCCATGGCCATGATGCCTATCCAGGAGAAGCTCTACGCCAAGCACACTGCCAAGCACGGCCGCAAGCCCGAGGCTCGTCTCTACCCCATGCTCCTCGGCGCCATCATCCTCCCCATCTCGCTCTTCATCTTTGCATTCACCAGCTACCCCGGCATCATCTGGGTCGGCCCCTGCGCTGCCGGTGTGCTCTTCGGCTTCTGCATGATCCTCATCTACATCTCCGCCAACTCGTACATTGTCGACTCGTACAGCAACTACGCCGCCTCTGCCGTTGCCGCCAAGACCCTCATGCGTTCGTGCATCGGTGCCTCCGTCCCGCTCTGGATCACCCAGATGTTCCACCACATGAAGTTCCAGTGGGCCGGCCTGACCATCGCGCTCATTTCGGTCGTCATTGTGTTCATCCCCTTCTTCTTCTTCTTCAAGGGAGGAGCGATCCGCGAGCGCTCCACGCGCGCTGTCAAGGAGTAGACTGGCAAGGAGTAGACTATCATAGAGAAGCCCCATCATACTGTACATGCATCATAATATCATTGGTTCAATCAGAACTATGGCCCATTGACATAGCTGGCAAGTAGTGACTGGTGCGGAAGAGACGGCTTATTCGGCGGATAGTACGATCCGGCCTCTTGTTCGAGACTCTTGGAGGTTATCATGCGGCGACACGGCAGAGAGTGAGGGGCACCCCACCCCACCTCCGTCGGAACCGTTCCTCGGAACCGTTCCTCACAACTAAGTTTACTAGGGGTCAGGTACAGTACGTTGAGGAGGCTAATAAGCTTATGCTTGCGGTTCTGCATCCAGGTAGCCTGGAACAGGCAGCTAATGTCCTTCCATGGTCATGACAAGGTCCATGGCGATTACTACTATTCGGTTACGCTACAAGCTCGTAACGCCCAGTCGGCACAGCCTACCAATCACTCATGTGACAGCTCGCCAACCTTGCTGCGATCAAAGCGTTGTACGGATACCGTCATCGGAACCACTTTAAACGGACATTGCAGCGGCTAGTACTACAGCCGCGACAATGGTTCCGAAAGGCAGAGCGAGCTCCTTCGCGTACGACGGCTTGGCAGCACTGGGTGAGTCCGTTGCGCTCCCATTAGCCGTCACTGTCGAGGATTGGGTCGCAGAGGAGTTGGTGGACGAAGAGTTTGAGGCATTGCCTTTTGGGGTAACCCATCCCACAGATGAGATGTTGAACTTGGGGTCGGGCGTCTTGGAGGTCCTGGTTTTGTTCCCAAAGTGGGGAGATAGAGTCGCAAAGCCAATCTCGAGCGGTTCGTACTTGAGCGCAGTGTAGACGTTGTGCAGGAACGGAGCCCCAAGAATGTATCTGCAGTCAGCGAGGTCATCCCTAGCGGGCGTGTCTCACGTGTAGGTTTCATTTGAGCTCCAGATCTGACTCTTGCAGAGGTGGGGCTCGTCATCAATAAAGGCATTACCGATGTAGTGAAACGGGTTGATGGGCCAAACGCGGCCTCCGATCGTGAAAGAGAGCGATGTGGTGGTATTACATGGAATGACCCAAGCGGGAGGGTCTATTGGGCTGATCTCCCGGAACACAGACCCAGGAATAGCGTTATAGATCTCTTTTGTGATAGAGCTTGGCAACATGATACCACCGAAGTCGACCATGACGGCGGCCTGCACACGGGGGCGTCCCAACGATTCTGTGGTTGTTCTGTTGGGAATGGTGGTTGGAACCAGTGTCAGGTTCCTACCCTCGACGGTGATGGCATCGAGACCGAACCTGAACATGCTGTCGGATGGCACGTACATGATATCGCCACTGTAGTGAGAGGTGTTTGTTCCGCTGAGCGTGAGCTTTGATATCCACCACCACTCACCCGAAGGTAACCCAACCGTTGTCATCGTCCACAGTTTGGGTCATGTCTTTGATAGCCGGATATGTATAGGAGCGATTGTTATCCAACCACAGTCCAACTACCGGCTCATCCCAGGTAGAGGACTCCGTCTTGAGGAAAGCGCTCCCGGGAACGGCTGGGTCCTCAAAAGCACTGAGACCGAGGAAGCCATTCACATTGTAGGCTATGAAGCTCCAGGAGAATGAAAATACGGGGTCGTCGCGAAGTGAGTCGTTGGTGCCATTCCTAATGTTGACTGTTATTAGCAGGTTTAGACGTTACTGCCTACAGATTGTACCATTCCTTGAAATGCCTGCAAATTTCACGGTCTCTTGAGCGGCTTCGACAACCATGTCAACCAAGCCTGGGTCGGTCACGCTGGCATTCAATGGCGCGTACGAAGAGGACGCGTTCGAGCGAAACGGTCGTCCTCCGAGCGCACAATGATAGCACGTCTTGTCGTAGGTGATTAACTGTGAGTAAGAGCTTGCAAGCGCCAAGGTCATTGGCTGAGGGGGCGTGCTAGGCGGTTAGCGTCTGTACACCTGTACACGAGACAATGGACAAACCCGAGCTCAGTTGAGATTATGTACCGGTTGTTGCCTGCTGGAAGGAGCTTTACCAAGGTGAGGCAGATGATCAGCGTCGTTTCCGGAGCGAGACTTACTTTGTTCCTTGCTCGCGCTTGTGAAGGCGTGGTTGATGGCTACGCTGCAGCGGAAACCCCATAGGGCCCACGGCTTGGACGAGCGCCAGGCTGAAAACAAAAAGAATGAGGTGAAGCATGGTGGACGTCAAGACGTACGGATATGATCCTGAACGCAAGATATCTTTTATCCTTTTATATGCAATACTTACCGCGAAATGCATCTTGGCTTCTGGCTTCTGGGCTTTTGTTGAAACCTTGCCAGTCAACATCCGCGGCTCGTTTCCGAGCTTATAGCTTGCGACGTTCCGACGGATCGCGATTGAGCGAAGCATAACCATGTGGGCGGAAGCGAAGCACAGGTACAGTAATGAACTTTTCAGGAACCCGCAATGTCGTTGACGACGACCACCGCTAAGAAAGCCTGGAATATGTATTGGCAGCTATTGGGACACCATGTCCCAACCACCCACTTCACCATGCTCACCCGCTCGATGATTCAGGCCGCGATGTTCGGCGTCGCTGTCGGAGACGGTCTCCAGAACCTCAAGTTTGACATGCCGTTCACAGGTATGGAGGCTATCTTCCGCTGGTTGGGCGACTGGAACACCACCTGGCCAGATGCGAGCTCGTCCGCGGACGGTCCGGGGGTGCACAGTCTGAGCCAGCCATGGCCTTTCGTGGATACGTCCAAGCTCCCGTATGGGGGCACAACATCTGTCAGCTCGGCCTTTATGGGGACGGGTGTGACCATTGTTGGAGAGGTGAAGGGCAGCCTTAGCTCGTCATCGAACGAAATGTCCTTAACCTTGAATAATGATTATCGTAGTGTGCCGCTGCCAGTAAACAGCTCTATCATCGCTTCGGGCAACCTCGCTGCACCGGCACCTGCGACAATGTCTTTCTCTGTTGATCAGGGACAACTGCTTATCACGATCAAGGCCATCATTCTCACAATGGTGATGTCTTCAGAGGCGTGGGTTATCCGGACATTATGGCTTGCTGAGTGTATACAGAACGTCCATCACGCAAGTCCAGACCCGCACCGAATACTTTGTCGTCCAAGACAAACTGAACGACTTTTTCCGCTACACCGATAACTGGAGCGTCAATAGTGAGTCAACAGGGTCAACCGGAACTCTAGCTGACAACAGACGACACAATGCATGCCAAGAGGAATGGGAATGACCTTGCTTACGCCAAGGCCATGATTACCGTGCCCGATAATACGTCCATGATCATGGTGAACGGAACCATGGGTCCTAGCTATATCGGTGTGGATGTGGCCCCCGTTCCAGCGATTCGATCGGACAGCAAGGCTGACCGTCCTAATGTGAACGTCACAAGGCCCTCCCTGTCTTCTGGAGCCATATACCTCGCTGTGCTTGACCCTACAAGTCGATATAACATCACCATCTCGCCTGCGTGGACTGAGGAAAACACTGATATCGATCTGTACAGTGCAACCTTTTGGAGCAGCCTAGTGTGAGCGAGGACGAGTCTGTTGGTGACTGACAACAGCGACAAGGAGGAGGCTCCTCCAGCGCCAAGTGCGCCTGCAAACCCGGTCTCGAGTAAGAGCACTGGAGGCCTAAGCAAGGGCGCCATCGCTGGCATTGCGGTGAGTTCGATAAAGTCTTTGTCGCTGACTAAAGGTCGGAGCAGTAGCTGGGGCATTAATTGCTGCGCTCATTGCGTTCCTTCTCGCGCGACGCTCGATGCGCAAGCGGCTCCAGAGGCTGTAGGTACTCATCGCAGCCAGATCTGACATCAGAACTCGGGAGGACCCCAACACCTTTGTTGTGGACGAGGACGGCGAAGTCGTTGCAACGCCCTTCAAACAGTGGCCCGAGCCACTCTCACTGAAGGGAACGAGTAGCGCCGATACTTCCAACCCGACCTCGCAGCCTGCCTCTGCTCCGCCAGTCACGCCACGAGTCCAGCAAGAGTACGATGCTGGCGTTGCGTCGCCGATCGAGTACGTCCCACCGCGATATGACGAGGCGTGGGCCAGTCCTACTAGTCCCCTCGCGCCCATGCCGTTGTCTCCTCTGGAGCAGCAAACAAAGGCCGGAAAGTACTCGCCCGACGGCGACAGTCGTGATACCCCTTTGTCACCTTATGCGGCTTTGGCACCAGGTGCCTTGCCATCCGGAGCTTTGCCGCCAAGTGCCGCTCCGCCTCCTACGGGCGAGAAGCGTTAAGATTCCGCAGTTGCCTTGTAGAGGACACTTGTTATAACGATGTAGATATTGCATAAAGGCCTTTTGTGTCATCAGAGCTTTCCTGTTTCTCTCTCGTGGCGGATCCTCACAACCGCCTTGCCCCAGACCTTGCGATTCTCCAGGTCGCCAAGGCCGCGTGCGAGGTCTTCCAGCCCGTCATAGACCGTGTCGTAGATTACTGGGACCAGCTTGCCGGAGGAGACCATGTCGAAGCAGGCCTCGATCGTCTTAGTGTAGCGTGCAGGATCGCGGACTTCTGTCAGCTCGCACAAAGACTTACACTCACCGGAAGTCTCGCCGCCGCGGACGCCGAGCACAGCAACGTTCTTGAGGAGCACCAAGTTGGCAGGCACCTTTTCGATTGTCCCTCCAGCGAATCCGACGACGAGCAGCCGCGCGTTCCATGCCACGCACTTGAGCGACGGGATGAGGAGACCCACGGGGTCGTAGACAACGTCCGCGCCGTGGTTTGCAGTGATCTTCATGACCTCCTTTTGCCAGCCGTCGACGGTGTAGTCGACTACATAGTCCGCTCCTGCTCGCCTGGCAATCTCCCGCTTGGCCTCTGTGCTCGCCGTTCCGATGACTTTGCAGCCAAGGCCTGGAGTCAGAGAGGCTCAACGAGTGGCTCACCCTTTGCGATCTGAACAGCAGCAACGCCGACTCCTCCCGCGGCCGCATGAATGAGGACCCACTCGCCTGCACGCGCCTGCGCCCTCCCTACCAGCGCCTCATAGCTGGTCGGGTACGCGCTGCTGTCAGCGAGATTATGTGTACCTCTTACACATAGAACGCCGCGCCCTGCTCATACGACATCCGCTCGGGGAGCGGGATGAGGCTGGCGACGTTGGCAGCCACCTTCTCGGCGTACGCGCCCAGCCCTCGGCCAATCACCCGATCTGATATCAGCTGGCCTCTCCTCTGTGCTTACCCCCCGGCTTGAAGCGGCATCCCTCCGGAATCGGCGAGTCGCGCGCGATGCGGCCGCAGAACTCGACACCGAGCACGAACGGGAGCGGCGGTTTATCTGATGTCAGGCGCGCCGAGGGAGAGCTCACGCTGGTAGAGATTCTGTGCTTGGAGAACGCTGAAGGGTCAGCAAGGGCGGCGATTCATTCGAAACCACCTACTCGAAGAAATTGAGACCGGCGGCGTACACGTCCACCACGACTTGTCCCGGGCCAGCGACCGGCGACGGGATCTCCGACCTGTGGTCAGCTCCGCATAGCGAGCGCTCACACTTTGTGCTCCCGCGGATGCGCGTGGTACTTGATCTGGAACGCCTTCATGGTGGACTGTAGGGTAATGCGAACAGAAAGTATGGATTGCGGTCTTGTATCTCATGCTCATCGCATGCCGTGGGCCGTCCCCGAAGTCCGGGGTACGGTATGGCATATGGCGTAGCCGTCACCGGTGACTGCTCATCGGCTTCATCCGAGCCATGTGGGAAATGTGGACCTGAACGCTTGCTTGATCGAAATGGTATTTACGTAATTCTCACTCTATGTCGTTCCTCCAAGCTGGGGCCTTGAGGACAACCACAAGAACAGGAGGAGCTCGAGCATCACGCTCTTTTATGTGTGTCAGCCACGAGGCCGCGAGGCGCTCTTGACGCCGAGTTGCTGTCCTCAGCCCCCTAGGCCCTAGGACAGGATGAGGAGACGGCGCCGCCGCGTGGTGGTGGTTTCAATCGGTGAACTGTAGCTGTCCTCCTGTCTCTTTGACTGGTGGACCGCGGTACGTCGAGTGATGACTCAAGGCTCATCCTGGCGGCATGGCGCCAGCTCCTTCTGCGCAATCTCCGACGACCCCCAGAATGCCATGCGCGCGGCGTCACGCTACAATCGTTTATCCGAGGGCACCCGTCTGACGGGTTGCAAACACGCCACACTAGCCGCATCCATACCCACAAACAGCAGATCTGGCCGGCGGGCGTTTCCTATTCCAGCCCGGCTCAGCCCTCAACGCATGAGCAAGGCAGGACACCGAGTGCTTGGTATAAGCTTGTTCTCGTCCGAAACCGCGACAAACTCGAGACACCGGACGGCTCGATATGGGCGACCCGGAACGAGTAACACCTTTGCCCCTGAGGGAGGCGCCACGAGTGGGTGTGCACCAGCGCTCGCCAGCGCATGCATGCAGGCCAAGCAGCGCACCAAAATCTCGCGACTGGCTTGGCACAACGGGAGCCCAGCGGTACGAGCGGCCCAGCGAGCGGTACTGCTGCGTTGCCGTGTTCCGGAATGCGTGCACCCCAAATGTCCCCGGTTTGCCCTGAGTTATCCAGGGCCTGGACGCGTTCATGCTCTTCCTCCAGTCTGCTACCGCTACGCTGGTGTCTATGGTGAGGACTGGTGTGTTGGTGTGCGCCCCGGCCTCCATGGTACCGTCCTCATTGTTCATCTGCGTCTTTTTGACGTTTGTGCGACCTCCGACCCCCTGGCTTTGTACTCTTGGCACTAACTAGCATGCACTAACGCGTCCTGACGCCTGACAGTCGTAGCACCCGCGACGAGAAGAAGAGAAGAATAGGGGAGAGGAGAGGGTTCGTGCGCTTGTTTGAGTGGCATTCTGAGTACAATGCCTTGGTTGGAAGCGTGTGTGGTGTCTCGGTATTCTCGTTACATGCAGTCGGCTGCCTCACCTCCTCCGCGCCTTTGCAGTGCGCCACCTCTAGACTCCCGACTGGCTTCTCCTTTGGGGCCTACGGCGATTGTGGCCAGAAGCACAGGTGGCCTCACTCGATTCCTTTTCTTTAACTTGTTGTTACTCTCTTTGTTGTGTCCGCTCTTCTCTCCATCGTCTGCTCGTCTCTGCTACTACTTACACACTCTTTCAGTCGTGCACCACTGTCCTTTACTCAGTCTCAGCAACTCAACGCATCCGACTTGTTCAAGAGATAGACCCCTTTCGCCTCCTTCACCATGCTCCTCTCAACCGTGGCTCTTGCCACTCTCGCCCTCCTCAGCGGAGCCGACGCCCACCCCAACAAGGGCCGCGGCCACCGCGCCGTCAACCTCGCCACCCGCGAGGCCGCCGACAACACTACCCCCGTCCTTACGAAGCGCTACGGCGGATCCGGCAGCGTCATGACCTGGTACAGCCTCAGCATCATGTACGCCGGCACGCCTGCGGGCCAGGTGGGCGCTGTCGCCTGTGGTGGCCGGTACACCAATGGCGACCGCCTCGTCGCGATGAACCAGCCGCAGTACAATGCTGCCTGGTGTGGTCGCAAGATCACGCTGCGCAACAACGACAACGGCATTGTCGCCAGCAACGTTTACGTGCGCGACCTGTGCCCCACCAACGGCCACCAGTGCGGCTACGGCAGCCTCGACCTGTCGCCGCCCGTGTTCGACGAGCTCAGCGGCCGCAACATGGACGCCGGCGAGCTGTACAATGTCGAGTGGTGGTTTGACGACGAGGGCGCTCCGGGCGGCAGCAAGCCTGAGCCTGAGCCCGTCTGGACCCCCGAGCCCCCCAAGCCCGAGCCCACGCCAGAGTACACCCCTCCCCCTCCCCCTCCCCCTCCGGAGGAGGCCTACACCTGGTCGGAGACGTCCACCTGGACTCCCCCCCCCGTGACGTCCACCTCGACCTGGGTCGAGCCCAGCTCTACCTCCTCGGTCGCGCCGTCGTCGTCCGCTGTGGCCAACGCTACCTCCAGCCTCTCGTCGCTCAACGCCACTGCCTCCGCCACCGCGAGCCTCAACGGCACCTTTGCGAATGTCACCCCCAATGCCACGCGCATTGCCAACATCTCCACGGCCAACATCACGGCCAACATCACCGCTCCTCTGAACGCGACTCTGAACTCGACTTCTGCCCTGCCCGTCGGTGCGCGCCCCACAAGCATCCACACCACTGTCGAGGTCGGCGACTCGGCCGACGGCAACCTCGCCGCCCTCCAGGTCCTCATGACCCAGCTCGGCGCCATTGTCATGGTTGCGTCCAAGTAACCCTTCTTAAGAGTAGATTTAACAGTTTTTAGATTATTATTGCCCGCCAGCGGGTCTGGCAAGGGGCACAGCGACCACGCTGTACGTCTTGTGAATGTATTTTGGGTAATTCGTGAATACTGACAGACTGAGGCTGGCACGGTGTAGATCACTTGGCTGCATACAATTCGCTTTACTAGGCTTCTGAGGGTGGACGGGACTGGGCTGGAGAGAGACAAATCTTCACTGAGCCGTTAGGATACTCTGGTACCGCAGAGACTGGGAGCACTACGTACCAGACTGCCTGGCTCACTGGCTGGAAAGCAGGGGACGGGATGAGCGGAACGGAGACACCGGCGGATCGGGCAGGAGCAAACCCCGCGAGGCAGGGCCCGCCGCTTGGCGCGTGCTTGGCTACTTCTTCTGGCTCTGCTGAGTCTGCTGCGCCTGGGTCTGCGCCCAGAGGTCCTTGACGTCCTGGGACACGTATTGGGACATGTCCTTGCCGCCCTTCGCGTGGCCGGCCTGGTGCGTGGCCTTCTCGAGGTCCGCCGCGGATGCCTGGTACTTGAAGATATTTCCGAAGCCGCCGCCGCTGTACGTGGGCCGGTCGCTGTCGGATGCGGGGTAGTAGAAGCCGCCCATTGTGAGGTGTGATTGGTGTCAGATGCTGGGGGGGAGGAACGGTAGAGCAGTTGATATACTGCTGGCTAGAGAGAGGGAGGGGCAGTATTGGTGGGAAGAGGGGCATTATTCGTCATCGGCCAGTCATGGTGGACGGAGAGCCCCGGAGCGAGGAGTGGGGAGCGAGGTCAGTGGCGGTGGCGTTGCCTAGGCCCATGGGAACGCTGAGCTCGGGCAGGGAGGGTCAGTGTGCTTCTCGCCGAGGTCAGTAGATTGTGGTGATGGACTCTGTGGCTCTGTGGCGACCTTTACATTACACCTGGTAAGATCGCTGGTTTCGAATTGTTCAACATTGTGGCCGTCCTCTGCGACACAGCGAAGAACCTTCAGCAGCGGCGCAGACTATGCCATCACATTGCATGTTCTGGCCTCGACCCGGGACACATATGGATATACGAACACACAGCGACCGATCATGTGCGACTTCTGCTTGCCACCATGTATACAGACAGCTACGCCGTCATGACGCTCGCATGCAACACGACAGCGGCTACCACGACGGCGAGAAGAGGCTGATCTGTGGGTATATCCGCATATCCGGCAACACCATGCTCGGAGCTGGCCATCTCGAAGGTCCGGACCTAGCGAAGAGATCCAGCCGTGTATATATGCACACTCGCGTGGACGTGCATGCATGGGCGATAGTTTCGATAGTTTCGCCGTAACCGCCGCATATGCATGGCGAGGTCCGAGATGACATGTCAGGGCCACGCTTGCAGATTTCGACTGTGCGCACAGTGGTAGTTTGGGACACACGTTCGTGGAGTGCCAAGCATCTCTGTAAACGACTGAGCGTGTCTGCTGATGCTCCCGAAAGTGGCACTGACGCCCCTCGCATAGTCGGATAGGCACAATGTGGGCTGCGGTGACCGACGAGATGCGCCGAACAAGGTTTATGAGCCCCAGCCTGGCCCCGCCCTGGCCACCCTGCCCGCCCACGCACCACAGGCAGCGCTGGCTGTAAGTGCAATGATGACACTCAGTTTTTCCTTTTTTCAACGCCAAGCCTCCAAGAAGTGATGGCAAAGCTTGGCGATGCCAGATCAAACGAATAGCGACAAGATGTTCAGACACGTTCGTGGATATCATGATTCTGGATGCA
This sequence comes from Apiotrichum gracile, assembly GCA_001600335.1. Taxonomy (NCBI): domain Eukaryota; kingdom Fungi; phylum Basidiomycota; class Tremellomycetes; order Trichosporonales; family Trichosporonaceae; genus Apiotrichum; species Apiotrichum gracile. The sequence continues at coordinate 4,593,499 of BCJO01000002.1, read as the reverse complement.
GACAGATGCACACGAGTGTGTTCGCCATCTAGCGCATTGCAAGCGATGCAGGCTGGCGCTGGCTGGCGGCGGTCGCACGAGCAGCTCACACGACCGCCCACAGGCTAATGTTCTAAAACGTGCTCACACGACCTGGTCGTGTGATGGAGGCCTTTAAAGAGTCGAGCAAGACGGCACTGAAGAGGCCTCTCTCCACGCCAACAGACACCACCAAAAGATGCCTACGCTCCACCAGTTCGACTACGTCTTTGCGATCGGCCTGATCTTCGCCGCGCTCGACGCGTACAACATTGGCGCCAACGATGTCGCAAAGTAAGTTTAAGCTGTGGAAATACGCTAATGGCAGCTCGTTCGCCACATCCGTGGCATCCCGCTCGCTCACCATGCGGCAAGCGTGTGTGCTCGCCGCCATCTGCGAGTTCCTCGGCGCCGTCCTCGTCGGCGCAAAGGTCGCCGGCACGATCAAGAATGGTGCGTACCCTGTGATTCACCCGTGATCCACTCTTGCTGACAGTTAGGCATCATCGACCTGGTCATTTTCAAGCAGAACCCCGCAATTGAAATGCTCGCTTTCACGTGCGCGCTCGTCGCCAGCGCCACATGGCTCATGATCGCGACCAAGAACTCGTGGCCCGTGTCGACGACCTACTCGATCGTGTCGGCGCTTGCTGGTGTCGGTGTTGCCGTTGCCGGACCGAGCGGTGTGCAGTGGGGCTGGAACGGCGGCAAGGGTCTCGCCACCATCTTTGCCGGTTTCGGTATCGCTCCCGCGGTCTCCGCCGGCTTCGCCTCGGTCATCTACCTCATCACAAAGTTCGCCGTGCTCGACCGCAAGAACTCGGCCAAGAAGGCAATCTACCTCGCGCCCTTCTACTTCTTCACCGTCTTCGCCGTCCTCACCATGTCCATCGTGTACAAGGGCTCGCCGTCGCTCAACCTCGACGACCTGCCCCAGGTGACCATTGCGCTCGCCATCGTCCTCACTGCGCTTGTCGGCGCCATCGTCTCCATTATCTGGTGGACGCCCTTTGTGTACACCAAGTGTGTCAAGAAGGACTACACCCTCAAGTGGTGGCACTTTGTCTACGGCCCGTTCCTTCTCAAGCGTGCCGCGCCCGAGCCCCTCGCCGAGGGCGCCGCCTCCAACGTCCCCGACTACCGCGTTGTGCGCGACGACCCCGTCGAGGAGACCGCCCCCGCCACCACCGACCTTGAGAAGGCCGTCGACTCGACCGAGCACGTCTGCACCTGCCGCGACCCCAAGCCCGAGGTGCCCCTCGCCGAGGTCGAGCGCGACGACGAGATTGTCGGCTCGTGGATCCTCCCCCGCAACCTCCGCATCATCGCCAAGCGCGCCTGGGGCGCCATCTCGCACGGCTCCAAGATTGACATTCACGAGAAGCAGAAGGAGTCGGGCGAGGCCGCAAAGCTCCGCGAGATCCACGAGATTGCGAAGCAGTACGACAACGACACTGAGCACATGTACACCTACCTCCAGGTCCTCACTGCTTGCGTCAACTCGTTTGCGCACGGCGCCAACGACGTCTCCAACGCTGTTGGACCCTTCGCTGCCATCTACTACGTCTGGTCGACCGGAGAGAACCTCGGCAAGAACACCCCCACCCCCACCTGGATTCTCGTCTTCGGCGCCGCCTTCATCGTCATCGGTCTCGCCACCTACGGCTACAACATCATGGCCGCCATGGGCAACCGTCTCACCCTCCACTCTCCCTCGCGCGGCTTCAGCATGCAGTTTGGCGCCGCCATCACCGTCCTCCTCGCGTCCCAGTACGGTATCCCCGTCTCGTCGACCATGTGTCTCGCGGGTGCCACTGCCGGTGTCGGCCTGTGCTCGGGTGGCCCCAAGGCCGTCAACTGGAAGGCGTTTGGATGGATTGTTCTCGGTTGGGTGCTGACTGTTCCCGTCGCCGGAACAGCAGCTGGATGTCTCATGGGCTTGTTCATCAACGCCCCGCATTGGTAATTTGTGTCATTATTGTAACAACTGGATGAATATAGAGTTTTGGATATACAAGCAGTTGGGGTGCGTTGGATGCACTGTATGCTGTCTACAACCTCGACCTCTCTGGGAGGGAAGGCGCAGGGACGTCGTACAAGCCGCCGCCGCCACCGACAGTTGAGATGAAGGAACTGATATCAGCTAGTTCCAGACTGACAGACTTACGTGAAGAACTCGGCCCACTCAGGACTGCTCGGGATCACATGTCCGCCGTCGTGGTACTCGATGCGCGCGTTGGCGCAGGCCGCAGCAAGGTTGAGGGATACCGGTTCAGGACAGATGGGGTCCTTCTCCCCGATGAGCACCAGCATCGGCGTCCGGAGGGGAAAGTATGCGCTGAAATTGGGAATCTGCGAGCGAGGCTTGAAGCCACCAACGGAGATGGCGACTGAGATGAGCTAAAGTTGCTCTGTAGACGTACACTTCAGCGGTTTGAGGTTCGGGTGGGGAGTAAAGTCGGGGTGCAGGTCGGGCTTCTCGAGCAGCGCGGCGAGAGCAGAAGCGAGTGCTCCTCCCTGGGAGAAGCCGACCACTCCATCGAATGGGCCGTTGGCAGCGAGGTAGGCGTGAAGATAGCGCACCGTGTCGTCGTATTCTGCCATCAGGCCAGCGCGGAGGAAGGCGCGGAGGCACTCACTGAGATAACTCCCATCAACTGCTCTCCACCAGCTCCGAGGGGTCGTGTTCCCGTTTCCAAACTTCTCCACATCTCTCAGTTGCGGCGGCGACAGCCGGTCTTTCGTCAACACCACCGTCGGGTCGAGGAAGGAGAACTCGGCCGCAGGTCCGGTCTTGACCACGCTGCCGAGTTGTGGATCCGACGCCGCGGCTTCGGGAAAGGACAGCACTTGGAGCTTCCGCAGCTCGGCGGGCAGTGGCGTCCACGGAAGGTCCTTGTCGCCCGCGAGGAAGGCCTTGCGCGTCACTCTGGAGAAGACGGACGCGTTCTGTGAGAATCCACACAGCGCCAGTATGCGCAGGGGCGGCATTGTGTGTAGGAGGAGCTGGTGTAGGAGGAGCGTGTGGAGGAGGAGCGGCGCGTGAAGTGATAACCAGCGGATGGTGATGAGATAAAGATGGATAGTGAGGAGTGAGTAACTTGTAAGAGAAGGAAGGATGATGACGAACAGAGTTGATGAGATGGCAGAGTAGAGTGATTCCTACGAAACTCGCTATTCGGCAACTCAGGAAAATCTCGGCAACAACCTTTACACCGTAGCCGGAGGTCGGCGTTAACTCCACCCTTCATGTTGCGATCCACGATGTCCAGTGCTCTTAATGAATAGAGAACGCTCGAAGTTACTGCTCAACCATGTCACATTCTTCGCTATCACAACTACCAACAACCGATTCAGCCCAAAAACAATCTGCCATACAAATGTCCCTCGCTCTTTTCCTTTTGATTCACAATGATTCACTACACACTCTTCTGACAAATGCTCTCTCCGCTCTATCCTCTAGTTCTGGTACCTAAAGTCCTCGTGGTCGGCGATGACAATCTCGCCGCGGTCGGCCCGCTTGTTCTGGTGGGCGTAGTAGTAGTGAAGCGAGATAGCGACGAGGACGACGCCGGCGTTGAGGCCGAGCGTGGTGAAGACGCCGGTGGGGTAGCCCTTGCGTGCCTCCTTGTTCATGAACAGCGCCGAGCCGAGGATACCACCGACACCACCGAAGGCGACGGTGACGGCGGAGCAGTAAGCGCGCTTGGACTGGGCACGGATCGAGGTTCCCTGCCACGAGACGATGAGGGGGACGTTGGAGTTGCCGCCGCCGACAGCGAGGAAGATGCCAGCGAAACTGGGGGGTTAGTAACTGGTGAGGGCGGTGGGGAGTGTGGGAGCCACGAGGTCAGGGTCAGGCACAGGCACAGAAGTGGAGTTGTGCCTAGGCACGGTGGTGGAGGTGGAGGTGAAGGTGGCATGTGGCATCCAAACCTCGAAATGGCCATGATCTTCCGCGCCGATTTTCTCAACCAACTCACCGGGCAGCCTTGTGCGACTTGTCGAGCTGCGAGTACATGGCTGTTCCGGCGATAATGCACACGGCGTTGAAGACGATCACCCAAGCGCGGGCTCCCTTGACGCGATCGGCGATCCGACCCGAAATCAGAGACGGGGCAAGCGCGTAGAAGTAAGCGGGCAAGCCGAGCATCATCGATTCCACGTTGTTAAAGCCCATCTGTGTCAAGATGGTGGGCAGGACTATCATCAGCGCTGAAAATCACGTCGAAAGCTGTCGATTTGAGCTCACAGTAGGCCAAAGAGTATGTCGCTGTTGTGGTCGAGCAGAACATGTACGCGCTGCGGGGTTAGCCGAAATTTCGATTTGGACCCTGAATTCCTGAATCCCCTGATTGGAACTCACTAAAGCCAGGGCTGGAGCTGGAGGGCGTAGTTGCCGATCTTCTTCAGGGTCACGGGGTCAGGCTTGGAGTCGGCACGGTCACGCTCAATGCGAGTGATGACAATGTTGCGCTCCTCGGTGGTGAGGAATCCGGCCTTGTCGGGGAAGTCGACGACGAGCATGTAGGCGATGCCGCCGATCAGGACGGTGAGGCAGCCGTAGAAGATGAACAGCCAGCGCCACTGCGGGTGAGCTTAAATTTCAGGGGCCGCAACTTACACCGGATTTTCCAGAGTGTCCGTGCAGAAGCGAAAAGGCGTATCCGATAGGCTTGGCAAACGAGCCAGCCACCGCGGCGCAGATGTAGAAGGTCACATTGCGCATGGCCATGTCGCGACGAGGGTACCAGCACGAGATAAGGTAGGCGGCTCCAGGGAAGAGCGCAGACTCGAACAGACCGAGCACAGCGCGCATGGCCGCGAGCGCTTCCCACGTGGGCGCGAAGCCCATGCCGATCATGACAATTCCCCAGAGAACGACAGCTGAGCCGAGCCACCAGCGGGCGCCAAACTTGCGGAGACCAAGCTGCGACTGTTGCGTGTCAGCATCATCACAATTGAGACGAGGCGCGCATAGGTCTCGTCCTTTCCTCCTTCACTCACGGGCAGCTCAAAGATAATGTAAGGGACGAAGAACGTCAGGGTAATAATGGAGTAACGATCATTGTCGCCGCCGGTACCGAGCTCCTTGTCCATGTGGTTGTTGTTGGCGGCACGGGCGATGGCCAAGTTGGTGCGGTCAATGAGCGAGATGGCGTACATCATCGACAGGACGGGGATCAGGCGACGGTCAATCTTCTTGGTGACGCGCTTGACCTCGGCGGGGTCAAAGCCCTCGTCGAGGTCGCCGGGGGTCGACCGCTGCTGCTCGACATGGGAGAGGTCCTGCTTGAGGTCCTCGTTGTGGGAAAAGTCGGCCTTGGAGTTGTTGGATGACATGGTGGGCCTGTGGGTGGGAGATGAGGTAAGAAAGCAATGTTGCCGCCACCTTATATGCATTCGTGACGTTCCGGAAGAACATGCCCCGCGTTGCCCCACATGAACCCCGCCTGGCCCCGCCAAGAGTCCCTGTCGAGTCATCCAAGAAAGCTGGGGGAGACCCTCGAGACCCTACGGATTGAGCCGACTGTCGTGGCATGCGTGCGGTGGCTGTCGCCGCCTGATAACAGCTAGCGAGAAAACCTACCCACAAAGGGGCTGGAACTGCTTGGCATCCTTGGTGAATAGCACTCAGTACGGGCTCTAGACGGCAATACCGAAATGCGATATGAGGCAGTTGCGGTGATTGTGGGTGGTGGGCGGTCAATTCCCCTGAGTGCCTGCGGGATCCGAACAGGTGATGGAGGTCAACTGCTGCTGCCCACCACTTTGGCCGTGAGACTCCAACTCCCTCGACCTATCCGCGTGCGCCCTCGTCGCCATTGTTGGCGCCAAGATACATCTGTCCCTGTACATTTAGCTCCAAGGCGTTCTCTCTTGTGCGCCTCCAGATCAGGCTCGATCACCGACCACTACCGCTGTGTGGCTCTCGTGAACCTCCACCGGCGCTCGCCGCAGGCCATCAGCCAGCCTTGTCGGTAACTCGGTATTCAATCTGCTTCGGTTGTCACCGAGATTTGGGAATTGGACGCTAAGACATTGGGGCAAGCGAGTGTTTATGGAACTGTTCCGTTCCAGCTTCCAGATATCGTCGGAGAAATTAGGAATGGCGCGCTAGAACAAAGTAAGAGACGCCAGAGACAAGAAGAGACCAAGACATGCAAGACAATGAACACTCTGGGCATCTCGCTAACTCCTCAACCGGACTGATGATGAGGAGAGTGGGGGCAGGCTATTGCTTTGGAACACCTAGCTCGTGTGGAATATCCGCTGGAATCATATCAGTCCCTGCGTGTGGTGTTGCTCGAGCCCATCGCCATCGAGTCCAGGCTACACAGGGGAATGCTTTGCCACGCTCTGTTGGATATATTCTCCGCGCCGGCTGGCTCCACTCTTATAAGGCCCGAGAACAGAGGTCTACAAGGAATGGTGCCCCCTGCATTCCTCGCTAGCAAAGTGGCTGCGGCAAAGACATGGCAATCAGAGCGACACCGTTGTAGGAAGTGGGTAGCGCCTCTGAGACGTAGTTGCGGGAACTCTGCCGCATATCAGAAGCAATATTAAGGTGGGGAGTGCCGGCGCACACACATCCGACTACTGCTGTGTAGCTCATCGCTGGTAGCATGGTCTGAGCTATATGCTATGATACATTGGTTGAAGGAATAGATAAATAGAGGGATTAGTTGGTGTCAAGGACAATGATGTGCGAGTCGTGTGTGTCTGAAATTGGGCACTACAGAGGACCGGCTTCCACTCATGTCGCCTTCACCTCGGCGTTGCCCAATTCCGTCGAGCCCGCGACTATCCTTTGTCAAGCCAAGTTGGCTTCCTCACCATCCCTCCTCTACATTCTACTGCACAGGCTTTATCCTCGACACCACTCCAAGTCACACCACTCATCATTGTCGCCCGTCTGTCATGAGCTCATTTCCTACGCTCGATCACTTAGATGAAAGGGGGACCTGGAGCTCTCCATCACAAGGCAAACTCGTCTGGAATGCCCATTGTGGGTGATTCTATACAACATGTACATTCAATGCGTAGCCGAACCGCTCTCTTATTTACACAGTCCTCGCAACAAATTTGGCAAACAGGTCTGCCATAGCGGCGTCCACCCTCTCCTGCATGGTAGTGCACAGCCGGGCCAACTGGTCACTCTTCTTTCGCCAGGTTGTCTTGAGTGTCTTGACCTCCTTTGCCTTGTCTGCCTTGAGCTTAGCTTGAGTCTCTTTGAGATCCTCAAGCTCGGAATCTGCGTTCCGGAAGGCGTCTATTGCTTCGTGCGCTTCGATCTCGTGACGAGTGCCCTGCGCCTTCATCTCATCGTACGCCACCCCTGCATTGTGGTTCTCCTTGATCCTACGTCTTGCCTCGTTGTTGAGACGGCGGCGGTTTTCGGCGGCGGTGTGTTGGAGAGTGAGCTTCTCCTGCTCACATTGGGCGACGCTCGCATCCAGCGTCCCAGACTGAAGGCGCAACTTGTCCAACTGAGCGGTCAAGTCGTCGTTTTAATTTGAGACCTGCGTGCGTTGCGCTTGCAGGTCATTCAGACGATGGTCGACGTTCTGAATGGCGTTGTCGTCGTGCAGGAGCAATTCGTCCCTCTGGTCCTCGGCAGCAGAGGAGTCGAGGCGTCGGTTCTGCAAGTCTTCCTAAAAGCATGTTAGCTGTGGCTTCCCTGTAGCTTGACACCAGCTCACCTCGATCTTCTTCAACTCTTCGACATGTTGAAGCCGCACTTGGTTGAGCCGTGCGTGATCTTTCTTGGCGAGGAGGTAGCGCTCCTTCACCTCGTTCAACTGTCCTTGCTGTTCAAACGGGAGCCTCTGCGTCTCCGCCTCTGCGCTCTTGTACGATTCCTCGGCCATCCGGGCCTCCTCCATGAGCCTCTTGACCAGCACGTGCCCGAGCTAATCTGGTCAATGCCTGTTTCCTGATCCAGTTTTACTCACCACCGCAGACGAATACTGCGAGACTTGCAGCGCCTCCGGTTCCTCCTCCTCCTCCTCCTCCTCCTCCTCAGCCCTTGCTCCAGAGCCAGCAGGCTTTGTCCCGGTTACCACCACATCGTCGTCGATGGGTGGCTTGACGACTGGTTTGACAGGCGCGTTGCCCGGCGACAAGGGCTGGTCCGCCGAGGGCGATCCGAGGGCGGCAAAGTCTTCCTTGGGCGGAGTCTCGTCCCCGGGCACCGCGTTGCCGGTGGAACCTCTGCCACCAGCCTCGGGGTCTACGTGGGGCAAAGGATCAAGCGTTACGATCCATGCTGGGTCGACATTGTCAATGTCGATTCCATGGTCGAGAACCGCATCAAGCTCGGCGTCGCGGAGCCTGTGGTGGCCGGGGAAGGGGTGATCGTTGTTCATATTTTCTGTTTTGTAGCTGTGTTGGTGTCAGCAGCTTTTATTGAAGCGAAACCTACATAAGACGAGTGGTTGGTGGACGCTAGGCGGAGAGAATGAGGAATGGCGAGAATACAACATTGAAAGTGTCGCTGACGAGTCGTCTACGATCTGCACGTCGACCATGCATTTGCCCCTCGTCCATCTTGGTGCGAGAGTGATGTACATATGGTGCATGCGGTGAACGGTTGCTCTATCGCCTGGCCTCGTCACTGCGGAATGAATACAGCTGGACCACATTCATTTCTCCTTAAACTCCTTTCTCGTCGACGCCTTTGTCACTAACTTGGCAACTTTTCTAGTCCACTTTTTACTCTCATCAACTTTGCCCACTCCTCCCAACATCATGATCCACCGCGACGCTTCCAAGTCTGTTGAGCTTACGGACCCTCCTCAACAACTTTTAAGTGGAAGACACTGTCTCAGCGTTTTTTCCAAAGCCCACATTCTCAACAATCCCCTTTATCAGTTTATCCTTTATCACTTCAACAACAATGTCAGACTGCAGAGAGAGCAGTTCGAACACGTGGAGTTTACGTCGTTCATGGCCAGGTAAGCGCCGCACTGGGCCCGGTTCACACTTGCTGACAGCCGCAGGCAGATTACAGCTGTCCAGTTCCGTTACAACCAGCCTGTCATGGAGGACAGGTGGCACAGCCTGGGTCGCAACACCCGCCTCTCCGGAAGCGACCGCAAGCTGCTTGATACCCTCGTCCTCAAGCACGGAATTCCTTCGCCCGTGAAGCTTCGTGCAGCTGCGCCCCACCTGACCCTAAGCGTAGCTGCCGACTACTGCTTCCTTAAGGAGACAGGTCAGAAGGGTAACCGGGGCTACAAGCCGAAGCGATCATAACTATGTACATAATGAATCACTACTTGCTAGCTGCTGGCTCATGTGTCTACCAGCCGCTGTACTCGCGCTCTGCCTGCTCCACAAAGGCGAGCCTGAACTTGGCAAGGCTCGTAGGGACGGGGAACAGTTTGTCGAAGTCGGCCTCTGGGATACGGCCAGCGAGCGCTTGCGGGGACTCGGACTGGGTCGCCTTGCGAAGGGTATTGACAATGGGGTAAACCCAGCGGGCGTTGCTCGCCTGGTCCGTACGCCCATCGGAGCCTTGTACAAGCCATTGGGCGCGGATCTTGTACGGGTCGGCGAAACCCAGGGGATCGAAGGCTGACGACGGTGCTCCTGACCCTGTCGAGGATATCGCTGCCCATCAGAGACCCCGGCAGGCTCTTTATGTCAAGGAGTCTGCCCAGATGGAACAGCAGTTCGGTAAACTGCGAGTCAGAAGGTTTCCTTTTGAAGTCACACTCACGTGGGCCGTTGGGAGCGTCAGCTCCCCATGTTGTGCAGCGCGCCCTGCAATAAAGAGGGGGCCGCGCATAGCAACCCGCTGCTCCTCCCACAGGAGGATGGCTGCAACGGCCTCAACGGAGATGGGCGACCACGGAAACACCTTGATGGTCGCCCTGTCCTGGTTGAAGACGCCTAGGCCCCTCGCGTCGATGCCCCGGTTGTGGAGCCGACGGTGGAGGGGGGCCGTCAAAGGCGAGGAAGGACGCTTGGTTGTCCCGGCGTTCGCCCTCGTCCCGGACATCGATGTCAGAGAAGACGAGCCGCGCACGGAAGCGGGGGGGGGGGCGAGTTGCCTCTATCGGCGCGTTTGGTGGTGAACGCCTCGAAGGTGACCTCGTATTCGCGGAATACGACGTGGATGGTCGACGCGATTGTGATAATCTCAGCCATGCTGTAAGTGTCCAGCATGGCGAAGATCCTCGATGAGGCGGAATAGACTCCCTCCTCGTCGTCTTCATCGTCGTCTTGATCGTCGTCTTGATCGTCGTGGTCGTCGTGGTCGTGGTCGTCGTCGTCGTCCTCGTAGTAGTCGTCACGGTCGGGTGAGATGTCCACGACCGGCCCGTCCTCGTCGGTCGAGGGAAGATTCATGGGCATAGCGGAGGAGGGGAGTGGATTAGAGGGTAAGGAGAAAGAGGATATGAGGTAAAAGAGGCAGAGGAGAGAAGGAAGGTCGGAAGGTCGCGAGATGTACGACAGCAGTAGTGATGTTGAGGATAGTGTGAGAGATGAAGAGAGAGAGAAAGAGAAAGAGAAAGAGAAAGAGATAGGCCTTTTATGTCTGAGTGCCAGAGGGCGAGAGGTCAAAAGGAAGGCACGATACGGAGAAAAGGAAGACACGAAGATCCGGTGCTGTTAGCATCAAACGAAAAAGGAAGACGGAAGACATCTTTCCATCCACCCCTGTCACCAGTTGAGGCTACCTACACATCCAAAATTGACTTTCGACTTCAAGTCAGCCTCTTCACTCGAGAGATCGTGAGATTGTGATATCGTGAGGGTATTCATGCTTACGGGACACGTGGCCAGGTGGGGGGCGCTGCATGCACTACAGTGAGCGCAGTGAGGATCGTGAGGACCGCATGGGGGAAGCAGCACAGAAAACTGGAGACTTAGTTTTCAAGCTCAGTACACAAGAATATCTTGGCTGCCATGGAGTCGTCTCACCCTCTTGGCCTCTTGTCTGCAGTTGCCTGCCGTTGCCTGCCTTTGCCTGCCTGTGCTCTCGATGGCACTCACTACGACTCATGTAGTCACACCCACACCTACAGCTCACCCTCGTTGTAAATAGATGTTGCCCTAGCCCTTCGGCCATGCTCGCACATCCGCCTCCACGGCCTCCACCATGCATTGCCAACTTGCCATTGCCAGACTCCAGACTGACTGGTATGATTGATAGTTTACCCGGATTATCCAGGCTGGGAGAACAAGCGTCGGCTACAAACTGACCTATGCGGTCGCTACCAAATCAGTGACTCAATGCAGTGCGGGGCTCCGAGCACCCAGAGTGACCTCCACATGTGATTCAGCAGCACACATCCGACTCGATGGCACATTGCTAACAATACACGCCCGACTCGTTGCTTCATCATCAACAACCTCCTCGTCTGATCATTCACTCGCTCATAAGTACCGACGGGAGTCACTTGGAACCCGTATACTCTCCATTCGGCACCGTTCTCATCGCCACCCAAGATGTACTTCCCCAAACACCACGCCGTCATGGACCTGCCGACGCTGCAGGCGTTCGTCCGGGCCTATCCGCTGGGCCTGTTCACGACAGCCATCAAGTCGGACCTTGCGCCAACGCTCCAGACGACCCACATCCCCTTTATCCTCGACACGAAGGACGACGGCACCCCCGGCGTGCTGCGCGGACACATGGCGCGCGCGAACCCGCAGGCAAAGCAGCTGATCGAGCTAAGCAAGCTGGGCGACATCGAGGACGAGGTGCTGGTCCTCTTCAACGCCCCGGTGCACGCGTACGTGACGCCAAAGTTTTACACCGAGACCAAGCCGAGCACCGGCAAGGTGGTGCCGACGTGGGACTATGCCGCCGTGCAGGTTTACGGCAAGCTGCGGGTGTATGCCGAGGGCGACGAGGCGAGTGCCTTCCTCGCCACTGCGCTCAATGACCTCTCGGACCAGCAGGAGCGCGCTGCAGGCCACGAAAAGCCGTGGAAGGTCTCGGACGCCCCGGACAACTACGTCACCGTGCTCAAGAAGGCCATCATCGGCATCGAGATCACGATCGACCGCATGGAGGGCCGCTTCAAGCTCTCCCAGGAAAAGGGCGACGGCGACTGGGCCGGTGTGGTCCGCGGATTCCGCGCGCTGGAGACACCGGAGGGGGACGTGATGGCCAAGATGGTCGAGGAGCAGGGCAAGACCCGGGAGGTCGAGATGTAAGTAGTGTGGAGTGAGCGAGTGCTAACCTCTAGATAATGCAAAGGATAAGGCCAGTGGTATACAACCGCACCACACTGCTCATAGAACTGTTATATGACTGCATGATGAAGGTCAATTCTGCGTTCTTTCCATGCGCCACCCAGAGCTCAAGCTGTGCACCGTTATCTCAGACAGTCAAGTACTTAGTTGGACCACCAGTACGAGCGAGCTGGCAATTGCCCGGATATCCCGGTGAGATGTCCGCTTAAATGTCGCACCTTACAATCGCGCCTGTGGACGTCTGATCGGAAAGAGCGATGTGAGCCGAGGTAGACTCACGAGAACTAAGCCTGCTAGACCTGCTCTCTGCCTTGGAGGTTAGTTGCAGTTGCCCTCGACCAGGTCGAGCAAAGGTCGAGCATTTCCTGGGGATCAAGAAGCAGGCAATGCGGTGGCGTCCGATCTTGAGGGCCGCTCTGATTCCTGTTCAGTGACGAGCACCTGACCCGTTGCACTCCTGCAGGCGCTCAGGCCGCACAATCAATGCGCAGCATGCAGCACCGCTGTCTGTGTCTCCGGAATGTGTGCTCACCTTTGTGTTATTCACATTCCTTCCATCTCGTCTGGGCGTTTGGCGTATTTGCTATTTATGGCTCGAAATAAGCATATAACAACTCTTCGCTTCCGTGACATTTCCATCATCCTCATCTATCCCGTTCCAAACTTTCCATACTCCTCACCATGCTCCTCAAGACCCTCCTCGCCACCGCTCTCGCCTCCCTCGTCGCCGGCGCCGCCTGCCCCGCAACCTTCCGCATCCACCCCAACGGCAATGCGGCGTACTGCCTCAGCGTCGCGGACCCCAACGCCTCGGGCTCGGTGGCGACAGTGTGAGTCATCAACATGAAGAAGGCGCTCACCCTCAGGCAAGCGTGCAACGGCTCGCCCGGCCAGAACTGGAGGTGGGAGGTGCAGTCGTACACGGACGTGGTCCACCTCCGCAACGTCGGCAACACCAACGGGCTCTGCCTCGCCGCCGAAGTCTGTGAGTCCGCCGACAGCTGTCCGAGCTAACTGCAGACCGCGTCAGTGCCGCCTACAACGGCCGCCAGCTCGCAGTCACCGGATGCTACAACGACGGCGCGCAGAACTGGGCCTTTGACAACAACGCCCACATCGTCATGGGCGGCCCGAACGGGGGCGTGACGATCGACGGCAAGGGTGAGTGTCTTCCTTTCCACGCTGACGATCAGCCGAGTGCATCGACCTCCGCGACGGCAACCTCAACGGCGGCGCGGTGCAGATCTGGTACTGCTACAACGACAACACCAACCAGAGGTGGACCATTTCGTAGTGGTCTCGACCGAGGGTTTCCTCATGGACAATGGACTTTGATAGTGGTTAGGTTAGGCTCATGTATAATGGTTTCCGAGTGAGTGTCCGAAGCCAAGGCCGACGTCAGCTGCTGTGCAGACTCTTGATCCGCGATCGGCGACCCTGGACTGTCAGCGACGCCAAGCATGCGCATTTAGCACCGCGAGAATGCCGTAAATCTGTATTATATCATCTCTAATAGACTATGCCTGCAACAGCGCGCAGGCCATATTATATCTACCACTCCGACTTGATATCGTCCGCAATCTTCTCGGCGAGAGCGTAGACGACAGCAGTCGGGTGTCCGGGGGGGAGGAGGGCAAATGCGCTGGCGTCGACGACGCGGAGGCCCGAGACGCCGATCACGCGGGCCTTGTTGTCGACGACAGCCGTGGGGTCGTCGACGCGGCCCATGCGGCAGGTAGTGGACGCATGCCACACGGTCATGACCGTGTTCCGGATCGTCTCGAGGATCTCCTCGTCCGTGTCGACCTCAAAGCCGGGGTAGTACTCGTTTTGGTCGGCGAGGACGGGCCTCATGGCGTCCGAGTTGAAGGCGGCACGCACGCGCTTGTAGGCCGCGACCATGACGGCCTGGTCGGTCGGGTGCGAGATCCAGTTGGGGTCGATGATGGGGTGGTCGCTCATGCTGTCCGACTTGAGAGTGACCGAGCCGCGGGACAGTGGCGCACCGAGCGCGGTCAGGATGGACGCGTACTGGTAGCCGTCCTTGGGCTGCTGCAAGAGCAGGTTCTTAAAGTCGGCAACGTACCCGGGCGCCGAGAGGTACTCGAGGGTCGGCCACGATGCGGGGAACTTGTCCAGGTCGGCGGCGGCCTGCGGGGGAAGAAGTTCCGTCGGGACCTTCTCCCAGCCAATGTAGCTCGCAAGCGGGTCGGTGAGGGGGCCCTTCTTGAACAGCGTAAAGTTGACAACAAACTCGTAGACCATGTACAGGACGTTGGTGGCAATCTTGGTGAATGTCTGGACCTGGACACGGTACGTCGGCGCCACAAAGACGTGGTCGCTCATGTTCTGGCCGACACCAGGGCGGTCGGCAATGACGGGAATGTTGTGCCTTGCGAGCTCTGCCGCAGGTCCCACGCCCGACACCATGAGCAGCTGCGGGGACTGGAACGCGCCGGCCGAGATGATCACCTCCTTGCGCGCGAACAGTGTAGCGCCGGTGCCGATTTGAACTCCTCGGGCGCGCTTGGTCTCGTCAAAGACAATCCTTTTTGCCATTGTGAGCTGGTGGACGTGCAGGTTCCGCCGGCTCTTGGCCATCTCGAGGTATGCGGTCTGCGACGACGAGCGCTTCTGTGTCTTGGCGTCGATCGCGGTGGTGCAGTAGGTGTGGCCCACGAGCTTGCCGGTGTTAAAGTCGACCGCCTCGGGGATGCCGATGGCGCTCAGACCCTTCCGCATCCAGGTGCTGAAAGGCGAGCCGTAGTTGGGGTAGGTGATCTGGACGGGGCCGCCGTTGGTGTCGAATGCGGAGGCGTCGTAGACGGCAGTCGAGTTGGCGCCGCGCAGGTTGTTGTTCGGCGGGGTGAAGGTCACACTCTTGCGGTAGTATGGCATCCACTTGTCGAGCGTGTAGCTGTCATCGCCGACCGCGTCCGCCCACGCCTGCATGGATCCCGGGTCCGGGCGGTGGTAGACCATAAAGTTTCGTGCAGAACTGGAGTCAGCACAGCTTCCGGGTGTCACCTACCTTCCTCCGAGACACTTTCCACGAGCATAGTGGACCTCGCGGTTGTTGGCGCCCCTCTGCGGGGCAGTCACAAAGCTCCAGTCGACGAGCGGGTTAGTGTCCAGGGGGCTGGAGCCAGCAAAGAGGGCGTCGGCAGCCGGGGTGGCTGAGATGATGATGTTCGAAACCTGGTAGTAGGTGCCCGCCTCGATGACGGCCACTTCGATATTCGGGTTCTCGGATAAACGCGCAGCGAGCGCAAGACCACCAGTGCCACCGCCGGCAATGACATAGTCGTACGTCTTGTCAAAGAGCGTGCGCTCCTCGACCGGCACGGCGGTAGCGAGCCCGGCGACGAGGGCAAGGATCACTGTAGTCGGCAGCATGGTGAGCGATGAATGGCGTTCTTCCCCCAGCACGTCGCATCGTATATATACCGGCGTTTCGGAGAGTACGCGACAATCGCATCGTTTCGTCGTTTCGTCGCGAAGATAACAACAACGCGGGAAGCAGCGAACAGGTCATCCGCCTCCCGTCCAGTATCCTTTATGTAAGTCTTTGGCTAGGCACAGTTTCGCGACACGCTACATCTGTACGCGCCGGAGAGTTCCTCTCTCAGGAACTACGCTCGGTTCCAGGTGCACGACGGAGTCGGGGATAGTCGTCTGGAGTAGGCGTGGGGGTTCGGATTCCCGTCCTCGGTGTCCCGGTCGTCCTGGCGTTCCCCCAGGCAGACAGGGGTCTTGCTCCGAGACTACGGCGGTGTCCCCGCTAGGTGCGGATTCCTTGCACTAAACTATCGATAACGATCGCTAGGCGGCGACTGGTTGACTAGCAGTCATCCGTTCCGCGTCCACTTTGTCTGTCGGGGAAAATAGATGGCATGCCCTGCATCACGTTTCACACCAGCAGGAATGTGGAGGGGTGACAGGAATTGTTCCTCACCGCTGCTCAAAAGGAAGCACTGTCAGTGGTGCGTGGGGAGCAGCAAGGCTGAGGTCGGTACGATTGTCACTACTGAGCGGGAGCCGGTGTGATGTTGGCTTCATGTTGAGGTGAGTTGAACGGAGTTGAACAACATACACCCGGACCCAGTGTAGGGTTCTCGAAACGTAGGTCTATGAGTGCCATGAAGCTGCTGGACCCGGCGGGCGGAATGATCTGGTGTGAAAGTCGTATGCCCGTACAGTTCCTTCACACGGAGTGAGACAGTGCATTGCAACGAAGCGTGTGATGGTGAGGACTAGCGATGAGTACTGGTGAAGAGCACCGCCTGACAAAATCGGGCCGACGCGTCGGCGCGTTCTCGGCGAAATCGAGCGGCGCCCATTTCACCCCGGTGTCGGTCTCCTCAATGGCCCGCGGCGGACGCGGGGCCCGCGATGCGTTCATATAAGGACAAGGACCGGGACGAGCACGATGCAACCCCCATACACCATGGCACCCGAGACACTTATCACGGACGACGCTTCGCTGGCGGGCGCGCTCCCACGCGACTTTATCTTCGCGGCGAGCACGGCGGCGTACCAGATCGAAGGCGCTATCGATGTCGACGGCAAGGGGCCGAGCGTGTGGGACGACTTTCAGGAGTACGGCCGGGATGCGTGCCGGTCGTACGAGCACTGGCGCGAGGACATCAAGCTGCTCAAGAGCTACGGGGTCGACGCGTACCGCTTCAGCGTGTCGTGGCCGCGCGTGCTCCCGAATGGTGTGTGGAGACTTGGGGTGAGCTGACGCCAGGAACCGGAGAGGTGAACGAAAAGGGCATCGAGTACTACTCCAACCTCATTGACGCGCTCGTCGCCGAGGGCATCAAGCCGGTGCTGACGCTCTTCCACTGGGACCTGCCCTCGGCCCTCGAAAAGTCCTACGGCGGGTTTGACAACACGGACCGCATCGTCCCCGACTTTGTCGCCTACGCCCGCCTGCTGTTTGAGCGCTTTGGCGACCGCGTAAAACACTGGATCACCATCAACGAGCCGTTCATCTACACGCTCCTCCAGAGCGCGGTGCTCAAGAAGGAGGACTACACTGCGGACAAGTTTGACGATCTCTGGGCGAGGTAAGCTGAGACTTGTGCTGAGCTGACCTCAGCGTCACCCGGAGCATCCTGCTGTGCCATGCCGAGACGGTCGGCCTTTACCGGCGAGAGTTCAAGGCCACTCAAGGTGGCATCATCGGCATCACGCTCAACATGGACTTTATCGTCCCCATCGACGACTCGCCTGCCGCCGCCGCTGCCGCTCAGCAGGGCATCGACCACCAGCTCGGCATGTACGCCGATCCGATATACCACGGCCGCTTCCCCGCGACTGTGCTGAAGCGCTTCGGCGACAGGCTAACCTTCACGGACGCGCAGTGGGCGCTCATCAAGGGCTCCAACGACTTGTGCGTAACTCTCCTTTCATGACTGACGTCACGTCAGCTTTGGCCTGAACCACTACTCGACCTCGTGGGCGACAGGCGAGCTCTTCGAGATGGAGACCGCGGACGTGTTCGGGCGCTCGTTCGGGCTTATCGCAACCACGCGCGAAAAGGACGGCAAGAGCATCGGGCACCGGGGACACAACGGGCAGCCGTGCGATGTGCCGTGGGGCTTCCGCCTGCTGCTGCAGTACATCCACGACAACTGGACACGGGAGGCGGGCCACCCGATCTTCGTCACCGAGAACGGGTTCTGTGTCGCGGGCGAGGCGGAGATGACCATCGAGCAGGCGTGCAATGACGTCGAGCGCCAGACGTTCTTTACCGGCTACATCCGCGAGTTGGCGCTCGCGGTGCGCGACGACAAGATCAACGTCGGCGCGTACATGGCGTGGAGCTTGCTTGAGTGAGTGGCAGAAAAGGAGTACGCTGACGCACAGCAACCTCGAGTGGGACCAGGGCTTTGTGCCCCGCTACGGCCTCACGCACGTTGACAAGACAACAGAAGAGTACAAGCGATACCCCAAGGACTCGGCCTTTATGCTCAAGCGCCTGTTCGGCTACCTGAGGCAGTAGAGATTGGCATTGATATTCATGATAGATGGATGGAAGTGCAGCCAGAATGATGTTGTGTACATTTCAGATGGTATCCCCTCGCATACCTCCCCGTCCGGAGGTATCCACTCGAAATACAGAACTATGCGGATACAATCAGAGCTTGGCGGCGTTGTCGCCCTTCCAGCCCCTCTCGGCGGCGATCATCTCGGCCGCACGCTCGCCGACAGCGAGGACGGTGAGCATGGGGTTGATGGTGACCATTTCGGGGAAGACGCCGGCGTCCGCGATGCGCAGGCCCTTGATGCCGCGCACGCGGAGCTGGGGGTCGACGACGGCCATCGAGTCGGTGCCCATGCGCGTCGTGCCCGCGGGATGATACACGGTGTGGGCGGCACGGCGGGCGTACTCGCTAATCTCCTCGTCGGTCTGCGCCTGCGGTCCCGGCGCGACCTCCTTCAGCAGCCACTCCTTGAACGGGCTCTGCTCGGCGACCTTGCGCGCCGCGCGGATGCCGGCAACCAGCGTCGCGGCATCGTACCCCTCGGGATCGGTAAAGTAGCGGAAATCGAGGGCGGGCTTGACGCTCGGGTCCTTGTCGACGAGATAGACACGGCCGCGCGACCGAGGGCGGGGAATGTTGGGCGTCATGCAGAACGCATACCGGTCCCTGATAGAGGGATACCCCAGCCGCTCCGTGTTGAGCGTGAAGGGGATCTGGTAGCAGTGCATCATAATGTCCGCTGCGCCGTCGTCGTCGCCGTCGACGGGCTCGCGGCGGAGGAAGATACCCGCGTCCGAGTCCATCGTGGTCTGGTTCTCCGGCACGGGCTTGCGCAGCTCCCACATGATGATCGTCTCGGGGTGGTCGAGGAGGTTCTCGCCGACGCCGGGAATGTCCGCGACAACAGGGATGCCGAGGTCCTCGAGCTGCTGCCGCGGCCCGAGGCCCGAGTGGAGCATGAGCCGCGGGGTGTCAATCGCGCCCGCACAGAGGATAATCTCCCCGCGGGGCTTGACCGTCACCTTGTCTCCTGATTTGAGGGTCACGTTGACGCCCGTGGCGGTGCCGTTCTCGACGATGACTTTTGAAACCCACGCCTCGGTGAGGATGGTCAGATTGGGGCGTTTCTCCTCCCCGCGGAGGATCGGGTGGATGTACGCCACCGAGGCGCTGCTGCGCTTGCCGTCGTCGGGATTGTACGAGATGGAGAAGAAACCGACTCCCTCAGTCAGCTTGCCGTCGCGCCGGATCGTCTTGTTAAAGTCGTTGATGATGGGAATGTCGAGCGCGTCCGCGCACGCCTGCACCCAGTCGAGGCAGAGTTGGTTCTGGTGCCGCGCATGCACGCGGTGCACCGTGTTGCGCAGCTTGTCGATGAGGCGCATCATGGTGTCAAAGTCCCATCCCTCGCAGCCGGCCTTGACCCAGCGGTCCATGTCGCGCTTGAAGGGACGGAAGGAGATGAGCGTGTTGTGCGACGAGCAGCCCCCGAGCACCTTTGCGCGAGAGTGGCGGATGTGGCTGTTGCCGTGCGGCTGCTCGACGGTACCATAGTCGTAGTCGAGGTGGCCGCCCAGGAGGCCGAGCCACTGCCGCAGGTCCTGCACTTCGACGATATCGTGGTCGCTCGGTCCGCCTTCGATTACCAGCACCCGGTGGTCGGGCAGGTAGTGGGTGAGCCGCGACGCCAGCACGCAGCCCGCCGTGCCGCCGCCGACGATGATAGTGTCGTAGTGGCCAGAGAGGGCCGAGTCCGGCAGGGAGGACTTGATAACCATGGTCGAGAGAAAGAGAGCATGCAGGAGAGCAGTGCCTGTCGCAGTACTGAGACTACTTATGTATACTGCACCACCTCCAACTTTGTCGGTCGTCTGCCGGTCTGCCCATGCTGCCTGCCATTTCCGCCGGCTTGTGACCCCGTTTCAGCATTCCTTAAGGATGTCAGGTGATTAGCGTGAGATGTCCATTTTCATTACATGTAGAGATCTGTCCCACGGTCTGCCGGTCTGCCGATCTGCCGGTCTGCTGTGCTATGCCAGGGAGGAACGGAGTTGCGGAGCATGCCGGGCAACCGAAGCGAACGCCCCTCTCGTCATCGGCGTCGAGCCAAGACAAGCTAAATGACGTATAAGCTCCGACTCGCCATAACTGGGGTCCTCTTTGTTATTTCCCGGATCGCATTTCTCACAGTCGAATGTTGATCAGCTGATTTCAACACTCTTTCATCCACCATGACTTTTGCGAAAGAGATCCACTCGTTCTACGGCGGCAAGGCACACCCCGAGTCGTCGTCGTCAAAGACGTTCGTCTCGATTGATCCGGCGACGGGCGACAAGCTCGCGACGATCTACACCACGACGCGGGAGCAGCTCGACGCCGCCGTCACCTCGGCCCAAAAGGCATTCCCCCTCTGGGCGGCGACTCCGCCGGCCGCCCGCGCCAAGATTCTCCTCAAGGCAGCGTCCATACTCCGGGAGCGCAACGATGCACTCGCACGCACCGAGTCGCTCGACACTGGCAAGGCGTGGGGGGAAACCAGCACGGTCGACATTGTCACGGGCGCCGACGTCCTCGAATACTATGCGTTCCACGTCGCTTCTGGCGGCCTCGACGGGCAGTCGACCACGCTTCGTGAGAATGTCCAGATCCACACTACACACGAGCCCCTCGGTGTCTGCGCAGGGATCGGGGCATGGAACTACCCGATCCAGATCGCGCTGTGGAAATCCGCGGCCTGTCTCGCCGCAGGGAACTGCATGGTGTACAAGCCCTCGGAGGTGACGCCATTGCACGGCAATACGCTTGCCGAGATTTTCATCGAGGCGGGCGTCCCCCAGGGCGTCTTCAACGTGGTGTATGGCGATGGAGTCGCAGTGGGCGCGCCGCTCGTCGGTCACAAGGGGATCGCAAAGGTCAGCTTCACCGGACAAGTGAGCACGGGCGCAAAGGTCGCCAGCGAGGCCGCGCGGGGCATGAAGGGGATCACGATGGAGCTGGGCGGCAAGAGCCCGCTGCTGATCCTCCCCGATGCCGACGTCGACGAGGCGGCCGACGTCGCCATGCTGGCCAACTTCTTCTCCACAGGCCAGGTGTGCACCAACGGCACCCGCGTCTTTGTTCCCGACACCCTCCTCGCTGCCGTTGAGCAAGCGATCGTGAAGCGGTGCCGCGAGGGCATTCGAATGGGCATGCCACTCGACGAGACGACAAATTTCGGACCCGTCGTGAGCGCGGCGCAGAAGGACAAGATCGAAATGTACATCAAGCACGGGCGCGAGGTCGACCGCGCAAAGGTCCTCTATGACGGAGCAGCCGACGCCCAGAGCAAGAAGCCTACCCCCGGAGGCTTCTGGGTTCCTCCAGTGGTCTTCAGCAATTGCAAGGACGACATGCGCATAGTCAAGGAGGAGATCTTCGGGCCCGTCATGTGTATCCTGCCGTACGACACCAAGGGCCAGGGACCGTGTGAATGGATGGGCAACCTCGTTCACCGCGCCAACGACACGCCGATGGGACTCGCCGCCGGAGTGGTCTCGTCCAATCTCACCCTCGCGCAGGACGCTATCCGCCAGCTCGAAGCCGGCATCACGTGGATCAACACCTGGGGCGAGTCGCCAGCCGAGATGCCGGTCGGCGGCTGGAAGATGAGCGGTATCGGAGTCGAAAACGGCCACGAGGGCATCCGCGCGTACACCCGGACGAAGAGCACGCTCTCGTTCCTCGGCAAGGGCGCCGCGGCAGGGCTGTTCGCAAAGCTGTAGGAAAGAACATGTATTGTAAGGCTATGTGAGGGGCTGTTGTTGTTAAGTGGGACTGGAGGCTGAAAAAGAGACTTATCCAGAAAAAGACTTATCCGAATTCTATATACAGGCCACGGCTGGCAACACGCAGCGGCTCCGCTCACTTCGTCGTTCTTACAACCAAACTTCTCACTCGCTCCCTTGCTCGCCCCGCCTTGTAGTGCAGCGCTACTTGCCCTGCTTTTTTCCTCCAGGAACCGCGCAATACCAACAAGCCCCGCGTCTTCGGCCGGGAGACCGTTCAAGATGTCGGCGGCGTAGTCTGGTCGGTTGGCCCACTCGTGCATTTTGGCCAGTCTGGTGTTGGCGAGCAGGTTGCGCCCATCCACCGATGTCTTCTCCCGCGTCGCCTTGAGCAACTGGAGGTTCTGCGCTATCCGCCGCAGCTCGGATTCGTGTACCTGGATCGACCTGTAGAGCTCCTTTGCCGTCTGGTCGTTTTGGTCGAGCTTTTCCTTGAACGTCTTGTACTCGGCAGTCCGCGCCGCAGTGAGACCCGTGCGGATGGCGAGCCCCTTGTCGGCGAGCACCTGCGACCGTGCGACGGCGGTCGTCGGTGCATGGCTGGAACCGGCAGCAGCGTTTGAAGCCTGGCTGGACGGCACTGTCCCTTGGGGCGTCTGTGACGAGCTTGCCATCGGAGAACTTGCGGCGGCCACGGTTGCTGCCGCCGCTGGCGTCCGTGCGGTGCGTGAAATTTCGGTTAAGCTCCTCGACACAGGCAGCGCAGTCGACGGCGTGGCGGCCTGGGGAGTGGTGCTCTTCGGCGCAGTCGGAGACGCGACGGGAGAGATCGACGGCTTCTTCCTCGCAGCCTGCGCCGGCTGGTCGAGGGGACGCTTAACTGCTGTGGGTGTCTCCACAAGCCTATATGATCAGCAGGACGGCGCGGACGGACTCACTGAGCGGTCAGATACGCCAGATGCTCCTTCTGGTCGGTGTCGAGGGAGGACCTTGTGACTCTTCTGGCTGGCATTGTGAGCTGCATGTCGAACAGTGATGTCGTGACGGTGACGGGACAGCGGGGGTCAGTTGATGGCAGGGACAGGTGGGGGGTACGGTTACGTAAATGCAGCTGGGGTGGACCACCTCCACTCGCTCGTCCCTGCCTCTGAATGAGCTCTCCGGCGATCCGGCTGACCTTGATCATTGCGACTGACAGAATGTGCACATGAGCGTCGCAGACCTTCACGTGATCCCATCTGCATCGCTCACTGAGTGGCACAAGAGCTCATTATTTCTTCACATTTGTATTGAGCTACAGACCTGGGTAATGAGAATTCCTGTCTGCTTACTCGACTGCTTCGGCGACCTTCCAAAACTGAGCAGGTTCAGACGCCACCGCGGGATGGTAGCGGCCGTGATTAGAGAGGAACAAACTCCAGAATCTGTTGTGAGCACTTCTCAAACCTCCAACCAACACGTACGGTAAACACGTTGTCCTGCCCCGGGAACTTTTCATAATACTTGAACAAGTCACCTGTCATTGCCACCACACCGCTGCTTGGGATGTAGACAATCTTTGCGGGCGATATCATAGCGGCCAGCGTCGGGGGTTACATTCCATATGTGGCTCTCATACACCCTCTTATCATCCAACGCTGCTGGGGGCGAGTTTGCCGGAGCTGCTGTCAGCCATGCGCTCCACCGACCCCTGATCACTCACATGGAGGTGTTGCGGCCATCAGCGCCACGGCCAGCTTACCAGCGCTGAAATCTTCAAAACCTGGTGCAGACAAAGCACCGAGAAAAGGTGCCCCCAAGCCAACCCCACCAACAGGGGCAATGTCGACACGACTAGAGCAGGAAGCTTTAGTCGGGATAGCGAACAGCTGTGCCTGGGACACATCGCTGGTGAGCTGGTAGGCGCCGTTCTTATAGAAAAGGTATCCATGATTGTCAAACGTCTTGATGTGGCCCGTCATCCCTGCGACCTACAGGCAAGAGACTTGAGCTGTCCGTTAGTCGCAGCTTTAGAGACTTGCTTACCTTGGCGCTTCTCGCGAGGAACGACGCGAGTGGGCGCCAGAGGGGCCAGTCCACGACGGAAGCGCTCTCCATTCGTCTCGACACGCTGAATTATCTTTGAGGCTGCTGGCTCTGTACCGGGAGCAGGAACCTCAGGCCTCCCTCCAAGGGGGTGGAATAGCTCCTCAAAGACAGAGGCGAGGGAGACTGGGATCGGGAGGACCGCGCTCTCATCAACAGTGGCGCGGGCGGCAAAAGCCGAGGTGGCGCAAGCCAGCACCGAGAGGAGGCTCAGAAGACGCATGGTATCGATAAACTCTCTCCTCGAGGGCAGCGGTTTGTATACTCTCGGAAGCTGTCGACCACGGTGCCACAAAGCAGGGCGAGTGGGGCACTGACTACCGGCCATGTGCTGCACTCGTGCCTGAGCATGCGCAGAGCGGTTAGACAGGTGGGTGCAGCCTTGTGAGCTCGTGAGGTGGCCACGAGAACAGATTTAATGGGGACAACGGGTAGGGACTGCCTGACAAATGGAAGGCCACTACATGTGCTGGGTGATGCGTCGGCCGAGGAGTACCGGTAGCAGCCTGAATAATGCTGCGTCAACGATCTCCGAAAGACCATGCCACGGCGCAGAAACGTGCTCGTGGTCAATTTGGGGCAACGTCGGCACAGCTCCAGACAGGGGCCTAGCATCTCATGTATCTGTAAGACATGGCGCTCGGCCCTCTGGTGGTATTGTCTATCCGCACGTTCCCCCCTTGAGGGCTTGTAAACATGATCTCGCGCCGGCGGTACCTTTAGCACGGGCCAGAGACTCGAGCGCGCCGTAGTGGGTGATTCAAGACACGTAGCCGGACTTTGACCGTAATGTCCTAGGAGCTCGACTGACCGAAAAGTGTTGTTGGGCGGGGGAGGTTGATGGAAAACGAGTAGCCTTAGTCGTAGCAGCTGATAGCTCACTTAAGAGAGATCAGTTGTGCTATACCACATCCTCCACTTACTCGTCGCTGGTGCGCTGGCATGGGCAAGCGGTCTCCTAGCACGCACAGTGGCACAACCCAAAGCTACGACGAGGGCAAACAGAGCCACGAGTGCCGGCTGTCGGCGGCCGAGGCAGCTTCACCGACGCCTCAACGCCTATTATGGCGGAAGGCAAGCCGCACATGTGGCGGCGCTGTCTCCTGGAAACCTCCGCTCCGGGAGAGTGGCTGGGGAGTGCGCCGACAGGATCTAGGACAGCATGATTAACATTGTCTATTCTCGGCCCGCGGAGCTCGCTCTCCGTCGTACTGGGCGACACGTTCGATCGGGGTCAGGCGGAGTGCGCCGGCACACCATATCGCGCGGAGCCACCCCCGTCACGCTCCTCATCTCCGCGATCCGACAGATTAGGTGCTGCCCGTGTTCTCGGGTGCAGCTCAGGTGTCCCCACCAGATCCTGTTGGCCATATGGACGTCATGGGCTGGTGGCCAGGCTGGCAGGAGTTTGACCGGAATCTGTGGCGATTTCGTGGATTTTCCTCGACGTTGGGGACGCCCATCGGGAAAAGGCCTCTTTTGCCACAGATTCGAGGCAGGACGTCAGACGTGACTGCCAATGCCTCCGTCGCCTATGGTTTGAACCGAATCTGTAGACGTTTCCATTGCATCCCCGTGTTGGCGAAACCCATCTGGGGAAAATTCTACAGATCCCAGTCAAAACGAGGACAGGAGATGACCGTGTTTATTCCAGTAATGGATTTGGCTCGGTGCCGCGGGATGGCCCGGTGCCGTCTTGCCGTTACCAAAGCTTGAAGCTTCCAGTTCGCGTCGCCGACGGCAGTGTTATCGGCTTTACTTACTCTGCTGCGCTGCATTGCTGGTGGCCGTAGATGGAAGCTCCACACCTTCCATGGGTACGACTCCTCCGCTCCCAGATCCCAGCGCGATTTTGCTACAGGCACGCGCGAGGCTGCTGTAACAGGTGTCAAGGCACTGCCCCAGGCTGCCCCAGGCCCCGTTTTGGACGATTGGGAGTGTCAGGTGTCGGATGTCGCATGCCGGAAAGCTTGCACCCGCGTCGTACATGCATGCATATTAAGGCTTGTGCCTCGGTGCGCTTGACGCTGCGGTCGGCGCCGCGGCTCGCGCTAGGCAGGTGTGCTCCCGACGGCTGAGGTGACGAGCCGGCGTGCGTCTGCGAGTTGTCACTGAGCTGAGAGGTTCACCAGAGGTCAGGTTGTCACCAGAGGTGGTCACCAGAGGTGGTCGTCAGGACGTCACCAGTCGTCACCACATCAGGGGTGGGCGATATGATTTGCCGAGGCGATGCCGCTGTCCGCTTCCGCGCTGTGTTGCGTCATGCCAGTGCTGGTGCGCTGGTGCTGTCCGGGCGAGCCGGCGCGGTGACACGCACAATCGCATGCATGGCCCCCGGCTGCCCCCGCTCCCCCGTCTGTGCCCCCCGATCCGTGACCCATCCCGCGATCCCTCTCCGTTTGTTCCACCCTTCTGTCGGAGCGGAGATCTGCAACGAAACCTTGGCGCCGCGTGAACCTTCGCGCCGCGTGGTGATCGCCCGGCGCCCTGGCGGAACCCAACTTCGGTGCACCGGCGCACTGGTACCGTTATTAATACATCGGTTACTCACTGGTTACTCGCTGCTCGCTGCACGTACGCAAGCCTAAGCAATGTTACGGACAAATGTTACGAATGTTACGAATGGTGCGCGTGTGGCAGGAACGCCTAGTGCTTCCCCATATGTCGCCCGCCCCTGCCGTTTGGCACTGCAGGAGAGATGTGGGTCCCGCTAGGCCGCTGTGGATGGCCAGAACGCTGCCGAGGAAGCCTGGCGCCGCTTCCATGACGAGACTTTTGGATTCGCTTGCCGTCTCGGCGGTGCGCTGGTGCGCGGCTGTTCTGTGCGCTGTGCTCTGATGCTTGTTCTCTGTACGAGCACTTGCAGCCCAAGGGCCCGAGGTGCCCTTCTCTGCTGTGCAAAAGAACCGGAGCTCCATCGCAAAAGTGGCTCTCTGAAGCACAGGAAAACGATATATAAAGGCCTCTGAAAGGACATATTTGCCTCATCGACATCGAGGCAGGACCTCTTACACCACCGACTGCCACCCCGCCACACCGACGATCCTTTCCACCTACAACCGAAAGCTTATATTACAATGACTTCCTCCACTCCTTCCACCAGCACTCCTTCGACCAAGACGGTCCTCTTCTCGGCGCTTGCGGTGCTTGCCACACTGCCCCTCGCGTCGGCCGACCACCAGTTCTTCACGCACGTCTTCCCGCTGCTGACGTCGCGCATGGACCCGATTGTCAACAGCGGCGCCGTGTCGGCGCACACGCACACGGTGTACGGCGCCAACAACTTCCGCTCCGTGCTCAGCGACCCCAACGACCAGCTCAAGGCCGTGTGCTCGACGGCCTCCGTCCAGGCCGACAAGTCCAACTACTGGGCGCCGACCATCTACCTCATCAACAATGAGGGCAAGTACGAATCGCTGCTGAGCTCGGGCGGCCGCGCCTACTACAACATCCAGGGCCCGCACGTCCAGCCGTTCCCGCCCGGCATGCGCATCGTCGGCGGCACCGCCATGAGCCGCGACAAATACTCGCAGGGCGTGCATGCCGTGTCGCAGGCATTCGGCTGCGCCGGCAGCAGCAACTGGAACACGTACCCCGAGCTCCCGACGAGCAAGAACTTTCCCGACGGCTGCAACATGATCCACAGCCAGATCATCTTCCCCTCGTGCGGCCTCGCCGACCAGTCGCTCGAATCGGACGGCCACATGTCCCACATGGTCTACCCCATCGAGTCGGGCGGCGGCAACGCATGGTACAAGGGCTTTGACGGCGCCAAGTGCCCCCCCTCGCACCCGATCAAGTACCCCAACATCCACCTCGAAATCTACTACAAGCTCACCCAGCGCCAGATGAAAATGTGGCGCAAGGACGGCTCGCCAAACTTTATCCTCGCAAACGGCGACACGAACGGTCTCTCGTACCACGCCGACTTTGTCAACGGCTGGGAGCCCCAGGTCCTCAAGGACGCCATCACAAAGTGCGGCGGCTACGACAACGAGCCCTCGTCGTGCCCCGTCATTGCTGCCAGCTACAAGCCCGAGATCGCCCACCAGTGCCGCTTTGCCGGCATGATTCCCGACGAGGAGCAGGGCCACCGCGTGCCGCTTACCAACCTCCCGGGTTGCAACCCCCGCTGGGACGCGAATGTTGAGAAGAAGCCCTCAAACTGCCCCAACAACGTCACCCCCGGCTGGACGCCCCCCAACGCCGCCGCCCGCTGGGGCGGCGACGAGGGCACCCCTGTGCCTATTGCCATCGACACGGCCGACTTTTCAAAGATCCGCGGCTGCTCCGGAGAGGAGACCTGGTTCGAGGGCTGGGGCAGCGAGTCCGTCACAGTGTACAACAAGGACAAAATCCTCAAGGGCACATACCAGGACATTCTCAAGAACAAGAACATGGCCACCGCCGTCAACAAGAAGGACAAGACGTTTGGTTTCGAGAACGCAAACGCAAACTGGCGCGACATGAAGCCCAAGACCCCGCCCCCTGGAAAGGAGGTCTACCAGATCAACACCAACATTCCCGACGTGTGGATCGGTAACGGCGTCTCCCAGACGGCGCCTCCTGGCTGGAAGAAGGGCACTCCCCAGAAAAAAAGAAGGGCGGCCGCGTAATGTAGACATCTCTCTATGAAGCTTTTATTATTCTGGCACGTCGGATGCGCGATCGCAGTGATAGGGGCCGTAGAGGGGGGAATGTGAGAGGCACGTTTTCTTCGAGCCGCGGCCGTTTTGGTGGTCGTGTCTCGCGAGCAGGGGACAGGTCATAGTGGACATCAGGTGGTGCTGACGCACGCCGCTTAGGACTCAGGTCGGGAATGTCAATCGCGGTAGAGCTCGTGCGCCACAACATCTTGAGCGAGTCGTCGAGAGAATGGCTGTCGCCATACCCCAAGGCCTCATGAGCCGCAGCCACCAGTTGGGGCCCACGCAGGGCTTTCGTCAGCAACAACCTTCACATGGTGGCTTACCTTTCGTCCAGGGTCGCTCGCTCTTGTCAAAGATCTTCATCAAGCGCGGCCATCGCAGCTCGTAGAGATGGGGCTGCTTCTGGAAACCCGCGCCCATCACCTCGGCGCAGAGCGGCTGCTCAAACAGAACAGAAGGCGGAGCGATCGATTTCGGCAGCGTGTACTGATAGGCAAGTCCCAGGAGTCTCTGTGTCATGTCAGCAGTGACCACCACCTGAAACCCACCCTCTTCCAGGGATCGTCCTTATCAAAGGGCTTGCTGCGCCAACGCCCTAGCCGAATGTTCTCGTTGTATACTTCCAATTGGTCTCGGCTCATGCCGTACGATACTGTAAACAGGATCTCAAAGTGGGGTGGGCGCGAGGCCGTCAGCACGCCCACGTAAAAGGTCGTGTAGACGGATGTGTCCACCCGCAGCTCGCGGGCGCGGTCCTTGTCCCAGCCGGCGCCAAGCACGACGAGGTCTATGCAGTCGCCCAGATTGGGAATATAGTCCTTTTTGAGCTTGACCCAGCGCAGTTTGGTGTCGTTGTATGTCGACTCGCCCGCTTTCAAAACGAGGCCCTCCTCTCGGTTGTTGATACAGTGATCGAAGGCGGCCTGGAGGCGCTCCTCCGCACCAGGTCCCAGGGGTATTGGGGTGCGGTGAGCCAGAAAGCAGAACCCAGGAATCTCATACACGACTTGTTCCAGCAGCTGTCGTCGATGATCGTAGCTTTTGTTCAACAGGTTCTGTCCGTCCAAGTGCAGGATATCAAAGAATGCGAGGCACAGGTGGCGGTCGCCTCGCGGTCGCGAACCGTCGGCCACGACGCCTGCGGCTTGCAGCCACCAAAACTCCTCGACTCCAGGACCGCGTCCACCCTCGCGGGAAGCCTCGTTCCACGGCACCACTTCGGCTTCGAGGATCACGCTTGAGAGGATTCTCGGAGTAGTGCTAGCCTTGGAAGCCAGGGCTGGATGTACCGGTGCGTGTGAGCAGTCGAGCCCGAGCGACATGAGAATGATGGAGTGCGTGTTGGCCCTCTCTGTCGTGCTTTCGCGCTTCGACTTGCTGAAGATCTTGACGTCTGTTCCTTTCACATGGATCTGCATTCGGTATCCGTCGTACTTGGTCTCGGCGTAGACGGTCGGGACGGCTGGACCCTTGCAGAAGAACTTGATCGCGTCCTTTATCGACCTTGCCTTTTCGCACTTTGGGATTTGAACATTCACTCCCAGCAGAGGTCCAGGAGGCTGCTGTGACATTGCCTCGGCCGCGTCTGCACACCAGTCGACACACCCTTTGCCGTCGCGATAGAGACGGGCCATCGCTGGGCTCCAGCACCACATTGCGGCATGGAGGCCCAGCTGCTGCGGTCCCGTCGTGATCGTGCGCCGAAGCATGAGGGTGGGGTGTATGCGGGGGACGGGGGAGAGAAGAGGTCGGAGATCTCGGAGAATGATCTGGGTAAGGACAGACAGTCCTAGTGGTGACAGGTTACAGTCGCGATAAAGGTGGAGGATGACATCGGTGCGGGGGTTCTCTGGCATCTGCGACAGTTGAGAAAACGGCGATGGCGCAGCTAGTTGGTCAAGCAGGCCGTCAAGCTCAGTAAGTGTAAGAGTAGATTTGTGTGTTCTTGTCGCCTGGCATCAGCAGTGAGCGTACTCTAAGCACCCACGCGTTTACACATTGCATTCTCGACGGCGTGTCCCAGGCATCCAAGGCCTTCATACTGCCCAACGGCATCCCACAGCCGCAGATCCACGCCGAGCGCGCGCCCAATCTCATCGCACAGCGTCGTCTCCTTCAGACCATACCGTCTGCGGGCGCCTTCGTGTGGAAAGAGCAGCCGGAACAGGCGTTTGCCCGTGTGCGGCGTCGGCGACGACAGGTGGTTGACCCATGACTGGAAGATCTTGGTCGCGGGCACTTGCTGGCCGTGCGCGTGCGTCGAGCGGGGAGGGTTGCCGAGTTTGTGGACGAGGGAGCAAAAGTTCTCGAACAGCACGTCGGGCATGGGGTTTACACAAGTGACAGGGAGAGTAGCGACATGGCCGACACGAGAGTAGGAGAGTGGAAAAGAAATCAAGCTCGCACAAAGATGACGAGATTACATTGCTCCGTCCCACCTTGTAGTCGCGAATCCTCCACCAACGCGTTTTGACTTTGGTTGACTCAACCGTTCCAGGCACAATCATGATGCTTATGTAATAAGCTAGTGATCCTGTTTCCTGTTTGCTCGTCGCCCTACAATCTCGTTTGACATTCAAGCTTATGAGATCCAATCAATCGGCAAGAGATTATTCAGTAAAACTCTGCAACAACGGCGACTAACACCATGTCAATGACGACTAGCACAGAATAAACCACACCACCACTAACAATCTAACAAGCCTAGAGAGTTAGAGAGACGCCATCTCATGTTGCTACACTGCTCACGTGTCCTATAGCTCACTAACGCATCCACTAACAGCCGACTCCGAGCGGCGATTGAACGATAGCAGTGAACAACTGGGTCATCGAGCCCATCGTCAGGGCTCAAGCATTTACCCTAGGCAGATAACCTCTTCCTCCTGACTGCACACTTCACATCCTCACTGTCAGCTCGGCAGACGGAGCCGCTGTCTGCAGCTTGCAGTGCCGAACCAGGGTCTCGGACTAGTAAGCTTCGTTTGCATGCTTACAACACTGAGGGTGATTGAAATGTGCCTTTGTCCTGGCTGCTTTGTACTGTAAATTTATGGTATGGAGAGCCGTTGCTAGGGGGTAGCGCAATGGCAGAGGCAAAAGGTAACGTACAAATTGCAAGCCACGCACAATTTATCACCGAAGGGGAGGAACCCCGGAGACATGCTCATCGGGCCGGACGGAAAGTCTCACTGCACACACACGAGCTGTTCCGTAGCTTCATTGCATGTCCCCGGGCGTGCGGCATCTGCTGAGGAGTATGTGCGCTTCGGAGAGTACGGAGAGTAGGCGAAACGATGAGCAGCTGATACTGGAATCTCGCGGGGAGCGTGCCTTGGCAGAGGCCACCAGCAGTTGCAGGGCAACAGCGCGCAACAACGCAGGGCATTTTGTGACGCAAAGTCTGATCTGGTCGTCACCCTGAGTTGATTGTGGGGACGCAGCTGCACCCACCCAAACCGCAGTCTCCAAGGCTAAATATACCAGGCAAATGAGGCCAGAGGCCGAGTGCGCAGAGGCGTCTGGCGGCGCAGATTGGGCATCCATACCATACAGGCCATACAGGCCACCAGGCTGGCCACGATGTTATCATGACTTTGACTCTGTACTGTGCAGATTGTACAACATTTGACCATGCCGAAGCTCCCGTCGCCACTATCGCCGCGGCTGCTGGCGTCGCTCGAGGGCTACCGGCCGATACGGGGCCGGAGCCGCCTCCAGATCTTTGTCTTCACCATCATTGCGATTGTCGTCAGCAGCGCCATCCTCTTCCACTGGCACAACCCGTACCTCGTCGACTCGCTGTATCCGACCGGCACGGACGCGGGCTCGGCCGAGGAGGTTGGCGCGCTCATCAAGTCGCTCGGCCGCCCGTTCTACCCCGCCCTCGCGGCGTGGTCGAGCGAGGAGCACGAGGACAACAAGCCCCTCTGGCGCATCGGCCAGAACACGGCGCTCGTCAATGTCACCACGCCCATTATCGACATTCGCTCCGGCCTCCCGATTGACGAGGAGACGGACGGCGGGCCCTTCAACCTCGCGGTCCTCAAGCTCCCGCGCGGGTCCAAGTGGGACTTTGTCGGCATCGCGCGTGGGCCCACCCGCACGCGCGAGTTCATGAAGGTCGAGGGACACAACAGCCGCGAGCAGAGCCTCATCGGGTGAGTGTAGGTGTGTGACGTTGCTGACTCTAGTCTCGGCCTCAATGTCGGCTCCAACGGCGACCTCACAGTCGTCTCGGACGTGTACATGTTCGACTACCAGCTCATCCCCAAGCCCGGGTGCATCAAGACCGGCCCGTGGGTCGCGACCTATGGTCCCGAGGACGCCCGTCTCTTCTGGACAGTGAGTGCAACCGCAGGTCGCAGCTGACGACAAGGATGCCGGCACGCCCGCGATGACCTTTGCCCGCAACTCGGAGTTGACAAACATCTGCCGCGGCCTCGGCCTCGTGCCCGACCTGCGCTCGTGGTTCCCGGCGCTTGCCGACGCGATGGTGCCGAGCAAGGAGCAGGGCGTCGTAGAGTACGACGGATACCGGCGGCCAGGAGAGCCCGCCGCGCTCGAGCTGATCCGGCACGACAGGGGGCCGAGCATGGTGTAAGTGCGAGTGTGCGGGTGTGTGCTGACAGCAGCGAGAAGAACTGGGCGGCATTCTACCCCGGCCCCGAGCCGACCGGCCAGATGGTCCCGTTCATGAGCTACCACATCGCGCCGTACTTTGCCATGAAGCACTTCCGCAACGACTCGGACATCCGGCGGTTATGGTACGAGCCCGTCGAGTGGCCGGTGCGCACGACGCCGCTGTCGACCGAGGAGATGAACATGGAGAAGGCACTTCGCGGCGAGGAGGGTGCCAAGGAGTATGCCGAGTCGGTGCGCGTGAGCGCCGCCCACGAGCAGGCGGTTATGGAGAACGCACTCAAGTGTCTCCAGCACGCACACAAGCACCAGAACCCCGGCGCCATGCACCAGGCGTCGCCAATCTACCGCCTCACCCTCTGCGACCGCGGATGCCGCGCGACGGCCGCCAACACGGTCAACTTTGCCGTGTTTCACGTCAAGACCAACCAGAAGGACTTTCACAATGCGCGCCGGTACATCAAGTGAGTGCACAGTCAAGCTGTCGCTGACCCCAGGTTCTTTGCCACTTTCAACACCACTGCGCCGTACGCGCCCATCTCGGTCGGCCCCGGCTTCAGCGTCGACGGCCTCGAGCTGCGCGATATCAACTCTGCGCTCTCGCTCGCCCCGTTAGAGGAGCACGATCTCAACCCCTCCGTCCCGCCCAAGCGCACACCGCGGCCGTACCTTCCCTCGCACTTCTTCGCCGACGACAAGATCATGATCTCGTTTGGCGTGCGCGACGAGGAGATGGCGACGACGGTGCTCACCATGGGCGAGGCGCTCGGCGGGCACCAGATGTGTGCCGACGTGACGGCGTAGATATCTAGACTGGCGTTTCGGGATTAGGGCATCTTCGTAGGTTATAGAGAGTGGATCTTCATGCAAGGTGTAAGTTAGTCGAGTGCGGTGTGCTTGCGGTGTCCCAAATACCGCACCGACAAGCTGCAGAGCCTAGAGTGCCGGCGCTGAGTGTCTCAGAATACAAAGACATCCCCGAAGCCACAGTGAAACCTCTACAACACCGATGTGTCGGAGCCGCCACGCCTTTATTGTTGCCCGACATCGCCTGCGGTTCTCGATGGCGCACAACGAGTTGTGGCGACATGCACCGCAAGAGTGGGTCGTGGATATCTGAGCCCATGTCTTCACCGTCGCCGCTGCATCTTCATCATTGTCCTCTTCATCCATTTGAGAATCACTACAGCACTCTAGGCAGCCCTCCTGCAGACATCTTCCGCCCACGACATGTCCATCGCGGCCAACTTTGCCGAAATCGTCGAGCTGTACCCCCGCGCCCTGTCCGTCGCGCTCGACCTCGTCATTCCGTCCAATGACCTCGACCTCACGCAGGTGCTGCTGCCGACCTCCCACTGGGCGAACCTCTACACCGCCTTCAAGAATGAGTACGGCGAGCCGGACACCTCGCGCCGGAGCAAGGGCGACGGCGACGTGCACCAGCGCCTTCAGGTTCTTCTCGGGATTGGCCACCAGTAAGCACCCACTTTATCGGCAGCCAACACGCAGATGGTCAGTGCCCGCCTTCTTCTGGTCCAACCCTCAGCTGTTCCACAAGGCAGCGCGGAGCATGGCCACCATCGTCGTCAAGTTTCTCATCTTCAAGCACCGGCAGGTGTTTTCCAACATCCCCAAAGCCGTGCTGGTCGTGTACAAGGTCATCCTCACGCACACGGCCGAGGTGCGGGGCAAGCTGGCAGACGTGGGCAGCAAGAGCCGGCGGCGCGAGGCCGACACGCAGAGGACGGTGTTTACCGGTTGGATGGGCCGCGGCCGCGATCCCGAGCTCGGCATGCATCCCCGCGCAGCGTTCTGGAATCCCGCATGGCACGAGCTCGCAGTCTGCGAGACGGGATACCTCCCCCGCCCTACTGGCGCGAGCGAGATGCCCCTCGCGCTCGCCGTCGGCGAGAGACCACCGGACAACTACGCCCAGATCAAGGCGACGATTCTCGCGTGGGACATCAAGCTGCAGGTCGCGCTGTACAGGCTGTCGCCGAGTGGGCAGGCTACGCGGGCCTTGGTCGAGAAGGAGATGAGAGAGAAGCAGCGAGTGGAGTAGTGTAATGAGCGTTGCGTGTATGCACAATAACAGTCACAGAGAACGGAGAACAAAGGACAAAGAACAAAACCAGACGCGTTCTCTTATTCTTCTTCAACCATGAATAATCTGTAGGCAATGATCGCCCATTCCATTAGAAGCGGGATCAAAATCCGCTCTTTCGCGACTTCTATCTGTCCATTCCCGCGTTAACCGCGATGGCCCATGATTGATCGTTGTGGTATCGTACTCCCCTCTCTCTGCAGCTGCGGGTCGACCCGTTTCTCGATCACTCTTCAGAGTTAGAGAGAGGGGGAGCACTGGCAAGCTCAGCCAGAGAAATGGGTAAAAGGCACACGTCCCTGAAATGGAATGCTTATGCAAACTCGGGGTCTGGAGAGAAAACTCTAAAGAAAATGAACAAGAACAGAACAGAAGTCGAAAGGGAACAGAAAAATATTCATTGCACCATTCATTCAACTCTACTAGAGCGTGAGCAGGGTCGGCGGGGGCCAGGCTCCAGGCTGGGCGTCTCTGCTAGCCTGGCTTGGATGTTGGAGCTCACCACACTACTGTGGCCCTGCATCCTGCTTTTGCCCTAAGGGTAGCTCGATAGGATCAGGACGTGTGATGAGTGATGAGTGATGAGTGATGCTGTGGAACCGTGCAGAGCCGTGTTAGCCGTGTTGTTGCCTTTGAAGCATTGATCTGCAATCATTCATCGGTCAGGTTTGATCTGCATTCGATCCTTCTGTCTCCTGTCTCTATCTCTATCTCTCTATCTATCTCTATCCATCTTCAGTTATCTCTCACTCGCTCCATTCATTCGTCATTCACTCATCGCCCATACCCGTCCACTCGCCCGTCTCTACTATCTTCAATTTTTTCTCCACTTCTCCTCAACTTTGGTCCACTCACGCTCTCTATCACTCTCTTTCTCTCTCCTGTCAACAAAACACCTCAGCACGCTCTCTGCCGCGGTCGACTGATCGTAGCGCTTCACCATGGTGTCGCTCAACGCCTGCCTAGGGCGACTACGAGTACCGTCGCGTCGACAAACCTTCCAGTGGCTATCCCTCATTGCGGTATTCTCCTTGATATGTACGGTTTATGTGCAGTTTGTAAGTGTCACCGACCTTCCGGGGTGCGTCCAAGTCGCCGCCGGCATGGACGTTCAGACCTAGACTGAGTCACCGCCCAGGCCGCTTCCTTCGATTACACACCTAACACCGCAGGACCTCTGGAAGGCGCCGGGGCGCTCCTCATGGCAGCCCGACCTCGTCAACGTTCCCTCGGTGCAGCAGGAGATTGACCAGGCGTATGGTGGCGACTCGGTGCTCGCGCACTCCAAAGGACGCGTACTCATCACCGGTGGAGGAGGAATGATCGGTGGGTGGATCAAGGCGACACGTCGCTCACACTCCAGGCAAGCACCTCCTAGCGCGGCTGCTCTCAACGGGCACACCCATCACTGTGCTCGACACGATCTTCTACGAGGACGAGATTGCGGCGCTGCGCAAGTCGTTCCCCAAGGCGAGCTTGCGGGTTGTTCACGGCGATATCCGTGATCCCTCCAAGATAAAAGAGGCGATGACACCGGACGTCGCTGGAGCCATCAACCTCGCCGCCGTCTCCCGCGTCCTGTGGTGTCTCGAGAACGAAAAGGACTGCACCGACGTCAACGTCCGCGGCGCAGAGCAGGTTATCAAGTCGATGAAGGGTGGATGGTTTATCCAGGCCAGCTCTCGCGAGGTACGTCGTGACATCACAATGTCAAAATCCTTTGCTCATCCGTCCACAGGTTTACGGCAACCCCAAGGTCATGCCGGTTTCAGAAGACACACCGCACAATGCTGCAAACGTATACGGACAGTCCAAGGCCGAGGCTGAGAATGCGATCTCAACGTATCTGCGGCAGGTCACCGAGGACGGGTCCAAGCAGCTCAATGCCGTCTTCCTCCGCTTCTCAAATGTCTATGGGTCCGCCGCCGACCACCGGGAGCGGCTCATCCCGGCCATCATGACCAACGCCTTGTCGCATCGCCCCATCCAGATTGTCGGCGGCGACCAGGAGGTGAGTAGTTCACTCGTTGCTGTTGCTGACTTTGCAGCTTGACATGGTCTACGTCGGTGATGTTGTCAACGCCATCTCGCTTGCAGTCAACCGCTTGAATGGGAAACGGGAATATGGAGAGATTGAGACCTTCAACGTCGGCACCGACAGCCCCACATCTGCCATGGAGCTCATTCGCAAGATCTTGTGGCTCACCAACTCGTCCGCCCCTATCCAGACCCTTCCCGGAGACGCACGCTTTCCAGACAAGTACGTCGGCGACACATCGCACGCGGAGAAGGTCCTCGGGTTCAAGGCCCAGGTCGGGATTGACGAAGGACTGCATCGTCTCGCCACCGCATACGTGACCGACACCCGGAACTACCTGCAGGCTAAACAGGAGTCACTCGGATGTCACACCAAGACAAAGTACAGCATCAACGACCTGTTGGAGCTCGACGGCTGCTCTGGCACACTTGCGGGAGAGCTGAGCGGCCGGCCATACTACGCCATCTACCAGGAACCTACCAACGACAAGCCGGAGCTGTGGAGCTGGCGCGACGACGACGAGCCCGAGCCGTGGGAGTTTTCCATCACGAAGCAGTCGTCCGACCGGGTCCGCATCACCCTCACACGCGAGGTGTCGGAGAACAAGACCATTGCGTTCGAGTCGCCCCCTCCCGGAGATCACGTTCTCGAGCGGCACTCCGAGTTCATTGGTCAGATCGACCCCGCAACTGGGTACGTCGCTCTCACTGTCGCTGCGACAGGCAAGCAGCTGTACCCCTGGGATCCGCTTCCTCCCCGTGGACGTCGCGATGTCGTGCCGTCCAGCATGCCCCAGACCAACTTCAAGTTTCGCTTTACCCCCTTCTGCTGCCCCAACAAGGAGGCGCCGTGGCCCATGTTCCGCGAGGACCCACTTGCCTCCAACATCCTCGACCTCCGGACCGACAAGAACCGCTACTTTAACGCGTCGCAGATGGACACGCTGTGCGAACGTCTGTCAGCTGCGGAAGAACTTGCCACAGTCCGCCTGGACCGCTTCAAGGCTGAAGCGGCCAATCCTCCCATCAAGCTGCAGCAGGCGGATCTGCCAACTGGTAGGCCCGCGGACTGGCGGGTACGCTCCCTCGACACATGCACCAACCTGTGCGACCACCCCACCGTTTGCGTCGACACTGGTTCATGTGCATGTGGACAGTCATCATGCCTTCCTCGTACCCGCTTCCCCTTTGCGGCTTACGCCAACCTTCCTGGTCTGTCGTACCCACCGCCGTCCATGGACTGGGAGTCTATCGCCGCCCAGGACCCTGCGGCACTTGTCGCTCGGGTGGAGAAGGCTTCCTGGCTCAACGTTCTCCGCGCGCCTGCTCGGCGGTACCTCTCCCGCCAGCCAGCCTTCCCCGATGTCTCCTTGGCGCCGTGTCCCGACGATGTTGAGCAGGAGAAGAAGGACGACCCCGACAAGTTCCAGCGACTGCAGACCGAGTGGCACGGGTGCTTTTCAGCCGACAATGTCATGGAGCGTGGTGCCAAGGCAATTGCGAAGGGCTATACGAACGACGCAATGGTCTTCCTCCCATACTATGCCTATAACGGTGGCCAGAGGGTGAGTGCTAAAGAGGACCTTGCTGACATTAGTTTCCCGATGTTGGACCTTGGCTCCAAAACGGCTTGAAAGACCTCCCCAAGACGGTCGACGTCGCGGACGTACTCATGCCGTTCTCGTTCGACTGGGGCAGGTGCAACACCGTCTTGCACGGTGTCTACAACGTCCGCGAGTGGAGCTCCACACCAAACGAGATCGTCCGCGCATCCTCATGGGCACCGATGGGCGACCTCAACTCTCCCTGCTACTTTATGGACCAGGATGTGGTCATCCCGGCCCGCACGTGTCTGCAGGACAAGCTTCGCGAGACGTTTGGAAACATTGCCAACGTCAAGCCGTCCCGCCAGCGCTCGGTCTTGGCAACATTCAAGGGCAAGCCCAACGGCGCCGGTGCCAGTGTCCGCGAGAAAATCCAGTGCGACCGGCCATACAAGGACATTCACGGTCAGCTGTCTGGTGGAAACCTCAAGCAGATCTACTGGGGCGCGCTCAAGCCTGGAGCCGACTACATGGAGACCATCGGCGACGCTATCTTCTGCCCCCTCCCCCGCGGCACCACTGGCTGGGCGACCCGCACATCTGATGTCATTTACGCGTAAGTTGATTACATCTTCCTTTCACTAACCCTCCAGCGGCTGCATCCCCGTGCTCTTTGGCGACCAGACACACCACCCCTTCTGGGACATGCTCGACTGGGCAAAGTTCTCCGTCACGGTCCCGGACTATGACGTGCAGAACCTCGAGGCGATCCTGCTCTCGTACACCTGGGAGCAGGTGCAGGACATGCAGACCAACCTCATGCTCGTCCGCGACGCCTTCCTGTACCCCTCCGAGGGCGACGAGCCCTTGCGCCTCACCACCAAGCGCGGCCCCTTCTACTTTGGCATCCACAGCGCCAACCTCCTCAAGATGACAAAGTTCCCCGTCTAGGCGGCGACTGTCTCATTCTTCTCCTGCATCTCCATTCTTCATTCCTTCATTTGCATGTTCGGCGGCTGCTAGCACACGAGTATCCACATTTATTTCCGGGACTATGGACTATCTATGACGCGCACGGAGAAGGGCCGTTCTCCGTGTCTGCTTGTTTGTACTGTATACTCTTGATTGTCATCCATGCATGCATGCGCACTGCCAGTATGGTGAGCAGAGGAGGTGTTGCGCAGGAGGAAGTGGTCGTGAGCGGTGACGAGCAGCTGCAAGACGACGTCAAGCTAGGATTATCGGTGGTCGCCTAAATGTGGAGGTGGGCTCGGTCATGTCGGTTACTTACCGGCCGTTTGGCGGTAACTACAAGTAACTACGAGTAACTCGAAGCAACACCCACTTCACCATCAACATGTTCGCAACCCGCGCGCGCTGGCGCATAGCGAGTTTTCCGCGCTACACCGCGGCG
The DNA here is from genome assembly GCA_001600335.1 of Apiotrichum gracile. Taxonomy (NCBI): domain Eukaryota; kingdom Fungi; phylum Basidiomycota; class Tremellomycetes; order Trichosporonales; family Trichosporonaceae; genus Apiotrichum; species Apiotrichum gracile. Next base: position 4,553,040 of record BCJO01000002.1, on the reverse strand, counting down.
TCCCACACGCCGGGCCCGGCAGCCGGCCCCCCGCGCGTGCCTCTACCACTGCGCGCACACCCGAACCCGACTCCCGCGCCGGCGCACCCCCCGCGCCCCGCCCTCCGCCCCCCGCCGCGCGGGTACACGCGCACCCTGCACGCGGCGCCGGCGGCGTACCCGCGCGACATCCGGGGTGCTACTGGAAATCTTTCGCGCGAGTCGCACCCGTACCGCACGATCGAACCGGGGGAAGAGAGCAAGGAGGAGCGCAGCAGGCGTATGGCGGGGGAGAAGGAGGCGTGTCTCGCCCAGCGCCGGGATGCCGTCGAGTGGGATCTTGCGGATGCCGAGCGCGAGAGCGCGGAGACGGGGTCGCTGTACGTCTCTGCGGAGCGGTGGCGGCGCGACACGCCTGTGGACGGCGGGCTCACGCTGCTGTGCATGCACGCCTGCGGGCTCAACAAGGAGGTGAGCGAGGCGTAGACGCGGCTGACGGCAGCACTGGCACCCGACGATCGCGGCGCTGCTCACCGCCCCTCCCGCGGGCGAGGCATTCGGCACGGGCGCGCCGCTGCCCCCCACGGACGTGGTGGTCAACGACGTCTGGTTTGTCGACGACGTCAACCACGGCGTGTCCGTCGACCTGAACGCGGGGCGGCTGGGGGCGCCGCACTCGTGGCTCGACACGGGCAAGGAGGCTGTGAATCTCGTGCGGCACGTTCTTCCGGGTCTCGGCGACGCGCCGTGGCAGCTGGAGTGGAAGCCCGAGGCGCCGATGGGCCCGGTCGTCGGCATCGGGCACTCGTACGGCGGCTCAGGCCTCGTGCAGGGGGTGCACTCTGCGCCGGGGTTGTTCTCTGCAATCTTCCTCGTCGAGCCCATGGTGCCGTTCAAACTCATCAACGACCCCGCAAAGGGCTATCCGCTGACGCTGGGCGCGCTCAAGCGCCGCGCCGCCTGGCCGTCGCGCGACGCCGCGCGGAGCGTGCGCGACGGCCCGCTCTTCAGGTCCTGGACCGACGAGGTGTTCGAGCTCTGGCTCTCGCACCACCTCGCGCCCGTCGACCCATCGGATCCCGACGGGGAGGTGCAGCTCGCCACGCCCCCGTGGGCCGAGGCAGCGACTTTCTCCGAGCCCCACGCCCCCGCGCGCGGGTGGGATAAGCTCGCCGAACTGGATCTGCCGGTCGGCTTCCTCATGGCCGAGGACGAGTTCTGGATGTGTGGCGAGGAGGTCGCTAATGAGATGGTCTGGCGGCCGAAGCGGGCACGGAACGAGCGTGTAATGGGTGCATCGCATCTGGTAAGCTTTGATTGCGGAGGGGGCTGACAACAGGTCATCCAGGAGAAGCCGCAGGAGACGGCGCAGGCGCTCGCGCGCTTCTTGGGCACGCTGCGTGCGGGCAAGTGGGATGAGTAGATGTAGAGATGAGATGCTGTGCCTTGCGCGTCAAAACTGTCAGTTGTCAGTGATAGAATCAGTCCATTTCTTGCAATCAATACGATCGCTTGCTATCGCTCGACACGAGATCTTTTGCATCGCTGCTTGCTTCTATCTTGCACGCCATGGAGGCGACGCTCAAGGACCACCCTCCGCGAGGCACGGTCCAGACCGCGATGCTCAAGCCACGCCCCATCCCGCAGGGCGTGCACGTCCCCAAGTCCAGAACGCCATGTAACCAAGCAATGTGCAGATCATGGGATACAGACATCGTCCGATGCTGTGAGGATGAGCAGTCGATGTGGACGCCCAGACTCCTCTACTCGAGACCCCACAGGCCCTCGCTGAGGAGTTTGCCGTACGCGGCGAGATCGACGTTGCCGCCGGAGATGATGAACCCGACCTTCTTGCCGGCAAAGTCGATGCCCGAGTATCGCGCGCCCGCGAGGGAGAGCGCGCCAGTGGGCTCGACGACCATCTTCATGCGCTCGGCGTAGAAGCGCAGGCCCTCGACGAGTTGCTCGTCCGTGGCCGTGAGGATGTCCTCGACGTGTTCCCGGATGATCGCAAAGGTGATGTCGCCGAGGGCGAGGGTCTGCGCGCCGTCCGCGATCGTCTTGGGCGTGGGGATCGAGACGATATGCCCGGCGCGGAGCGACTGCTGCGCGTCGTTACCTGCCTCGGGCTCGACACCGTAGACTTTACAGTTCGGCGCGAGCGCCTTGGCCGCGAGCAGCGTACCGGACAACAATCCGCCGCCGCCGACAGGCACAAACAGGTAGTCGAGATCCGGCACGTCGTGGAGCAGCTCCAGCGCGGCGGTCCCCTGGCCGGCAATCACGTGCGGGTGGTTGTACGGCGGCACAATGGTCGCGCCGCGCTCGTCCGCGAGGCGCGACGCGATCGCGGCCCGGTCCTCGGTGTACCGGTCGTAGAGGACCACTTCGGCGCCGTACCCGCGCGTCGCGGCGAGTTTCGCCGCCGGCGCATCGGTCGGCATGACGATGACGGCGGGCATGCCGAGCAGCTTGGCGGACAGCGCGACGGCCTGCGCGTGGTTGCCCGACGAAAAGGCCACGACGCCGCGCGCCCGCGCCGCAGAGTCCAGCTGCGACAGCGTATTGTACGCGCCGCGGAACTTGAACGCGCCCATGCGCTGGTAGTTCTCCGCCTTGAAGAAGCACTCGGCGCCCAGCAGCGCCGACGCCGTCGAGCACGTGAACACCGGCGTGTGCTGCGCGACGTCGGCGAGCCGGTCGGACGCAGACAGCACGTCCGCGTACGTCGGGAGCGGGAGCGCGGAGCGCAGGGCAGGCGCAGAGGTCATGGTGGTGGTGATGAGTGCGATGCTGAGATGCGGAGCTTGCTTGGCGTCATCAAGTCATTGTTTGATCCCGACGATTCAGGCCGAGTCGGATTCAGGTGGCGTATTTGTGATGTGCGTTTCCTTGTGGAATGCGGTAACTTTCGGCATTCAACAATGATCCTCTCTTCTGCAGTAGCTTGCGATACGGCCCGTATATCCGTCTCTGTCCAAGGTATCCGGCGTAGACCCGCTCGCGACTATGATTGACATCTTGTTGCTTCAGGCTTGGTCAGTTACACCTCTACGTTCTGAGGAGACTGGGGATACTGGGCCTCGACTCGGCTTCACCTTCAGCTTCAGGTGAGCATTGGGAATGCCGATAAGACTGGTCGGAGAGATACTCGGAAGCACTGGTGTCGTGGGAGCAGACAAATACAGCAACGATGAGAGACAACAACTTGTGGAGAGGGCTACTTTCAAGTTCTCCAGACTCTCGGTCCAACTCCGCAGCCCAGCAGCGCCTTCCGTTACCTCACCTGGCCAGACACGACAACAGTATTGACCTGCTGCGGGCGACAGAAGCCGCCTCTTACGAGGCCGCACCGCTCAGAGGGGACATGCGAAGACGTGGCGTGTGATGAAACAGTGTGCGGACGATGGATGCGCTGCCTTACCCGAGCCGTCCAGTCGTCGGGATCACTCGCAGCTTGAGCAGAGCATTGACCACCATGGTCTCGTAGACCGGAGCCGCGCAGGACCGGGAATGACCTCGGCACAGTCCGACTGTCGTCGTCATTTACGTCATTCTAGTCGCCGTCCGACTTTGACCACTTTGATTTTTTTCGCTGGCTTCAACTACTCACGCGACCAACGACCGCGGCGGCCGTAGCGCTCTAGCGGTTGTCCACAACGGTCATCTCACCCTGTTGCCGAGAACCACGACGGCCTGAGCGCTGTCTCTTGCGTTGCTCCCTATCTCTTGTCGCCGCACTGTTCGCTCTCGCCGCTTTCATCACAGCCGACCGTCGCTCTCGTGTCCAGTTTTAAGACACGGCTGAAAATCAATAATCAGCCCGCCCATCGCCACGAACGTTCGTGGTCTCTACCCCACACTCCACGCCAGACCAGGTTTCGGTCATCAAAGCAAAACTTTCTGCAAGCTAGCACTTGTCCGAGCCGGGCAGAGTCTACTCGCCTACTGGAGGCGCAGCGTACGGCGGGCCCCCATCCGCACGCGACCGATCGTCAGATCCAGTGCAAAGACCACGACACTGCACCACACCCGCTTGACATTCACCCCACCACCACTATGCCCGATGGCGCGCGTCTCCTGCGCCGGAACCGCTCCGCGGCGTACCCGCCCCCGCCGCCGCACATCGGCGAGATGACCTCGGAGGCGATCCGGACGCGTGCAGTAAGTTGCTGCGCAACTCCGCATACTTACAATACAGCTCGAAGCGGCGCCGCGCAACCCATTCCTGCGCCACCCGATCTTCCGCAGCATCTACCTCGTCTTCTTCATCCTCTCGACCGTCTTCGTCCTCGTCCCCTTCTGGGCGGCATACTACGTGCCCCGCTGGAACCGCCCGCGGCGCTCGTGGTCGGTGAAACGCTGCGTGCGTGTGCGCTGGAGCCGGCGGTTCTGCGGCGTGGTCGCGCGCTGCGAGCTCGACTACCTCGGCAGGGACTTTACGAAACACTTGGTGAGCACATGATCGGATACGCCGAGAGACCCCTCGACCCCCTTGACACTGGGTCCGAGCACGCCCTCTCCGCGTTTCACGGTGACGAGCATGACGAACACAGTGGTCGCAGTGGCACGTATGACTGACACCTCAGGAACCGACAAAGCTCACCCACTCGCACCCTGTGTTCATCCCCCCGGCCCCTGCCGAGTGGCTGCGCGGACACCCTGCACACATGCTCGAGCACCTGCTGGCGACGCGCGGCCGCTGGACACCGCAGTTTATCAACCGGCCCTCCAAGGCCGGGCCGTGGGGCAAATGGAACCCGGCGGCGCACGAGCACCGCGAGGAGTACGGGTTCACCACCGTGCCGGGATTCTGGTACAATGGGCCGAAAGCGAACCCGAGGGAGACGCGCAAGCCGCGCAAGCAGGGCGAGCCGGTGATGCTGCTCTTCCACGGGGGCGGGTATGTCGTCGGCACCGCGGCCGAGTCGGACCTTACGAGCGGCATCGCCAAGAGCCTGGTCAACCACACGCCTATCAAGCATGTGCTGAGCGTCGATTACCGGCTGGCCGGCACCGCGCCGTGGCCGCTCCCGCTCCTCGACGCCATCAGCGCGTACGCGTACCTCATCACGGAGGGTGTCGACGAGCGCGACCTCATCATCGGCGGCGACTCTGCCGGCGGCCACCTCGCGTTCGCACTGACACGCTGGATCAGGGACGAGGGCTGCTTCCTCGGCCTGCGCGGGCCGCGGGCACTGCTCGGTTTCTCCCCGTGGAGCGACCTTGGGTTCACGCACCAGTGGGACGCGGCGGGGCTGGCGTACAATGACGACAGCGACATGATCGACGACACGTTCGGTCTATTCGCGTGCGGTCTACTGTGCCGTGCGCTGCCAGAGGACGTCGTGCATACCAACCCATATCTCTCGCCTGCGTCTCTCCTCATCCCCGCAGCCAAGCACGGCAGCCAGTCGTTTGAGGGCTTCCCGCCCGTGTTCATCACCATGGGCGGCGCCGAGCGCATCGGGCTGGAAATCACAGAGCTCTACCACCGCGTGAAACTCTCGCGCGCGGCAGACGTCCCCGACGAGCTCGTCATGTCGACCGACGCGGTGCACGACTTCCTCATTTTCCCCTGGTTCGCCGCCGAGGCAGCAGCAGTGTACGCGCGGCTGGACGAGTGGCTGCGCACGCTGATAAGCGAGGACGACGAGGACGAGGACGAGATTGTGGACATGTCGCTGCCGTCGCCCATCGCGACGCCGGCGTCGGTGCGCGCGCAGCTCGCGCAGGGCCGGCGCTCCCCGCTCTCGCCCAACATGGCGCCCCCGCTTTCCCCCCTCTCCCCCCTCGCTCCTTCTTCTCCCCTCTCCCCCTTCCTGCGCGCCGAGCGCCGCGCCAGCCGCTCTGCCGCCGAACGCCTCGCGATGCGCACCGCCCGCTCGCCACGCATGCGCCCCGTCCCCGACTCGCCCGCGCAGCTCTTCGAGGACCTCCGCCACGACGGCATGCACCTCCTCCACATTGACGTGCCCGAGCTCGAGATCGGGTCGTCGGTCAGCACGCTCGCGGCGCAGTACAATGGCGAGGAGGAGGGCGGGTGGCACGAGATGGGCGACAGCGACGACGAGGAGAGCGAGTATGTCGACGAATAGATTAGACCCATTGTACGCTGCACGCCACGACTCGTAGAATCATGCATTACGAACGCCATATCATGCAAAGAGGTGAAGCAGCGTGTGTCTCGTGGTATCTCGTGCACGGTCGTTTCGCGCCACCTCACACAGCTTTAGCCGCAGCCACGATAATGATACAATCGCAAGTGTGCTGATTCTCAGAATGCTGCGTCATAGCTCCACTGTGGTGGTGGCGCTGTCTCAGTGACCAGTGGCGAGCGGCCATGCTTGGCAGGCCAGGGCCAGCCCACCCAACCACAACGCACACTTACCCGGCAAGCGACAATAATATATCCATGACAATAATGTATCCACGACACTGTGCTATGTACACCTCCGTCTCACTCTGTATGGTATGGTATGGTATCTCTGAATGTGCGTGTGTCGCACGCGGGGGAACGGTCCGGGTGACTGTTTTGAGGACGGCGGGGCGTCGGTGTCGGCGTGTCGGCGTCAGGGCGCACTCTTCTGGCGCCTACTCGCCACGGACGTGGGCCTGGTACTCGCGCTGGGCCTGCTTGGTGACGGCGGTCTTGATGATGACGTCGCGGCTGATCTCCTCCATCTTGTCCTCGGCCTCCTGGAGGTGGGAGAGGGCGTGGACGACCCGCTGGTGGAGCGTGTCGCGCTCGCGGCGAGCGTCCTCGACGCGCTGGAGGAGGTACGCAATCTCCTCGTCCTGCTTGAGGAGGGCCATGTCTGCGTCCTCCTTCTGGTTCTGGCGGTCGGTGAGCGCGACGCGCGCGACCTGCAGCTCGTTGCGGGCCTTGAGCTCGGCGTTCTCGGCGTTGAGGCGGTGGTTGAACGACTTTTCGATTGCGGCCGTGGTTGAGCGCAAAGCCGAGCACGGACGGGGGGCGGCGCGTCGACATGGACAGACGGCTGACGGGCGAGCGCTCCCGCTCCCGCTGCGACGGCTCGGGCGTCGGCGGCGCGTCCTTCTTGTTCACGACCGTGCCGGAGCGCAGGCGCTTGCTGCCCTCCTCGCCGTTCCTGTCGGGTGTGAGATACGAGTACTTGAACATGAAGAAACGGAAAATGTAATGTAATGAGGGAGATGGAGAAACAACAAACACGTACCCGTTCTCGTTCTTGCGCTTCGTGAGCGCCGGCGAGGGAGTGTGAGGGCCCTCAGACTTCAGGCTTAACTCGGCGGCGACGGCGGCAGCGGACGCGGGCTCGTCGCCCTCAAGCGGCCGCGGGGTCACCGACCGCTCCGAGCGCCTGCCGCGAATCTTGTCCTTGGGGGTCGTCGAGAGCATATCCCAAATCGCCATGAATAAAAGTATTAATGTGAAAGTAAAAAGCGGTGGATATAATGGAGAGTGTAGCTCAAAGAGAAAGAAAAAAAAGTCGAGAGAATCACAAGGACAGGTTTTAGAAACGCCCGAGCCGAAGAGAAACACAACGCTGTTTGTCAGGCTGTGCGGAAGGGAAACAAAGGGCGGACATGGGGTTCATACACGACAAGGAATGGGGCGACCAATGCACTCCTGATTGCTCCACACCGTCTCGCTCGCGATGTGGTCAATACGTCGCTCCTGTCGGATGTGTTCCGTGTGTTGGACGCTGTCCGTGCAGTGGCGTCAAAGGGTCCTTTGAGGGCGCTGACAGCCGTCACATCTCTGGTAGGTCACACAGATCTTTTTGGTCATTTGACTGTCGCCAACGGATGTGCACACGCTGAGGTCATGCATGCGCCCGCTGCGCTCACACACTGCATACACTCGTAGGAATCGGCTTTCTGGACCATCACGGTCGTCGGCGACATCGCTGCGTCAGTCGGTATGGCTGGTGGACGCGGACCCTCGAATGTGGCGGACTCAGGGGTCCAGGTTCTCGGTTCTGGGCCCGCAGTTACCTGGCGCGTGAGTCGCTACATTAACTTCATCTTCGACGTCATTGTCATTCTTCTATCAACTTCAGAGCTATTCACTGTCATCGCTGTACACTCCCCACGACGCCCAGCTCGACGGCATAGACACGAGCCGCGCGATCCAGTGCCGCTCGGCGGCTTGCCGTCCGCGAATGTTCGCGAGGCTCTGGAGCGCGCAGTATGCCGCGCGCAGAGCCTGCTCACTGTCCGCCCGCGCCGCATACATATAAAACTGGGTGAGGTAGATGTGGACCTTGACCGCCTCAAGCTTCTCGGTCTTGGTGTGCGTTAGGGCGTCGTCAATCTCCATACGGAGCTCGTCAGACTCGCGGACCAGAGTCAGGACGTCGGTCTCCTCCCAGCGCGATAATATCTCGTGCAGGCGGTACCGGTTGTCATCCGACTCGGCCAACCGCCATGGGGAGGTGTAACAGGTAGAGCACTTGCACGTGAAGAGATGCGAGGTCTCGAGCTCGTCCATGCGCTCCTCGCTCGGCTTGCAGAGCACGTCGTACGCGCAATACGCGGCTGTGATCTGCTCGCCTTCGGCAATGACCTGGTAGGCGACGACCACTGACTAGTTAGACACAACACGCACGGCGTCCTAACTCACGCATCCTCTCCTCCTTCTCATCCCAGAACCACCCCGCGTTCGGCGAGCAGGAGTGGTTGATACGGCTCACATACTTGAATATCGCACACGGAGGGTCGTACTCGTCGTCGTCCTCGTTGTCGTCGTCGTCGTCCTCGACACAGGGGATGGCATTGGAGCGGAACACCGACTCGAGGGCCCGGTCCGTTGGGGTGCCGTTTGCCTCAAAAGTTAACAACAGTAATAACTGCTGCTTGTCGAGGGTGCGGACTTCCTCCAGAAGTTCGCGTGCACCGGCACTCTTGCGAGCTTTCAGTAACGGCTTCTCGGCGAATATCACGTCCGACGGGCGGAACGTGTGTCCTTCCTTGGCGAACACCCCCGTGCCGAGGCCGTGGATGGACTGCAGCTCGACGACTGTGTGGGCGTGTGCGTGTGCGTTCCGGGCCTTCTTCTTCCTCCCGTCGTTGCTGGTCGGAATCAGCTCAAGAACACGAAAAAGCAGAGGACGCGACGCACCCATTCGTTCTCCCCGTCTTCGCGGCGTCCTCGGGATCTTGGGGAGGTGCGGAGTCGGCCCTTTCCGCCGAGTTCAGGAGAGGAAGGGATTGATGACGAGTCTTCCTCTTCTTTGGCTGGGGAGGAAGGTCATCAGAAGGTGGTGGTGTCGGGAGCCGAAAGTTGAGCGCCTTGGAGGAGGGCGCAAACATCTTCTTTCCTTCTGCCGAGGGGGATGTGCCCGCGCTCGTCGGCGTTGGGGGTGTCTCGATGGAGGCCGTCATGGTGGTGATGAGGTCAGTCGCGGTGATGATGAATGAGTAACAGATAGCATGTGAGTGGAGTGAAGAGCAAAAGGAAGGTGACGAGAGGACGACGATGAAATCTGACCTCGGCGCCGAGCCACTCGCACGACCATGTTGGAAATGTGTCTTCCTCGCCGCCAGGACGACTACTGTGGTCGGTCGCATGGGCTTTCTCCGCACTATGGTGCTCGCCACTCTGGCCTTGGTTAACTCGGATGCCGTTTGACGCTCAAGAACATGGCTTGAGCCACACTACGCGGCCACCGTCCTGACGAACAAGCTGTGCGTTGTGGGGCTTGCACGGTGACTATATCAGTAGTAGTAAAGTGAGAACTGATGAGCAGATAGACCTCGGTTCAGTCTTCAATACCAGACAATGTTCTTCCATTCACAGCGGCATAGGCATAGCGTCCCTCACTGCGGGTGCAGGTTATCAGCTACACGCCTGCTGCCGGGCTGCGCCCTCGGAATAACGGATGTACGCGAGCCGTTGGCGAAGCGAGCTTCCGACACAAAAGTGAGTAGTGAGCACACGCACAGGGAGACAGCAAGCCGGTTCAAGAGGAGCAGACTCTGTTCAAGAGGCGAACCCCAGCTTTGAATATGAGCACAACAGCGAAGCGGTTGCGGACCGCACTCTAGTTTTCACAAGAGCAGGGATCGACATGAGCCATTGAGGCACAACTCACTCCGGCGCCGGCCCGACCCCTCCTCCCTCATCAGGCATTCTGCATCGGCATAGCCGCGATCACGACAGACAGCTCCGAAAAGCGCGGATCGGAGCGACCGCTAGCCCACACGTTGTTCGGTGTCTTGGCCTTGGACGCCGCTGGACTAGGCAGCTGTTAGTGGCCACACTAAGCCACATGTGATCTCCAGAGAGCACGTTCCGGGGGGTTGTCTTGGCATCTTCAAGTGAGTAGTGTACGCAAGTGGGCCAAGTCGCTAGTCCGATCCAGGCATGGCCTGAGTCACTTGGGTCACTCTTGCTTTTCAATCGAGGCGAGCCGGGGGGTTGGAGGCAGCTAAGAACGTTGAGTCTCACAGGGTGGCGTCCTGATTTCCTGGACTGCTGGCCCATTATGTGGCTTCTAGCTTGGCTTCTGCATCACGTTCTCTCCAGCTGAATTGTGCACGCTGCACGCTGGCCACTGTTCGTTTGCCTGGCTTCGGTAGCGCCTAGGCCCGCGGGCTTAGGCGAGCCCACGAAGACCGGAAGCTATCCTTGCATCTCTCATCTGACTCCAGCGGTCGCCATGGTGTGGTGTTTACTTCTGCGCTGGTATCAAAGGCCGCCTGCGACGCTGCGAACACAAAAGCCAGCCCCTGCCGTATGGGCCGTTGGCGTCCCGCGGTCTGTGCCTGCGAACCGAATGCAAAGTGCTCGACAAAGTGAAGCTTGTTAATCTCGACATTGTGAATGTCTCCGGAAGCCTACCGCCTGCTTCCAGAAGAGCTGCCATCTGCTAGCTCCGGCCTAAGTTGTCCCCTTCCGCGCTATTGCATCTAGCCTCTCGTTCGGCACAAGAGGGTGATGCTGATCTATTCGGTCAATTGGTCAATTGGCGTGGGATAGACTGCCTCGCCAGAGCGTAGCCTCTCAGATGTCTCGCCTGGGTGCATGTGCTGATAAGCATAGAGACGCGCTAGCTCTATGCATTCCGGAATGCCAAGACACTAGGTCCCTGCATCGAGCAGGCAGAGTATAGAACGTGTACGCGCAATTCTCTTGGCCAACAATGTTATCAAGAACAAACGTGCTTCGGCCACTTTACATTCCAGGAACGGGATGTGGCTATATGGTGAGATTGGTGGTGAAATTGGTTCAAGTAACGTTTGGCACGTTTGTGGCGGTCGCGTCTCCACCGTCCGGCCCAGCCAGCCAGCGTCCGCGCTGCGATTCCAACACGCGCTGCCTGCGCTGGCGCTGCCGCTCCCACTGCGCTCCCACCGCGCCAGCACAGACATGCATGTCGCACAAGGTCATGCGCTCGCATTAAGCGCTCGCATTAACGTGCTTTAACGTTCATCCGCGTCCACGCACCGCGGCCGGGATGGGTCGTTGTCTTGGCACCACGCTCCATCTTTGCATACATTAACGCAGCGGTCTAGCAAGATGCAGCCCATCTCATCCCACCCACAACCACCCTCTTGCACACCCGCATCCACCACTTACTCGACAAAAGAATGCCGTACCTGCACGAGTACGACTATATCTTCGCCATCGGCCTGCTGTTCGCAGCGCTCGACGCCTACAACATTGGTGCAAACGATGTGGCAAAGTGAGTTGTCGTGTGCGCGGGTCGCGTGCCGCCCAGGCTGGCCGCCCTACCTGCACTTTGGATCTCTCAGCTGACCACCTAGCTCGTTTGCGACCTCGGTGTCGTCGCGCTCGCTTACCATGCGCCAGGCCGTCGTTCTCGCCGGTATCTGTGAATTCCTAGGTGCCGTCCTCGTCGGCGCAAAGGTCTCGGGTACCATCAAGAACGGTATCATTTCGCTCTCCATCTTTAAGGAGAATGCCGGCGTCCAGATGATGGCCTTTACCTGCGCCCTTGTTGCTTCCGCCACCTGGCTCATGATTGCCACCCGCAAGTCGTGGCCTGTTTCTACTACCTACTCTATTGTTTCTGCTCTTGCCGGTGTCGGTGTCGCCCTCGACGGCCCCAAGGCCGTCCAGTGGGGATGGAACGGCGGTAAGGGTCTCGGCACGATCTTTGCTGGCTTTGGTATCGCGCCCGCTATCGCCGCTGGCTTTGGCGCTATCGTCTACCTCGTGACCAAGTTTGCCGTTCTGGACCGCAAGAACTCGGTCAAGGCTGGTCTCATGTTCTCGCCCATCTACTTCTTCACTGTTATTGCCGTTCTCACCATGTCGATCGTCTACAAGGGATCCCCCTCGCTCAAGCTCGACAAGCTCCCCAAGTCCACGATTGCGCTCGCCATCACCATGACTGCTCTCGTTGTTTCCGTTCTCTCGCTCATCTTCTGGCTCCCTTACGTCTACTGCAAGGTCGTCCGCCACGACTACACCATCCGCTGGTACCACTTCTTCATGGGCCCCCTTCTCTGGCGCCGCCCCACCCCTCCTCCTCTCGACGAGGCCGTCAAGAGCCACGTGGTTGACTACCGCATTTTTGGCCGCGACGACCAGACTACTGTCCCTGGCGCTCAGCACAACGTTGCCGTCCCCAACTCGAACGCCTCGGACATTGAGGACAAGGAGGCCGTCCCTCCCTCGCCCGAGCTCGCCCCCACCCGCAACGTCCCCCTCGCCGAGGTCGAGAAGCCCACCCGTCCCCAGATCGAGGGCCCCTGGATCCTTCCCCGCAACCTCTGGATCATCGTCCGCTACATCATTCCCGGCGTCCTCCTCAAGGGCACCTCGTTCGACGTCCACGCCGCGCAGATGGGCACCGACTCTGAGATGGAGCGGATCAACCACATGCACGAGACCTCGAAGCAGTACGACAACGAGACCGAGCACCTCTACTCGTTCCTCCAGGTCCTTACTGCCTGCACCAACTCTTTCGCGCACGGCGCCAACGACACGGCCAACGCCGTCGGCCCCTTTGCCGCCATCTACTACGTCTGGTCCAACGGTGTCGTCACCCCCAAGAACACGCCTACCCCCACCTGGATCCTCGCCTTTGGTGCCATCATGCTGGTCATCGGTCTCGCCACCTACGGCTACAACATTATGATGTCGCTCGGTAACCGTCTTACCCTCCACTCGCCCTCGCGTGGTTTCTCCATGGAGCTCGGATCGGCCATCACAGTCCTCCTTGCCTCGCAGTACGGCATCCCCGTCTCGACCACAATGTGCATCACCGGCGCGACCGCCGGTGTCGGTATCGTGTCTGGCGGTTTCAAGGCCGTCAACTGGCGCGCATTCGGCTGGATCTTCCTCGGATGGGTCCTCACCGTCCCCGTCGCCGGCACCGCCGCCGGATGTCTCATGGGTCTCTTCATCAACGCCCCCCACTGGTAGAGTGGCAGTGCCGCCTGGGTAATCTTAGCACACCTTCATAACAGTTTTGGTAAAACCTGCATATTCTGCAAGCAATCTATAATAACATGGCCGAATGCAACATTCTTTTAGACTTTCATCGTTGTGAGCGAGGTGCCGAAATTGAGGGCGCTGGCTTATCACCGGAATCTGCGGATGGGGATACCACTCGAAGGCAACCTCAATGTAAATACTCTGCAGATTCCGGTCATACACTTTGGTGCACATCCATTCTGACTGGAATCTGTTAGGCAGAATGCCAGTCCCATATGGGACATTGTCGAACGGCCACAGATTCCAGTCATTCTGGCTGCAGGGCAGATTGGAGCCAGCCAGGACATCGGCTACTTTTCGTTGGTCACCCCAAATGGCGTCATTGTCAGCTCCAAGTTGAGATTGCGATAACATCTGCCCACTGACATCTGTGCTTGTTATCTTCGCTTTATTCCTCACATCAATGTCGAACCTGGCCAAGATGGGGCTGTCGTCCCGCATGGTGCACGCCGACGACCACGTCTCCACGCACCGCGCGGTCGCGCCGGCGATGCACGTGTCGACGACGTTCCGGTACAACGACGACCCGGCGCAGCTGAAGCGGGGCGAGAACATTGATGTGAGCGAGGGCCTGTACGGAACTGACAGGTAGGAATCCGCCCCGAACGACTCGCACATCTACGCCCGCGACTCTGCGCCGAACACGACGCGCCTGGAGGCGGTCCTGACATCCCTCCTTGGCGGGGACGCGATCACGTACGCGTCTGGCATTGCCGCGTTCCACGCTATGCTGGTCCACCTCAACCCGAGGCGGATCGCGATCGGGGAGGGATACCACGGCTGTCACGGTGTCATCAATGTCCTGCACCGGCTCACTGGGCTGGAGAAGCTCGATCTCGACGCCGACCTGCAGCCTGGCGATGTGATCCATGTCGAGACGCCCCTCAACCCCACCGGGGAAGCGCGCAATCTCGCATTCTACGCCGAGAAGGCACGGAAAGCCGGGGCAATCCTGACGGTGGACGCGACGTTTGCGCCCCCGCCGCTCATGGATCCGTTCGCGCTCGGCGTCGACATTATCCTGCATTCGGGGACGAAGTATTTCGGCGGACACTCGGATATGCTGTGCGGTGTGCTTGCTGTGAACCCCACGCGGTCGGGGTGGGCAAAAGAGCTCAAGGCTGATCGGCTGCTGTTGGGCTCGGTGATGGGGAGCTTTGAGGGCTGGCTTGGCCTGCGATCACTGCGAACGCTGTCGCTCCGCGTCAAGCGACAGAGCGAGACGGCGACTGCACTTGTCGAGTGGCTGGAGAAGGAGCGCACGGAGCCCAACTCGCCGATATCCGCCGTAATCGAGCGGGTCCAGCACGCCAGCCTCCAGCCCGAGGCCAAAGAAGAAGGCAGCTGGCTCCGCAAGCAGATGCCCAACGGCTGGGGACCGGTATTCGCCATCTGGGCGCGGGACGAAGACCTCGCGCGCCGCCTGCCCTCCAAGCTCGAGCTCTTCCACCACGCCACCTCGCTGGGAGGTGTCGAGTCGTTGATCGAGTGGCGCTCCATCACTGACCCCTACATCGACAGCCGCGTGCTACGCGTCAGCATCGGCGTCGAGGACCTTGAAGACCTCAAAGCCGACGTCCTTTCGGCCGTCAATGCATTGCTGGAATAGATGTGTATTGTACCCAGATCATGCATGCAGACAACGTCATGAGAGGTGGGCATACGATGGCTCGGCCGTACCCAACCATCGGCGATCGGCGATGGCCGCCGTGGGGAACAAAAGATGGGATAAGAACAATAAGCGGCGTTCGGCGTTGAGACGTCATCTTACCCGGGCCACATGTCTTTATATACCCATCTACGTCCTCGATCAAACCTCAACCTCTTTACCACACAATGTCGTCGCGAACAATCACACCGTCATCCAGCACGCAGGGCTTCTTCCAGCCCAAGCCCAATGTGCTGAACCAGTGGACCGAGGACCGCGCGCTGCGGCGCATGGCGCGGCTGTTCCTCAGCGACGGGGTGCTGGCATCCAAAGACGCGGAACTCGCGCAGTTCGCCGCCGACGTGCTGGACCCCGAGACGTTCCGCAACATTGTTGATGCGGAGCGGCACCCGCCGTACGTGAATGGCGACGGGTACACTGCGTTCGGGGCGCCGCAGGACGCCAACGCGCTCGTCACGTCGGCCGGGTGGCGGTATCTCCAGGACTTTGGGATCCGCGAGGGCGTCGTTGCGGGCGGGTACGACACGGCGCTGGGCGCCGAGGCGCGGGTGGTGCAGGCGCTCAAGGTGCATCTGTTCGCGCCGAGCTCGGCCATGGTCGTCTGCCCCTCGGGCATGCAGGACGGCGCGGTCTATGTCCTCCAGAAGGAGCTGGCGCGCAAGGAGGCGCCAAAGGACATGCCGAAAGACATGCACGCGACGCGTACGCGCGTGATGCAGTCTGCCCTCGCACACTTGCTCAATCGCGACCCGAAAAAGGCGTGGACGTCGGGGCAGTGGATGACGGAGCGCAAGGGCGGCTCGGACGTGCGCGGCACCGAGACGGTCGCAAACTATGTCGGCCCGGCGTCGGAGCTCGGCACAGACATTGACGGCCTGCCGCTCGGACCATGGAGCGTGACTGGCTTCAAGTTCTTCTCGTCGGCCACCGACTGCGGGTGCTCCCTCGTGCTCGCGTACACCGAGACGGGCCTGTCGTGCTTCTTCGCTCCCACGCGCCGCCGCCTCGCGGATGGCTCCATCGTCATGAACGGCATCCGCATCCAGCGCCTCAAGAACAAGCTCGGCACGCACGCGCTGCCCACCGCCGAGCTCGAGATCAAGGACATGCGCGCGTGGCTCATTGGCGAGGAGGGCAAGGGCGTGAATGTCATCTCGACCGTGTTGAACAACTCGCGCTTCCACAACTCTGGTGAGTGTGACTGCAAGACTTGTGCTGACATCAGCCCGCGCGATCGGATACTTTGGCCGCGGCCTGTCGATTGCACGCGCGTTTGCGCGGGTGCGCGCCTTCCCGTCCCGCCCGGCTCCCAACAACTACCTCCGGCACATCCCCCTCTTCCTCCGCACCATCTCGAACAACACGCTGCAGTACCGCGCCGACGTCTTTCTTGTCGGCTTCCTCTCCGCGCTCTTCGGCACGGAAAACACGGGCAAGCGCGCGTCGCCCCTCGTGCCCGCGGACATCAAGGACACCAAGCTCATCGTGCGCGTGCTCACCTCACTGAGCAAGGCGTACACGACCAAACACACGATTGCCGGACTGCAGGAGTGCATGGAGGCGCTCGGCGGCATCGGATACCTCGAGAACGAGGAGACGCCCGAGATCAACGTCGCGCGGCTGTATCGCGACGCAAACGTGTTTGCCATCTGGGAGGGCACCACGGATATCCTGTCCACCGACACGGTCAAGGTTATCCGCGGCCGCGAGGGTCCTGCGGTCATACAGGCGATCGACTCGTGGCTCAAGACGACACTGAAGGGCGCGACCGCGCTTCCGGAGCAGTGCAAGCAGGTTGCTGCGGCGTGGGACGCGTTCCGCCAGCTTCCAGCAGAGAAGGACGCGCTCATGCCACAAGCCCGCGGGGTCGTCAAGCACCTCGGCGACATCCTTGCGGCCACGCTCCTCATCGTCGACGCCCAGCGCGACCGGGACGCCGTGGCGATCGAGTGCGCGAGGCGATTCTGCGCCATGGCGTTTGCTCCTTATGCTGCCATCGCGCCGTCTACGCAGACTTGGCAGCAGGTCGCGGAGTGGGACAACAGGATCGCGTTCGAGGCGGACCCGAGTGGGGATCGTGCCAAGCTCTGATCGGCGTGCGGTAGTCTTTCACACCACTAGAGATTCGTAGCTGTAGAGAAATGAAGTGGAGTTGCTCAATATGCATACATGCCAGTTCTTCTGATTTCTTCTTCTGTCCCTATACTTCTTCACCCCCACCAGCGGTCCTCGAAGGACGCCTGCTTATCCGCAAACCTTACGTCGGTGGCGAAGCGGATCCGCTCCCCCGGGTCCTCATTGTTCGCGCTGCAGTGCACCATGTAGCAGTGGTGGAACACGACGTCGCCGGCGCGGTAGTCTGCAATGAGCCAGCGGCGCCGCGTCTGCTCTGCGAACAGCTTGCAGTCGCGCGTGAGGCCGCCGCCCTGGAGCATCTGGCGTCAGACAAGCTCTGCCGCGGACTCACATTGACATTGAACGCGTCCAGCTGGTCCTCCTCTGGCAGATCGCGGTTCTCGTGCTTGAACAGCTCCTCAATCTCGACGCCGAGCGGCACAGAGTCCTCGAGATACATGAGCCCGCCGCCGGCGGGCGAAATGTCCCCGATGGGCACCCAGGCCGTGAGCGCGTCCGGCTCCATGCCGCGGAGGTACCTTCTATCAGCGCGCGCCGCCAGCACACTCACATCTGATCGTAGTGCACGCGCGTCGCACAGCGGTACGCGTGCGGGATGTTGGTGCGCAGCACCTGCGCGCGGAAGCGGAACGGCTCGCGCCAGCCGGGCTTGATGCGCGCCGCCATGGCGAGGATGCGCGGGTCGGCGACAAAGTCGGCGATGAACCGCTCGTAATTCGCCACCGTGCGTGCGTCCTGCAGCAGGTCGTCCGACTCGCGCCGCTCGGCCGCCGTGCATGGTGGCTGTGCGCCCTGGTGTCAGACCGCCCGCTGGGGTGCTTACCAGTCCGCTGTAGATGCCGTCCACCGGCGCGGTGCCCTCCTTCAGCACGCCCGTGTGCGCGACGAAGTTGAAGAAGCTGCCGTCAGCCGTGTCATTGTGCGTGCTCACGTTTCCCGCACGCCCAGCACCTGCGCGCGCGGCAGCAGCCCGCGGAGGTGCACCACGCCGTCGCGCTCGTATGCCGCGCGAATGTCCGCGATCGGCGCGTCGGCGGGGAGCGACGGCAGCCACGCGAGGTGGTGGTTTGGGATCTGGCGTCAGAAGCGCTACGGCAGTACGCACCCGCCCACCCTCGTTGCCCTCGATGTGCAGCGCGTCAATGTCCCAGCCGTCCACGATGCGCGCGCCGTCCACCCGCACCTTGGCGGGCACTGTCGCTGTCGGGTCGGGATAGCGCGAGATGTTCGTGATCGTCATATCTGATAGTGCAATGTGTAGATAGAGATACAGATGCAGCTGCATAAGCTCAGCATAGGCTAGCTAGGCAGCACAGTCAACAAGAACCCCATGACGACGGCAGACGCATGTGACCACTAGTCCTTCAATCGTCATGTGACAACTCTAATCGCCACTTTAATCGCCTGATCGTCTGACCTTGGGGCTTATCTACAGATCAGATGTGGGGTTTCGGGTGGGGCCCCACAAAGATGTTTCACAAACAGGCAATCAAGTGTCCATGCCACAGACCCTACATACAGCAACGTTCTGCTCAACCCACCACTACCATCTGCTTCTCGCGTACTTCAACGTCCTTGCGCTCACCCGGCAGCGTGCGAACGCTGTGCACTAGCCAGCGGGTAGGGCAAACAAAACGGGCACAATCGAAAGCCGACTTGCAGTGGGTCAGGGCGGGCACGCTGACCCGGAAACCTTTCCAAACCGACGGCCCAGAGCCCGAGGCCGATGACACGGAAAGGCTCCAGCCGCGATCCAAGTTCGCCAAGAGTTGCCACAGGTCGGAATGAACGTGATGCCACGGCGTGAAGAGGCACTCGCTGATATTGACATGAATGTCGCCATCGGCATCGTACCAAACCTCCCGCTTGTAAAGGTATGTAGGCGGCCGAGCAGGAGCAAACTCCGATGTCAGACTGACGTTGCAGGCGGTATCTTACCTCCAAAGGCACTGATCCCACGAGCTTCTCAGGGGCAGTATCGGCGCCGAAGAGTGCAGTGGCTTGGATCGTCCGGCGGAGCTGGGATAGATTAGCTATCGCCACAGAGTTCGACATACCTGCTCGGTCTCATAGTACACTCGCCGGACGTACTCCACTGCCTGCGCTTCGCTGGGCATGGCGCCGTAGTGCAGGAACGCCCACGTGCGGCCAATGATCCGGGTGGCGTGGAAGTACGCCTGTTCGTTGTTCCACATGAATGCCGGCACGGTGAAGCTAGTGGTGAGCAGGCAGCCAGGAGCACAGAGCATACCAATCGCGGCCTATACCGAGGAAGACCTGCGTTTGCGTGCGACGGCAGCGGACCGTCTTGGCGATCGGCCGCTGGTGAAGACCGTGCACCGCGTCAAGATTGCAGTTGGCGTACAGCCACCACATCTTGGCGGCGAAGACAATCCACGCGTTGTTCTGCCCCATGAAGTGGTCGTTTGAGGCCGGCTCGGTGACGAGGGCACGGATCAGTGGCTTCAACGCCCAGAATTGTCGAGTACCGTTGGTCCGTTGAGCGCCGTCGGGGAGCGGGAAAAGCACCTCTACTGTCGCTGCGGTCTTGCAGAGGAGGCAGTTGCGCAGCATGGCGATGACAGGTGAAGTGAGGGAGATGATATGCCCCGGTGGGCCGGTATCGGCCGTTAGCGCTGGATGAAGATAAAGAGTGGTGGAAGAACCGGATCGAGAGCGGACGGCAAGCTATAAGTAGCCATCGCTGCAGGTCATTCTCTTGGTGACTCGTTGAAGAAGTGCCCGCCGCGGCAGCAGGTGCGAAGGACAGTGTCTTCATTGTCGGGGTGCGAACAGAAAAACGAGAACAATGTCCTCAGCAGACTGTGTGTGATAAAGCCACACGTCTTCGTAACCGCAGGAGTAAGAAGCATTGCAGGTTTGCAGTTGCTTCAGAGTGAGACGGCACTGTGCTGCGAAGTCAGCTGAGCGCAGAACTCCTATCAAGCTGATAGACTTACTAAATAGGGTCGCCGACACAGCGTCAACGGCTGGGCGCAGGTGACGGCAGTGGCGTTCCTCGTTGCGTGTCACATGTCTCAACAATGCTGAAGACGACGGCGGGTGAACGTTGTCGTTGCCTTTGGGGCTGCACACAAGGAAGCAATCATCGGCGAGTCACAAGTACAATGCATGGCTGTCGGCGCTTCCCCTAGTTGCCAGAGATCCAGTCAGTCACAGCCTTCCTCAGCGCGGCGCCATCCTGCTCCCTGGCGTAAAAGTGCCCGCAGCCCGGTATCTCCACGGCGGTGATGAGGTCCTTGCGCTGTCCGCCAAGTGAGCGCAGCGTGGCGGCCCCTGTAAAGTCGTCCGCATCACCGTAGACATGCCACAGACTGCTGGAGCCTGCGTTCGAAGCTCCGTGTGCTGCCTCCCGGTCGAGCGCGGCCTCCAGCCCTGCGGCAAACGTCGGACCGGAGAAGAGCGTCATGGCCTTGAACAGCGTTGGCGCGGGGGATATCAAGAGTGTGCGTTTGATGGGTGCGGTGATGGGGGCGTTCAAAGCGAGGTTGGTGCCGTATGAATAGCCCTGCGTGTCAGTCCGACTTGCCTTCCTCCACTCACAACTCTGTATAGGTCAACCGGATCGCTGGAGACGAGACGGGCAACCGCGGCCTCGACATCCGCAAAGGCCGCGGCGTCCCCGCCCAGACCGCATCCGGGCCACGGCATGTTGCCCTTCGACAGCCCCATCCCCGGAACGTTGAACGTCGCGTACGCCGTCGTTCTCCCGCTAGAGGACGCAAATATCGCTGCGGGAAGGTGGGCGGCGATAACACTATAGTCAGAGCAAGCGCACCGTCTACTCACGGAAACATCATGTTGCCGCCGAGACGCGCCCACGGATGAGCCGCAGTGACGACCTTGCGTATCCCCAGCTTCTGGACCGCATCGCGCCAGCCTGGCCCTAGCTCGGCGAGCGGTTTCGGCGTCGACTGCGCAGAAGTGGTGGTGAAGTCTACTGTTCCGGCTGCAGCGGCCGGGAGGTAGAGACGGGCTTCGATGACATTGGACCCGCTGGGGATCAGGAGGTGGACGTTGGGATGCAGCGGCATGGGACGATGGTGTCGGAGGCTGGCGACTTTGGGTGGATGAACAATGAGAGATCTTGTTATCGCTCTAGTGACGTTTGTATGGAGATCTGGAGAACGCGTACCTCGATTCAGGGAACAGATTGGTACTGGGCACAATGTGGCCCGGCACTCAGCGTCTCTTGCCCAACGTCACGTTTGATCTGAACGATATACAACTTTCGCTACACGCCCGCTTGTTAGCATGCACATGCAGGCATGCTTGTGCTCTGCCGAGCTTATCCGCCAGTTCCGGTGAGTGACTGGGACTGGAATGTGACTGTGGATGTGACTGTGAATGTGACTGTGACTGTGACTTGCATCACCTGAACACCGCCTCAAACGCCCAAAGTTAGCAACTCGAGTTTCACAACGTTTCACAAAGTCTCCACGTTCCAAAGCTCGCACAGCAGCAACAGTTTCAGTTTCAAGAGGGATAATGGCTACATCTGGTGGTGGTGGTAAGACATGGATGGTATGGACAATGTTCAGCAGTGTCCAGCAAGTTGGATTGCTAATCTAGGCGTGGGGGCGGTAGGGCGCATTGGGAGGGTAGTGGGCGTGGGCGGCCTCCTTGTGGAACTCGTCGCGCTCCTTCTGGACACGGGTGCGTCCACAGCAGCACTGGAAGAAGGTGAAGAACTGGCCGATGAGGAGGCAAACGACGCCGATGAGCGTGATCCACATGGCGGGACCCCAGCCGATGACGAGCTTGAACGGCTCCTGGTCCTTGGTGAGCGAAGTCTTGAGGAGACGGGTCCATGCGACGCGGAAGATGACAAAGTCCATGATCATGGCGATGAGGGCGAGGATGAACGCGAGGGTGGCCGCAAGAGTGGCAAAGAGGAAGCCAAACTTGTTGGAGAACGCCGAGACGAGGAAGCCGATAAAGGCAAAGACGCAGGCAATGGGGTGGAGGACGAGAGCCTTGGTGACGACCGAGAGGGCGTGGTCCACCTTGGTGTCGACGGGAATGTTGAAGTTGTCAATGACCTCGGAAATGTTGTAGCCCAGCTGCGCCTTGGTGCACTTCCATGCCGTCTTGGCGGTCTCGGTGTGGCACGCGCCGAGTGCACCAAAGATGACGTGCTGCTCGGCGTTGCCCTCCTTGAAGACACCCTTGACGGACAGGAAGCCAAGAGGCTTAATCACAGGTGATGTGACTGAGGTTAGCCGAGCTCTGGGGACGACTACTCACGACATGAGACGAGGAGGAACACTGTTGCAGTGAGGAGGAGGAATGTACCAACCCAGCCGGTGAAGCCCATGGTGAGTGATGACTGTAGGTGTAGTGAGTTGTAAAGAGTGTTGGTTTGGCGGTGACTGTTCGCGAACGCTGGAAGTTGATGTCGGGGGGATGATGTTGGTTTGCTGACAAGAGTGCTCCTTGATATATGCTGCGGCGGAGACATGCACAAGTATTTCTGTCGATGCATGCTTAAGATGGACATTTTCGGCACAGGAGGGAGGCAACTCTATTCACTGTGAGATGCGAACATGTCGAATGTGACGCCGGTTCTGTGCTCGAAAGCCACTCGGCCCGCGGTGGATGCTGGGACTCTGCGCACCACCGGCGTTCGCCACGACGTGCAACGCTCCCCCTTGGATCTGAGATAGTCTCCATCCCGCTACAGAGTGTGAATGCATGTTACTATTTACTGCTCAACAGCATTTCACGTTGTGCACTGCTCAAAACCAAAGGTACAGCGATGTGAGCTGCCATTTTGAACGCTATCTGTCCGTTGCTGTGCTCGAGAGATTTGAAAGATTGCACAAGTTTGAAACAGCGTTCCACCCACACCCCGCACAGGTTGGATATCGCCGTCACTCGTCCCACCGTGTGATACGAATATCTCTCCGGCCCGCTGCGACGCGCAACGTTGAGATACGACCAGACCAGAGTGTGATGCATACCGAGGAGGCAGCAGCGCAACCAGTAACCGTACCAGCGGGCCTAGCCCCTAGCCCCTGCTGTCTGACGTGACATGTTTGCTCGACCTAGCAATCTCATCTCTCGCAGATGAACGTGTTCCAAACCTGTTTGCGACTTGTGCCCCGCCTCATGCCATAAGCAATCACACCTGCTACCGTGATAATATGACACATTCCTGGTAGCGCTGTCATATTGGAATGATGGCGCTGCTCTTGCCGGCACATGGAGGCTCCAACTCTCCGCTGAGGACGCGCGACTCTGGCCCCACCAGATGTTGTTTGAAACTGCTCACTCTCCGAGAGACTGCTCATAACACCGCCCCTGTTCCTTCTGTGACAGCGATCGAAGCATTGCGTGGTCGGGCCGTTGGTTCTGGGCAGTGTTCGTGACATCTAAGCTCTCCAGGGAAACTCGCCCCTCGTGTTTATGTCTATCCGCTCTTCATCATGTCTCCGGGTCAGGACGAGACTGTTCGCTGTTAGAGAATACCTGCGAGCAGGCTTCCTGTGACTGCGGATCAAACGCACTTCTCCGCAGCACTCGGTGATCTGGTGATCCTTAAACTACCCCTCTGCGCCGCAACGATTGACGCATCACTCGCTTAATACTAAGTCTCGCGCAGTTAAAGTCAGTCGCTCAGCCGAGAGGGTGCGAGCGCGAGAGATGTGAGTGGCTAGTGTCTGTCGGCCTGGATCATGCGGCACAGTTGTTTGTTGAGTCATCGCCACTGTTACTAATATCTGGCCCTCGAGCCCCCCCGGCCTTCCGTTGCCGGAACACGAACGCCGCTTGCTTGCCGTCATTGCTTGCCCAGCTCGTTCTTTGCACCCTCAGCGCGCCCTTGTGCATATATCCCAGTGTCCGACTGGCAGCATTACGCCGCAAGAAGAAGGCAAAGAACAGTTCATGGGTCTGCGCCACCTCTGCCACATTGCGCATGCATCAGCTCGTCGGTGTGGGTACATTCCTATATGCTCACACTGCAGCTCAGAGTCTCGCGCTCTCAGACGCCATCTTCGAGGCGAGTGCCTCCTCAACCCTTGCGATGTTGCGATTTTGAGTCTAACGCTTTTGCTAGCATCCCGAGACTCTCGCATCGGCTACAACATATTGGGTTCAACAGGTTTCTAAGTCCGCCGGTCTCCACACTGGCGAGCACAACTGTAATGCCACTTACATTCTGAGAAGGTGTTTCGCGAATGGCATTGCTCGCAATGTCAACAAGACATGGGCCGCAAGTTTATGGGCCACAAGGCCGACTCACACATCCTCGAGGGGAGTTATGACCAAAGCTCGAACGCTGTGAACCTCACGGAGGGTCTCCTGGATCAAGGTGGCTCCATCACTGTCCCATTTGTTCCTCAAGTCGTTGTTCGGTGAGTCTTGTAGCCTGAAACTCCCTGCTGACTAGTAAGGCGCGACCCAGCACTTAGATCCCGTCCCACCGCTGACGAGGTGCTTCAAGTGTCGCCGACGTACCGATAACGAGCGGCTCAAACAACTGCTCGCGTGTCTCGAAGCAGACTCGCTGTTCTGGCTGAGGAGCTCGTGAGTATTCAGTCCACAGTAGTGTCGAACTGACTGCAGTGGAGATCCTGGGCGAGAGAGCGCCAGAAGGTCGCGAAGACGTCCGGCAACGTGTCCATGGCTGGACAAAGTATGCTCTTGCCCCAGATAGAGTGAGTCGAGTCTGTCACTGACACTGACACTTGGAATACGCTAACATTCATCAGAATGTATCGCTCAGCCTTTTCACTCGAGCGGTCCATCATGCGTGAGCATGACTCGGCAGCCCGCAAGGAGGCATGGAAAGAGATTGTAGACTGCCAGACGATCCGAGACCGAGAGCAACAGTCCAAGGACCCATCCCCGCTCGCCACAGCCCTCAAAAAACGCGTCATCGACACCGAACGACTTGACTGCTCCTTAACTGCTGTGACCCCAAGGATTACACCATCTCCCCGCTCGACAAGCCCAGTAGCGTGACCCTCGAGCGCTCCATTGACCCGCGGCTGGACTTTGAGACGCCTGATCAGATTGATCTCGCTTCCGAGGACCACAATGAGAACGACGCCAACGGCGAAGCTCCTGAAGAAGGTCTGAACGCCGAGGCTGCACCTCCGCAGGTCTCTCCCGACGACGTACCACTCGTCGTAAGCAGGTTGACGCCATGGTCGACGGCGCTGGGTCCGCACTGTCCGCCGCCAATGCCACTGTATCGGCTCGGGTGAACGCGTGAGTGTGGATCATTGGCGGCACCGTCTGACTCCCTCGCAGGACAAACATTCGCCAAGACGATGACCCGCCCCCCCCCCCCCCTTCTGATCGCCCAACTCTTGTATGGCTCAACTGCCCAGCCTTCGAGCCTTCGGAAAAAGCGCATTTCCGCACGTCTCTCGAGATATACCGTACCTTCTGCCGAGAGACGGCTGGTCTCGATGGGAAGAAAAGAGCACACGCAGAGAGCAAGGCAGGATACATACATGATGCAGAAGGATGCAGTGCAGAATACCGGCTGCCAGCTTTACGCCACGACCCAGCTTTTCGCTAAACCGCATAGGGGCCTCATCAATATCACCGGCGAGAAACAGCAGGCCGACACATGTCGGGACTGCGCCAAGGACCCCACAAGCGTCGGATACCGACAAGGCGCGCATCTGGGGTACAGTAAGCAATCGAACCGTCCCAGAGATACTAATGGCGAGTGGAACCACGCTTGCATCGCATCTCGGTTGTGAGGAACCGGCGGTGCGTCAGAGATGAGATGTCACCGATTGCAGAGAGACAACGCCAGTATTGCATAGTCGGCCCCATGCCTCGTACGAACAATCCCCGCGGGGCCGTTAATGACAACCGGAGAGCTCAAAGATGGGAGCCATATTCAGATCATTCATGGCTGAGAGGCCCCAGCAGGTGTTTTAGTGACTGTTGTCTTGGGGCGGGCCGGCGAGACGACTGCCCACTCATGTGACCAGCCTCGGTCCGATATTCGAAAATCCAGCGGTTGGCTTGAGCGTTTGTATGTCATCCCGGAGGCCGCTGAGCTCACCACCGATCGCGGAAGTGGTACTCTGTACACTGAAGCCAGCTGAAGGCCTCTCATCCATCACGGAGGCCGCTGAGCTCACACTCTGAAATCGCAACCACAACGTTCACTTTGTCCGCTTCGTCCGTCGCTGCAGCACTTTGTGTGCCTAGCGTTCCATCTAGCGGCCGTCGGTAACTGCCGACTTCGGCCATTACCGAAACTAATGTTGACAAGTGCACCGTGCTTGCTGTTGACGCGTTCTGGTACATAAAGCCATGCATTGTTGACAGGTTGGCAGCACACTTCTCACAACCTCCTCTCTAACTCAACATGGGCCGCCCAGTCATCGACCTCCCCGACACCTACTCGTCGCTGCCTGTCCAGCACATTCGCATTAGCAACCATCCCGCCAACGCGCCTGGCGTCACTCCCATCCAGGTCGTCACGCTCTACCGCCCCGATGCCCACAACGCGTTCACGATCCAGATGCAGGACGACATGGTCCTTGCCTGGTCCAAGTTTGACCTCGACGACCGCGTCAAGGCTATCGTCGTTACCGGCCACGGGCGCATGTTCTGCGCTGGCGCGGATCTCCAGACCGGGTTCAAGCGCCCCGACGACGACATCAACGGCCACCGCGACTCGTGAGTGGCTTCCGAGCCCCAGTACTGACATCCAGTGGCGGCCGCGTGTCGCTCGCAATCCACCGGTGCCGCAAGCCCACGATCGGCGCTATCCAGGGCGCCGCCGTCGGCGTGGGAATGACCATGACACTCCCCATGCACCTCCGTATCGCGCACAAAGACGCCAAGATCGGCTTCGTCTTTGCCCGCCGCGGACTCGTTCTCGAGGCTGCGTCATCCTTCTTCCTCCCTCGTCTGCTCGGCATGTCCAAGGCGCTCTCGCTCACGACCACCGGCAACATCTACCCCGCGTCGCACCGCATGGTCGAGGGCCTCTTCACCGAGTTCTGCGACACGCCCCAGGAGGTCCTCCCCCGCGCCCTTGCCGTCGCCACCGACATTGCCGAGAACTGCAGCAACGTCAGCATCACCCTCATGCGCGAGATGCTCTACCGCGGCACCGACTCGGCCGAGGAGCAGCACCTCCTCGACTCGCGCATCCTCTACTCCATGTTCAAGAGCAAGGACAACAAGGAGGGCGTCGCGTCCTTCCTCGAGAAGCGCCAGGTCAAGTTTACCGGCACTGTTGATGAGGACGCCCCGGCTGTGTACCCCTGGTGGAAGCCTGTCGACATTTCGGCCCCGTTCACCGCGGTCCAGAAGGACAAGGCGAAGCTTTAGAAGGAGCAGTGGGAAGTTGTATGGTTTAAAAGCGAAGGCAACTGGGTAGTAAATGAATCAAATTCTGAGGAGCGACTGAGCGAAGAGCATGCATACGTGAGAGGTCAGCGTCAACCATGGATTCAGATGTAAGAGATCAATGGACAGAGCACAATTGCACAACGTCCGCAAGGTCGGTCTCTTTAAATGATCGACAGAGGCTCTCAAGTACGTCATGCGTCAGTCAGGAGACGATCTGTGGGGTGAAAGGGCTTGGGGTTGCGGGGAAAAGTACACATCATTACATTCTCGCGTTATCAATCCCTCCACTCTGAGCCAAGCAACAGTTGCCACCCAAAGTGTGTAATTCATCTTTGTTGTTAGTTAGTATATTTGTTATTATACCGATTTCCACCTAGTGAACCACTCTCATCTCCGACTTCTTGCTCTTGCCGTCCTGGACTCCCACTCCAGCTCGTAGCCATGTCGCAAGGGCAGAATCGGTGAGCTTAGTGTCCTTTGATGTCCAGCTCACAGTGCAGATACATTCCCCCGGACTATGATCCGAAAAAGCACTCGACGCTCAATGCGCACCAGGGCAAGAAGCATGCGCTGGGCAAGCGTGCCGCCAAGATCGATCAGGGCATTCTGGTTGTCCGGTTCGAGCTGCCCTTTAATATCTGGTGCGGGACGTGTAATGTGAGTTGCGGGGTTGTACGGCCTGACGCTGACGCCTAGAACCACATCGGCGCCGGCGTCCGATACAATGCGCAGAAGAAAAAGGTCGGCAACTACTACAGCACGCCAATATTCGCGTTCCGGTGCAAATGCCATCTGTGCGACGGGTGGTTTGTGATCCAGACCGACCCCCAGAACTCGGCGTATGTCGTCACCGAGGGCGCGAGGAAGAAGGAAGAGACATGGGACCCGACAGAAAACGGCGGCTATGCGGTGTTCGACACTGAAGCCCCGGCGGCGAGCGAGGGCGGGGATGCCGACGCGTTCGCCGCGTTGGAAAAGGAAGACACGCAGAAGAAGGCGGTCCGCGTGCAAAAGAGCAGATTGACAGAGCTCGGCGACGCGTCGGCGCGCATCAGTGCGGACCCGTACGCCGTGTCCAAGGCGCTGCGGGATAGGTTTCGGGTGGAGAAGAAGGAGGCGCTGGCCAAGCAGCGGCGCGACGACGGCCTCTTGGATCGATACGCGCTTGATTTGGACCTCGGGGAGGAGAACGACAGCGCGATCGACACTGTTGCCAGTACAGAATGGGCGGCGGCCAGGGGCGACCTTGGGCTACCAGCTGCGGCTGTCCCCAAGCCTGATCTCGGCGCCACCATCAAGAAGAACACGGCGGCAAAGTACGACGTGTTCGATGCCGAGGTCGTACCCCGCGTACGGTTGAAGCGCAAGAGCGAGGTCAAGAGCGAGATCAAGGACGTGCCCCCGCCACAGCCTCCCGCTCCGGCTGTCGGATTGCTGGCCGGGTACGCCAGCAGCGACGACGAGTGAATGTAGCATAGTGTAAGCTGATGTACAACTGTAGCCTCATTTTGGGAGTGAGGATGGCTTCACCGACCTCGTGGACGGCTAATCTCCGCCTGCTGTCCAGTTGGTATCCAAGACTGTTACCTTGTTGGTATCCAAGACTGTTACCTTGTGCAGCGATTGAAATCAACTTACCTCGACGAGGTCCGAGCTAACCCCGCGTGTCTCCCAAGCACCAAGGTGTCACACTCTGACAACGTCCAGGAAACCGAGCGTCGGTGCGCTGCTGCGTTCCAGCGTCATTCCCCAATGTGGAATGCTTGCATAGCCTTGGTACTTGACACCGGGGAATTGTCTGTGGGCGAGTTGTCGGCCATGCCGGGCAGGAGCTCAGCGAACTGCTTGTGACTTGCCTTGGTGCTCCTTGTTGACGGCGACGCACAGACCGAGCAGGGGTACTTCATCCCACCGCTGTCAGCGTTATCCTCGTTACCAGCACAGTCCTCGCAGCTCTGACCCCGCTCAGCTCTGCAGTATCGTCCACATCTGTTAAAACCTGCAATCGACCATTTCCTGTTCTTCACCGTTTACCACCCACTCTCATTGAAATGTCGCTCCGCAACACCTCTTCAGACTTTACGACCGAGGAGGCGGCCGAAGTCCGCCTGCTGCTCAAGTATGCCGACTCTGTGAGTGTCCCCCCAGCCGCGCTGACGGCAGCGGCGCCGCCTCTCGACCGCCGACCTGGACCGCCTCTCGATGCTCGACCCGTATCTGTACCCGATATCGCACTGCGCGCGGATGAGTGCCTGCCTCGACGTCGACGACGGACACAGCCTCGCTACGTCGGACACAGATACGACGGGGCTGAATGAGGAGCGGCGCGACGCGCGCGACGCGCGAGAGGCCGCGCCGTTTGCGTGGCGGCAGGGCCGCCTGCGGAGGCTTATTCGCCTGCTCGTGCAGAGAATCAGCAAGCGGTCGAGGTGAGAGGGGCGCGGGCGGGGCTGATGGAAGACGGGGGGAGACCCGGCATCAGTCGCTCTCGGACAAGCACTAGAGCAATCCGGCCTGAGAACAGTACGACACACTTTACGGTGCGTTGACAACGGGTCCGAGGCTGACGCTCAGACCGCGACTTGGCCGTGAGCGCACGGCTCCACAACATAGATGCCACCACGAACGCACGACGCCACGAGCACACGAACACCAACATAAACCCACGGCATGGCGGCGTCAGCACTTCCCCCGCCATGCCAACCTTACGACCGTAGACAGCCCCTTGTGGCGCTGAAGTAAATATCATAAAAATGCGTAAATATATATGAACTCATGGATAGACATGGAGCGTACGCGCTGCTGGTGCAGTTGTCTAGGCGATGATTGGCTGTGGATAGTAGCTCCTCACCATGCGGGTCGAGGCTATCATGCCTGGACTGTGAGTGAAGTGACCTCCATTCCTCCGCTCTTTCCCTATCACCCCAGCCCCCCCTCTGGTCCTCCGACACCATCACTTCTCCCAACCCACTCTCCCGCCTCCCAAAAAGCTGTTCGCGCGCTCTCGCTCGCTCACAGGCCACGACGGGGATCGAACCCGCGATCTCATGATTACTCATCGTAGTCATACGCCGTACCATTTGGCCACGCGACCGGATGTATGTCCGTCGCCGAGGCGCCGTCGCCGCGGCGGCGAGACCGCGAGAACGGGGCGAACAAGGACTAGATAAATGTACTGGTCCAGATGACAGGGCCTACGACGCCTCCGTGGCAGGGGATGTAAGGTTAATGTGAGACGATTGGCCGAAGCCTCGGTGCGACCGATTGCCCGGCCCCAGCCGCATCAGGAGGGCAATGTTGCGTGCGGTGTTTCTCGTGCATTTCGGCCCCAATCTCGTACCTGCAACCATTGATAAGGAGAGCCCACGTCCTGCATCAGAGAGACACCCTCAGCGGTGGAATTAATTCTCCATGCATGCAGCGGCGCGGCCTTGAAATCAGACGCTGAATGGACCCACCGCAGGATGATGACACGTGGTGTGACAGAGAAATGTTGGTAATTGTTGTACAGGTCGCGTGGCCAAGTGGTACGGCGTCTGACTTCGATTGTCTTACGTAATGATCAGAAGACCGCGGGTTCGACCCCCGTCGTGGCCTTTTTGACCTTTTGCGGCTCTGCATGCTTTATGATATGCTCTTTATTTGATATGAATGGAAAGCTCTGACTACCATCTACAGTCTAAACTCAAAATTGACCCAAAAAGTGATGTGTAGCGGCCGTGAGCGGCGTCGGAAGTGGGTGGCTGCCGGCCGGGTTTTACGCCGAAGTGCCACATACCGATTTCAGGAGCGCGGGTTCGATTCATATCCGGGTCTTGATTAATGTCCAACCACCACAAGTGCACGCCGAAACCCATAAACGTGCTTGAAGTTCATGCACGACTGCATCTCAACTCTGCGTAGTAGCCCCAGAGCCCTCCGCTCCCTCTGACTGATCTGCCTCTTCTGGAATGAGATTGTGACCATTGATAACCGCGTATACATATATGACTTCTTTCCCTTTATATAATCCCACCTTGTCCATCCCGGCCCTACTTGACACACTTGCAGTGCTTCTTCGTGGCATTGTCGAACGCAATCTCGCCAGCGGCCGTGACTGCGCCGCCGTACGTGGCGGCGCCGCTGAGACACACTGCGCGCACGGGGTTGTACCACTTGTACTTGTTCATGCAGACGTTGACCATGCACGTGGTGAAGACTGCGTCGCACGTCTGGCGCGTCTGGGAGCAGTCGGCGTAGCACCGGTCGTGGTTGTTGCAGCACGTGCCAAACGCAAAGTTGGGCACCTTGAAGCCCTTTGTGCCGCACCCGTTCGGGCTGGCGGGGACGCCCTTGGAGACGGCGCGGAGGCCGGCAGCGCACCGCTTGCCGAGCGCCTGCCGCGCGGCGAGGTCAAAGTGCGGGCTCGTAATGTCGTACGGGTCGCGCGCCTCGAGCTCGCTCGCGAGGATGCCGTCGCGCGCGAGGGCCGCGTCGTGCTCGGCCGGAAGCGCGGCGGCACCGAGGAGCGTGGTGATGAGGAAGAGGGCGGTGCGCATTGTGGTTGTCGGGCTTGGATGGTCTTTAGCAGCTCGCGGATGCCTTTATTTATATCATTCTTGTCGACCTCTGGCAAGAGGATCATGTGCTACTAGTGCCCCACTCTATTGACTAGCGCCACTGGCTGATTCAAGCCATGGCCTCCAGAAGAGCAGCTGACTGGCACAATGGTAACGCACATGAAGGGGAAGCGACACTGTCGCAGCACCGCGATCCATCCGCGGTCGCTAGCGAGCGCTGCCTCCTGCATGCTGCACGCTCTACACTCGCGCATTGCTCTCATATCCTCACAGCACTAGCACGCACATCCATTTAATCGCTGCAGCGCTCCGCGGGTGAATGCGATGTAAGGCGGGGTCCCGCTGATAAGCCAAGCACCACCGCGCTCGACGACCCGCACATTCGGTTCGTAATATCAAGGTTCTGGCTGTGCCTCTCCGATGCTCTAATCAGCCAGTCAGCGCGCGAGTTCTAGAACGTCTCGTTAGATCGGTGTTGCCGCACCGCATTATCTTTCCGCGCACCCCTGCGAGGTGGGCAGCGTAAGACATGCAAGCCATGAAGCCATGCGGTCCGTACAGACGCGCACGCTGCCCCGGATCTTGGGTATGCAGCGGCTGAATGCGGCCGCTGCACCCGCGCGATTGTGTTCATGGCGTTCAGATCAGTGCGGATGTGAATTCTGAAGACTAGGCTGGATGTGAATTGGTGGTCGCAATTCAGGTCTGCGTGCCAGAAATGTTCTCAATGCCATAAAGAGTGGGGCAGACCGCTCAGCAGAGCGCGGGATCGCGTCGATACGAATGCTCTCGCCAAGACTGCAAGTGGCACGTGAGGCGAGTGAGATCGGTAACGCGAGGTGGACAGCGTGGTGAGGCGGATGGATGTTGCGGGATCGATATCCGTCCCTCGTGTGGACCACATCACCGGTATCAGCAACACTTCCCGGCCATCAGTCCTGGGGGCGACATGTCTTCGCGATGCCCACTGCCGACGCCAAGACACAGGGAACCGCAGCCACACATTACATGATTATCCTCCCTGTCGGCTGTCGGCCAATTCCGGACCGGGGCTTGGGCGAATGCAACATGATCTCCTTGTTCGCGATCGTTCCAAGCTGATCCGATGCTCGAGGCGACGCTGGCCATGCCTGTACGGGCGATTTGGTGCTGATTCCGGGGTGGTGCATGAATTGCCGAATGTATCTGTGCAGCGGAGGCAGACTACGCAGTTGCGTTTTGGCTCGGTGGCGGCGGTTGCTGTGGTTGCTGCGGTGGCTGCCAAGATTGAGGCGCCGAGCCTTCGGACCTGGCTAGCCCAGGTTTCGGCATCGAACGGCGGCGGCCGGCTATTGAATGCAGTCAGGCAGGCAGATGGGCAAGCGGCGAGCATTGTACTGCATCTACTACTCGGACGTTGTTTGTGTTGACTCTATCATCAGCAGCCTCCTCGTGAGCACACACTTGACCACCCTCTTCGCATCGACCGAGCCTGGAACTCTCGTCGGATCCAAACGTCGACTTTCTGGAAAGGCTAGATAAGGAGCTATCTTTGGCCCTCTATTGGCTCCGACGTCGACAGACTCCACGAGCGACGAGTTCCAGCAATGTCGTCAACGATCCGCAGTGCGGGCCCGTCGTCATATGCTCGCTCGACCTCGGCTGCGCCGGCTACCACAGTGACACCGACGTCTGCGTGGACGCTGCGGAGCAGGATTCCCCTCGTGGCGGAAACGCGGTCTGCGACAGCGGCGGCGGAGGGGACCGCGGCCGCGCGCAGCGGAGGACTTGGAAAGTGAGTCGATGGTGGAGTCGACTGGGCCGGACGCAGCTGGGGCAGAAGGACAGAAGCCGCTCCAGCCACTCCATGCCCGATCCATGGTTCGATTGGAATCGTGCAGTGTGTGCATCGAGTGGACGGATGGATGATGGATATACTGGAGCTGGAGCCTGCTTGCGGCAATGATAACGTCGCCGCGGGCAGGCGACGCGTCTTTGGTGTGGAGACTTTGGCGTCACCGTCATTGTCGTTGCCACTGGTGGTGACGCAGATCCACAACGAACTACCGTACAAGTATGCAAGGCCATACCTTGCCAGACGGCTCATAACTGTGTTTCTGGGTCTCTTCATCACCCCTTGACTTTTGTTTATCCAACTTGTTCTCTCTGCGCTCGTCGTTGTCGTCCCTACCACGATGGAGAACCCCTCGACGCCCCCGTCGGGCAACGGCCGCGTCCCGGTCCTCGACGGCTACGGCCCCCTCACCGACGTCTCTAACAGCAGTACGACAATGTATCTCTTCACCTTTCTCGCCGCCGGAGTCATCGTCGGCGGAATAGTGTTCATGTTGATCTTGCGCGGATACATGGCCCGCCGGCGATATGTCGAGGCGGTCCGCACCGCGATCGCGCGCGGCGACACGACAATGCCACGCTACGAAAACCCCTTCTCGGCGCCAGCCAGGCAGGGCATCTCCGGACCCCGCGGGCCGCGCCTCAAACCCCTCCCGCCCATGCCGACATTATGGGAAAGCACGCTCGAGCTCGACGACGAATGCGCAGTGGGCGAAAAGTGCGAGAAGACGGAGCTCCGCTGGACGTGGTTTGATGTAAGCGAGGGCCATCGCGAGGGAACTTCCGACTGACATGCCCCAGCCTGTCTCGGCGACCCATATCCAGAAATACGAGCCGCCGCCGCCGCCCCCGACACCGCAGGTCCCAAAACTGCCCTCCATCTCGGAGGATTTTCGCGTCGCCCTCCGCGATCTGTTCCCGCCGTGCGGCCGGCGCCGGAACCGCCGCTCAAAGTCAAACTATGTGGAGGACAAGCCGCTCATGGGAACGCCGACGGTTGGTGCGCCCCCTCCACCCGGCTCCGAGGTTTGCATTGGGGTGCTGATCGCAATGCCGAATACGGGCGAGTCGTGGAGAGTCGGCGAGAAGACCGAGGAGGTCGAGGTGCCAGAGGTGTGTTTTGGCGTGATGGAGTGTGTGGTAGAGGAGGACGTCGTCGTGGAGGTCGTGGAGGTTGCCGTCGTAGATAAGTGGATGGCGCAATAGAGTTACACTGCCACACTTGCTTGCATTAAAATTACATCTTGTCGATAGCACACATGTCACACCTATACACTGAGGCCCCAGCGCCAGCACCACTCTGCGCAGCGCTTCACCATTGCAGGCGACACCTTGTGGCCAGACTCGGGGCAGACATACACGTCCACATAGCCGGGATACGACTCTTGTGCGAGCTGGTCGAGCAGCGGCCGGCACCGCTCAAGCGGCATGAGAAAGTCCCGCCCACCGTGGACGCTGAGAATCTTCTTGTTGAGGTACGCTCCTGGCGGCGGGCGCGACTCGAGCATCTTCTGTACATTGGCAGGATAGATGATCGGGTCCTTGAGTCCCATCTGCTGGTACTGCTCGTAGCGCTCGAGGAGGTTCGCGGCCAGTACTTCGGACGGGACCGAGATGAGCGGAATGCCGATTTGAACGCGGGGGTCTGGGGTTAGAGAAGGAGGCTAATGGTGCTTACCTTCCCGCAGCAGACGCCAGACGGAGTGGCCTGAAGTCAGTACAGCACTTTAGCCGGACCCACCTCCCATGGACACGCCGACCGGCATAAACTCCTCAATCACACGCTCGTTTCGCGGGAAGAGGTACGAGGCCAGAAAGTCAATGATAAACCCATGGTCCTGGGCGCCGGCGTCTGAGGTGAGCTTGAAAAATGAGTACTGTACTCACAGACGGTAGAGACCATGTCCACCCTTTCGTCAGCGTCAATAATAGTCTTCGACCCACAAATGCAGAGGGTTCTTGTCAAACGAGAGGTTGACATTGCGATACCTTGTACGGGCACCGTGGTTGCGTTGATCCTAATGTCAGACGATTTCCCTCGCCATCTCACAAGAGTGACAACCAGCACGTCGCGAGTCTTCTTGCGGCCGCTCGTCGCGGCCTGCTTGTTGATCTCGCCTAGCAGCCCCGACGCCATGGGCTCCATGTTATTGGCAGAGTTGCAGCGGCCGTGAGACAGAATCTGGCGTAAGCAGCTGGATGCAGCAGTGGTTCACAATAACACCGATAGGCAGCGTGCTACCCCGGATCTCGTCCAGTCCGTACACATGCACATCGAGGTCGACGAGGTTGACGGTACGTTTGCTGGCAACGGGGTTGTCGATGATGAGCGACGGAAAGTCAAAGACGTGCTCTGGACCAAGGTAGTGCCGCAGCGGCGTGCCGTCGTCTGCAAACAGTTTGGGAGGGGGCATGATGAATGAGGTGGATAGACACGACTACGACAGAGATGGGAGTGGAAACAACAAGCGCGATGGACATTGATTTATATTAGCCTGGTCGCGTGGAGTTTGTGGATTGTCAAATCCGGGCCCCCTTATCCCGAATCGCGCTAGGTGGACCGACCTCCACCAACGCCATGGCGCTAGATTGCTCCGAGCTGGTATGCATACACGTTTCTAGATCGTCCTCATCAAGACTTGTGGAGATACAGGAGACTTAAATAGATGTCGACAAGCCAAGTCATCTGACGAAGCGCAGTTGCCTGCGCCATTGGTGATTCTACACATTCCTCGGATCCCTTCGAAGTCAGACCGGTCCGTGACTCGTTCCGGGACTGTGTCGCCGGTGGACGTTGCCTGGCGCCACCCCTGCGTTGGGTCATTCACACCCTAAGGCTACTTCTCACTCTTTGCTCGTCAATATCTACCACCCTCATCGTCGCACCTACCTCAACTTGGCATTACTTTCATCCACGATTATAGGGAGCCTAAGAGTCATTATAGATAACAGAGCTATGGTGCTAACGGATTGCCGACACTACTGATTACGATGACTGATTAAGGTTGCTAACTTCAACTGCAAAGCTGTTATATTGATCCGAGACATCTCTCTGTCTCGGCTACGCGTAGTCGAGATGCGTGAGCTCGACGTTGTCCTTGGACATCTGCTCGTCCGGCTGATTCATAGTGCTGAGGTACGACTCTTCCATGAGGTCACGGAAGGAGCGCCGCCACACGGACCGCGAGCGGCCACAGCGCACGCGCACGAGGACCACATCCATTACCAGCTGCGCAGGCATGAACGCCACCGCGATCCAGGTGAGGATCCCCGACATGAAGACGCAGCTGACATCAGCTTTATTCCTCTTTGTTGCCTCACATTCCCTCGTCGTCGTTTTTCCATTTCCCCAAGGTCCGCCGGCGGGAAGCATCCACAGACCACCAAGCAGGATGCCCCAGGCGTTAGGATGCCCTGAGACACCACATCCGGGACAACGCTGTGCCGGCTGCACAGTCTATCGTCAACATCGGTAGCAAGGACGTACTCACTGTCGAATGACAAATATCATGGACAGCAGGGCCCATACACATGACGGCGGTCACACTCAGGGCTGTTAATTTGTACCCCGGGCGGTCCTCATCGTACTTGTCGTCTGGCAACTGGCTCACATTGCCCATCGCCCGGATGGCAACGAATATCAACGGCCCCAGGGCGACCAGTGCCATGCACAGCAGTGCGATCTGAGCCTTATGAGGAGGTGTGTATGATATGTTGGTCATAGTTAGAAAGCTTCATAGTCAAGGCCAGTTGTCTCGCGTCTTTGTTATATGTGCCGATAGCGACACAACCTGCAAGCACGATGTGTTAGTGCCTGTAAGAGCAAGGCTCTTGTCTTTGGCTTGGCGGTCTATCATGAGATATCAGCTGATGGCAACTCCACAGTGGAGCTTTAGAGCGCTTCCATCGGGATGCACCACTATGGCACTGCGCCCTCTTCGACTGACTGATTCCGATGGAGCACCCAGCACATGTCTGCGAACACGATGCACGGATGCAATTGTTAAGGTTGCTCCTTCGTTGATGCGGGCCGGTCGGCGGCTGGCGGAGCTTGCCGAAGTATCGAGCTCGTCGCCGCCACATCGTCGTCGCGTGGACGAGCGTCGTCGCGTGGTCGAGCTAGCCTTCTGGCCTTCTGGCCAGCTTCTGGATATCCGACGACTATATACGCGTAGTGTGATCGAGCTCGTTCTTGGCATTCTCGGGATAGCTTGCGATGACTTGAGCATGCTTATGGCCGCGGCACCAAGTGAGCTGTAGCCGACGCCTCTGGTAGCTAGTTCCCGCTGTGCCTTGAAGAGTGAGCGACGGCATTTGCTCTTTACTACTTATACTCTGGATTGTTGCCCCACATCGTCATGACTGTCCGATTGGGTGCCCCGCTATCGCCCCTTCTACTCCCCAGATGATCCCCAGGTCCGCGTTATTGCTCATAAACTTCACTAGCTTGCACGGCTACGCGATCGTACGGAACACTGCTGCCAGCCTTCGGAGCGGAAGAGACGTCCCACGCGGGCCGCACCTGTTGCCGACGGCTCGGTGCAGGTTGTGCAACTCACTCCTCACGTGACTTGGCTACGCCGTTGCTTTTGCACAAAATGCACCCAGGCCTAGCCAGGTCGGAGCAGCCGATGCAGTATGTACGTGAAACGCACTAGCGCGGCTGGGTAAATGAAATGGTAGAACCTAGATCGACCAGCGTTAGTAGCCGATAATGTGCATGATCGTAGCCGATGTGCATGATCCGCAGCTTAATCGTAGCCGATGCCCACCTCGTGATGGCTTTGATCCTTTGATCACGATCGTATATATGCGGATACGCAGACGTCTT
This sequence comes from Apiotrichum gracile, assembly GCA_001600335.1. Classification (NCBI taxonomy): domain Eukaryota; kingdom Fungi; phylum Basidiomycota; class Tremellomycetes; order Trichosporonales; family Trichosporonaceae; genus Apiotrichum; species Apiotrichum gracile. The sequence continues at coordinate 4,514,224 of BCJO01000002.1, read as the reverse complement.
CAATGTGCTACGCCCATCAGCAACGAAAACAACACCCATGTCCATCCACAAGGACACTCCCACTACACAACTCGTGCACAGCACATCAACTCTTGGCTACGGCGCCGTCGAGGATGGCGGAGCCGTAGCCGAGGTCAACTCGCGCGGCGAGCGCATCCACCACGTCGTGAACGGCATCGACCAGGGTGCCGACCTCGAGCGCAACTTTAGCTTCATGGACTCGCTGGGTCTGGCCTTTAGCATGCTCAACACATGGACGGCGATGGCGGCGGCGCTCCCGGTCGGTCTCGCGCTCGGCGGCAGTGCGACCATGGTGTGGGGCCTCATCGTGTCCCTGGTGGGCCAGCTGTTTATCTCGGTTACCCTGTGAGTTGATCGATGTGATCGACCTGGATGGTTTCTGACATCTCTCAGTGCCGAGCTCTGCCACGTCTTTCCCATGGCGGGCGGCCAGTACGACTGGACCTACATGATTGCACCCAAGAACCGCAGGAATGGCCTGTCGTACTTTGTCGGATTCATGGCCTGCGCCGGCTGGATTGCTCTGCTCGCTGCCGCCGCCGCCCTTACCCAGGCATTGCTCATGGGCATCTTCTCGATCTGGAACGACGCGTACGAGATGCAGCGGTGGCAGGCGTTCCTCGCCATGATGCTCTTCCTCTTGATCTCGCTCCTGCTCAACGTGTTCGGCGTGCGCATCCTCCCCCTCTTTGACCGCATCGGCCTGTACTGGTCCGTCATCGGCATGGTGGTGGTCATGATCACCCTCCTCGCGTGCGCCAAGGGCGAGTACCAGCCCCCCAAGGCCGTCTTTGGCACCTTCACCAACGAGAGCGGCTGGCCCGACGGATTCGCGTTCATCCTCGGCATGCTCCAGTCGTGGCTCACCACCTCGTCGTGTGATGCCGTCGCGCACGTCGTCGAGGAGATGCCCAAGCCGTACATCAACGCGCCCCGCGTCATGTGGCTGCAGGTCGTCACTGGTGTCGCCACTGCTTGGCCCTTCATGGTCGTCCTCCTCTTCACGCTTAAGGACTTTGATGCCGTCCTCACCTCGCCCGCCGGCCCCCTCGGCGAGATCTACATGCAGGTCACCAGGTCGCGTGCCGGCGCCACCTGCCTGCTCCTCATCTCCGTCGTCGCCATGACATTCTGCACCCAGTCGGTCGGTACCATCGTGTCCCGCATGTGCATGTCCTTTGCCCGTGACCGCGGCTTTGGCCCGCTATCCCGCTTCCTCGCGCCCGTCCACGCCAAGCTCAAGTCGCCCGTCAATGCCGTCTTCTTCAGCTCGGCCTGGGTCGTCCTCTTCGGCCTCATCTGTGAGTTCAATGTGTGTGGCTTACGCTAACATCAGACCTCGGCTCCGCCGTCGCGCTCAATGCCATTCTCGCCACCTGCATTCTCTTCAACCAGGTGTCGTGGATGGTCCCGATGATCATCCTCTTCATCCGCGGCGAGTCCGCCTTCGAGGGCCACACCCGCACATGGTCGCTCGGCAAGTGGCGCCGCCCCATGATCGTCATCGCCATGGGCTTCATCATGCTCACCAACGTCTGCTTCCTCTTCCCCCCGAGTCTGCCGGTCACCACCGACACGTTCAACTACGGCTGTGTCGTGTTTGCCATCGGCCTCGCGCTCTGTGGCGGTATCTGGGTTCTGGACGGCGACAAGAACTTCAAGGGCCCCGGCAATGTAGAGGAGCGTCTTGCGGCTGCCCTTGCGGCCTAGGCGTGTAGTGTAGATCATAAATGCAGTAATAGTCATCTCCAGAGCCGAGTGCCGCAAAAGTGTCTCGTCAGAGAGAGACAGTTTCTGTCCTTATTTCTTGTCTGCACTGGTCCATACGCCATGTGGCAATAATAAAACAAGTCTATTAAGAAGTCTCTACAATTCGGTATTATACATCTAGTTGAGGGCGTTGAGGGCGGTAACGTTGGCGGCACCAATGACGCCGCAGCCGGCACGCGCACCGGCGTGGCCGGTGGTCTTGGAGTCGGTCTCGTTGCCGCGGCCGAGGTCGTCAGTGCCGGCGTGCACGACGATCCCCCGTCCGATAATGCTGCGCTTGCCGTGGAGACGGAGGACCTTGTCGGTAAAGTCGATCTTGGCGACGCCGTTGGCGTCCGTCTCAATGTTGCCGAGGTCGCCGACGTGGCGGTTGCGGTCGCCCGGCGCGCCGTGCTGACGCTTGTACGGGTTGAAGTGGCCGCCGGTCGAGAGGCAGTCGTGGCCCGACGAAATGTCGCCAAACTCGTGGATGTGGAAGCCGTGCTTGGCGTTGGGGGACAGGCCGCTGATCTGGAACGAGGGTTAGCACGTACGTGCGGGAGCTAGGCTGGATTTGAAGGTCTGGATTGGGGACGTTCCGAGTAACGATCCCGCCCCGGTTCGGAGACTTTGCTGTCTGAGTTTGGCAAATGCCTCAAGCCAGTGTTGTCTTCTCCAAAACACCCCAGCACGCATGAACACTCACCTGGCCAGTAATCTGCACAACACCGTCGTCGCCCTCGAGGAAGGTGACCTTTCCAGTGAGGTTGTTGTTGCCGGTGAGGACGGCGACCGCGGCCTGGACATTAGTCTTCCGTCGACCGAGTGGCAGGAGGCAGTACTCACAAAGGCGGCGGCGCAGGTAGACGAGTTGAGGGCGACCATGGTGTTGGAGACGAGGCAGAGGTTGGGGTGGCGGACGGGGGCGTCGAGGAGTTGCTGGAGGAATGAACCGACGAGAGTGAGTGAGGGGATGTACATCTTGCTGCGTCTTATATATGAGGCCTTTTCGGTCTGGAAGAGCTGTTAGCGATCCGCTAGTGGCAGCGGGTCACGGCATTGCGACATCGCAGGAACCAGGAAAGCAGCAGAGTGAGTATAGTGCGCGAGCGCGACGCTGTCACGAACGCGACACGGGCGACCGGCGACAGTCAACAAGGTTGCGGCTGGACGGAGCAGGGGGTGTGCGGGGTGCGTGCCTTGAGACGCAGGGGCCAATAGTCACCCTCTCGTCCTATGAACGGGTGTATGCAGTACGAGCACTCACCGAGACCAGGGGGATGGGCTTTGGCTTTGGCTCGCAAGCTGGTGCCGAAACGGGGTGCCGGTGCCGAGATCCGGAGAGTTATTGCGGGAGGGCCCTTGGGGGGGTGGCCGTGGTGTGGTTGTTACGCTGTTACGCGATGTCGCCGGCTTCTGTTCGCGACACTGGTGTAACTTTGCTGGCTGCCGCAGAGATCTAGAGGGTGAGGTCGTATTTTGGGCATTCGATGATTGTGCGTGCTTACATACGATCCGAGATCGCGGTGAGAGCTCGCTGCCAAGCCGCTAGCTGTTCAAGCGCCGAGGCACCGGCCGCAGAGTCTGCCGCCACGATGTCGCCCACCACCAGACGATAGTGGCATTCCAGGGTGTTGGCTTGCATCCGTCTTCTCCACTTCATTGCTAGCGATTCAGACGCCGCTCGGCCGAAGAGACAACGCCCCGTTGCTGTCAAGTTCACGCCGCCAAGTACACATCCTGCGGAAGTTGTCACCACATCGATGTCACTTCGCCAAGTCTAGCTGGATTGTATGCCGGCTCTCGAACACGTAGAACTGCACTGCCGTAAGACCTCCTTCATCATCTGCTTCTGGCACAGAACAATCCCCTCAAGGCCGTCGCCGCCAGCTAGCCCCGCAAGGTCCGAAGTCTCCAGTTGTCACACCCGCCTCGGCCTTCTCACGCTCGGGGATTCTCCGCCAGAGTACCCAATTCACACAAGAGTGATCTAGTCGCCGAGGTGTCAGAGATGTCACGGACTCAGGCCAAGTCACGCGAGGAATGTCGCGGAGTCTTCCGAAACGCACATACACTCCTCTGTGATTGAGACACGATCGCGGAGAGGCTGTTTGAGAGTTCTGTCACAGTCAGGCCGAGATCGTCTTGCGTCGGTGTCTTGGCCTTCATTCCGGAGAACCTCTGAGGCTGAAACGATGGAGGCTTCTCGGTGTCAGGAGTGCTCGTCTCGATCGTCAGCCACAGTTGCAAAGGTGCGGGGCGCGTTTTGCCCCATGCCCATGTGGCCAAGTTTCCAGTTGAACAGGACAAGGCGCATTCGTGGCTGCAACAGAACAGTCCATATCTAATCAGGCGCACTAGCGGGTAAACCACCAAGATACCGTTGAGGCAACCGCATCCAGCCTGGCTGACGTCTTCGGCGACGGCACTACCAAATTGGGCCGGCATTCGGATATGAAATGTCCACCTGACGCATGCCGAGGTGTTGCCGTTGTTGCCTCGTCGACCAGGTCGGTGCCCACCAGCTATATCAACGCAGGCAGCAACTGCCGGTTCTTCACACTCCCTCATATCTCTCAACATGGTCCACAACGGTCACTGTCTCTGCGGTAAGCGCCTCCTGCGGCCTCCACTGACCCCAGGCGCGGTCCAGTTCACGGTCGACGACCCCTCGACCGACGCGCTCATCTGCCACTGCACCAACTGCCGGCGTGCGTCGTCGCACTGCTCGCTCAACCTCCGCACCGAGATCGACAAGGTCAAGGTCACAAAGGGCACGCCCAAGGTGTACGACGACCACGACACGACGTCTGGTGAGCATCCCGGGGGGGAGGAGCTGATGACAGGCAAACCCGTCCACCGGGCGTTCTGCGGTAACTGCGGGTCCGCGCTCTGGTCCAACCCCGACAGCATGCCCGGCCGCAGCGTTGTCAAGGTGCGTGGAAATGTGGCCCGGCTGACCCTCAGGTTGGCGTCCTCGACGACGCGGAGGACTTCAAGCTCACCGGCCAAGTCAATGACAAGCGCAAGCTCAACTACACTATTACGTAAGGACTGCGCGGAGGTTGCGCTGACTGTAGTCCCAACTAGGCTTGCTCTCGTTCTGAGATGTTAAAGACGAGAAGATAGTACACGAATGCAGTTATGAGAAGTGCAGAACGCAAGGAGGAACACTAGCTGGCTGCATTCAACATTGGACAGGTCAGATGATCAGTGCAATCAGAGCTTGGGCAAGGTCAGTAGAAGTGTCCTTAGAGCAGCACCGCTCCAAGTAGGTCAGATGTCAGGTCACACGAACTCTACGACCAAGGGTCGAACGCAGCGCAGGAGATGTGATGTAGGCGTGGGGCCGCGATCACGAAGCTGCATCCAAGTCGCTGGCCGTGTGAGGTGGCGGATCTTCGCAGATCACCTGGGACTGTGGCGAAGCCACTCCTGTAGTGTTGTGCGTTCTTCAATGCACCACTCTTGACATTGCCTGTCAGGTGTGTTCGAGATGGAGATAATCCGAATCACCCAACCATATACACGCATGCCACTCGTAGATGGTTGCCGCAATGGGGTTTACCCGACGAGGGCGGAACAAGACATAGATGAATGCGGGGCACGCGGGGCTTGGCATGAATACATGCTCGATCTGGTCGGCTGACCGGTTATTCGAGACATTGTTGTTTTTGTGGGCTTGTTGTGGGCGTTTCGAGCCCATGCGTGCTGCCCCATGTGCTCCAAGCAGCACATAGAAGGAGTGTATAGAAGGAGCTGGAGGTCGACGAGCTTAACGCTCAAGAAGCTACTTGCATTTGACCTCACGAGATGCTCTCGGCCGTATCCACTACATGAAGCTCAGCGGCGGTCCACATTCCTGGCGCGTCATGACCTGCTGATTGAGGAATTCAAGTTGCCGCAGATGGCCGAGAGACGTAAGTATTGTTCGTTCACACGGCTGGCGGATCAGTTGACGCGTTGACAATAGCAAGCGTGGTGCGGGGAGATCCGGATCGTGTCCGAAGCGGGAAATGCAGCATGCGGCTACGGGAGATGGTGGCCGGTGGTTTGATCGGTGTCCATCTCGATCTGGTGCAGACAAGACTGAGACGCGGTATGCAAGCCGACAGTTAGCGTTCTTTTATGTTGCCGCCGTTGTTTCTTTTGTCCAGCACATCTCTCATCCACAACATTGCCCACAATGATTTCTCGAGGGCATCCACACCATGTGCTCGCCACCGCCCGTGCGCTCTGCACGGGGTCGTGTTCGAGAACAGCTCCACCGCGCACTGGCCGCCATGGCTGTCGCCGACGCCACTATTCGCCACCAGCGACGGCGCTGGGTGAGACAACACCATCCTCTTCGCGCCATTGCAGCAGCGACGACGCGGGGTCGTCTCATTCTCACTCGCAATACCAGTACACCCCCGCGCCGAAGCGACAAACCGCGCCGGGACTCCGCGGGGCGGCGCAGCCCCGCACCGGCATAAGCAGTAGCCGTCCCGCCCACCCTGGATCCACCTCCCTCCCATCTCCATCGGCCGCCGCCCATGTCCCACTGATCCCGCACGGCCCGCAGCATGCCCGCCACGCCCATGCACGCCATGCCGCCCCGTCCCGGTCCGACGTGCACGACCGCATGCCAGATGGCAGCCCAGGCAGCTCCGCCAGCCAGCCGGCACAAGTACCCGGCCCCTCGAGCTGGGAGGCGATCAGCGAGAACAAGCGCGCAAGCCGCGACGCCCGCATCCCGCCCAGCTGGAAGCTTCACACCGGTCTGCTGCCCCTCAATGTCATGTCTGTACCCGAGACGTGCGGCATCCTCAGCGCTGAGGATGTGGAGATCACCAACACGCCCGCTCCGCGGCTCGTCGAGCTCATGCTGGCCGGCACGTACACGTCTGAAGTGGTCACTGCCTCGTTCTGCAAGCGCGCAGCAATCGCCCAGCAGCTCACAAACTGCCTCACCGAGATCTTCTTTGCGCAGGCATTAGTCGACGCCCGCGCCCTCGATGCAGAATACCAGCGTACCGGCGTTCCAGCCGGCAAGCTCCATGGCCTCCCCGTGTCGCTCAAGGACAACTGCAATGTCCCCGGCGTCGACAGCTCGAACGGGTTCATCTCGTACTGCAACACGCCCATGGGGGAGGAGGATACGGCCGATCTCGCCCGGGTTATGCGCGAGGCGGGCGCGATCTTGTACTGCAAGACGAACATTCCAACCGGCATGGTGAGTGCCGCGGCTAGAGGCTTGACGGCTAATACTCCAGATGATGGGCGAAACATACAACAATGTGTGGGGCTACACATCAAACCCTTACAACACCGACTATACACCTGGGGGAAGTAGTGGCGGCGAGGGAGCGCTGATCGCGCTCGGCGGGAGTCCCCTCGGTGTGGGATCAGACATCGGCGGGTCGATCCGGATGCCAGCCGCTCTTTGTGGGCTGTATGGTCTGAAGCCTTCAGCTGGCCGCTTCCCAGTCCTCGGCATCCGCCCCGCACTTCCAGGACAGGAGGCTATCCGCGCCACGGTGGGCCCCATCGCCCCGGATCTCGACTCGATTGAGCTCTGGTCCCGCGTCATCCTCGAGAGCAGCCCGTGGGAGCGCGATCCGATGGTGTTCAACATGCCGTGGAAGGAGGACGTCAAGGTCCCCGAGAAGCTCTGTTTCGGTATGATAATGGACGACGGCATCGTCCGCCCAACGCCAGCCATCACCCGCGTGCTGAACGAGACACGCGCCGCTCTTGAGGCGCAAGGACACAAGGTTGTGGACTGGACGCCGCCGGACGTACGCGCCGGTGTTGCGATCCATAAACGACTTTTGCTCGCCGACGGCGGCGTGCGGATCGGGAGCGCACTGAAGAACGGCTCAAAGCCCGAGCCGTGGCCATTGCAGCTGCGCACGTTCGAGAAGGTCTACAAGCGCCTCAAGGCGGGCACGGCGCCGCCGACCGTCTCGGGCCTGTGGGAGATGCAAGCCGAGAGGCAGCGGTATCTCCGGCGCATGCTCGATGCGTGGGCCGCCACCCGCGCCGTGTCCGACACCGGCCGCCCCTTTGACGGCGTCATCTCCCCCGTGTGCGCGTTCCCCTCTACGCCGCGGTACACGTTCCGCCACGCGGGGTACGCGGGCATCTGGAACCTCGCGGACTGCACGTCCGTGGCGTTCCCCGCTGGCACGGCGCGCAAGACGGACGTGGTCGACGTGGAGGCGAGCGTGCTCCGGAACGAGGACGAGAAGTGCATCTGGGCAAAGTGTGAGTGCAACCTGATACAGGAAGGTGCTGACGCTCAGACGACCCGGACCGCCTTGACGGTATGCCCGTTGGCCTGCAGCTCGTGACGCCCCGGCACACCGAGGAGCTGGCGCTCAAGCTCACGCGCGTCGTGATCGACGCCATCAAAGCATAGGAGATATCCTAGGATGTATTCACCAATGATGAGCATCACTCGTAACACCAGCATATGCACTCTCTTAATGACCTCTCTTTGGTACTGTACATTGGACCCCCTACCTCGCAGCTCGCACCGCACTCTCCGACATGACCACTAGAGATCCAGCATTCCCCGCGCCCCCCGCGGAGGCGCCTGTGGCTTCTCTGGCGCCATCAACGGCCTGCTCTCGGCGTACGTGTCCCCATCCTCCTCGAGATCGTCCTTGTTGAAGACTATAGAGAGCTCATGCCCGGCCCGCGCCGCCTGCAGCTCCTTTTGCCGTCGGGCCTTGCGGCGGCGCATCCAGAGAAACAGGCCAACGCCAACAGCCGCCAGGACAAGAACGGGGACGACCTGGAGTTAGATCTGCTGCTCGAAGAGAAACTGCTCTCTCCACCGTTACTCACTACTCCCGCAATGATTGGGCCAATGGGACGCTTTTTCTCCGCCTCTTTCCTGCCGGTCAGCCACGTCCACACATCTCGACTCCCATTATGAAGTACGCTTCGCTGAACCCGATCTGCCCCCCTCCGTCGTTGCTGAGGGTGATCTCGTACTGTTGGCTTACATCTAGGTCCGCAAAGATGAGAGGGCGCTTTCTCTCGCCGTTTGCGTCTTTGCGTTCGTACGACCGTACTGAGGGGCCTGTCACAGGATCGGGCGTGATGGTAACAGTATACGCGGCCGTGGGCTCGTTGACCGAGGCACCCATGATCCTGGCGTGCAGCGTGCCCTTTGGCGGGCGAAAAGTCGCCGTTTCCCCGGTTACGTTGGTCGTTGCCATCCACAGGGGCCGTGACATATCATAGTCTGCGGGGGTCAGCCGTTGACCTCTGGATAACTCACCTCCGATGACCCAGTTGTCTTCGTTGGCAAATGTGTGCCATCCATCTTTCTTGGCGTACGTTGGTTCCACGTTAGTATCGCTGCAGTTAGTTAGGTATGACTGGCAAACTGTGATGACAGCGCGGATCGCATTGCCGACTCACTATCCACCAGTGCCATTAGTGTCGAGAGATATCTGGCGTACCCCCGTGCTGCCACCGGAGGGTACTACGCGCAGAGTGTAGTTGTGCCATCCGTACTGCACAGCGGACGTGTTGAGCCACCAATACTCCCAGCCCTCAATGAGGGTGGGGTTTGACGCATGGTTGATCGCCGTGGGCCAGAGCACACCGTCGACATAAACCTCAAAAGTCGTGGTCGAGGTCATGTTCGCACTTCCGGACCAGTAGACATTTGTACCGGGGGCCATGAACGAGATCGTGCCCGTCGATGTTGTATAGTCCGGCGGGGAGGACGAGTTGGCTGGCCCGTGGTTGCCAACCCTGCTTGTCTCCCACTCTCCCGTATGCGTGATCCACGACGACCCTACGGGGATATTCATCGCGCTGTAGGGAGGGTCGGGCCTGTCTGCGGCGACCGACAGCGCGGCGGCGAGCGCAGCCGGTAGCAATCGCAGGAACATGATGAACAAAAGAATATGGAAGAAGCCAACAACTCTGGGCCTGACAACTATATAACTCTTCCCATCGCCCAACCCCTTGCATGCTCGGAACACGACACGGGTTTCAGTAGTCTGCAATAGGCTCGACCCCAGCCGCGGCTATCATCTGCAGTACCTCTGCGGCGTGCTGGTCTCGGGAGTACGCAGGGGGACGAGACTCTCGGGATCTATGGCTCTGCAGAACCCTGGGCCAAAGGCATGTGCATGACCTATCTGCGGTGCTGGACCATGCAATCACAGTCGCGGCTTTCAGCTTTCGCGTTTCATCGGTACTGACCTTGCTGGACTTCTGCACAGCATACATTGTTCGGTAGCCTTCAGTCGAGCCACCAGGATCTCAACAAGGTTTGGTGTGCCTTCATGCTGGGCTCTGTGTCTTGGAACCAGTTCTGATCATGCAGATATACTTAGGCAAACAAGCAAGCAGGTAGCAGCATCGCTGGACACGTCCGTCGACACTCCCGTCCCGTTCACTGGGCTTCAGGCACGTCGACTCCTGTCTCATCTTTGATCTCTGGTGGTGAGACTGTCATTATGGCCTTGGGCTGCAACCACAGTCCTCGAATGTTGGCCCAAAGCACTAGGAGGAGCGTCTCATCGACTGTTGCGCTCCAGACAGACGAGCACTAGGCCATCGCCCATCGCCAACTCGAGAACGCCACAGTGTGATCTGCACTTGTCTGTACGCCCTGACATCATCTCCACGTGGCCCGAAAGCCAAACACCTCGTCGCCACCCAACTTTGTCGACCAAACTCCACATCAACCACTGCATCTCACTTCCCACTCTCTACCCTATCATGCCCGACCCCGCCCCGCCCTTCCTCAAGTCGACCTCGCTCGCGATCCCGTCCCCCGAGCGCATTGCGGCGCTGTACGCGTTCACGCGCGCGCAGCGCGAGGCCAACCCCGCGGGCTACGAGAGCAATGTGCGGTGGTGGGGGAGTGCGCTCGGTGCGCTCCTGTCGAGCGGCGGCGGGGACACACTCGCGTTCAAGGCCGGCGAGGAGCTGCTGGCGCGCGTGGCGGGTGGAAGTGGGGTGCGGCCGCGGGGTCTCGGCGGTGTTATTGTGAGTTGGTCAGAACTCTGATCTGCGGCATGACTGAAACTGATTGCAGGACACGCTGACGACACCGACCGGCCCGCTCGTGCCGGCCACCCGCTTCATGGAGTCGCTGACACCCATCGAGGCGTCGCCGAGTATTGCGTCTCGACTCGCCGGGGCGGGGTGGGGCGTGCTGTCCCGCCTGTCGCCATTTGGCGGGGAGCAGACGGAGGAGGCGCTGTGGAAGGGTATGAAGGGGAAGGAGTTTGTCTACCTCCCGAATGTCAAGGTAAGCTGGTCGAGCTTGACACGTAGCTGACACCAGGTTGCCGCAACCGCCTTTGAGGAGCGCACGACTGAGAACCCGCCAATCAACTACACTGATGCGCTGTACACGCACGCTTCGTTCCTCAAGGAATTCGGCGCCCTGACGGAAGTGCCGCTCACGAAGCACGACGTCGAGCTGCTCGTGCGCTGGCTGGCGCGGGATGTCGGGAGTGTCGTCGTCGACGGAGACGTGAGTTGATTGCTGCAGCACGCAACTGACAAACAGGTCATCAAGCTCCTGACCGCAGGCCAGGTTCCCGCCGACCACCCCATAACGGAGGCCGACCGCGGCGCCCTCTCTGTTCTCTCGACGTTAGCGAGCGTCGAGGCGCAGGTGACAGCCGTCGAGGCGCAGGCGCTCGAGTGCCAGGCCAAGGCGAAGCGCCAGCTTGGCCTCGGACAGCGCGCCACCGCCGCATCCTACCTCCGGAGCAAGAAGCAGCTCGACGACGTGCTGTCGAAGCGCGTCGCGGCGGGGGAGCAGCTGCGTTCCGTCGTGCGCGCACTGGACCAGGCCAAGGGCGATGCAGAGGTAAGCTATCGTACCCGGTTTGAAGCTGACAACAGGTCATGTCGGCGTACGAAGCGTCCACGGCCGCGCTGGCGTCCGCACTCGCCGACCCCCGCCTGTCCCCCGACCGCATCGCGTCGACGACCGACGCCCTCGCCGACGCCCTCGCGGACCAGAAGGAGATCGACGACGCGATCCAGCTCGGCGGCCGCCTCGCCGACCCCGGCACTGTGGACGAGGACGAGCTCGAGGCCGAGCTCGCCGCCCTCGTGCTCGAGGACAAGGAGGAGCGGGAGAAGCGCGAGCGCGCCGCGGCCGAGGAGGCCAAGGCCAAGGCCGAGGCGGAGAAGGCGGCTGCGGTCGCTGCTGCGCTTGCGAAAGCGTCTGCGCCTGTCGCGGCCACTCCTGGAGCGGGCGATGGGGCCGGAGCCGGTGCCGCCGCAAAGGAGCCATCCAAGGAGCCCTCCTGGGAGAGCGTCCACGCCGCTGCTGCCGAGCGCGAGAAGGAGGAAAAGGCGCGCGCAGAGGCCGAGCGCCTGAAGAAGGACGAGGCGCTCGTTGCCGCCGAGTAATTGTTGTCCAGTAGTATCATTCCATCGTAGGTCGAGGCTCATTATATAGATACGAGGCAGGCATTTCATTCAGGCGCGGAGGCTCAGAATAATCGACCGCGCTCATCAAGAGTCGGGTACATTCCATGCATAGTCTAAATTGTACATCTTGGCGTGGAGCAAGAGAAGGGCGGGATTACGAGACAAGGATGAAGACGAGGAACTGCGAGTTAGCCCCATTACTCCAACTGCACTCACGAAAATAATAATGACGCCGAAAATCTTGAGCATGAGCCATCGATTACTGCTAATCGACGCGTAGTACTTGAGCAGCTCGCGCTGGGCGCCCGAGACGTTTGCGGAAATGTCGTTGACGTCGGCGTCGATGCGCTGCACCGTCTCGCGCTGCTCGGCGACCATGCCCGCGAGCTGGGAGAAGATCTGGCCGAGCTCGGCGATCGTTGACTCGATCGACTCGATGGCCGTCGAGCGCGACTGGATGTAGTTGTCCTGTGGGTGAGTGGGTATTCGGGAGTCAGGGGAGGCATGGATCTGTGCTGCTCTCGAAGCAGGCATTCGCGATACAGCTGCTCACGTAACGTCTCACAGCTGTCCTCTCGCCCACAGATCGTTGTACTCACCTGCTGCTCCATCAGCTGCATCTGCTGGTAGTCGCCGCCTTGCGGGCCGTCAATGTTGAGCGCGAGGAAGTCGTTGCCCTCCTCTGGCAGCGCGCGCTGCTTGCCCTTGCGGTCGAGTCCGGTGCCGGGTCCAGTGGGCGCGAAGAGGAGCGAGTCTGGGTGTCAGCGGGATCCCGAACCGGCACAAGGCCTGCATGTCACTCACCCTTCGCCGGCGCAGGCACCGCCGCGCTGCCCGCATTATGCACAAACTGCTCTGTCCGGTCCTTGCTCGCCTTCATGTTCTGTGTGCGCAGCTCGAGCACGTCCTTGAACCCCATGCCCATGTTGGCGAGGCGCGACTGGAGCATCATGACGACGTTCGAGTTGTGCTCCTCGACCTGCTTGGTCGCGCCGCCCTGCTTTTGTGATCGCACAAACGCCTGCAGCGAGGCAATCTGAGTGTTGAGCGACGCAATGTCCTGCCGGATGATAAACGTGAGTTCGCTGATCTCGATCGGGCGGTCGTCGAAGAGCGTCTTGCGCTTGGCCACTGGGGGTTAGCGAGTTCGTGGAGGGAGAAAGGGGGATTTCGGCGAGCCATGTCGTCGTGAGACAGATAGTAGGTGTGGTTACTTATCTGTCGCAACTCGACGTACTCCCTGGTCCCGGAGCACATGCTCGGCGCGGCCAGGCATCAGGGGGGACCGTCGGCCCACAGCCGGAGCCGGCCGCACAGACGCGAGTCACCGATCCGGGTGGGGAAGGAATATTCCGTTCCAGATTATCTATCCCTGTGCGTGCGTGCGACCGCACGGCGGCTGGTACATGCGTTGAATCACACGAGGTATACAGCGCACAATCCAGCACACCAGCGCCGCACACCAACGCCGTCCAACGCCGTTCAAGCGCCCGGGCTCGATACTCCAACCCCCTCCCATGCTCCTCAGCTTTGTACTCACACTGCGCAAGCTTCTGCAGCTTGACCGTCGTCCCATTAATGTCCTTTGCAATGTTCCCCGCCATGCGCCCAAACTCGGACTTTGAGCTGCTGGCGACCTGGCTGGGTCCGCCGCCGAGCAGCGGCGTGCTGGCGCCCTCGCGGCCGCGCGCCGAGCCCTTGGGCGCCGTGGCGGTGCGTGCGCGGATGGACGAGAGGGCCGAGTGGAACTCGGAGGTGCGGTCGCGGGGTGCCATGGTGATGGTGTGTCGGACAGAGAGAGCGATGACGATAATACGGATGGCGGCTTGGAGGCACGTTGGGTGGCGACGCCAGGGAATCGCCACTTTTCGGGAATTCCATATCGCCGCGCACTGTGCGCGCTGGCTGGGTGTCACTTAGTTTGAACATTATCTTCGAGACAACAACAACAACAATCACACAATCACTAGCATCCGGCATCAGCATCGACGAGCATCGGCATCACGAGTAGAACACCCCCACCGGCACCGACCACGACGTATACCACCCCGAGATCCCGAGATCACGCGATCTTTCCTGCTCCCCGAAAACTAAAACGTCGACCGTATCGACTCTAGCATCATGTCCCGCCCATCCCAGCCGGAACTCAAGAGTGGGTATCCAGCAGGACCGAGGGGACGGCCCGGACGGTCTGAAGGATATCCGGACTGCAGGCTTGAAGATTGGAGGAAAGGTGGATGGGCAGTCATGGACGAACGCGTCGGCGCGGAGTTCGAAAAGCACTCGCGCGCGCGGTGACGCGGCGACACGCTCGCGATGAGGAACTGGGCCGCTGGTCCCACCGGAAGCTCCGCCTTCCTGAGCTTTAGCTGCCGGTGCAGAGCGCTCAGTGAGGGAGGGCAGACGCGAAGCTCAGCAAACGTTTGGAAGGATGAGCTTCAGCGTCTCCCTCCCTCGTCTGTCAGGCCGGCATCCTGTCGACGGCTGGCGTCGAAGGAAGGCAGATGGAAGCTAGACACCTGCGTGCCTTGAGCTTCTGACCCTTTTCTGTCGCGTGCAATTCCGTCTGCGGCTGCCCCCTGTCTCCCTGTCGGCAGTCGTCTTATCCCTCTCCCTCCGCCTCCACGATCCTCCCACCTTCTCCGCGATCCCCCCCGATCAACGCTGACCCGCACAGAGTTCATGGACCGCCGCGTGTACATCCACATCCAGGGCGGACGGAGCGTGTCGGGCATCCTGCGCGGCTTTGACATGTTCCTCAACCTCGTCATTGACCAGGCGTACGAGGAGCTCGGCGCCGGGCAGAAGAAGCCCGCGGGCATGGTTGTGAGTGTACTTGGAGTGTGGGGTTGGTAGAGGTGGGGCGCGGGAGTGGTCTGACATGGGAGTGGTCTGGCATGCGAGCTCGCGCCGTCTTGCTCCACTGGCCCTCCATTCTCCTGAGACCAGCTGAACGCGAGCGGCGGCGATGACTGTGGTAGCGAATCTTGCCTGCTGCTCTGCTGCCGTCGGCCGCTTGACGCGGACACCCTCTCAGCGCGCATCCCCTCTTTCCAACCTCCATAAGCTTTCTTCCAGCGTCAGCGCCAGCCAGCTAACCCCAGGTCATCCGCGGCAACTCTGTGAATGCAATGGAGCTGCTCGACAATATGCGAGTGTAGCCCTCCGTCTCCCGATGCTCAGTGTAACATACCCCGCCGACTAGTAGATCACGCTTTTGATGTAAGCAGTAGCGCAGCGATGCATGTGGATAATACAGGCGGGGGCGCGGTACAGGCGTGTCGGCAGACAGGCTCTACTAATGTGCAGGAGGGTATTGAGCTAACAGTGAGAAGACATATGGACCAAGATCTAACGAAGGTAGGCGCGGGGCGCTGACTATAAGGGGTGTTATTGTTCTAACTGCGGTTCTCGCTGACTAGGGGCGACGAGCTCGAGGGCTGAGCTTGCGAGAACCAGACTGTCCGTATTAACACGGCGGGTAGTCGAGAAGAATGTGGTGGTGGGAACAAGATACGAACGCGGGAGAGACAAGATAAGATGCCACCAAAATAGAAAACAAAGTGTCCAAGTCGAATCATTCAGAGGGTGTTAGGGTTCGGGACCGTTCCGCCGTGACTGGAATCATTGCAGGGATGTGGCGTCGTGCATTTCATGTCGCGATCGGGAGAAGCGTCGGAACACGACGTCGCTTGAACCCACTCAGCCACTGTCGCCGCTTTGATGCACTCGTTAAGCCCATTGTCCTCGCTCAGACCGCGTTTCACTACCGGTCGTACCTCTCGCGGCGAACGAGAAGACCAACAAGCAGTCCAATGATAATGACGACGACCATGATGGACGCAATGATGAGGATAATCTTGAGACGGCGGGCCGAGCGGGTCGTTTTGCGGTTGTCGCACGACGGCACGTCGCCAATGAGCATGGACGACGAGTGGCGCTGCGCGCTCGCGTTGGACCAGCTGCCAAAGTGGTACCCGTGCTTTTCGTCGACGAAGCGCAGGTTGCGCAGCGAGTGGAGCGAGCGGCTCGAGTGCATCTTCTGCGTCGGGGGCGGCGGCTTGAGGGGTGTGTAAGGGATAGCGGCAGAGGCCGGGAGGCACGACTGGGCACAGACTTCTCCATCGCGGTTGAGCGGCTGGAGCGCGGGCATGGTCGCCAGTTCGGGGAAGACGATGACGCCGGCGCCCTGTCCGGGGAGACGGGGGAGCTCGCGATCGCGCCGAGAGAGCGAGGTGGAGACAGCGCGACGCGGCGGCGTTCCGGGCGGCGGGAGGAAGTGGTGCGAGGAAAAGCTGCTGTGGTCGGTAGAAGCCAGGTCGACAAAGTCGTTTTGCGAGTACGAGCTCGGCTCGTCGGTAGTCGTCTCGCCGTCTTCGGAACCTAAGCCCTCGAATGGGCGAGCCGACCGGAGACCGAGCTTGTTGGCGACATGCCGGCGCAGACTGTTGGTGACAGACTGAACAGACAGACGCTGCGAGTACGACGTCGACGTGCCCGGTGGTGGGGACGGACTGCTGCGAGATCGGTACGCGTGATGCCCATGTCGCGACCCGCTCTGCTTGGACGTAATGCCAGAGTATCTTGTCGAGCTCGACACTGTGCTGACACGTCTCGCTGTGGTGATTCCACTTGCGCGCTTGCCCGCACGCAGCAGACGCTCCAGAATAGCAGCGCGATGAACCAGAATGGACAGGTCGATTGTGTCGTCGTCCTTGCCCCACTCCTCGTCGTCCAAGTCCTCAGGGTCCGCGGCGGCGTGGTGTGGACCAGAGCTGGTCATCGACGCATGCTTGGACGACCGCTTCTTGGACTTGTTCGACTTGAGCGACGACGACCGCATAGAGCGCACGCTCTCGCGGCGCCCCCACGCCGGCGGCGGTCCACCCGCAAACAAGCTCCAGCGCGAGTATCTGCTTCCACTCGTGGCGCGACTCGGGCCGGCGACGGTGTTGTCGCCGTTACTAGCCGCCCCCTGCGTGCTGACGGGCCGCATGGAGCTGTCGTTTAACAGATCTGAAAAGCCACTTTGAGCAGAAAGGTGTTTCAGACGCGGTGCTTCAGACACAGGCACGCTTTGGGCCGAAACCCGTCGTCCTGAAAACTGCGAGACGCCTCCGCTGCGCACCGACATGGGCGACTCGAGACCGCCGAGCGTGGGGTCCTCGTCGAGGAAGGAATAGTGCGGCAGTGGGAGCTCTCCGGGTAGCGGTGGGAGGTCGCGGTTGATGGAATCAGTGGGAGTCATGCCGGGGGACATGGAGGGGAACGTTGTCGAGGCAAACGAGTTTGCTCCCAGGGGAGACGGCAACGGCTCGTCTGTCGAATGTTCCCTTGCGCGGGCCCGTGCGATGGACGCGCGAGAGTTGCGGGAAAACATACTGCTCGATGGGGATTGCGGTGCGTACGGGGCTGAAGGCGGCTGCAGGGATGATGAAGACGGCGAGCTCAGAGCAGACTGGGGGAGCATGCCAGTCGATCCGCCGGCTGTCAAGGATGTTAGTGTCGTCCTGGAGGGCTGGCCAAGGGTCGGCTGGGACGCCGAATTGGACGACGAGGCGTCGGCGGCAGCAGCGGCGGCGGCAGCGTTGGAACTCGCCATGATGGCAGCAACTGCGCGTGGGGAGAGCGGCGGTGGCGGGGGTGGCAAGTATGGGTGGTCAGGGAGAGGGGGGTTGGTGGAGATGCGCTGCTTGCGAGCAAAGGCAATGTTTGCGTTGCTCGCTGTTGGTGACGTTGTTGGGATCCACGAGCTTCGCTGAGACTGGGAATAAGAATGAGAAAACTCGGATCCTTCTTGTGTGGAGAACTGCAGCGATTGTCCCGACATTGGGCGTTCACGCAGCCGTTGCTGCTCGGCGGCGACAGCGGCACCGTACGATAATCGCCCAGCAGCCCGTCCAAAGGAGCCATGATGCGACAGCTGCGATGCGCGCCCGCCGCCACCAGCTGCTGCTGATCCGGATGCCGAGGCGGATGCCGTCATTGGCGTGCCCAGGTCGGGCAGCGGTATCGGCCCCGCCTGCGGGCTGGGGTTGTAGCTCGCCGTCCCTGTCCCTGTTGTGAGAAGCGAGACTGGGCGGCCCGAGGGCGAGAACGAGCTCCGGCTCAGCGGCGACGCAATGTCGACCGGGGTGTGTCCTCCGAATGTATCCTGGGGCGAGCCGGGTAACGGCCGCTCGTCGGCGGGAACCGAAGGGAGGGATATAGAATCTGTGCTCGCGCGCGACGAAGAGCTGGACGAGCACCCCGAGGACGACGACGAATCCGAGGAATCAGACGAGATCGAGAAGCCCTTTGTCCCAGAGGATTGTGTCCTTTGCCGTGACATGGCGGAGGTGGGGCGGGGCGGAGAAGGGGAGGGGAGGGAGGGGAGCGGCCTACTCGGCCGTCGAAGCTAACGCGCGCTGGATATTGATCGTCGTCAGGTGTTGAATTATAGGGCTGCAAAGTCTAAACACAGGTCGTGAGCGAGTGAGTGGCGGCGTTGACGGGGGTATCGGCGGATCTGTGCGGGAGTAGGAGAGCGAGGAGGAGAGGGACGAGGAGAGTAGAGTAAGCAAGACAGAGAGGGCGTTGAGAGATTGTAGGATTGTGTAAAGAATGTGAAGAGTTGGTCGCGAGAGTGTTGTTGATGTGAATGTTGATAAAAACGAGAGTGAGATGCGAGTAAACGAGAGTGTCCGAAACCAACGACAACAAAGAAATGCGGGTGTGAGCAAAGCAACGTCGACGGAGATGAATGAGAGAGTGCGCAAATAGAGAGATGCAAGAGATCTCATGCAAAGGGGGGAGCGTGCACCCGAAAACCAGAAATCAATGGCTTGGACAATGGAACCAGGGGTGTTGGTGCGCGCCCCTTGTCGCGCGCGGGTGGGGGAGAGGAGGGAGGATACTAACAGAAAGTGGAGTGGACTGCCGTGCTCGACGTGGCCGTGTCTGTCGTTGGTGTCGGGTCAATGTCGCACTGATACCAATGTCGCCGATGGATGACGAGGAGGAGGAGTGTTGTGGTGTTGTCTAGTTTTCTCCGATACGACGACGGACGACCAACGATCAACAAAGCGATCAAGATCACGCTCACGCACGGCACACCTGGGCACAACCCAATCTCCATCCATTGTCCTGCAGCCTGCACATTTCTCATCCCCACTTGGATGCATACAAAGAAAGCACCTGCATGCCTGCACGTACCTGTACCTGGGCATGCATGGCACATACGAGTAGAGCCTCTGAGCTTGCGCGGGCTGCCGCTGTACAAAAGTAGCAAGAGGAGTATGCAAGTATGTCATATTACGTTTCCACTCTCGAGCTTGTTTGCGCCTGCAGCAGCTCTTCTGCTTGCTCTGCTTGCTCTTCCCGGACGGGTCCCTGCCTCGCCGTCCCGTCTCCCCTCGTCAATCTTCGGGGCGAGCCAAACGGCAAACGGCAGCAGGCTACTGCGGGCGTACGTGCGACCTCTTGCATCTAGCATCTAGCGTCTGTAATGTCGTGCATGCATCCATTGGAAGATCGACGAGACGAAGAACAAGCAGCAGCAAAAACAAGACCGCCGGCTCAGACGCCAAACACGGTTCTGACTGTCCTGACACTGTCCTGACACGCGCTTGCAATTGCAAAGGCGACGTCGCCAGCATGCAACGCGTGGTGTTTCTTGTTTTGAATGCTCTCCATTTCTTCCATTCTTCCAAACCTGCCAACCAACTGACTGCATCTCTTTGCTCTCTTTGCTTGCTGACTGTTTCCTGACTACTAGACTGCAAAAAACGCCACAGCGGCAAGACTACCGACTACCAAGGCTGGCGGCCGCGGCTGGCGTCATCCGTTGGCGTCCTTGACTGACCCGACTTCAGGAAAACACAGAGCAGGGCATGTCTCACCTCGACAACTTACTCAGGCTCTCTTCTTGCGCGCTCATCATGCACTCGACTAGTCGCTGAGTCTCTGGTTCCTATCGCCGGGCCGACTGCATCCCTGCCGTGCCTATCCACTTCTCGGCATACGCTTACACGCTTACACGCTTAGCTCATGCCCCATCTCACAGTTCTACAGTTTCCGCATCCAGCAACCTCAGTATAATGTTACGACAGGCATCCGCGGCGTGACGCGCAGCCATCAGTGGTGTGGTGTAGTGGTGTGGCCATATTGTGCCCGGCATGGTCGGAGCCTGATGCTGGCTGATGCTGGCATACACCTCAGTAAGGCGGAGACATCTGTGAGACGCGACGCGACCTCGCTTCATCCCACCTCCCACTTTGCAGCAATGCAGCAAGGCAGCAAGGCATACGGTATTGTGGAAGCGATTCCATTTAGGAAACCCCGACTTGCGCCTTCCATGCTCAGGGTGGACGCCATGGCGACCGCCCTATCCTGGCCTAGTGTCTACAAACTTACGGTGCCATCAAGAACGAGGCTGAGGGAGGGTTAGTGCCCAGAGCACGAAGGTCCTGGTACTCGTGAACGCTCCTACGCGAGCGAGACCACAGGAGCCAGGAGGACCTGCAACCTTACACCTCAGGAATGCAGTCTAAACCAAGTGAGCAGCCGGCAGCGCCAACGAGCCAACGCCAGAGCTACGGGACGCGGAGGATTCTCCAACGTTCTGCATGACCTACTAGTGCGTCGCCTAATCCTCCGCGGTGCTTCGTACCCAGTCTTGTCTGCCGTTTCATACCCCCAGCCAACACCACGGTGCTGATCATGCTGAGTTGAGTGTCCATCGGTTAGGTAGAGATGCTCTAGTCCACCGATATCCGCTCCAACCGCCGTGCCAAGCTGGCACCACACCCAACACCGCGCACTAGCCAACACCGAGCCAAGCCCGAGTTCCCCGAGTTCCCCGAGTTCCAGCTGCCGCTCCCAAGCCCCGCTCCGCCCGGCTCCAGACGAGCTGCCACTCTGCATGCCCATTCTAGTATCTACAATCATTACAAGCCTCCGACAATCCATGCACCCCTACGCCACTCCAGGCTCCGTACTCCATACCTTGCCCTGTGCTCTATCGTCTGTCCCTGTCCGTGCTCACTAGTGTGTACACATTAACCCTACTCAAACCGGCGTCGGCGACTGCAGCGGCGTCGACCCCGTGCTGGCGGCGCTGGCGGCCGCGACGGCGCGCACGCGCGCAACCTCCACTTCCACCGCTGCGCGCCCCTCCTCGGTGAGCATCGGCCGGCCGTCGGTGCAATCTGGCACAAAGTATCGCGGCTCGTGCCTGCTGTCAGCTCTGTTCTATAGTTGGCCGTTTGTGGGCCTGGGCCGGTGTGTCAAGAGGAATGTGTCACGGCCAGCGTGTGTGGCTCTGAGTGAAACGAGGCATGTCCGAGTGGTAGTAGACCTATACACGTGCTCGTGACAGCACATGCACAGTGACGCGACATGCGACGCGGCCTCGTTTCAGCAGCCCCTGATCTCATGATCGCACACACCGAGCCTATATAGGCACGGAGGCATCCACACTGAATCGTATTTGCACTCACTCTCCACCGGCAGCCTTGAGCTTGGAGGCGATATCGCGCTGGCGCTGCTCAATCGCCTGCTTGGCCTTGGTCGCCTCGCTCCAGTTCTTCTCGAGCAGGTTGTGCGTCACGGGGTCCCACATCTTGCGGCTCTCTTTGGCGTCCTGCTCCTCGAGGGGGCGGACGAGCTTGGGGATGAGCGCGAGGTCGTCCATGTTGAGCAGCATCGTCCATTCCTGTAATGTCAGCGTGAGCTCTGGCGCTTTCATTCCGACGGGCATTTCAGTCGTCGCGTGGACGAACAGAGTTGGGTTGCACTTTGTGAACCCAACTCTGTCCATGCCGAGAACCCGGACTATGCTCCGGCGATTGCGGCCCCGCAGTGATAAACAAACAACACCAAGTCTTGTGTCGCTATACACACACAGCACACCATCGATACTCACCTTTGTGCCCTTGCGGCGGTACCGGATCTGGCGCATCCAGTTGCCCTCAATGTGCCCCACAATCTTGTCCGATGGCACCTGTTTAGGCTTCTTCCACGACTCGGCCTCCTCGTCGCCGGTCGTGTATCGATAGATGACGCCGTCGAGTAAGAAGCGGGGCTTGCCGATCCAGGACTGAGTGTGTGAGCTCGGCGGGAACAATGGACAGCTGCTGGTGATGGCTCTGTGTCTCGCGCCTGGCACGCAGGAGGATCATAGGAACGGGTTCTACTCCGCCTGCTCCGACCCACCCACGGCACCAACTTACCTCATCCTTGTAGTCGATCAAGACGCGCAACCGTGTCTTTGCCTCGCCGCCGCGCACGGTGACCGAGATCTGGTCGCTCATGGTGCCGTAGTACGACCCCTTGAGGATACCGTTGACCTGCGCCTCGGGGTGGGTGATGTTGTACTCCTCGCCCTGGCCGGGGCCGTCGCGGAGGATGCGGATGAAGATGCCCTTGTTGAGGGGACCGGGACCGAGGCGGACGGCTAGAGTCAGAAAAGAAAATACTGCGCTACTCACAAGGGAAGGACACCTTGGCCATGATCTGGTCGACGCCAACGGCCTCGATGCCGCGCTCGGGACAGTAGTAGTATGCTGCCGAGACGGGCGGGTGGTGGCTCGTCTGCTCGCAGAGGAAGACGACAGTGACCTTTTCGCTCTCCTTGACGCCTGCGTCTGCCTCGCGGGGGATCACCTCGTCGCCGGGTCCCGGGATCGCCTGCTTCAGGCTGTTCATGTCGTAGGCGTCGATCGGAGTGCTGGGCACGCTGGGGCCCTTTTTGCGCGACGACGATGATCGGATCGACGACACGTCGCTGCCTGTCCCGCCAAGACCGCCGTGCTCGGGGCCAAGAACTGGTGTGGACCATCCAGAGCCGCCCTGCCCTCCATAGTCGGGCTGATTGGGCATCGGAACGTGAACGTGCGTGCGCACGACAGGATTGCCTAGCGCGTCGATAGTAAGCGGCGGAACACGCCAGCCGCATCGGAAGTGCTCCCCTGTGTGGTGTCAGCACATGTGCGAGCATCACAGTTTGACTACTCACCAAGAGCAGAGTTGTACGTCTTGCCGAGCCTGGCGCGCACAAACTTGAGGTCCTTGGAGAACAAGAAACGCAGCACTGCGAGCATTCGCTCAAAGTCGTCGGAACTATCTCCAATGCTGATATGACGTCAGCACATAATGTCTCCGAGCCAAGAACCGAGCCAAGAGCTCTCGACCCCAGAGGCAACAGCGTCCACTCACGCGGCAAAGATGTCTGCACGGTCCGCATACTGCCAGTACTCGAGGTTGGGGATGGGCTCGAGCAGTGATGCCGGAAGCGAGAGACGGCTGGGGATGTTAGATTGCTCGGCACTCGGTGGAGCTCGGCTCTACTCACAGGCTGGCGAGATCCTTGACGCCGACGAGTCTGTATGTCAGCCAATCCTAGAGATCGTGCTGGGGCCGCTCGGACTGCGAGGGATCCAAGTGTTGGAGGTTTGAATCCCGTCCGTTGAGGGGCGGCAGTGCTGTACTCACTTCTTCAAGAGGCCAAGCAGGACCTTCATCTTACTCTCATCGCCGCCGGTGCCGACGTCCGGCAGCGTGGCAGGCGCGCCGTTGTCCTCGACGTAGCTCTCGGTCGCTGTGGGGAGGGAGGGAGAGAGCGTAGCGACGGACATTGCGAGGTTCGAGTGTACCGATTGGGAAGTTGCAAACGTGGGCAGAGGTGCGTCCGATCGAGGCCGAGGTTCAGAGGACAGATCAACGAGTCCAGAGCGGATGATAGAGGATCAGATATGTGATGCGAATGTTGTAACGACAGCAAGAACAAATAACGATGATACGATAGTTCGGACAACAGGACAGTCACGGGACGGCGGGTGGGGCAGCGACAGCAATAGGTGGGGGCGAACAGTGCCAGAGTGCACGAGTGCAGCAGATGTGTCGAGGTCGCGGACGCGCGGACGGACAGACGGTCGAGCGCGGGGCGGGCAAACGTGCGCAGGGACAGGTCAAAAGTTGAAGCAGGAGGGAGCGGGTGTGAGTCACCGATCGACGGGGTAGTGTCAGCAACGGGTGGACAATGGGTCTGAATCGAATGGAGCACAGTGGAACACATAAACAGCATCGCAGAGCATGACGAGCGGCATGACGAGCAGTGCAGGCCCGAGGGGCGAGGGTGCGGCCCGTCATGCATGCAGGGAGGGTTCCACAGACGCCTGACGTCGTCACTGAACCCCACACCTGCAGGCGCCCACTCCGAAGCGCCAAGCCGGCGCAGCGCCGCTGCGGACGTGGCATGCATGAAGCAGGACATGGCAGTCGCAGCATTACTGCATCTGTTTGTTTGTCTGCTCGCCGGTGCGAACGTGCTGGGTGGTGTGGAATAGCACGGCTGGAGTAGCTCCAATTGCACCGATAGGGTTGCGATAACGAACGTGGGGTTTGCCACTGCCATCTGTGGTGTACCGCCGCCGTGTCCGCCAGCAGCTTGCATACTTCACCGAGCACGCCGGAGACAGCCTTCCAGTGTACCTGTCACCACAGACACCAAGAAGATATCCGGCTGGCAGGGCGACAGCCTGTCTCGGCTCACGGCCCTCGGATCTCGGACTCGGCCCACGTTCCACTCCAGTCGACTTACAAGGGTCGTCGTCGGTGGGGATTGTGATTGGCGGGACGGCCTTGCCGTTCTTGTCCTTGTCCTTGCCGAGCATGGCTGTGGGTAGATGCGTGTGTGAGAGATGTGGAGCGATGGAGAGAGGTGACAGGTGGCAGCTGACGGAGAACAATGAGGAGATGGAGATTGTTGTCGAGGTCGAGGTCGAGGTCGTCGAGAGTAGTACTCGAGTAGTGACGACAAGTCTGCCTGCCAAGAACCGAATAAGCCATTCGAGATCTCTTCTACAGTGCTACAGTGCTACAGTGGGCAAAAAAAAAAGGATATACAGCCAGAGCGGTGACTCGCTGTGGAGCTAATTAAAAAAATGACCCATTTTCAAATTCAAATTCAAATCAGAATACAAACCCCCCAATTAGAAACCCAATTAAA
This sequence comes from Apiotrichum gracile, assembly GCA_001600335.1. NCBI lineage: Eukaryota > Fungi > Basidiomycota > Tremellomycetes > Trichosporonales > Trichosporonaceae > Apiotrichum > Apiotrichum gracile. The sequence goes on along the minus strand of BCJO01000002.1, from coordinate 4,489,056 downwards.
AACCCGGTAACTCGTTCCTAAGTAATACCCCTTGCAAGACTTCCGTTCCTAATAGCCAATTAACCCTTGTAGTAATAGTAGTAATAGGGCTGGCAAGGAGAGGCCAAGTCCCAATTAGAAACAGTCGAGACGAGTTTAGTACAGCTAAAAGGGAGACTAATGCATAGCTCTCCTCGACGTCATCTCGCCATCTCCACTGGTCCACTGCTGCGGATGTCTCACTTCCGCCTAGCCACAGCCCAGCGACCGAGCGAGTGCTCGGCCGTGCTCGGAGTCTTCGGAGTGCTCGGCATGGCGGAGATCCCGGCGATGAAGACCGCCCCGGCTAGGCTGGCTAGGCTGTACCCTAGAGTGGCGCCCCGCCAGCCGAGAATAGCTTAGTAGCCAGTAGCCAGTAGCCCAGGCCAGTAGCCCAGGCCAGTACAGCCTATGCCCATGCCCCATGGTCCATGCCCCATAACAGTACGAGCAGTAAGCTAGCCACTCTGCTCGAACCGATCCGCAGTGCAATCCAACGACCATCCCAGAAACGGATGCGTCGAAAAGCTGAAATCAGACAGCAGAAGCTGGCGGCAATGCCCGGCTATGACCGGTCGGTCAATTCCGATCGGCTCGGTAACCATTGGCCAGTGGCACGAGTCTTCTGTCACTCGCCGACGCGGACGGTCAAGCTCCGTTCGCTGCTTGGTACGATCGCTTCCAAAGCTCCCAAGGGTTCCGGAACCAGCCACCAGCGATCACCGGTCTGGGCATAACGGAGCTCGTCGCGGCGGTCACGCCTTCTGGCGGCGCTGTCGGCTCCGTTCGCGGGGCTACCCGGCAAGAACATGGCGTACGAGAGCTCCCCGCAGGAAGTAGCTGCTCTAATCTTCATGTCACTTTTGCAACAATGCTTCGCCAGTTCTGAACTCTGTACGAAACCAATGCATGCCGGCCTACTCTACACCGAATCTCGAATCTCGGATCTAAAATACACTACACGTGGAGCCAGCGCCACGGCTCCTCGACGAACCGCTTCCAGGTCTCTGTGAACGCGATGAGCTCGGCGCCCTCGAGGACGCGGTGGTCGCCGCTCCACCCGACCGTGGCGCGGAGGACGGCCTTGGGGCCTGCCTTTTCGACGGCCGAGGGGTCGACGCCCCACACGCCGCCAGCGCCGACTGCGCCGTCGCGCAGGTCCCACTCCATCTCCCACGCTGCGCGGCCGACGGCCGCGATCGCCAGACCGCCGCCGGGGGGCAGGACGGGCATGGCGCTGCGCGACTCGCCGAGGCCGCCGACAGACGAGAGCGTAATGTGCGGGCTGGGGCCGGGGCGCGAGGCGCGTGTGCGGAGGTTGGCGAGCTCGCCAGCGACGGTGGCCACGCTGCAGCCCGGGTCGAGGGGAGGGAGGGAGGGGGTGAGGAGGCCGAGCTTGGGGTCCGAGACGGCAATGCCAATGTTGGCGTCGCGGTTGACCTCGAGCCACCGTGCGCCGTCGGCCTCGCGGACGCGGGCGCGCATAATGGGGTGCTCCTCGAGCGCGAGCGAGAGCGCCTTGACGAGGAAGGCGAGGACGGACGTCTTCTGCCTCTCCGGTGTCGGCGCGGGGTGCACGAGCGACTGCGGCACGTCCGCGGCAATGTAGCCCTTGGGCTCGGACGGCTTGCTGTTGGCCGCCTTCATCAGGGGAAGCAGGTTGGTGAGGTTGAGCGTGTGGACGTAGCCAAAGTGGGGCACGTCGCCCATCGAGCCCATGGCCTTGTACATGACCTTGCGGGTGCGGCCCATCTCCATGCGCTCGACCTCGTCGCCGCGGTCGGCAGAGTACGCGATCGGTGCGGGGGCGGAGGCGGCGCGGGGGGCGGCCTGCGCCGCGGGGGTGGACGCAGCACGGGGGGCGCTGGGAGTGGGGATACCAGCACCGGCAGCGCGCTCAACGTCCTCACGCACAACGCGTCCGTTCTCGCCTGTGGGCGAGCACTCCTCGAGCTCGACGCCCAGACGGCCAGCAAGCGCACGCACAGCAGGGGACGCCTTGACGATGCGCTTGACGCCGCCGCCGCCCTCGCGGCGCGCCTCGACCGAGTCGGGGATGTACTGCTTCTGCGGGGGCGCGTTGGGGAGCACGCTGGCCTCGCCCTCGAAGCGGACGGCCGTGTCGGAGAGCGGGTGCGGGCGGGGCGCGCGGGGGCCCTTCTTCGAGCCCTCGGCAGGAGGCGCGGGGGCAGCGGGGGCAGGCGTAGGGGCGGCAGCGGGGGCCTCACGGCGCTGAGGAGAGGGAGCAGCAGCAGGAGTGGGTTCCGGCTTGGCCTCGGCCTCGGCCGACTCGGATCCATCCACCGCGTCCGTCTCCAGCTCACAGAGCGTCATGCCGACCTTTACGATCTTGGCGACCTCGGCGTTCAGCTTGGTCACCTTTCCGGCGTGCGGCGACGTGATCTCGACCCTGCCTGTCAGCACATCATCACAGTCTGTAACTTACACGCTCTTGTCGCTCTGCACCTCGCACAGGTTGTCAAACTCCTCGACCATGTCGCCCTCCTTGACGAACCACTTGATCATCTCGACCTCGGTGATGCCCTCTCCAATGTCGTGCAGCTTGAAGTGGAAGTTGCCGAGCGCGGTGGACGAGGCGTGCATGGCGCGCGACTGGGTGAGCCGCGGGCCAGCCGAGCGGCCAGCGACGACATACGACGACGGCGCGACGCGGGCGACACCGGCGACGCGGGACGGCGCGCGCAGCAGGGGGCGAGAGGCGGCCCAGAGGCGGGCGGGGATGCGGGACATTGCTGGTGGTGGATGTGGGAGAAGAAGCGGGGGTCTCGCTATGCTATAAACGAAGAAACAAAAGTCGAGCAAGGCGACGATGCAGCGATGCAGCGATGGGGAGTGCTCGGTGGAGAGTGGTCAGAGTGGGCCGGCAAGTGCTCGTGATCCGTGACTTTGACAATTCCACAATGCCGAGCGAGCAATGTCCTGCAACTCACGGCACTAGCATACATTGACCTTGGAGTGCTGTTGATAGAATGCCGGCCGGAACACGGATCATGTGCCCCGCTATCCTCACTGTAGATTGTCTCTTGGCTTACACCAGACGGGCCAGGGAGCTGCAGGGAGCTGCAGGGAGTGGTGTCTGGGGTAGCACATGTGGGGCCGCAACACGGAAAGATCGGTCAAGTGCCGGCGGGCGATCCAGGATGGTCCGGCGCGGGGACAGGGAGGCGTGGGAGTAGCGTGCCGCAGGCGTGTCTCTCGCGTGACACAACTTGGGTAGCTCTCGTGTGGGAGTCGCGTGAACGGGAGGGTCTTTCCGGCTAAACTCACTTTGTTTTATCCATTCTTCCATGAACACGTCATTATGGTTCTCCTACACCGGTGTGATAAGGCCCCCGACGGTGAAGATTGCTCTGATCTCTAGCCGATGGCTAGCTGGCTAGGCGGCAGCAAAAAGTGGGCCCCCTCACTACCACCACCACTCCCCATCATCCGCTCGCTTAGAGACGCCTTGAAACACCCTCACACCCTCGACGCCACCTCTCGAACACACGACACCGATATGCACCCCTAAGCGAGCTTGCAGCGACTAGGCGAGCATTCCGACAAGATTACCCTGGTACAGCGACAGCTAGAAACAGAGCTTTGGTGAGCACCACCCACTGATCTGATGATCAAACCCTGACATCATTGGGCAAGATACGCGACGGCTCGGCGGCGCCAGGCAGGCATCTGACCAAAAGCGGATTCCAGTGGGGCCCTTCTAGCACACATCTGACCTCGGCTGCAGCTCTCTGACCTCTTTGCATCCCTGGGGTTTGTAGTATCTGACCTCCCAGTCGGTCGGTTAGTGGTGGCCAGGTCAAATGCGCTCGGAGCGCGGCCGCGCCGCCGCCGCGGATCAGACCGTGATGCTATGATTGTCACAGGCACGCTTCGGCGGCAGTTGTAACATTTTTCTAATATTCTTTAATGTGCGGTCTAATTCCATTATTACATTTGGAAATAGGGATCATCCATCCGTCATTACACCCACCCAGGGACAGAAAAGGTCAGATGGGCACAGTAAAAAGGTCAGATAATGAACGGATGGATCAAATCAGTGGTCAAATCGGCTTCAGGCGGCTACGACAGGAGAGACGGAAATGGCGAGCGAGGCGAGGATTGCACGCCGTCTAGAGTCGACAGTGTGCCGCCTACCTCGGCCTCTCCGCTGGAGCATGGGATACCGAGGTGATTAGCTATTTTCTGCTAGTCTGCCGCTCTCCTACCCCCATACGTGCCGTCTGCGCGCTGCCCACCATCGGTATATATAGCCCCCGAGCCGTCCGCTTCTTGCATTCCTGTTCCCCCCAACTGTACCTCTTCTTCTCTACTACTCACCACCGACTACACACCATGCCCGTCGCCGAGTCCAACCTCAAGCCGCTCCTCGCGCTCGGCCGCAAGCACGTCACCCCCGCGCTCGCCCGCCTCCATGACCACATTATCGTCAAGGGCGAGGGCTCCACCGTCTGGGACGAGGAGGGCAAGGAGTACCTCGACTTCACCGCCGGTATCGGAGTCACCAACCTTGGCCAGTGAGTACGAGTGGTGTGCTGTCGCGCTCGGTTTGCGGGATCCGCAACAGTAATCGAAAAGGGCCGACGTCATGAAGAGGCACTAGCGGGTCTCGGTGTGACCGAGGGCCGAGTGGCCGAGCGCGACCCCAATCGAGTGCGAGCAGAGGATCGGCGGATCCAGCAGAACCCAGCGCGCACGGCTCTACACCACATGCCCGCACCCGTTACTAACACCCCAGCTCGCACCCCGCCATCACCGCCGCTGTCGTGAACCAGGCGCAGCAGGTCTCGCACGTCCAGTGCTCGATCGGCTTCAACCTGCCGTACCTCCAGCTCATCGAGGCGCTTATCCCCCTTATGCCCGACCCCTCGCTCGACACGTTCTTCCTGTGGAACTCTGGATCCGAGGCCGTTGAGATGGCGCTCAAGCTCGTCAAGCGCTACACCCAGCGCCCCAACATTATCTGCATGCAGGGCTCGTACCACGGCCGCACCCACGGCGCCTCGGGCATCACAAAGTCCAAGACTGTCTACACCATGGGCACCGGCCCGACCATGAACGGCGTCTACGCCACCCCCTTCCCCTACTGGCACACGCTCGGCGTGTCCCCCGACACCCCCGAGGACGAGCTTGTCCGTCTCTCCATCTTCCACCTCGAGCTCCTCGCCAAGCAGCAGACTTCCCCCAAGGACGTTGCCGCCATCTTTGTCGAGCCCGTCATTGGCGAGGGTGGCTACGTCCCCGCCCCCGCCGCGTGGATGAAGTACCTCCGCTCGTTCTGTGACAAGCACGGCATCTTGCTTGTTGTTGACGAGGTCCAGACCGGTTTCGGCCGTACCGGCAAGATGTTCATGACCGAGTGGACCGAGGGTCTCCGCCCCGACGTCATGACCTTTGCCAAGGGTCTTGCCAACGGCTACCCCCTCTCCGGCGTCGTCTCGCGCCGCGAGATTATGGAGTCGCAGGAGCCCGGCACCATTGGTGGCACCTACGCCGGCAACGCGATTGCGTGCGCCGCCGCCGTCGCCGTCACCGAGGTCTTCAAGACGCAGCCCATCCTCGACAATGTCAACGCGCGCTCGGCCCAGCTCTTCGAGACGCTCAACGCGCTCAAGGCCTCGCCCAAGACCGGCCCCCTCCTCGCCGACGTCCGCGGCAAGGGCCTCATGGTCGCCGTCGAGTTTGCCACCAACGACGACGTCCTCACCAACAAGGCCGGCGCCAAGCTCCCCAAGGACATTGGGAAGCGCGTCCAGAAGAAGATTGTCGACAACGGCATCTTCATCCTCACCACCTCGTGCTTTGACACGATCCGCTTCATCCCCCCTCTCGTCATCACCGAGGCCGAGATGGGCCGCTTCTGCAAGGTCTTCGCCGAGGCCGTCGAGGAGGTCGCCCGCGAGGGCTAAGCCACCCGAGGGCGCAGCCCGAGGGCAGGCCGAACCCGGGGGTCGAGCACAAAAACTCACCCCCGACAAGAAGTAACATTGTACGCGAGGCAGGGGCGCATAGAACGAGAAAGAGCAAGGACCCTCCCACCACAGTTCTCAAAAGGGCAGTCATTTAGCACGTTTATCATTCTGGGTTGTGTAGGTTGAATGTATGCATACAGTAATTCTGGCAAGTGTGAGCTCGGCAGTGACCGACGGTTGTCAGGAATGTCGAAGACGCCGAGGGCGTGCTCACACTCTCGCACATATCCGATCTTCCAGCCGATCGGGTAGCCTTCGCTTCGTCGAGCTTAGAAGGGTACTGGAGACCCCGCACTCGGACGATGTTGAACGCTCATGCACCTTGCACACGGCCTGATGGCGGAGACAGGATGGGCGGCGTGTGGCTTCGGCTTCGGCGTCCAGCTTCACGCGGGCTTCTCGCCATGCGCCGTCGTGCCGACTTCGTGGCCAAGCTGTTAAGGTGTCCGACTGTCCTCCTCCGAGAGCGGCGGACGCCTTGTCCAGCTTTATGCAGGGGCTTACCCGGTCTCGCCTCCCAGGGACGAGTGGGCCCCAGCTGAACCCAATCTAAGCGTCATGTCGACTCTGAACACATCCCAGAGTCACTGCTTTGCTGACTCTCACAGCAGTATCTGTCACAGACTGACTGGCAGGATGAATGGGAATCACGTCATGTTGACACCGGCGTGGCAGTCAGTACAACCCGGGGCTAGCTTCACGAGCCCAGACTCATGGCAGACATATGCGCAGACCGGGTGCGTCTTCGATAGCCTGGGCAGACAGGCCCTGCCATTCCCCCGTCTCTAACGGTGATCACACACGACGAACGGTAAGGATAGCAGGTGTGGACGCAGTGGACGCTCGAGCCACTGGCGGGAGGTATCGTTGGCCCAAGGCTGGAGCCTAGAGCCTAGTAGTCAGATCTCTGTAGTCTATACCCGGTGCTACTGCCAATGTTGCTGAGCCGCCAGTGCTGTTCCAGCTGATGCCATTCGAGTTCCTCGAACTGTGTGAGCCACAGTGAGATCCACTCTCAATGTCGCTCGAATAGACATAAAATACACCAAAACTCGCAAGTGAATGCGAGATCTCGGCTGGGGCCCAGGTGAGTTCTACTGCATCTGGGCCTCGGCGTTTCGCAGCTGGGACTAGCTGCGGAGTACTGGAGGTCAGTCCTCGACACTCGTACCGGGTCTGCGATGCGACGTAATTCCTCGCCGCTTTCGATCAAAATGCCCCCCGGGTCACTGCTACAAGAGAGCGCGGCACGCGACCGCCGATCATACTCGTCATGATCTCAGCCGTTAGCCCGATGTCCCGGGAATGATAAGCCCCGATCCCGCCGCGTCTTGAGCCTACAGCCTCTATTGGCCTGATGCAGGTAGAAAGCTGCGGTCGAAGATCGCCATGGTCCACAGCCGGCAAGGCTGTGATTTCGTCACCAGCACCTTGAATGGAGCCGGGGCAATATGGTCGCCAATCAGTCCTGAGCACCACAGCCGTCCGGGCATGCCGGGATGCGGGAGAGCGACAGCGGCCCGGCGCAGGGTCCGCTCATGATTCCAGTCTACTGTTTCAGTCGCAGCAAAGCAGACAAGAGAGAATGCGCAGAATGCATGCAGAGGCCGAAAAGGGAAGAGAATTGGAAGGGAACAAGGGAGCAATGTCTGGATCAGGGTTTGCGCCACGGCTCCAATCCGGGTTGCCGGGCTGCAGCCGGGCTAGCCGGGAGCCCCGCAGCCCGCCCTGCCAGCCCCGCAGCCCGCCAGCCCGCACCTCAAGGCAGCTGGCCCAGATGAGCCCGCACCCTGGCGCCATATGAGATCTCCCTTCTGTGGCTGCCGTGGCTGCATTCTTGCTCTCGATGTCTCTGACGAGAGACGAGGGCTGAATGTCGATGAAAATCTCCTCGAGGCCTGCGATTGCGCACTGCGATTGCGCGGAATGCAGGTCGGAGACATTGCTCAATTGCATACGGTACTGCCAATTGCTGCTTTCTTCATCTGTCGCAGAACACAACGCAAAGCAGCTCCGAGCAGGTGGTACTAAAGACCACGGCATCTCGCATTCATCCTCTCACATCGACTCCGCCAGACTTCACCTCACTCGTTTATCGCCTCGCACGACCATACCATCCGATACTCTCTGACTCTCATACCTCTTTCCAGCAACGATGAAGTTCTTCACTGCCGGCGTGTTTTTTCTCGGTAAGTTGACAGATATGTGCAGCCGCTCACGCGACCAGCCGCGTCCGCCGCCGCCGTGCCCCCGCCTTCCATGCCTTCCCCGACACTCACCTCCATCGACGCCCACATCCTCTCCGCCGCTGAGCAGCTCAGCTCCGTCCTCGAGTCGCTCGGCTACCGCCTCCCCGCGCCGACAGCAGCACCCAAGGGCGCGCACTACGACCCGGGACTTGTTGTGGCCGAGGCGCGCCTCGATCCGGCGCGGGAGCTCGAGGCCGAGTGGTTCGAGGACTCTGAGGACGAGGTCTCTGAAGTAGACGAGCTCGAGGACCTGCACTTCGACGACCTCACCCTCGTCTCTTCCCCCAGCGCCAGCGAACGCATCAAGGCCACCCTCGCCAACCCCGCATACCACCTCTTCCTCGCCATGGGCGACCGCAGGGTGTACGCGGCCGTCATGCTGCTCGTCGCGCTCGTCAACCTCGCCACGATCGTGCTCGCCATCTCGTACCTGCGCCGCGAGCGTGAGACCGACTGCGAGGCCGACTGCGAGGCCACCCTCGCCCTGCCCGCCGCTAGCGAGAAAGCTTTTACGGCTACCACCCCCTGAGCTGAGCCGAGGCAATTCGGTCAATTTTTTGGACGGTGCTTGTTGTTGTTCGCTTGACACATTGCGCGCAGGGGAATGTCGAGACGCGATGATGTAACGGCCAGGGACTAGGGCGGCATGCCGGTCCCGGGACGGCTTCACGGCATCGAGGCCAAAGAAGCGAGTTGCGGGAGCTTCACTTTTGAAACTCTTCGGGAGGAGCAGCCGACGACTAGGACGAGCTCGGAGACATATAGATTCCATACGGTCCACACGACTGGTACGAGGCGGACACAAAGCCGGGAGGCCTACTGCGAGTCCGGTAGCGCGCAGCAGGCTCTGCGACGCTCTGCGACAGCACGGCCGGCAGTATTGTTGTAACACCAATAGTTCCTTGTCCACTTGGGCTTTCTATAACATTATGAGATGTATAATCCACCATTGTCAACAACGGTCCGAGCTACCTGCACAGCGAGTAGGTGGCACCAAGGCGCCATGCCATGCCACCATCTCATTGTGCTCTCGTATTCGACATTAAGCCTTCGGCCGCTGTCGAAGATTCAAAGGCGTCGACGGTGACAAACCTTAATGAACTTCTGCCGGTCATGGTGGGCTGACGCACTGTGCATGGCATTTGCTCGAACACTACATCTCCTATCATTGTCCACGCGAGGAAGACTCCTTCTCTGATAACATGGCGGCGGAGACCCAAGGACCACAGGGGATCAGGCTGCCTGAGGCGGACGCGGCTCATGCGGACCCTTCGCTGTTGATTCCAGACAGGGCCGAGTCTCTCCCCGAAGACGCTGCGCCCTCGTCGTCGTGTGGTTCAGCTGGACGTGGCGCGGCTGTGCTCTCGTCGTTTGACGGTTCAGCTGGCGGGGGAGGCGACTGCGGGGACGGGCCCTCTTGCTCCGTCGATGTCTTCGCAGCCTCCGTTTCAACGCGTGCAGCCTCCGGTGCAGCGTCCACGGCGGCGTTGGGGGCAGACTGTCCAACCATCCACTCCGCCTTCCACTCCGCCTCTTGCCGATCCCCAATGAGCCGGAAAATCTCGCGGACCTCGCGCGACTGGGCGAGCATAGCCTCATCGTCCGCTGTCTCGCTCAGATCCGCTCGCGCAGCTGGCGGCACTTGCCCCGAGGTCCTCAGCTCCCGCTGCATCTCGTCGAGTTTGGCGAGTACCGCCTGCGAGACGGTCTGGCCGAGCAGGCGGCGCTCAAAGTTGGTCGTGGTTTCCCGGCGCGGGGAATCAGGGTTGTTGGCCAATATCTCGTCGATCTCCTGCGCCATGTCGGTCAGGCTCTTGACTTTGGCCTCCACCCTGTTCTGCGACGCGAGCACGCGGTCGATATTGTGGTTGGCGGCCAATGCCTGGAACTCGGCCTCGACCCTGGTCTGCGAGGCCAGCACGCGGTCGAGCTTGTTGTTCACCGCCATGACTTCCTGCTGCCCCGCGGAGAAGTCGTGCCACTTGCGCGCGATCGTGTCCGCCAACCCCTTGAGATCCTCCGTGGCGGCGAACACCTGCGAGAGCTGGCCGACCTTGAGCGACTCTCCGGCTGCCGCGCGCTTCTCGATCCGGTCTACGGCGCGTTCGAGCCGCGCCCCCGCGGGAGCAGCTCCATGGACCTCGATGGCGGACTCGAGCTTGTCGCTCAGCTGAGCCGCGCGCGCAGTCTGCGCCGAGAGCCCCTCCGCGGCGTCACTCATAGCAGTCTGTGCCTCGCGAGACACGGCCATTAGCGCCTCGATCTGCGCGCCCGTCGCCAACTGCGGGTGCAGCCGCAAAGTACCAGCTTGTTCATCTAGGCGCTCCATGAGCCGGTCCACCCGCGCGTCGGTGGCGGCACGCCGCATCTCCATGCCTTTGAGGTACCCCAGTAGCTTGTCGTGGCACCCGCAGCTCGGAGGGGAGACGCTGCCGTCGGATATCACGTCGAAGGAGGAGATGGACGAGGTGCGGGGTGACCCACCGTGTGCAGTTTCTTGTGCTGACATTGTGTTCAGTGATGGAGTGAATGGTAAGTAGATCAGTGTGCGCTGCACTTGTCATATGGTCTGATGGCTCTGGTCGCTGTGGTTGCTGTGCTGTCGGTGCCTTCAGTGGCGGGAGTAGTACGCAGCTGAGATGGGCTCCGAGGCACCGCAGACGCTGGTCAACGGCCAGCAGTAACGCTGCTGCTGGCATGGCAATGGTCCATGACCGAAAGCCATCTGAGAGAGATCTGTGGATCTCATCTCTCCCGTGACGAGGAATCAAGCAAGGCATCATGCTCGATCTTGGTCACCAGGCAGCCACTGTGTCTCAGGGTTACGTAATCATCACCCGCCAGGCTCAACTGGTGATTAGAGAGTTGTAATCAACACGTGGGAATTCTTATTATCCCGGGTTGATTTGTAATCCAGAGCAACCACCCGCAAAATTTGATCCCGCTCGGGTAGGTCGGGAAGGAAAGGACAACACAGCCCCCCGCGCAGCGCCAGGGCTTTGATCCCGCCGTCGGAGCCTTCGTCGTCACCCAAAATACACCCAGCACCGCCAACACTCTGGTACTCTGGGGATTCTCACACCTCGCTCACGATCAGACTCTTTCTCATCGACCTCGTATCGTTCAACAACACCTTTTTCTTATCGATTCTCTTCTTCTTCTCTTTCAACTACACCACACACTCATTATGAAGCTTTCCATTGCCGTTGCCGGCGCGCTTGGTGAGTCTTTCGAAGAGGGATTTCGGTCGCCACCCGAACCTGAACCCTGGCAACCTCCCACTTGTATCACGCTAACACCCAGTCGCCGGCGCTGCCGCCGCCGCCGTCGCGGAGGAGGCCCCCGACCTCGACTTCCACTATGACGGCCGCCTGCGCAAGGGCCACGGCTTTGTGCCCCGCGAGGCCGAGGCCGAGGTCGAGAAGCGCGACATGGGCATGCACGGCATGAACCTGCACGGCGGCCGCACGGGCATGCCGTGCCCCCAGGCCGCTGCTGCTGCCGCCGCCGCCGCTAGGAGGAAGGAGAGCGAGCGTTCGCGCTCGGACTCGTGGGTCCCCGGCCCTATTGGCGCCATGCTCTCGCGCCTCGGGCTCGACATTGGCGCGCCGTCGCGCGGCTTCGATGTCGCGCACCACCACGAGCACCACCACCCCCACGCGCCCGGCCACGGCGACGGCCACCACAAGGACCACCACAAAGAGGCTGCCGGCCACCCGGGCCACCACTCTGAGGGCGACAACATTGACTTTTCGATCTTTGTGCCCATCGGCCACCCCGTCATGAAGGAGGAGGAGATGCGTATCCTCCCGATCTTTGGCGAGGACGTGAATGCCAAGCAGGAGGAGCACCGCCAGAAGCTCAAGGCCGACAAGGTCAAGGAGCAGGACGAGGACGATGAGGACGACGACGACGACGATGACGATGACGACGACGAGGAGGACCACCACCACCACGGCAAGCACAAGCACCACCACAAGCACAAGCACGGCCACAAGGGCAAGCACCACGGCCACAAGGGCAAGATGTCCGTCAAGGACAAGGCCTGCGACATGTTTGCCTCGCTCCCTCACCTCCGTGCCGCCCTCTCGGCGCTCATGTACGGTGGCGCCTTCCTCTTCACCGTGTTCGGCCTGGCCTTCCTCGTCGCGCACCGCCGCAACATTTCGCGCGAGGAGCGCAAGACCCGCCGCCGCGAGCGCAAGGAGGCCCGTCGCGCCGCCAAGAACGCCTACAAGGCTGCCAAGGCCGCGCGCAACTCGAAGGAGGCTGAGGCCGGCTTTGAGTACGAGGCCGAGGCCCTCCCCTCGTACGCCGACAACGAGACGGACGCGCTCGTCACCCGCCAGTAAACATGGCCAAAATATGTAGTGCCCCCATCTCTTGCTAGCACCCTGCTAGTCCCTTGTCTTCCATACACACGCTTGGTGAGCGCTCGTCTACCTCGCTGCCATCAAGTATTCCTATCACCCCTGTGTAAAACCGTAGCATGATGTATCCAGTTGAATGAATCTAGGTGTTGAGTGCCTGCGTGGGTATTCCAGGGAGCAGAAACGCAGCAATGCTGCGACCGGAGCGGACCGCAAGTGTGACACGGAGAGTTCTCGCACAGGCTGTGCACCAACCTACATCGAACCGCCATAAGCCCACAGCAGTCCACAGCTCGGAGCAAATCGAGAGTCTTCCGAATACGCAGATCCATGAAGCAGATCGAAATCAGCCGCACGAAAGTGGCACTCCACCAAAAACACCACTCCACCACACACCCACTCCATCCCACCATCGCTCGCCATCCATCCACGCCTCCTCGCCATGCATACCCAGGATCCAAAAAGCTTCCTGTCGGGGAATCGAACCCCGATCTCCCGCGTGACAAGCGAGCATACTGACCGTTATACGAACAAGAACTGATGGGAGGGCGGCGAGCGCGCGGTGCTGGACTCAGCGACCTCCATTCTTGATGACATTGTCGGCGCTCCGCATGTCTGGAGTGGACAGCACACAAGAGACGGAGAGCTACAGGAGCGGAGTGTGTCCTGCGAATGGGGTTGGAAGAATGCGTAATGCATGAGTTGACGCCTGCACTCATCGCGCCAGCCAGCATTCGCCACCTCCAAAAATACTTTCTCATCTCCGTCGCCGTCGCCGACGCCGAGCGCTTCCTGTCGGGGAATCGAACCCCGATCTCCCGCGAGCACAGTGACAAGCGAGCATACTGACCGTTATACGAACAAGAAGACCTGTAGGCTTGCGTTGGAGGCCGGAGGAGAGAGGGCGGGCCGAGTTGTCCTAGGGGCCCGTCTTCCTCGTGCGCGCAAGACTGGATGACCGGCAGTTCTTCCCCCCTCCGGATTTGGACGTAGCAGCACGCTGAGGGACCATGGAGGACCATGCTGGGCGGCGGTCTTGCCGCCCTGCCTTCGCACTCCCCCCACCGACAAGAAAAAGTTCGCTTGCGCTCTCGCACTCGCTGCTTCTCCGCCAGGGAGTCGAACCCTGCTCTACCGCGATCTTCCAGTTGGTACTGAAGGACTCTCGTTTGAGAGGCGGTTATACTAGCCGATATACTAGCGAAGAGGCCATGGGGATGTGGCTGACGTGATCGGCGCGGTCGGTTTGTGGGGGTTTCTTCGAGGAGGAGGGAGGTGAGGATGGTGGTGATGGACGGTAGGGCTGGGCTCCGTTTTGGTGCCCTGATGCCCGCTTTCATTGCTGCATGATGCCTGGGACGTTTGTGAGTTTGTCAACTCTCGGCTTGCCCAGAGGGAGGTCCGCAGGCTCTCGACGGGTTGTCGGTAATAGGGGCAGACTGTTCAACAGGCTCGCGGCACTTCGCTCTTCTGTCTCTGGTCGCTATGTTACAGTTATATGCATGTTGTGGTTGCTGTAGACTTCTATACAATAGTCGCTTCTTTATAAATGGCTCGGATGATCTTATCTTATATGGTGCTTTTGAGGTCGTTGATGACGCGACTCGCGCGCTCACCGCCCTCCTTGACGGTGGCCCTTTCGGCCTTGACGACGCGCGAGAGGACGCGGCCGAAGCGGTCGGGGTGGAACAGGAAGATGGCGTCGCGGAGGAGCTTCCTGCGCGCGTCCTCGAGCGCTTTGGCGTCCTTGGGCGCCTTGGCCTCGTCGTCGGCGAGGGCGTACAGGAAGACCCGCACGCGCTCGATGGTGATGTCATCGAGGGAGAGGAGAACCTCAAAGTCGTCCGCGCCCACCTTGTACAGTGGCCACGGGATGTCGTTGAACGTGAGCTGCGTCGAGACAATGTCGCCGTCCATGAGTGCTGCGCAGCGGCGGCGCCACGAGCTGCGCTGCGACACCTTGGAGGTCTCCAGCGCCTTGGCGTCGAGCTCCTCTGCCTCGCGGCGCTCCTTGTTTGCGCGCCGGTCCCGCTTCTCCTCGCGCTTTGCCTCCCGCTCCCGCTCCAGCTCTTCTTGAATCTCGCGGCGGCGGTCCGCCTCGCGCTTCGCGCGCCGACGCGTCTCCAGCTCGTCCATGTCCTGCTTGTGACGCCGGCGCCGCATGCCCTCGCGCACAAATTCCGCGTACTCGTCGTCGTTCATCGCGCCCATGTAGGGTGCGGGCCCGCCGCGCTCGCGCACCTCGTCCGCGGGGTTGCGGCGCGATGGTCCAGCATGCCGGTCGTGGTGTTGGTGCCGACTGGGCACACGCTGGCCGGGAAACACACGGGGCATGTCGAAGGATGCGAACGGGTTGCCGAGCTCTTCCTGCGCCATCCACGCCAGCTTCTCGTTCCAGTCGTCGTGCAGGTGGTGGTGCGGCGGCTCGTCCTCTTCGTAGTCAAAGGCCGCACCAGCGCGTGGGCCGTACCGCGGCGGCGAGACGGACTCGGGGCGCGTCCGCTCCGGCGAGGCGTACCCGGCGTTTGCGCGTGCAATGCGGCGCCGCTCTCGCTCCGTACGCCGCTGCTCACGGCGGTAGATCTTGTCCGCCTTTTCGGCCTTGGTCGTCTTGCTGAACAGGTGTGAGAAGAAGAACATGGCCGCTGTGTGTGGACAAGAAGAGACGTACAGTTTTATTTTCGACGGGCGCGGGATGTCATAGTCGGACGGTGACGGCGGCATGCTGTCGCGCCAATGATGATCTTTGTCCGATCACAACGCCGCACGCATCCGATTGAACGCTTAAACCGCCGGGCCAGAGACAGGCGCCAATAAGTGGAGAGAAGAGGTTCCGGGGATACGTAGACGATTGTGGATGGTCGATGAGGAAGTGAGACAGAGTGACCGAGAAGTTGCCAGGGGTGACCTGAATCTTAAGTTGTTACTAGTACAGTTGAGTTGGGTGGCAAATCCTAAATGATCGCCGTTTTGATCCCGCTCATGTGAACGTCTGTGACGTCTGTGGCAACGAGGTGGACGGGGTCTTGCTGCTTATGCTCTGTTTCCCAGGTCATGCAGGTAAGAATACATGTCTATGGTGGGGACCACCCAGCTACAGAAGAGTGCAGAGTCCATAAATCCCAGAAATTGGAAAACTACAGTGGCCAATGGTTGAAAACACGGCACTGCCGGTCGAAGGAGAAGAAAAGTGAGGTGGCGCAGCCATCGGCCGTCTAGGCGAGATAAGGAGAAAGGGAAGAAGTGCCAGCATCTATGAAGGAGGGGTAAGAATGATCAGTGAGAAATGTTACATGCAGCCCGGCTGCCGTGAGAAGTGTGAGTGAGTCCCGCTCGATTGTCCGTTCTGAAGTGAGTACCTGCTCGAAGGGTGAGGTCCTGCTCGAAGCGTGTGAGTGCCTGCTCGTGAGTGATGTGAGTGCCAGCTCGTGAGTGAAGTGAGTGCCAGCTCGAAAGGTAAGTGAGTGTCTGCGCGGGGTGAGTTCCTGCTCGGTGAGTGCCAGCTCGGGCGTCAGTGTGAATGCGAAATGTGAGTGCCTGCTCGATTGTCCGTGGTGCTATGTGAGTCCTGCTCGGAGTCCTGCTCGGGGTGAGGTCCTGCTCGTGAGTCCTGCTCGAAGGGTATACGGGTCGTAGAGTCCTGCTCGAAGGGTATACGGGTCGTAGAGTCCTGCTCGGAGTGAGCTCTGCTCGGTGGTGAGGCGGGCTCGGGTCCCAGTCAATGGGTGACAGTCGTGCCGTGGGGAGGTACTCCTCGTGTGAGACTAGCTCTTCGTACGAGTTCCTGAGAGCGGCTGGAGAAGTGGTATCGTGTGAGGCTGGCTCTTCGTATAGTCCTTCTCTTAGCTCTGCTCTGGTGAGTGGCTCGGTGAAGTCATCGTCGTATGAGGCTAGCTCTTCGTTTGAGTCCTTCTCGCTTAGCTCTGCTCAAGGGGGGGCCAGCCGGGTGGGGTGTGGACCAGCCATGTGGGCGTGGCGCTAGGCCTGCGGGGTCGGTCCTGCCGAAGAGGGGTCTGAGACTGGCTCGAAGACGCGCCCTCGTGGATGTGCTACGCGGTAGCGGGAGCGCTGCTCGGGGTGTTCTGCGTGTCAATGTTATCGGGTCCTGTCGTGAGTGAGGGCGCGGGAAGCGTTAGTGTCGATAATCTATGTGGGGTTTCGGTCGTCCGGCAGAGTGCTACGTCGCTAGCTTTCGAGAGTCAGTACGAGGATAATGCGGAAGGGAATCAAGACTTACGTCGTGGAGTTCGATAGCCGATATCGAGAGTGGTCCGTCCTGCAGCGTTGTCGATCAACGAGGTTAGTAGGCGATTTGTCAAAAGTGCTGAGGTCAGAGTTTCGTTTGGTCGACGAGTTGTCGGTCTGCGATAGATCAGTCTGAGGGGTGAGCGGGGCTGCCGTTCTAGACGTCGACATTGTTAGGTGGCAGAGGGGGGGTCAGTTGCTGGGGCCGTTAGTCGAACAAGCCGGAAGCGAGGCAGAGGAGACCAACATGTTCGTTATATGGTTACAGCATAGTGCTCCTTCAATGCCTAGCTCGTCGGTGGTTGACAGAGCGCTTGCCAAAGCCCGTGAGGCCGGCGACGTTGGTGACGCCCTCGTCGATAATGTACAGCTCGTTGTCGTAGCGGCGCATGCCGTACGCGGCCATGCCGTCCTTGGCGCAGTCGTCCAGGATAGTCTTGAAGGAGCCGTAGCACGTCGTCCACTTTGCGTCGCCGTCAATGGCGATGACCGTGGCCTTGGCGCCGTCCATAGAGCCGGCCTGGGCCCATGCGTTCAGGACGGGGTCGGCGTGTGCAAGGCGCTCGTGCATGCCGCCAGTGACGTTCCAGCACATGTCGTTGATGAGGGGCATGAGCTGGTCGACGGTCGCGTTCATCGGGCCCAGGCAGAGTGTGCCTTGCTCTGCTACCATGGGACCCGCCAGGGAGACGGACGCCACAAGGGAGAGGGTGAGGAGGATGTGGTAGACCATGGGGATGGGGAGCGGCAAGGACGTGCCGTCCACCGCTGTGGAGGATGAGATGGGAGGTGAGTGATGCTAAAAGCTGGTTATGTACCGGAGTCTTATAGCACTAGCGAGACATGTTGCCATTCAGCCAACAGCTAGTATTCAAACGCTTTCAAGGCGTTCGCGACTTGTGCGCCATGGATAGGGTCCGCCAATGCATCCTTCACCCTTCACACATCACACCAAGTCTGCGCATCCCGAGATACCGAGATATCAGTGCGAGTATTGACCTTTGCCTGGCACACTCGGGGAGCTGTCTCACTCCCACGCGGTAAAGTCAGTCACGGGAGGGGTGGCGGACTTGGAGGCTGCATCGGTTCTGCTCCGTGTGCCTCCGTCGGGTCCAGAATCTACCAGGCCAGACGACGGCGTTGAGGTGTTTGATCGAGTGTCGGAAACCTAATACCCCTGCAGTGATCACACGAGTCCGCAAAGGGGCCGCACTTTATCGCGACGTGTTTGCATCCGAGGGGCAAGCTATGGCGAGCTATCCCCGTCTGTCAGACCTGGTGCCAGCACCACCTTGGACTCAGGCTGAGCACGTCGAGCATAGACCGATGCACTATGGCCCCGGCTCCGTCCCATCCGAGACTGGCGGCGATGAATTGCGGTGGCGGAGGTGAAACCCCAGCCCTCCGTCCTCCCACACTGTGGCACACCGGTGTGTGGCGGTGCGCCCATCCTGCAGTCACATTATTCAAACTTCACGACTCCGACACGGCAGGGCCGACCTCCTCAACTCATCCGGCTCATAGCCAACCCCCATTCGTATGTTGGGATTTGGAACCGCATAGCAAAAGGGCATCGATGGGAGTCTGGAGACCTCGGAGGTGTATTCCAACACTCCCCTCGCCGAGGAGGTAGAGTTGACTCAGAGCCCACCCAAATTCGGGCTCCCCTGACTGCGTGCTGCGGTTTGRCTCCCAAATGGCCGTTTGAGCTCCCCTGTGAGAGGGTCGAACGCGCAGTGGCGTGCTCTAGATAGATTTGACTCTTAATCTGTTGGGATTTGGAACCGCATAGCAAAAGGGCATCGATGGGAGTCTGGAGACCTCGGAGGTGTATTCCAACATCGTACATTTCAACAGTTGTGCATTGGCTTAGTAGCCAAGGCGTCCGTGTGGACACTCCGTTCCAGGCCAGTAACCCCGCCTGAGTTCGCAGCTCGAAGTTCGAACCTTAGTGACCACCCAGTGTACAACGGAATTTGGTTCCTGGAAATAGTGCATTTCCTGGTCACGACGGGCTTCGCGTGGCACCAGATTCTTTTGTTGTTGTCTTTTTGGTCGCGGAGGTGGCAGAGTATGCATGCATGCATTGGCAGTAACGCCCAGTCGCGGTACGGTCTATATATATATGGATCTATGGGCTCGTTCCCAAGGCACCAGCGCTCAGTGCGTGGTATGCGGTGCGACAGTAGAATCAGACACCGGCTGGGGGTGTGCTGATATCAAACTATATTGGTTGGCTTCTCGGCCGTCGTGAATGCAGCCTCGAGCCGTGATGGGTCACAACGGACCCAGAGCTGATATACTGACGAGATATTGTCTTGCACTTGGTTCATAGTTCTCGTTGTGTCCCTCTATCGAGCTCGCTATCCTGGAGGAATCATCGAAATATTATGCGAAATCCACCTAAAAATACGGATTTAAATATAAGTAAATACGCAGTAATGTCTACAGGCTCATCCATGGCCAGCACGTAGGCCGAGCCGGCAAGGATCTACAGTCGTGCCATCTAGAAGAAGGAGGCGTACGGTGTATCCTGGCGAGGAGGATTTGCCAAGAGGAAATGACCCAAGATGACAAGTGGCATCAAGGATGCCGTCTGGAATCACAGTGGCACAAATGCATAGACTACGACAAGCCCGGGTCTGCGTGGCCAATGACTGCTGAACGGACTTCCCAGGCATGCCAGTACTACCAAGACAGCTCCTGCCGTATGGCCGACAAGCGTGACGACGGCAACGCCCTCGACAGGAGTTCGCTGTCTCCCTTCCGTGACAAGGAGGAGCCACATGTCTGTCGGACCTGGAGTCGAGCAAGAGAGTCAGTATTGTAAGCTTCCAGAGGTCAGGGATGCCGAGAGCAACGGAACAAGGGCGAGATCGGGATCGGGATCGCAGACCCCCTCTGTCGGTATCACGAGCTCCGTACAGTGTCGTGCGTGAGCCGATTTGCATCGTTCGCTGACTCGCCGAGCAGGGTCTGCACCCTCGTGCGACTCTACGCACCCTACTCGACATTCTCCCTCGACAGGAGCGGTCTCTCAGCGAATGGCCATCTTCTTGGCTGGAAACATATCCGTGTGTACCGGGTATCCTGTTATCGCTAGAGTTGGATGGCAGAGCCCAACGAGGCACCCGGTCGTTTGTACCTAGCCCGCCAATGGGCCAGAACACGATGCTTGGACGCCTGGAGTTCAAGATCCCAGCCCTGTGGATGACATGCCCTACCACTGCGTTGAGGACGTGAGGCTGACTAGATAATCGACGATGACGACGATGACGAATAGGGACATGCCGTTCCCGGCTTGCTAGACAACGGACAATCTCGCCGGCACTGCTGTCCCCGGGACTGGTGACGGGGGACGGTCGGAGGGCAACTGACAGAGCCACTAGACTGTTGCGATCACATAGACGCCGACATTGCATAGCTCGGATGTATCTGACTTTGCCAGTCACATACCTCGCGGCACCACCAATCGATGGCCTGAGGCAGACTCGGAGATCGGGGATCGGAATAGCTATGGAATGCAAGACCTGATATCAGTGTACGCGATGCTCCTGATGTGCATCATCCTGGTGCGTCCTGGTGCAGGCGACTGCCAAGATGCAGGCCAGAAATGTCCGACCTCCCTGTTTTCCGCATGGAACAGGAGGATTGATTGGAACAGGAGGATTGGGGCGGCGGCGATGACCCGACCTCGGAGGTCGCGTGCATGGCGTTTCAGGCCGACGCGTACCGCGTCGAGGCCTCGAGGGTACGAGCTGGAGCGTGCAGCGTGGTTGGTGCAATCTCTCGCTGTGCGCATCGCGCTGTGCTGGGTCGCACCCGAGGTCTGAATCCCAAGGGGAGCGAGTGCTCGCTGGGTGCAAACGCAGAATCAAGTCTCCGAGACTGAAACTGACGCGTCCAGCGTGAGCGAGAGCCAAACAAAACGCGCCGCGAAAAAAGTCACATTTGGGTGGGCTGCCACCGCCTCGGCTCAAAGGTACCGCCCGTTTCGGCGTACGTCCTGTCGGCCATGCACAGGTTGACCAGGTTAGGCTCTGGCGTGTGCATCGACTTGCTGTTGCAAAGTCCTCAATTCCATAGACACGGTGGTGAGTAGCAGTGTACAGTGCCGCCGACGTGCACTCGAATCGTTATATAAAGACTCGTCGGTCGGACGAGAAAAAGACCCATCAACAAACAACTCTTCTCTTCTCCGCCTCACTTCAAGACACCGAACCGAGCTCCGCTCTCTTCAACACCCCAGCTTTTCTTCAAGACCTTTCCACCTTTTCTTCATCTACAACAATGTCTTCTTCCGTCGCCGCCGCCACGGTCATCTCGACCGCAGCCTCCTCGGCCGCCGCCACCACCACCTCGGGTGCTCTCAACGCCACCACCTCGGGCTACGTCGACGCCCCCCTCCCCAACGGCACCTTCTACCCCGAGGGCGTCACCTGCACTGCCTGGGGAGGCAAGCGCGACGAGTTCAAGGACGAGAAGTCGTTTGAGGAGATTGGCCTCGCGCTCTGCGACAGCATGGCTGTTGGCAACTACTCGCTCATCAACGGGTGGATGGGCTCGGCCGTCGACGGCATGGTCGTCGGCTCCGACTACCTCAAGGACGAGAAGAAGAACACCACCTTTGTCCTCTTCATGCCCCTCACCAACCGCGGTGTCCTGAACTGCACTTCGGCCGTCAAGTCCATCTCCGAGCTCTGCATGGCCGAGCCCGGCACCAACAAGAACATGTTCACCACCGGCATCTTCGACTACTCCAACGCCACCACCCGCTATTCCGAGTCGTACATGTTCGGCTGGGTCAACGGCCTCAACACCACCGAGATCCAGGACATTGCCGACACCTCGATCGAGGCCGCCGAGGCCAAGCAGGAGCAGGAGGAGAAGATCAAGGACATGATCGACGACGTCCTCGACGACTCGGACTACTTCGGCAACCACAAGCACTACGACTCGGACCGCCCCCAGCCCCCCCACCGCAGGCCCACCCGCCCCAGCGGCGTCGCTCCCCCCAAGAACACCCCTACCGGCAAGCCCGGCCGCGAGGACCGCCCCAAGGGCTACACTGGCAAGCTCTAAGCTCACCACAGCCAGACCTTTCGAGGACTAACCTCTTCAAAACTCACCATACTCACTGGAACTAACCCTCCACTGACTGCATTTACGACTCTCACGATTGCATAGATTCCCCTCTGACATTGTATCATAGTATAACAACATGTATCCTTGGCACGCACTCCTGTTGCACTCTCCGCTGCCCCAGAGCACTCACCTCCTTCACTGACTTTTCAAGCTGCTATGGCCGACGAGTGCTTTCACCATGACCTTCCATCTCCAGCGATAGATCAGCGCCAGTGACACGAAAAACGGGGTACCGCAAATAGCTTATCATCGGCCACCACCGTCTTCCTCGCCATCTACTCCCGGAAGACAACCCACACAAACTGGCCGCGGCGATCACGTCAGCCACATCCCCATGGCCTCTTCGCTAGTATATCGGCTAGTATAACCGCCTCTCAAGCGAGAGTTCCAACTGGATCGCGGTAGAGCAGGGTTCGACTCCCTGGCGGAGAAGCAGCGAGCATGAGTGCGAGCGTCCACTTTTTGGACGCAGTGAGGAGCCTTGAGCGGTGAGTAGGGAACGTTGGATGGTGAGCAGGGAGATACAGATCGCGAGCAAAGATGAGTTATGAAGAAGGCAAAGAGGAGACAGACGGCGAGCGACGGAGGATACGAGGCTAAGGCGTTAGTGACGGTGAAAGCTTCCATGATGCCCTCTGTGAGCGTCCTGCTGTTGCTCGTCATGACCTTCTGGCCATGTACTAGTGTGCACTGGGCTTGTGCGCCGCAGAAGCCTAGTAATCGAGGGCGTTCCGGGGTAGGTCGTCTTCGAGAAGCTGTAGACTGTTGCTCGATGATTAGTCAGTCTCAGAGTTGAGCGAGGACATGACCTTCCCCAGCTACTAGGAAGCCCCTTGACGCAAAATCGTACACGCTATGCATCTCTGTATCATCTCTACACCGCCTGGTAATCCCTGTACCTGTTAGCGCTTGCCGATGTCAACAGGCAGTACTCACATTGTAGTCTCGTGCTTCTTGACATCCTTAATCTTGCGTACGGCCTTCATGAGGTCCTCCTGGACGATCGCGTCGCGGTCGTCGCGGATGGCAAAGAGACCGGCCTCGGTACAGATGTTACGCAAGTCGGCACCGTTGAAGCCGTCCGAGAGCTTGACAACGGCCTCGTAGTCAATGTCGCCGCTCTTGTTGATGCCCTTTGCGTGAATCTTGAGAATCTCCAACCGTCCCTGCTCGTTCGGTAGGGGGATCTCAATCTTCCTGTCCAGACGTCCGGGACGCAGCAGCGCGGGGTCAAGCGTGTCGGGACGGTTGGTCGCCATGATGAGCTTTGTGCGGCCCAGAGAGTCGAAACCGTCCATCTGGTTGAGCAGCTCCATCAGAGTACGCTGGATTTCACGGTCTGCACTGGTTCCTTCCGAGAAACGACGTCCACCGATAGCGTCAATCTCGTCCATGAAGATGATACACGGCTCGTGCTCGCGCGCGTAGGCGAACATTTCACGGACAAGACGCGCCGACTCTCCAATGTACTTGTCGACAATCTGATTGTCAGAGTGGTCTCGCAGGGCGCGGTAGTATTACTCACAGCAGACGAGACGACCTTCAGGAAGTTGGTGTTGAGGGTAGCGGCAACGGCACGCGCCAGCAGAGTCTTTCCAGTTCCCGGCGGGCCGTAGAGAAGGACACCCTTGGGAGGCTTGATACCGACACGCTGAGAGTTAGAGAAGTGACACGTTGGGTAACTCACCTCGAACAGCTCGGGGTTCATGAGAGGCAGCTCAATGACCTCACGGAGCTCGCGAACCTGCTCGCCGAGACCACCAATACCGGCAAAGCTGACGGATCCGGGGTCCTCGAGGGACATGTTATAGACCATCGGGTCGACCTCACGGGGGAGAATGCGCATGATAGTGAGAGTGGTCATGTCGAGGGAGACACGAACGCCAGCCTTGAGCTGAGGTTGTTAGTTGAAGCGCAGATGGAACACAACTATCCGGACATACCTTGGCAGCGGGGAGGGTGGGGCGGTAGGAGACGACGTAACGGGGGCCAGAAGAAGCCTTGACAATGACTGATTGTGTTAGCACGGGATACGAGGAAGTCTGCTCATCACTCACAGCGTTCGTCATCAAGCTGCTTGAGTACCTCGCCGATGATCTGACCAACACTCTGGAGCGCCTTCATGTCGTCCTCGGTCTTCTCGTACTCGGCAGTAAGATTGCGGATAGTCATGCGGACTGAATCGTTAGCTACGGTGGCCGGGAAGGCGGGACAGCTCACCCTTCTTGAGGTTCTCGGACATCTGCGAGTGCTCCTTGACCTTCTGTTGTGGTGTTAGTGCTGGTCGACACGGGGCTGGAATAAACTCACGGAGCGGTAGCCCTTGAGGGCGTCGACCTTTGCGGTGTCCATGGCGGGGGAAGACGAAGAGGCCTCTGCAGTGGCCATGGTGCTGATGATGGTGTCGAGGGGTAACGTGTGATTGAGCAGAGTGTTGTTGGTATCGGGTTTCGTATGCTTGAATGCCAGTCGCAGCGTCACTGTTCCATGGTCCATCATTCATCTGTCAACGCGCGTCCTATGGTAGTTTGATTATTCCCTCCCTTTAACATCGCGGTGTTCACGCGATACCCACGCGACATTATTCCCCTCCACTTCAAATTTCCTGCAGCCAGGGGGTGTATTGTGACTTTTGTCATTGGGCGGAAAAGATTGTTGCTGCACGAGAGATCGAGATGTCAGTGTCGAGAAATCAACTCCACTCCTCTACTTCACACCTCTCGCTGCTCTTTCTCGAAGCGTATGCGATCTGTAGCTCGTCTACTCGTACTCTCAAGAGCATCTTATCAACCACCAATCACCCCGGCAATTGCGTTCAGAGCAATGTCGTCCGCTCCCTCCCCCTCCGGCTCCCCGGTGCCGAAGCGCGTCCGCGCCGACGAGCCCGTCGTGGTTGTCGCCGAGGCTGCCGCTCCCGTCGTGGCTCCCGTCGTCGCCGTAGAGACTGCTGCTTCTTCCTCTAAGCCTATCCCCCAGCCCAAGAGCGCTCTCCCCGCCAAGGGTAAGGGCAAGCGTAAGCGCAACCGCCACAAGCTCCCCGACCCCTTCTCGTCCGGCGACGTGCTGTACCGCGATGTGATCGAGTTCCTCGGCAAGGAGTACACCGACGAGGTCCTCGCCCGTGGAGACGACAGCGAATGGGCGGCACCGGAGAACCTGGAGCAGTACTCTATTGTGGAGCTCACTGTGGGCGCCATGACCGTCTCCGGCGAGAGCTTGTCGCTGTGGGAGCACGAGGGCAAGAAGTGGGCTGTTCTCGTCCCCTTCGCCCACCCCAAGGACAAGATTCGCGCCAAGATCTTCAAGCACGACCGGTTCGTGTCCCACGCCGACCTTGTGGAGATCACCGAGCGGTGCGACGACCTCCGCGGCGGCGAGGGGGACAAGGCCGTCAACCCCGACAAGGGCTGCAGGTACTTTGGCGTCTGTGGTGGCTGCCAGCTGCAGGAGGTCCCCTACCCCAAGCAGCTCGAGCACAAGCTCCGCACCGTCGACCTTGCGTACAAGCGCTTCTCGGGACTGCCTTCGGACAAGGTCCCCGGAATCCTGCCTACCATCGGCTCCCCGATCCAGTGGGGCTACCGCACAAAGATCACCCCGCACTTTGACGCCGTGCCCAAGTGGGCTCGCCCGCAGGTTACTGGTGGTGGAGAGGAGGAGGCCGGTAACGGTCCGACGGAGGAGGAGAAGCCCAAGTGGGAGTGCAAGATTGGTTTTGACGGAAAGGGCAAGCCGGGCGTTCTTGACATTGAGGTGGGTACGAAGTTGTCGATGTTCTGACCCTTCAGGAGTGTGTCATTGCCACCAAGGTGCTGAACGAGAAGCTCGTCGAGGAGCGGAAACGCGTCAAGGAGTGAGTTAGATGGGAAACTTGAAGCTAATTCCCAGGACGATCCTCTCGTTCAAGCGTGGAGCCACCATCTTGTTGCGAGACTCGCTGGTTGCCCCCGACCCTGTGCCGACCGCCGAGGCCCCGTACAACCCCTCCACAGCAGTCGAGGACAAGCACATTGCGATCACAGACCACAAGGAGCAGGTGTTTGAGCGTGTCGGCCAGTTCCTGTTCTCGTTCAACGCTGGCTCGTTCTTCCAGAACAACAACTCGATTCTCATCCCGTTGACAGAATACGTCAAGGAGGCTATTTTCCCTCCTGGCTCCACTGCCAAGCGCCCCACCCACCTTGTCGATACCTACTGCGGTTCTGGTCTGTTCGGCATCACCCTCTCGCCCGAGTTCGAGCGTGTCGCTGGTGTTGAGATCTCGCGGGATAGCATCATCTGGGCCAAGAAGAACGCCGAGATGAATGGCCTCCAGGACAAGACCACATGGCTCTGCGGCAAGGCCGAGGACATTTTCGGCGGCCTTCCCGAGGCCGGCTTTGCCGGTGACCACTCGTGTGTTGTCATTGACGTGAGTTGCAGGTTGTGGAACTAAAACTGACAGCCAGCCCCCGCGCAAGGGATGCGACACACCCTTCCTGGAGCAGCTCCTCAACTTCAAGCCGCTCACCGCCGTCTACGTCTCGTGCAACGTCCACACCCAGGCGCGCGACATTGGATGGTTCATCACAGAGTCGGAGAAGCGCGGAGAGGGCAAGTGGCGCTACGAGCTCGAGAGCCTCCGCGGCTTTGACCTTTTCCCTCAGGTAAGTTGGAGTTTATGGCCGTTAGGAATGGAGCTGACATGCAGACCGCTCACGTCGAGAGCGTCGGAGTCCTTCGTCTCGTCGAGATGGCTTAATCATAGAGTACCATGCATAGATATACCCAGTCACTACAACGATCGCTGTCGACAGGAGGTCCCAGTTCGTGCACACAAAGAACAAGAACGCTGCCGCTCGATGTGGCTCGTTGTGTTCGTTGGAGAACTGGAGAACTGGCGAAGGTGGCCGTTCAGTTCCACACCGCCACATACTTGGTTGCGGATATCCATGGCAGCAGAGGAAGTAGACAGCTGACAAACAAAAGTACGAGACCCAAGAGGACATCTATTGCTGCGCCTGGCCTTCCTATGTCGGGCTGACGATAGTGAAAAAGTGGGAATTGGCAGACAAGCCGAGATGCAGACGTCCTCCTGGATACGATACTTTAGTTCTTCTCCTTTCTACTCCTTAACTGCTGGCTTGTTTGCTTGAGCGGTGTGAGTGATGAAGTGATCAACGTTGAGCGTCGACCGCGCATGCTCTTCGCCGCGTCGCCGCGTCGCTGGTCTTGGCCTCGTCGACTTCGACTGAACCACCTCCACCACACCACCCTGGTTCCCCCAGCCTGCCCACCAGCCACCGTACGCACCGTACGCACCGTACCCACCGTAGACCCTCATTTCACCGATTTTTCCGTCCACGTGGAGTGTGTGGCACTCGTATATTAATGATATTACATAACAGCAGCCACCATTACAAGCAGTGTAAGGGCGCGCGCCTTTGGGAATGGAATTGGACCCTGAGACCGCCAGCGTCACCACTCTCCGCAACGTCCTCGCTACCATCGACCACTCGTCTCCCATCACTGTGGCCCTCGTCTCTATCTCCCTCTATCCCTCTCTCTCTCTCTCTCCTTATCCATATATCCCCCCTCTTTCACTTTCAACCTCCCCCGCTATTAGAGAGAGGCGGGCCGCTCAAAAGTAGTTCAACCAGCTTCCCGACAAGGAGCGCCCAGCCGCGATCCATTCGTCGCCCACCGACCTTTCTGTTCCACGTCGGCGCAAACCGAACCACACCAACCTTTACTCTCATCTCACCTCCCCGTTGTCCGAGACAACGTCTCCGTCTCCACAATGGCCGAGAAGCCTATTGTCGTGCGTTGCTTGGGATATGCTTGTTTTTTTGCATAGCTGACGTTTCTCCAGTTCACTGAGCATGTCCAGGTTCGCATCGCACCGGGGTGGCCGCGTCTGTTTGGATCATACTAACCTGCCACAGCTCACAGCGCTGGGCATTCAGCCCCAGTCCATCTCCTTCCAGAACCTGACGCTCGAGTCGGACCACTTCATCTGCGTGTACGTGCTGAGACGGGAGCGCTGGATCGAGAGTAAACACAGCTGACCCGGCTAGTCGCGAAGTTGTCAACGATGCCAACCAGGTCGTGATTGTCGACCTCGCCGACGCCAACAACGTCATGCGGCGGCCAAGTGAGTGAAATCTGCTGCAGTCCAGCTGACCCCAGTCACCGCCGACTCGGCGATCATGCACCCCAAGGAGAAGATCATTGCGCTCAAGGGTACGTGTTTGGCTCCAGGATCGCACTCACTCTGCAGCCGGCCGCCAGCTCCAGGTCTTCAACCTCGCGAGCAAGAGCAAGCTTGGATCGCACGTCATGAACGAGGACGTTTCCTTCTGGACCTGGATCAACGACTCGACGCTCGGCATGGTCACTGACCACTCCGTCTTCCACTGGAAGGTCACCGAGGGCCAGGCCGCGCCCCAGAAGGTGAGCTGCTGCATGCGATGGACACAGCTGACATCCAGGTCTTTGACCGCCACGCCTCGCTCAACGGCAACCAGATCATCAACTACCGCGTCTCGGACGACGGCAAGTGGCTCGTCCTTGTCGGCATTTCGTCCAACCCCGCTGCCGGTCAGCCTGGCTCGAACGCGTTCAAGATCAAGGGCTCGATGCAGCTCTACTCGACTGAGCGTGGTGTCTCGCAGCCCATTGAGGGTCACGCCGCTGCTTTCACCACCGTCAAGATGGACGGTGCTGCCCAGCCCAGCAAGCTCTTCTGCTTTGCCGTCAGGACCGGCACTGGCGCCAAGGTGGGTTTACTGTGCAAGCGGAATACTGACTGTCCAGCTCCACGTCGTTGAGATTGGCCACCAGGCGCCCAACCCGCCTTTCCCCAAGAAGGCCGTCGACGTCTTCTTCCCCCCGGAGGCGACCAACGACTTCCCGGTCGCTATGCAGGTCTCGGCCAAGCACGGCATCATCTACCTCGTGACCAAGTTTGGTTTCATCCACCTCTACGAGGTCGAGACTGGCCAGTGCATCTACATGAACCGTATTTCGGGCGAGACCATCTTTACCACTGCTCCTTACGAGCAGCTCAACGGTATTATTGGTGTCAACCGCAAGGGTCAGGTTCTCAGCGTTTCCGTCGACGAGGACAGCATTGTTCCCTACGTTCAGCGTGAGTTTAATGTAGATTGATCGGCAGCTGATCCCAGAATCGCTCAACAACCCTGAGCTTGCCGTCAAGCTTGCCACTCGCGCTGGTCTCCCCGGCGCCGACAACATGATCATGGAGCAGTACCAGCGCTACCTCCAGGCCGGCCAGTACGGTGAGGCCGCCAAGATTGCCGCCAACTCGCCCCGCGGCATCCTCCGTACTCCCCAGACCATTGAGACTTTCAAGAAGCTCCCCAACAACCCCGGAGAGCTCTCGCCTATCCTCCAGTACTTTGGTATCCTCCTCGAGAAGGGCGAGCTCAACAAGTACGAGTCGCTCGAGCTTGCTCGTCCCGTTATCCAGCAGGGCAAGAAGCAGCTCCTCGAGAAGTGGCTCAAGGAGAACAAGCTCGAGTGCTCCGAGGAGCTCGGTGACATGGTTCGCACTGTCGACATGAACCTTGCGCTCTCGGTCTACCTCCGCGCCAACGTCCCCGCCAAGGTCGTCGCCTGCTTTGCCGAGCTCGGGCAGTTTGACAAGATTGTGCTCTACTCCAAGAAGGTCGACTACACTCCCGACTATGCCACTCTTCTCCAGCACCTCGTGCGCATCAACCCCGACAAGGGTGCCGAGTTCGCCACCCAGCTCGTCAACGACGAGTCTGGCCCCATGGTCGACCTCGACCGTGTTGTTGACATTTTCATGGCTCAGAACATGATCCAGCAGGCCACTTCGTTCCTCCTCGACGCGCTCAAGGACAACAAGCCCGAGCAGGGACCTCTCCAGACCCGTCTTCTCGAGATGAACCTCGTCAACGCTCCCCAGGTCGCCGACGCCATCCTCGGCAACGAGATGTTCACCCACTACGACCGCCCCCGTATTGCCAACCTCGCCGAGAAGGCTGGCCTCGTCCAGCGCGCTCTCGAGCACTACGAGGACATTAACGACATTAAGCGTGTCGTTGTCCACACCAACCTGTTCAACACCGACTGGCTCGTTGGCTACTTTGGCCGTCTTACTGTCGACCAGTCGTTTGAGTGCATGTGTGAGATGCTCAAGAGCAACATGCGCCAGAACCTCCCCATTGTCGTTCAGATTGCCACCAAGTACTCGGACCTCCTTGGCCCCGTCAAGCTCATTGAGATGTTTGAGCAGTTCAAGTCGTCCGAGGGTTTGTACTACTACCTTGGCTCCATTGTCAACCTCTCCGAGGACCCCGAGGTTCACTTCAAGTACATCCAGGCTGCTACTCGCACTGGCCAGATCCGCGAGGTCGAGCGCATTGCCCGCGAGAGCAACTTCTACAACCCCGAGAAGGTTAAGAACTTCCTCAAGGAGGCCAAGCTTGCCGACCAGCTCCCTCTTATCATTGTCTGCGACCGCTTCGACTTTGTCCACGACCTTGTTCTGTACCTCTACCAGAACGGGCTCACCAACTTTATCGAGATCTACGTCCAGCGTGTCAACTCGGCCCGCACTCCCCAGGTTATTGGCGGTCTGCTCGACGTCGACTGCGACGAGACCACCATCAAGAACCTCCTCATGTCGGTTACCGGCACCTTCCCCATTGACGAGCTCGTCGACGAGGTTGAGAAGCGCAACCGTCTCAAGCTCATCCTCCCCTGGCTCCAGAGCAAGGTTGAGCAGGGCTCGACCGACCACGCCGTCTACAACGCCATTGCCAAGATTGCCATTGACTCGAACAACAACCCCGAGGCGTTCCTCAAGGAGAACAACCTGTACGACCCCGCTATTGTTGGAAAGTACTGCGAGAAGCGCGACCCTTACCTCGCCTACATTGCGTACGCCAAGGGCTTCTGCGACGAGGAGCTTGTTGCCGTCACCAACGACAACCAGATGTACAAGCACCAGGCCCGCTACCTCGTCAAGCGTCGTGACGTCGACCTCTGGACCCAGGTCCTCGACCCCGAGTCGATGCACCGCCGGGCTCTCATTGACCAGGTCATTGCCACTGCCATCCCCGAGTGCACCGACCCCGACGATGTTTCCGTCACCGTCAAGGCCTTCATGCACATGGAGCTCCACGGTCCTCTCATTGAGCTTCTCGAGAAGATCATCCTCGAGCCCTCTCCCTTCTCGGACAACAAGTCGCTCCAGTCTCTCATGTTCCTTACCGCGATCCGCAACGACTCGGGCAAGGTCATGGGCTACATCCAGAAGCTCGAGGGCTACGACGTCGAGAACATTGCCAAGGTCGCCACCGACACTGGTCTCTACGAGGAGGCGTTCACAATCTACGAGAAGCACAACCAGCACGCCGAGGCCATGAACGTTCTCGTCGAGCACATGGTTTCCATTGACCGTGGATTCGAGTACGCCAACAAGATTGACGAGCCTGCTGTCTGGTCGCGTCTCGGAAAGGCCCAGCTCGACGGTCTCCGCATCAAGGACGCCATTGACTCGTACATCAAGGCCGACGACCCGTCCAACTTCCGCGAGGTTATCGAGATTTCGAACCGCGCCGGCAAGCACGACGACCTTGTCCGCTACCTCCAGATGGCCCGCAAGACTGCCCGCGAGCCCGAGATTGACACTGAGCTCGCCTACGCGTACGCCAAGACCGACCGTCTCGGCGACATGGAGGAGTTCCTCGGCATGACCAACGTGGCCGACATTCTCAAGGTTGGAGAGAAGTGCTTCGACGACGAGCTCTACCAGGCCGCCAAGCTCCTCTTCTCGGCCATCTCCAACTGGGCCCGTCTCGCCACCACGCTCATCTACCTCGGCGAGAACCAGGCCGCCGTCGACGCCGCCCGCAAGGCCGGCAACACCCAGGTCTGGAAGCAGGTCAACGCCGCCTGTGTCGACAAGAAGGACTTCCGTCTCGCACAGATCTGTGGTCTCAACCTCGTTGTTCACGCCGAGGAGCTCCCCGGCATCCTCTCGCTTTACGAGCGTAACGGCTACTTTGATGAAATTATCGCCCTTCTGGAGGCTGGTCTCGGTCTTGAGCGTGCGCACATGGGCATGTTCACTGAACTCGCTGTCCTTTACGCCAAATACCGCCCGGAGAAGCTCATGGAGCACCTCAAGTTGTTTTGGCAACGCCTGAATGTGAGTTTTCTGGTCCTTGAGCGGTTGTCATCGAGAGGAAGTCGCGTCGAGCGAGTTCGAGCGATTTTTATTGAGTTTTCGTTTGATTTTTTTTGATTTCTTTTTTTTGTCTTGTTTTTTTGGGCCCGTTTTTCATTTTTACCACATCTTTGTCTTCCTTTTCGACTAGAGCTGACGAATACAGATCCCCAAGGTCATCAAGGCCGCCGAGCAGGCTGCCCTCTGGCCCGAGGTCGTCTACCTGTACATCTGCTACCAGGAGCCGGACAATGCCGCTCTCGCCATGATGGAGCGCCTGGGCGACTGGGACCACGACGAGTTCAAGAAGATTGTCGCCAAGGTCTCCAACACCGAGATCATGTACAAGGCCATCTCCTTCTACCTTGCTCGCCAGCCCATGCTCCTCAACGACCTCCTCGGCGGTCTGTCCTCGCGCATCGACCACGCTCGTGTCATCAAGATTCTCGAGAACGAGGACAACCTCCCCATTGCCCGCACATGGCTCATCTCTTGCCAGTCCAAGAACCTCCGTGCCGTCAACGAGAGCCTGCACTCGCTGTACATTGAGGAGGAGGACCACGCCGCGCTCCGGGACTCGGTCGAGAGCTTCGACGCCTTCAACCAGCACGCCCTCAGCCGGAAGCTCGCCACCCACGAGCTTCTCGAGTTCCGCCGTCTTGCGGCTTACCTCTACCGCAAGCAGAAGATGTACAGCGAAAGCATCGACCTCAGCAAGCAGTGAGTATATGGGTMCCCCCAGTGCGTTAGCTAACTTTCAGGGACCGCCTGTGGGCCGACGCCTTGGTGACTGCGGCTACCAGCCAAGACACCAAGATCGCCGAGGAGCTCTTGAACTACTTCACAGAGGTCGGCATGAAGGACAACGTCGCGGCTATTCTCTACGTGTGCTACGAGATTATCCGTCCCGACGTCGTCGAGGAGCTCGCTGTGAGTATTCTAATGCCTTTGTCTTCTACTTTTTCTTTGCTAACAATCCAGTGGCGCCACGGTCTTGGCGACTACATCATGCCCTGGAAGCTCGCCAACCAGCGCATCCGGTCCGACAAGGTTGCCAAGATGGAGAAGGAGCTCGCCGAGCTCAAGCTTGCGGCCGCAAAGAAGCAGACCGAGGAGGAGGAGGAGGTCTCGATGGGCCCCGGCTTTGGCGGCCGGTTGATGATCCAGGGCCCCGGCGCCGGCTTTGGCGGTCCCCCCAATGGCGGCATGATGATGCAGCAGCCCACCGGCTTCTACTAAGTGCAGTGCCGCCCCTGTCTCTCCGTCTCTTCCCCCACCCCACCTTGGCCGTGATACCAGCGTAAAATAGCTTTACGATCGATGATAGATATGAAGTATGAAATATAGCACTCCGAGTGGTCGCGACTGTGGGAAGTGACCGGCTTGCGGATCGGGCGCGGACTTGTTGAGTTGCTCGACGTCACTTGCAACTCACCGCCAGGCGGGTGCATTTTTGCCACCAGATTGCAACTGACCTCCACCCAGGAATCAACCCTGCCTCCACCAGAAATCTTCACATTACAACATCGTCCAAAAGTTCACAACAACACGCCGACATCGACCATGCTGCCGACACCCGAATCGCTAGGACTCCCATCCCGCCCGGGGCCATCCGTGAAGACCCCCTCGCCCCTCTCCACTTCCACCCTCGCTCCCACCGCCTCAGCATCCACGGCCGAGCCCACTCCTCCCACTCCTCCCTCGACCGCTCTCGCCTCCACCATAGCAGCAGCAGCAGCAACGACGTGCGCGCACTGCTCCACGCCGCCAAAGTACACCTGCCCCCGCTGCTCAACACGCACATGCTCCCTCGCCTGCTCGCGGCAGCACAAGGCGTCAACAGGGTGCAGCGGGCAGCGGGACCCCGCGGCGTTCGTGCCGCTCAACGCCATTGGCCTCGGGACCGTGCAGCGCGACTACGCGTGGCTCGAGGACGGGCGGCGCAAGGTCGCGGGCTGGGGGGAGGGCGTGAGCGAGGTCGAGGCCGGGAACGTGGGGGGCTTGCCGGCGCGGGGCGGGGCGGCAAGGGGCCGAGGAGGGAGGGGAGGGAGGGGCGCGGCAGCGGGGAAGCAGCCGCGCAAGTCGAAATTAGACGGATACCGGTGGGCCATCAGTGAGATAGGCGCAGACGTGGATCTGTTGCCGGATGGCATGGCACGGCGGCGGACGAACCAGTCGAGCTGGAATCCCAAGTGAGTCCCCTGAAGGGCGTTGCTGACGACAGAACACGCTCGCTCAACCTCACCCTCCAGTTCCAGATCGGCGACAACCTCACTTCGCACCCGCGCGTGCCCGTGCTGCCCTCCTCGGCGCCGCTAAACTCGCTACTGCCAGAGGGGCACGAGAAGGACATCCTCGTGATGCCGTACCACGTCCCGCGGTGGCGGGAGCGGCAGCGCGAGCGCGCAGAGCGCACCGAGAAGTGGGAGCGGCGGCAGACGGGCGAGCCAGAGCCAGAGGCCCCGGCCCCGCCGTCGGAACCAGCACACGGCCGCAAGTTCTTCCCGCCCCTCGATGGGGGAAAACCCCTCACGGAGGTGTTCCGCGGCACGGCCTTCATCGAGTTCCCGACCGTGTACGTGTACGGCCCGACGGAGTGGGACGCGATGGAGAAGACGATCATGCCGGTGTTTGAGAGTGGGAAGCGCAAGGCGGAGGCGGAGGCGTTCGCCGAGGCCGAGGGGGAGAGCAAGCGGGCCAAGATAGACGAGGCCGAGGAGAAGCCCCCCGCCCTCGGCGGCCTCGGCGGCCTAGGCGACTACGGCTCGGACTCGGACGTCGATGACGCCCTCGACGGCGGGGACGTGGAGCTCTCCCCCGAGATGGCCGCCGCGCTGGGGCAGGCGCTCGTCGCCGACTTTGGGCAGTAGATTACTTGTATGCATTGATCAGCGGCTTGGTTGCAGGCGCGTAGTGGGGAGGGGGAGCACACGGTGGCGAGTGAGAGAAGGAAGGCGACGTGGGGAGGGAAGGCGGGGAAGGCGTACTGCAACTGTGTATTAGATGTCTTCCTTCATCTCTGTGTCTCTTCGTCTTTTCGTCTCTTCATCTCTCCGTCATCATCTCTCTTCTTCTCGCGATCCTCATCATCCTTGCCAACCCGACACCCATCAGTGTCACCCATAACTCACCTCAACCCACCTCACCCGCTCTCCCTCCAATGGCCCCCTTCACCGCCGTCGTCGACGCGTACGACGTGCGCCACGCGGCGTGAGCTATCCCCTCTCTGATGAAGCTCACACTAGAACCTGCACCGCCTCCTTCCTCACGTTCGCGTCGTTACTCACCGTCGTCGTGCTGGTCCTGCACGCGCTCGCGACGCACCGGTAAGCTCCCCTGCTGTCCTCCTCTGACCCCAGCCCTCCGGCGCACATCCTCCCGCTCCTCACCTTCTTCACCTCGCTCGCGGCGCTCGCGGTGCTCGCCGAGCTCGACCTCGCCGGCGTCGCCGATAGCGCGGGGCACATGGTCCTCCTCGGGGCGGACTTTGCGATGGTGCTCGGCGTCAAGCATCTCGTTGTCGTCGAGGAGGGGTGAGTCGCCGTGTGGGTGGTGCTGACGGCAGGCTGCAGCGGATCGAGATGGCCTAGACCTGCTTCTAGAAAGTGTGGATGAACGGACCCAGAGTAGACTTGTGTAGCGTATCATGTATCCAGAAGCCTTGTCCGCATGGAGTGCCCCGGCGGTACACCGCGTTTGTCAACACTCTCCGACACACTGGTCGCGTTCTGTGGACATTTCCATCATGGGCCATAGTTCTACTGCCAATCCGCCACAGATTCCACTCAGACGCGTCCTCGGCGCCCACTGACTCACCGCACGGACACGCTGATCCCGACAACAGCTGCACACGTCCAGGCTTCACGGCAGGCTTCACAGCGTGCAGTCCGTAACACGATGCATCCAGTCTACGCCGACACACCAACACGCCCATGCTCTACTGGTACAAGGCCACCAAGATTACCGGTCCCCGGGGTACTGCCTGTCAGCTCCGCGTAGGCTGGCACTCACCAAAACGACCAGATCCTTCACGACATCACTAATGTTATCGCCGTCATCGACGAATGCGAGGCGGTACACGCCCGGCTTGGCGCCTGGTTCTGCGCGACCGTTGCCGCCGCGGATGCCGCGCCCCATGCCGGTACCCGGGATGGGGGCGGACACGACTGTGGCGCGGTAAAAGCTCGTCGTGTCGGGATACAATCCCAGCACCTGGGCGCCCTTTGGAAAGTCCTCGAGATTGTTCGGGTGCGACGACACGCCGGGCGGCGCCTCGGGGTCGGGCAGCAAAATAATGCTCTTGAGCGTCGTGATCCACCGCGTCCCGTCGTCGGCATCCTGCACTTCGTACCGGTACTTGTCGCCCGCGACCGACTTTACGACCTTTGCGAGGATCCACTCCTCGCCCTCGTCCTTTGCGCCCTTCTGGCGCGCGGCGACCTTGCGGCCCGCGCGGAGGGGGAGCTGGTCGGTCGTGTCGCCGACGCGCTGGCGCTTCGCGACGTCCCGCAGCGGCGTATTGCCGCGCGGGTGCGGGGAGGAGACGGCGAGCGTCTCGGCGGGCGCGCTCGGCGCCGGCGAGCCCGCGATTCCCACGCTTGGCCGGCGCTTGCGCTTGTGGCTCGCGCTCGGCGGCGTCATCGTCCCGTCCGTCCCTGGGGCCGGGGACACGCGGGGCGTCGCGGACCGGATGCTGATGTTGCCCTTGCGCATGTCGAGTAAGGCCGCCAGCTGCTCGAGCGCCGCGTCGAGCGTGTGCTTCTCGTGCAGCTGCGCCTTGCGGTCGTCGTCTGCGCTCCGGCCGCTCGGCAGCAGCCGGATCGTGTCCACCAGCGCGTGCCACGCCGTCGTCATCACTAAAATCGTAAGTATGCATCAACACTGCCCGCTTTACCTTGGTCAGTGTCCGAGGGCGCGAGCTTGCCGTTGAGGAGCTTTGCGCGCGACATGGGCGCGCGCGTGACGTCGGTGGAGGTTATTGGTGGATGTGGCGGGGAGTGTTTGTGGCCAACCCAATTGATGCGGAGATGAAGATTACCTAGGGACGAGCTAGATTGGCCCGATTGCGTGTGGCTGTGGAACTGCTCAGAGAACAATAAAAAAGTATGGATGGAGAACTGCTACCACTTCGTACACTATTTCGTTACCGTTACACGTAAACAAGAGAAATCAGATGGAAGATGAGATGGAATGGAAAGAAAGAGAGTATGGATACCGGAAACGTTAAATAAAAGTAATAATTGGTGGAGATAAACAAAAACAAAGTCCGAGATCGAGCTCATTCATTTCATTGTTCGTCGCCCATCGCCGGATTCGGTCTCGGAACAGTTAAGACTGGGCTGGCAGGCTGGGACGCGGCTACATTACCCCGATTTGATCCCGCCACAGGGCTGGGTGAAACCTCGGCTAATCCTGATGAGAGAGCACGTGCGTGCGGGTCCCCCAGGAGTGATGCAGGCAGCTCAAGGGTGCGGGGGCGTTTCGCGCTGCAGAGAGACAGGAGACGGTACGATCTCGAGCAGAAAGTCCACCCAACATGCACACAGCAAGGACCGGAAGAGCAGGAAAAGAGGCCAGTCGCTCGTTGGCCCTCCAGACATGCCACATTGTTAGGACCCGGTCCATCCCCCCCTCCTCGCTCCGCGAGCACCCGCACTTCTATGCAATGCATCCCTACTCATCAGCGACGACGCGCCACACCCGCACGCTCCCGTCGTCGGCACAGCTGGCGAGCACGCCCCTCCCGCGCCCGTTCCAGGAGACCGAGTTGATCTCGCTCGTGCCGTGGGCCTCGCGCACGGCCGCAATGGGCTTCATGGCGGGGGCGGCGATGCCGTCGCCCTCGATGGCGGACGTGTGCCAGACGATGATGCGTCCGTCGCCGCCGGCGGAGGCGAGCAGGCCCTCGTCGCCCGCTGCGGTCCAGGAGAGCGAATACACGGGCCCCCGGTGCGCCGAGGAATGCACGACCTCGACCATCTCGGAATCGGGGTTGTTGCCCGTGCGCGCCCAGAGTCGGATGCCCCCGCGGTCGCCGCCGGAAGCGAGGAAACGGCCACACGGCGACCAGGCGAGCGACCACACGGTCTCGGCCTCGAGCAGCGGCGGGACAACCAGTGCGCCGGCCGCCGCCTCCGCCTCCGTGTCCCCCATCGCGGCGTGCAGTGCCGGCGACGCAATCTCGATCGTGAGGTCGGCCGCTGGCAGCGCCGGCGTGAGTTTCTGGAAGAGCGCCCAGTCAGAGTCCGGGTCGTCGTACATGAGGTGAATGTGTGCGTCGTAGCTTGCCGATGCGAGGATCTGAGCGTGAGCGAGCGAGCGAGCGAGCGAGGGCAGACCTCAGCATACATACCTCCTCGCGCGTGTGCCACGCGACGCACTTGACGTCCGCGCCGTGGTCCATCATGACGGCAATGCACTCAAAGTCGGCGTCGGGCTGCACTGCGAGCGTCAGCGAGCGTCAGCGTCAGCGTCAGCGTCAGCGAGCGAGACTCGCACATACCCTCCCAGACCCAGACGCTGCGATCCCTTGAACAGCTCGCCAGCAGCGCCCCGTCCGCCGAGAACGCGACGGCCTTGCACTCGTTCTCGTGCCCCTCGAGGGCCGTCACGCACTCCCACGTCTTGCCGTCGTCATCCTCGTCCTCCTCCCAGATCGAGACTGTCGAGTCGAAGCTCGCCGTGGCGAGGGTCCGCCCGCTCGGCGCCCACGCGAGCGCGCGCACGGTGCGCGTGTGCTCTGTCGGGATGGATGAGTGGAAGGCGAATTTCGGCGGCGCGGAGGAGGGGGATGGGAAAGTAAGAGAGGAGGGGGGGTCGACGTCCATGCCCGCGTCGCTGTATGTGTACAGCCGCACCGTCTTGTCGCTGCTGCTGCTCGCGAGCAGGCTGCGGGCGGGGTTGAACGCGACGCTCCATGCCGGGTCGGCGTGGCCTGCGAGCTCGGAGACGAGCTGGATCTGCGGCATGGTGGTGTGGTTGATGAGACGAGGTCAGATATCAGATTGCAGCGAGATATGGTGAGTCACAGTCACAGTGACTTTTCGGATTACGTATCGTCCATCTCGGCGATGATGCCATTTCAAATTCACACCTTCATTTCCTGCAAGTGCTTCCAGTCTGATCAACTCGAACTGCAATCTCAATGCAACTGCGCTCGCTGCTCTCGCTCCGCTCGCGGTCTACATTTTAAGCATTGACATCGTGTTGTACACTACTTCTCGGGCAGCCCGCCCCCCGGTCTAGTCTACTGTCCCCATGAAACCATGAAACGGAAAGAAGAACTCGACGCGGCAGCGATCTATGCTGCCGAGCCCCGGGTGGTGCGGCGTCTCCCATATTTTCTTCTCTCTAGTATACACAAAAAGTGGCGCTTCGTAGCGAAGCAGGTGGTCGTGGCGGTCGTCGGCGAGCGGGAAGAGTCGAGCGAGTCGAACCCGTCTGCGTCCGCGCTAAATTTGGGTTTAGGTGTCGGGGGAAGAAAGAGAGGGAGAATGAGAGAATTCTGTTTGTTTGTGGGATTTTTTGGGGGGCGTTTTCTCATAGAATTGAGAGAGTGGGGAGTCGGAGAAGAAGAATGGGATGAGAGGGCTTAGCCCGTCGGCGCGCCGCTTCGGTGGACACGGGCGACGGGTGGTTTACAGCCGCGGGACCTAGGTGTCGCGCGGCCGGATATGAAAATGCGAGGGAATAGCGTTGGTGTGTTGTTGATGATTAGGAACCAAGAAAACGAAGAGAGACGCGGAATTCTACGACTAGACCTACGACCGCTGCGCCTGGGCCTGCGGTGTCGGGGGAGTGTTTCCCGCGAGACGCGCGGCGGCGTGCGCAGGGAGCTTGAGCTGCAGCTGGGTCGGGGTCATGGCGGGGCTGGGGGCAAAGCCAGGTTGCGGAGTGCCGTTGGGAACGGGGGTGCTCGGGAGGGCAATCTGGACCTGGCCAACAGTGGCCTGAGCTTGGGCCTGCGCGGCTTGCTGGAGGGCAAGCTGCTGCTTCATGGTCATGCTACGCTTCAGGGTGATGTACGCCTGGACGTTGTTGCCAAAACCATGCTGCTGGGCAAGCTGGAGGAGCTCGCGGCGCTGCTCGGGGGTCATGTTCTCGAGACCAGGAACGTCGGTACCGTTGCCGGCAGCGGCCTGGGCCTGCGCCGCAGCGGCGATGCGGGCGGCGGCGATGCGCTGCTGCTGGATCTGAGGGTCGACAGCACCGGCGGGAGTGGCCCCGGGAACGGGCACAAACGGCTTGCCGTTGACCATGAGGGTACCGTTGACAACCTGCGGCGAGCCCTGGCCAGCGGCGGCGGCGGCGGCAGCGGCAGCAAGTTGCTGCTGCTGTTGGGGAGTGAGCTGAACAGCAGGGGTGGGCGAGTTGGCGACGCCACTGGCAGCAGAAGTGGGGCGCTTGATCGGCTGCTGGGGACGGCCGTTCTGAGCGACACCGTTGGGCGGGTGCATCTGCGGGGTGCCAGGCGTTGCAACGACGCCGTTGCCGTTCTGCTGGGCCTGAGCAGCCTGAGCCTGGGCCTGCTGAGCTTGAGCCTGCTGGGCCTGCGCCTGTGCTGCCTGAGCTTGGACCTGCGCTTGGGCTTGGGCTTGCGCCTGAGCCTGGGCCTGAGCCTGCGCGGCCTGCTGCTGGGCCTGCTGGAACGCCTGTGCCTGCTGCTGCTGCTGCATGCGCGCCTGCTCCATGGCCTGCTGCTGAGCAAGAAGCTGGAAACGCTGGAGGTTCTCCATCTGCTGCTGCTGGAGCATCTGCTGCTGGAACTGGGCGAGCTGGTTGGCGGGGGGCGGCTTGATAAACTTTGGCGGCGGGGGAAGCTCGACGGGGGCATCGAGTTCGACAAGAGCCTGGGCCAGCGGGCTAGGGTCGGGGCAGAGCTTGAGCAGGTCGTCTTCCTGCAGAAGGGTGATGCGGTGGCGAATGTACTTGGTGTCATAGTCGTCGACAACAATACGGTCATCGTCGTTGAGCATGCCCATGCCGACACCGAGCGCGCCGCCGCGAGACGCATCATAGTGCATCGTCTCGTTCAGGCGTGCCCGCTTGGGGTCCCGTGCATCGTCGTCCTCGCTGCTCTCGTCGTCGTCGATAGAACGCGGGCGGCGGCGAGACGGACGGCCAGAGACATTGTCGGGGAAGAGCCACGAGCCAAGTCGCTCCGGCGACGACGGCATGGCGCCACGGCGGGGAATACGGACCGGCAACCGACGATCAAGCAGCACACGGCCGCCACGACCACGACGAAGACGGAAGCCCACTGGCTGAGCAAACCGCTTGTCGTCGTCCTCGTCCATCTCGTCGGAACGGTAGTGGGGATCCAACACACCGATCGGGCGGAAGCCCTGGTTGGCGTGCGAGGAGGGAAGGGGCTGGTAGGACGAATCGGTATAGTCCTCCCACTGCGCATCGACCGTCTTGCGACGGGCCAGCTCCTCGTCGAGACGAGCATGCAGCAGCTGCAAGCGCTCGCGAATCGCGTCCGGAGCCATAGACTTGCCTGGGTTGACGAGACGCTCTGTTGTGCGGGAGGGTTCGACCACACGCTCGCGGCGTTCTTCCTTGTCCTTTTCGGGGACCTGGCGCTGCTTGCGGGGGACATTGTTGTTGTTGGAGGTGGTGAGGGGGGATTGTGTCGAGGATGCTGCTGCGGCCGCAGCCGCGGACGCACCGGTTTGTCGACCAGTGATAATCTCTTCTTCTTCTCGAGTGATACCAAGTGACGGCCAGCGACGCTTTGTCTCGAACAGCTTCCACTTTGCCTCCCAGACATCCTTTTCCGCAGTATACAGCTGCTTCTTTTCTGTTTCTCGGCGGAGAACCAGAGTAGCAAGCTCGTGGGCGCGGCGAAGCTCGTACTGGAGCTTCTGGAACTGGTCGACGGAAAAGTTGTCGGTACGACGCGTCTTGCGGGCAACACGAACATCACGGCGACGGAAACACACATAGGGGTCGCCGTCGTTGGTCTCGTCATAGTTGAGAGCGGGAAGAATCGACTTGCCCTGGCGACGCTCGCGGCGGCTCTTCCAGTGGGGGTACACTGACCGAGCCATGCGGGCGAGCACGCGGGACTCTGGGAGCGACTTGGGGACCTCGTTGCTGGGGTAAAACGACGAGGCCATGGGGGAGGAGAACAGGGGCTCGACCTGGCAGAAGACGGGCATGAGGGAGAGGTTGGTGTGGAGCATCGGGACCGTGTCTTCAGTGTGCTTCTCGAGGACACCCATAATGTACTCGAAAGTGTCTTCGGAGATGAAGATGGCAGACGGAACTTCAGGCTTCTCCTTTTCCTTGCCCTTTGTCCTGCGCTCGTTGCGGCCGTTGACGGGAGAAGTGGGAGTAGCAGCAGAGCCACGGTCACCGCTCGCGCCCTCAGCCTTTGCGTTGAACGCAGTGAGCCATGTCACGTCCTCGTCGTCCATGCAGTAGCCCAGACCACCGATACCGCCACACGACTCTTCGACAGTGTCGCTGAATCGAATGTAGTTGGTGGGCTCGACCCACTTGTGGGCCTGGTAGAGCTTTACATAGTTTGTGTTGTCGACAAGACCCGTGGCGTCGGGGGTGGGAATGTGGTATGCGAGCTGCACACCAGGACCAGCGGTGGGACCAGTCGGGGGAGCTTCCGGCTTGACCGAGCTAGCACGAGACTGGCTCGGGCTCGATGCCTTTGTCGCATCCCGCGAATGGAGTAACGAAGCCGACGAGAGAGCGGCCTGAAGATGGTGCTCCTAGAAAATGTTAGTATACAAGAGGCCACGTTTTGCCACACTGGAATGGATGGATTGACTGGATGCGGAAATAAAGGGGAGGAAAAGGAAGGCTGGGAGGCCAAACAGTGCCAGTCGACGTGGAGCTGTAACAATGCAAGGCACTAGACCCAAGGAAAAAGAGAGACCACTCGCCTGGGTGGCAAAGGGTAGGTGGGACCCTATGCTGGGTGGGAAAATG
Source organism: Apiotrichum gracile (assembly GCA_001600335.1). Classification (NCBI taxonomy): domain Eukaryota; kingdom Fungi; phylum Basidiomycota; class Tremellomycetes; order Trichosporonales; family Trichosporonaceae; genus Apiotrichum; species Apiotrichum gracile. The sequence goes on along the minus strand of BCJO01000002.1, from coordinate 4,445,885 downwards.
AGGTGCTTCCCAGCCAGGCGAGTTGGTCTGCATACGAGAGGACATATGCATGCAGTACGCTTGGATGCATGGTCGTGTGCGGGAGAGTGTGTGTGCGTGCGCGTATGCATTACGGCGGTGACGGCGTCGGACAACACTGCCAGCCACTGCCCAAAGCATAGCGGTGCACAGCACAATGATGCACAGGGATGTGTTGATGGGCCACGGGGGTCGGGTGACCTGCGAGAACGCCCCTTTCCTTTTCAGGTGGAGCTTGAAAAAACAGCGGTTCCCACGGTCTGACCGACCGACTTTGAACGCATTTTTGATGGCAAAGTCGCTATGCATGGTGGCATGCATGCATAGCAAAAGATGTAGAGGGGATGCAGTACTCACGAGAAGCTCGCCGGTCTCGACACCTTTGGCGCCGACGTGTTGGTTCTTGTTGGCCGGATCGGAAGCAGAGTCGGCGTTCCACACAATCGTCTCTGCCAGAGAAGAGTCGACCTTGTCCGATCCCCTATAGACTAGGAGTTTGGTTTTGTTGGAGACGCGCGATGCCCTCCTCGAGGAGGCCACCATTCTTGCGGTCGTCATGCACGGCGGTGGGGGTGGTTGTGGTGGTGAGGGCCGCAGTGAAGCGGTCTCGGAGGTGTTTGGATGTCGTCTGGAGCGGGCTCGACAGCGACAGTAGCGGCGGGGCCCGCCCGGGGGGGGGGGGGGGGGGGCGGGGGGGGGGGGGGGGAAAGGGGGGTGGGTAAGCGTGCGTGTAAGCAGGGGCGTGACGGCGACACTTTGACAAGCTGAGCAAGCCGAGTGGCCACTGTAGACTATGGCAAGCTTTGGCTGGACACGTAGTCGTCTGGGCTCAAAAACTTCATTTTGCTCCCGTTTCCCACTCGCTTGCTCATTGGTCGACTCGGCTTCGGGATCTCACCCGACCCGGGGTTACTCGGAATTACTCTTGTGGCAAATATGAGTGGGTTGACGGGACCAATTTCAAGACTGACCGAGTGGCAAAAGTAGCAAGAGTGGCAAACTGACTCCACTCTGGCTCCACTCTGGCTGGGTGGGTGGCAAATTCAACAGCCACAACCACCGCGGCCCTGACAATGATGCACCCCTCGAGACCACCGCTCCTGCTCTTGTAATATTCTACGGAAACAGCTGCAGTATCTCCAGCACTGCGCGCGCTCGTCTATGATCAATGCAATGCAACACCTGTGGAGTCAGTCGGGTTCTTGCGGGTCCGCCTCGCTTAGCTTCGGCTGGGCGGAAGGGGCCGCCACGCACAATGAGTCTATGTATGAACTGCTGTCAGCTGGAACGGCCATTGTGCCACTCACAGTCGTATCGGTAAGAGTGACGGGTATCTCTGCCACTGTCGCCTGGTCCTGGTGTGGCTTGTCGCCTCCCGCTCCAAAGTGGTAGCCCACGCCCTGGCTACCACTTTGACCGCTTCTGCCACCCCTTGCCGCGGCCGTTGTGCATGCGCTTGCCCTGGAGGTCCTCGAACTTGCGCTTGGCGTAGCTGCCGAGCTGGTCGTCGGCGATGATGCCTGCCACAATCTCGCCGGCGCGGTACTTGCGCTCCTTGCGCACGGTCGTGTCCTGGAGGTGACGCGGGGCGTCGACGACTGTGCCGATCTGCTGTCAGCAAACATGCGCACTAGCGTTGCCTACCTGGAAGCGCTCGGGAACCTTGCCCGCGCGGTTGCCGCCCTTCATGAAGCGCTTCGGGTCGAGGGTATTGCTGAGTGCCAGCGCCTGGTAGTCGCGCTTCATCTGCGCGAGGTCGTCGGAGCGCGCCGACGGGATGGTCGCCCACAACTCGGACGCCGACGCCTTCTTCGGCTGCTGCGGGGAGTCAGTACATCTGATGCCAGTGCTGTCGTTCCACAGCGACACTCACAGCAAGCTTCTCCCGCTTGCTCAGGGCCCGCTGGTAGGCGCCCCTGTCGAGCTCCGGTGCGCCCTCCTTGGGCTCGTCTCGTGCGCCCGCGGCGCCTGTCCGCGCAGTGCCGTCCTCGTCGTAGGAGAGGATCTGGGGCGGCAGCGAGCCGACAGCGAGGTCCGGGATGGGTCTGGGTGTGAGCTTGGGTTAAGGAAGACGGCACTGGGACTGGAATAGGCACATGCAGACGCTCTGCACTGCACTGGCATGGCACTGGCACCGGCACTGCACTTGCACAGTTGCAGTCCACTGGCACCGGCTCAGTCCCCGCGGTGACTTACGCTTCCTTTGGCGCATCCGCGTCAAAGCGCAGCTGGCCCTCCTCATCTTCTCCCAGTGCGCCGGCGAAAATGGATTTCGTCTTGCCGGTCTCGGTCTTGGCGGTACGCGCGGCCGCAGCGCGGGCAGCGGCGAGGTGGCGCTCGAGCTCGTCCTCGTCGTCGGAATCAGTCTCTGGCGAGGAGGAGTCATCGTCCGAGTCATCGTCCGAGTCATCGTCCGAGTCGTCCGAGTCATCCTCCGAGTCGTCAGAGTCGTCAGAATCTTCGGCCTCCGACCCAGAGGCAGAGGCAGCCTCGGCGCCAAGATCCCCCACGGCATCCTCGACCTCGCCCTCGTCCGTGTCGTGCCGCGCGCGGATCAGTGCCGCGTGCCGCTTACCCCGCGGCGTGGCCATGTCCTCCTCGTCGGAGAGGATCTCGATGGCCTCCTCGCGCGCGAGCTCGTCCGACGACTTGTGGTGCGAGTGGCGTGGGCCTGGCATTGAAGAGAGAGAGAAGGGAGGTAGAGATGGAAGGGATGAAGGTACGTGGGGAAGGTGACGACGGTGGGACGGTGAGATGGGAAGGTGTGGAGCAGGTGATCAGCAGTTTCTCAGTCCAGTTTCTCGCGTCGAGATATCCGGCCGTGGTGCGGGTCAACCTTGTGGTCGAGATACAGTGGGTAAAGCGATAGAACGAGTGTCGAGAGTGAACAGTGAACAGCGAACAGTGAACAACCGGTAGTGGGTAGTGGGTAGTGATGAGTGACGAAGGACTACGGAGGACTACGACAGCAACGACAGACGACGACGAAGACCAAGACGAAGAGAACGAGCAAGTGTGCCCAGACACCGATCCAGATCCCCAGCAACCGTCCCAGGCTGTCCCTAATTCTTCACATCATCGCCCAGCTGCCCAGTCGACTAGGTCCACCCGCACTAGAATCTAATGTACATGCGAGCGGAGATCAAATCTTGTCCGTGAACAAGCTAACAGGTTAGGTAATACCGCGTGGCGGAATATTTTCCACACTAGGGCCCAGGGTTCAGACATTATCCGATATCGGGAACCGGCTTCTGGATTCTGGGTCTGTGCCTGGCTCGACGCTCGGCGACCTTGTCCGGCGACCTCCATTCGATGGCGTCAGGAAATCGCAGTCGAATGGCGCAATCGCGATGCGAGCGAAAGCAAGCATGACAAAAGTCAAGATGCGGTGGGCTCGACAATTCTGATCCTCTTCAACCTCGGCCTCCTCATCGACCCAGAGCCTCAGCACGACCAAGATGCCGCACGCCGACTCCTCCCTCGTCCCCGCGGAAATCACGACGTTCGTCCCACCCCTCTCTCCCTCCCACGCGACTGCGGACTGACGACCAGAAAAGCAGAGCTGTACGAGCACCTGCACGCGCAGCTCGACGCGCTCCTGGAGCCGTACTGGATCAGCGCGCTGTCGCAGACCGCGTCCCTGCTGTACCACAGCTACGCGGGGTGCGAGCTGTACGGCACACGAGACGGGCCCGTGGTAAACTGGGTCGGGTTCTACTTCCGCGAACAGGAGGGCGACCTGCTGCTGGGGCCGTTCCATGGCCGCCCGGCGTGTTCTGTGATCAAGGCCAAGGAGGGACGGGGGGTTTGTGCCGACGCTTTCGTGCGGCAGGAGGGGGTGGTGGTGCAGGATGTCGATGCTTATCCGGGGCATATTGGTGAGTTCTAATGCTGGTGTGATGCTGACTCCAGCATGCGACGGGGACACAAAGTCTGAGATCGTGCTGCCCCTCCGGATGCGCACGGCGAGTGGGAGCAAGGTCGTCGGCGTGCTCGACCTCGACTCGACACTGCTGGCCACGTTCGACCAGGACGACCTCGAGGGACTCGAGGGCGTCGTGCGCATCCTCGAGGAGAAGTGTGTCTGGCCTTTTGCATAGGTGATTCGTTCAATGTACGCATATACTCTCTCCTGTTATCCTCTGTTCATGAGGGGCACCGTGGCGTCAGTCCAGTTAGTCACCATTGGCGTCGTTGACTTCCTGATACATCCATATCACTCCCAAATAATACAATGCCATGCTGGGTATCCTCCTTGCTCAAATACCGACCCTCTGGCGCTCCAGCACACTCTTCTGCGACGAATCGCGCGACACGCGCCTGCTGGGTCAGTGAGGTTTCCATCGTTCACCCACCAGTAGTACTCGAGCACGTCGTGCGCCGCGAGCTGCTGCAGGAAGCCCTCGTCGTGCGTGATGACGATGAGCTGGAAGTTGGACTGGCGGCGGCGCTCGCGGATGATCCTGCTGTCAGCTGGTGCGAAGTGGAGTAAGCTCACTCGGCAAGCGACTCGGCGAGCGCGTTGATATTCTCCTGGTCGAGGTTGGTCGTCGGCTCGTCGAGCGCGAGCACGCCGCAGCCCTGTCCGAAGCTCTCGGCCAGGGCGAGACGGATAATGATAGACGCGAGCACCTTCTGTCCCGCCGAGCAGCGGCCGCGCATGTCCAGCTCTACGTCGTTCTTCACCATCACCACGCGGTAGTTGTACGTCTTGCGCGCGGCCGTGCTCGCCTCGTCGTGGTCGGACACGATGCGCACTGTGTCAATGTCTGGTGTCAGATAAACCCCCAAAAATATCTCACCGGTGCCCTGGTACGTCTTGCTCCAGAGGTGTCCGATCGTGTCGTTGATCTCCTCCATCTTGATCGCGTGGTAGCGCAGAATGGCGCTGAGAGTTAGAGTGACAACAAAGACGATAACTCACTTGTCCAGCGCCTTGCCGTACTTTTCCAGGTCATTGTTTGCGACCTCGCCCGTCTGCCGTCAGCCACGTTGGGACATATTCTCACCTTGGTCTTGATGAGCTGCTCGCGGAACTGCTTGTCGATGTCCTTGTACTCGACCTTGAGCGTGCGCTCCTTCGTCTTGCGGTCCTCGGACATTTGCAGCAGCACGCCGCTGGCGACTTGCCACTGTCTGTCAGCTAGGCACACTGTTCCCAGCTCACCTGGCTCGACACACTCGTCTCCTCTTCCATGTTCTTCTTGTACACGGAGTTGAACTCTGTGCGGGCCTTGTGCGCCGAGTCGAGGTCGAGCTCGTTCAGCTCCGTCTCGACCTTTGTGATCTCGCGCAGCTCCTCGCGGTAGTCGAGGTTGTTGCGGATGTTCTTGCGCGTCACCTGCGCCTGCGAGATCTGGTCCTGGATCTCGCTCAGCTCGCCGTCAATCTTGTTCCGCTGCGTCTGGAGGTTGGTGATCTCGCGCCGGATGTCGGCGAGGTGCGTGTCGTTTTCGCGCATCTTGCGGTCGTTGCCCTCGGTCACGTAGTTTTGGCACGCAGTGTGCTGGCTCTGCACCTGCCCCAGGCTCTGGCGGTAGAGGTCCACCTGGTGCGACGCCTCGGACTCGGCAGTCTGCCGCTCGACGCGGTAGCGATCGATAGACTCGTTCTTCTCCCGCCACGGTGCTACTGCTGCGGCAGCCTTGGCATCGAGTTCCTTCAACTCGCGCTGGAGGACGACAACCTGCTCCTGCTGCTCCCTGAGCGCTGCCTCGTCCATGCGGCGCTTCTCTTGCCTGGTGCGCAGCTCGCTCAGGCGCAGCGTCTTGCGGCTCAGCTCGTCACTGAGACTCCGCAGGGTGTTGACCTTGAGCTCCTTCTCCGACGACAGTTGGTGCTGCTCGCGTTGAAGGTTTTTGCTGAGAGTTAGACTGACCTGATTTTAAACTCACATGTCAGTCGAGATCTGGTCCGCCTCGGCCTGCACCTCCTCGACGGTCTTGAGCGAGCCCGTAGACTGGAGGTCGCGCTCGAGACGCTGAATGTCCGACTTGAGGTCCTTGACGTCGCCAACCGTGCGCGAGATGATCGCCGCCGCGCTCTTGAGCGTCTGCAGGTCGCGAGTGGCAATCTGTGCGGTCTGCACCTTGTTTTTGGACTGAGAGTTAGCGTTGTCGAACGTCAGCAACTCACGCTCTCGACCTCCTCCTGCGCCTCGTCGAGCTTTGCCGAGTCCGCCGCGAGCTGCCGCTCGAGCTCGGGGATCTCTCGGTCCTTGAGCGTCTTGGCGATCTCGACCGAGGGAACGACAGCACGCAGCTTGTCGAGCTCAGCCTGCCACTGCTCGAGCTCCTCCTGCAGCTCAGAGACGTCGTCGTTTGAGCATCGCTCAATGCGCGTGTTGATCTGCTGTCAGAAAAGAAGGAGGAAGACACTCACGTATGCCTCAAAGTTGGTCTTCTCGTTGGCGTGGATCGCACGGTCGCATCCAATGCACTTCTTCTTCGAGCGGCCCATGTCGAGCACCTTCCGGTAGAACTTCATCGTGTTGCCCTTGTCGTTGATTTCGCTGAGGGTTAGATTAAGATCGGGACGAAGTAAACCCACTCATTGCGGACGTTGACCTCAGTCTGGGCCTCAGCAATGGCTTCCTCCACCGAGGTCTTCCCGCTCTCCTCGAGAGCATCAGCGATGCTGCTCTCAAGACCTGTGTGTCAGTTTTTGGAGAGCGATGCCAACTCACGACCAAGCTCCTCCTTCTTTGCACGGAGGCTCTGCTTGGCGATCTGAACCTGGGTCTGCAGCTGCGACAGGGTGCGGTTGCTGTGCGCCGCTGCCATCTCCGCCTCCTGGAGCTCGCGGTCCTTGCGCCTAATGTCAGAAACGCTAGTCATTAGTGACTCACCCGACGGCATGCGTGACAGTCTCCTCCATGGTCTCCGTCACGATATCGCTGCCGACAAGCTCCTTGAACCGCACGGCGTGGCTCTGGACCCTGCCTGTCAGTTATGCTAATGACGTTAACTCACGAGGCACTCATCTGTGCCATCTTGGACTCGAGCTCGGAGCGCTTGATGGACAGCTGCGCGCGCGAGTCGGCCTGGCGGTTGAGAATTGACAGGTCGGCATTGATCTTGTCGCGGTCCGCCTCCTTCTGGCGGATAGCGGCCTGGCGCTCGCGCACCTGCTCGTCGTACTTTGAGTTCTGGATCTCTTCGTCGAGGCGGTCCCGGCGTCCTTCAGAGACCGCAATGTCGTTCTCGACCACGCTAATGTCCGCCTCGACAGAGCTGACAGACTCGAAGTTGGCCTCCTTGGCACGGATGGCGGCGTTAAGAGAGGTCTGGCGGGTCAGCATACAGGCGTGTATGATCACTACCCACAATCTGATCCTGCTTGCTCTGCTTCGTAGCGACCGCAGTGGTCTTGGCGCTCGAGAGAAGGTCAAGCTCGGCCTGCAGTTGGCGCTCCTTGCGGGCACCGTCGGCCTGCAAACGCTTCAGATCCATCTCGGCCTTGCGCACGAGCTCGTGCAGGCGGTCCATGAACTCTTCAATCTTCTGCTCCTCGAGCGGACTGTAGTCGTAGCCTGAGTAGTTTTGCGCCTTTGCCACATCGCGGATAGCTGCCTCGCGTTCTTTGACGTTGCGTTCGTAGATCTGAATGTCAGGTTTCGGCAAGGTCTGTCACCTACCTTGCGATTGTTCACAAGCGCGCCCTGTGTGCTGAGAAGATTGCGCTCGCGGCGGCGGTGGTCCTCGATGGCGAGGTCCTCGTTCTTCCGGTCCTCGACCTTGCGGTCACGCTTGGCCTCGATGGACTTTACGTGGTCGTCAAAGTTCTGGAACTGGTGGAGAAGGTCCTCGGTGCTATCTGAGAGGTCAGATCCTGCAGATGCGATACCTCACCCTTCAGCTCGGTCATGCCAATCTTCATGCGGTCCTTGTTCTTCTTGAGCATCTCGAGGCGTCCGGTGAGGGTCTCGACGCGCTCAAAGATCGTGTTAAAGCTCGTCGCCTGCTGGTAGTGCATCATGTTCTGCTCCTTGAGCTCGTCGAGGCGTTCTTTGAGCATGTCGATCTCTGTGACCTTTGCGTTCTCCTTGCGGATCGTCTCGTCGAGCTCCTTGCGCATCTGGTTGTCAGCTCAACATAGTCGCCACAACTGACCCGCTCCGCCTTGTCCTTGTCCGCCTTGAGGAACTTGAGCCGCTCCTTGTCGACCTTGAGCTCGCTCACGCGCTCCTTGCGAATAAGCTTGATGTTGTCCAGCGCCTTGGTATATCTTGCGTCAGCTTGAACGCAGTAGTCACTCACTTTGTGGCCTCGAAAATGTCGTCAAACTTCTTCTTGAGCGCGGCAGGCTCCGAGAGGGGCCAGTTCGAGTCCTCCTGGTGGCAGAAGATGACGTTCTCGAGGATCGCCTTGGACACGCCGAGGAGCAGGGGCACCTCCTCGTCCATTTCCGAGCACTTTGTCGAAATCGTGTTGCGCTTGGGTCAGAGCTGCCGTGTACAGTACCCACCTTGCCGTCCCCGCCCTCCAGGTCCGTCTTGGCCAGCAGCCCCTCGAGCGTCTTCATCGACAGCTTGCCCGACTTTTGCGTCGTAACCTGCAGACTGCGCGTCGCCGTCATACGCTGCCGGTTCACGTTCCAGAACCGCAGGCGGACCTGCGCCTTGACTTCCTTTTCGTTCGCCATCTGGTGTCAGCTCAGCGCCGCTTCTCCAGCTCACCTTGGGGTCATGCACGAACGCGCCACCCTTGGTGTTTGGCGGCAGGTCGCCGGTCGTCGCATACTTGAGACACTCGATGATTGTCTGCGATTAGCTCGTCACGCGATTCTGAGCTCACAGTCTTGCCGCTACCGTTGTGCCCCACGATCACCGTCAGCGGCGAGTAGAACTCGATGACCTGCACGCCCTTGTCGTCGAACGAGCGGATGCCGCGGATCGCGAGCTTGTTGAGCGCCGCCCTGGGTGTCAGTGAGAGAAGGCGGGCAAGGGGCCAGTGTGCGCGCGGAGCTGGCGGGGAAGACGTACATTGCTCAAAGGTCGGTGGAGGTTGGCTTGGCAGTGAGGTGGTGGTGAGGTGGTAGTGGTGAGGTGGTGAGATGGCGGAAAAGCTATCGCTATCGGCGTTCCTCGTGATCACTCTTGCCGTTGTCACTGTGCCGACGCGGTCAGAGATGAGGAGTGTAGACGTTGGAGGAAGACGGCAGCTCGCGGTCGATCCCGACGCGCTTGACCACCGTAATGACGCTCAGCAACACAGTCAACCGCATCACGTGACAATAACAAACGACGCTCCCCCAGGACTCGACCATGTGCCTGTTAACGTCGATGTCATGTCTCCGTCTTCTACTCCAACACTCCAACGCTTCATCTCCCACTATTCTAAACGATACAAACAATGGAGGATACAGGCATATTTTCGCTCCCCTACGAGCTGTACGTGCACACAGAGACGCGGCTGACGGCAGACAAGTCCAGGTGCTCTGGAACCTTGGGCTCAAGGACCTCCTTAGCGCCTCCGGCACCTGTCGCCGCCTGCATGGTGCCGCGCAGGCTCCCGTCCTCTGGCTCCGGCTGCTGGACGAGCGGGGACTAAAGCTTGATCCTGTTTTGCGGAGGCGGCTCGTGGCGGTCCGCTCGCCGCCGGGACGGTTCGACGGGCGCGACTGGTGTCGCGGCAGCGTCGAAGAGCCGTGGTCCCTGTGGAGCCTCCCGGGGATGGCGAGGCGGTACGTCGAGGGACTCCTGTGGAAGGAGGAGATTGCGATAGTCGAGGAAGAGGAGGTGGGGGAGGACAAGATCCCCGTGCACTTCCCCACGCTCTACCGCTCGCGATGCTACATCGAGGACGAGATGCGCATGCTTGGCCCGCACCGCGCGTTCGACCCCGCGAACCCCGGCGACGACGACGACAATGCATCGATAGCGTCCACGACGCAGGAGGAGCTGTACCCGAACCACCTGTGGCTCCTCCCGCACGCCGCAAAGGTGTACACCACCTGCATCAAGGGCAGCTGGATGCTCTCGGGCTCGCGCGACCGCACCTTCAAGATCTGGCGCATGCCCGCGCTGCCCCTCGACGGGAGCCTGGTGGTGTACGGCCCGCAGGAGGTGTTCTCGCAGCACGCGCACGACGGCAGCGTGCTCTGCCTCGACTTTGAGGACCACGGCAGCACAGGGACGGTGATCACGGGCTCGAGCGACGGGACCGCCAAAGTCTGGGAAGTGGTGTGGGGACAAGGCGACGACGAGAGCTGGAGCGGCACGAGCGTCACCCTCACAGCGACAATTTCGCGGCACACCCGCGCCGTCGCCGGTGTGGGGCTCACGGACGAATATATTGTCACGAGCTCGCATGATGGCCACGTCCTCGGTGAGTTGTTATACCGGACTCGTCTAACTCGCAGTGCACGACCGCTCGCCCACCCCTCAGCTCATCCACGACATTCACGTCGACCTCTCGGGCACGGTCGGCGGCGCGCCCGCCGGCCTGGCACTGACGCCGCGCGGCGAGGTGCTGATCGCTGGGTTTGAGTGCGCGGTCCCCGTCGTCAACCTCTCCACGGGCAAGTTCAGGCTGATCATCAACGACCTCGAGAGCGTGACGAGCGTGGATGCCGCGGGGCGGTGGTTCGGCTTTGGCGGCAGTGCCAACCTCTACTCGCGCGTGGAGGATGTGGGCGACGCACTGGTCGACGAAAACGGACGCGATCTCGGCGTGCACGTCGTCTGGGCGGGCGGGCGAGACGCCACCGTCATCCGCGCCCTGCGCGTCGTGCCCGAGCTTGGCATCACGTACCTCGCCTCCCACGCCGGCCACGTCCAGCTCGTCGACTGGGAGGACACGCCGGAAAAGGCCTACCGCTTCACGAACGACCCGCCAATCTTCTCTCTCGACCGCGCGGGCATGTACATGGTGCTCGCGATGAACGACCGCGTGGGGGTCATCACGTACGGCGTGGGCAAGCCCTATGCTGCTCTCTTCGCCTAGGTAACTGCAGCTCGTCGTGAGTGGTATGCATGCTATGATTTTGTACATCTACTCGTCGTCCTTGTCCATGACGACCGCGTAGCGCTTGCCGCGGATGCCCCAGATTCCCCAATTTGTCTTGACGGCGACGCGCGGGTCCCACTCTGCGATTTCCCACTTGCGCGAGCCGAAGGGGTTCTGGCCGGGGGTGAGGATGAGCTCAAACTCGTCGGTGACGCCCTCGATCGGGGGGATGGGCTCGGTGGGGAGCGTCACGGTAGACGGGTACTCTGACGGGGCGTTGGGCGCGGCGGTCGGCGGCTGCGTGCCGTACAGCGCGGACACGTCGCGCGCGAGGTCGGTTGGCGAGAAGGCAGTGAAGAAGAGACCGCACTTTGTCTCCAGGATCTGCTTGAGCGCCTTGTGCCACGACGTCTGGGCCTGCACGAGGGGCGCGTCGCCCGGGTGGCGCGAGTCCTGCAGCGACTGGTCCGGGAAGCCGAGTCCGGGGGAGAAGGCAAAGAAAATGTCCTGGTACGGGTCAAACGGCCCAAACTGCGTGTGCACGTCCTCGTAGTTGCTCTGGATGGACACGAGCTTGACCTGCGGGGTGACCATGACGGTCGCGGTGGGCACGCCGTACTGGCTGCCCTCGGCGTCGAGCTTGGTGTGCTCGCGGCGCTCGCCCTCCATGAGGGGCACGCCGACCTCGGGGCCAATAAAGTAAATGTTGAACTGGGTCGTGGGGAAGAGATGCGAGATCTGGAGCCAGAGCTCGGCGGGGAGCGTCGACTCGGCACGCGCGCCGAGGAGGAAGATGCGCACGGGCGGGCCGGGGCGGACGTCGGCGGCCGTCTCGATGGTCGTCCCCGCCGGCGGGTGGATGGTCGTGTGCAGCGCCGCGAGCGTACGGCGGCCCTCGGCAGTCACGCGGCCGTTGGACACCTGGAACGGTCCGAACTGGTGCAGCACCGCCAGCACGGAAATAGGGTACGTCATGGCCTTTGAGACGTGGCGGATCGCGCGGGGCGAGTTGATGGACACGAACCCGCGCGTGAAGAAGAACGAGTCCCACGTCGCGAGCGAGACGGCCTGCTCGTACGGCTGCGCTCCTGTTTGTCAGCTCCAGCTTCCGGGCGTGCTCACCAGGCATGTTCTCAAACTCGGTCAGGCGGCGGCCAGAGCGCATGTCGTGGTCGTCCTCGTTCACCTCGCGGAGACGCGGGCACGACTCGGCATGGTGCTCGACCTTGCCCTCCTCCCAGCGCTGCTCGGTCGCGTGTGTCGGGAACCCGCAGTCGGGGCACTCGAACCGCACCGCCTTCTTCTCGTGGTACTTTTCATACGACACGGGGCACAGCGCGTACGTCTCGATGCGCTTGCCCTTTTCGCGCATGTCGGCAAACGGCGACTGCGACAGGGGGTGGAACAGGTCTTCCTGCGAGAGAATCGGCGCCTTGGCCTCGGTCGCGTCCGACTTCCACGCCGGCGCGGCCTTCTTCCCGAACAGCCCCGAGAAGAACGGCCTGGTGGAGGTCGCAGTGGCCGACAGGCGCGGCATGGTCGTTGTGGGGAGCACGGCGGCGCGCACACCCATGGGGCGCGCGCGCATGAGCATGCGTCCGCTGGCTTGGCGCATGATGTTTTGTGTAGACGGAGTGGGTGGAGAGCAGTCGACGTAAGGTCGTCGATGGAGCAATACGGGCTCGGAGGCCGATACGAAATGTCAACTTATTCGGAGACGAAAATCTCATGGAACTCATGCGATAATCGCGTGTGGCCCATGCGAAAGAAGTTTCTACCGTGGGAAACCCATTGTTGTGTCCGATTTGTGATGGCCAGAAAGATGGTAAACCTTAAACCTACAACCGGCTACGGCTCGTACGGCTGACTTGGATCTGTCCGCCCGACCACTGTTGCCGTCGTACAAACACCCATGGGCTCGACAACAGACATAGACCTCGGTCTCGGTCTCCCCTCTACGCTCTCGCTCGGCTCGCCGTTCCACACGCCGACCGCCAAGCGCGTTGCCTCGAATCTCCGCATCGACGGGACGGTGACGCCGCCGTTCTCAACGCCGCGCCGACGACCGCGCGGCCCGAGTCTGCTCGCCACCTCGCCGGGGGGCGGGCACAAGCGCAACTTGTCTATCGGGGACGTGTTTGCCCGCATGACTGCTGTCGCTGCCGCTGCTGCTGCTGCCGAAGCTGCTGAGGGCACCGAAGTGGAGGCTACCGGCACTCGGGACGACCTGCATGTGGTCGGATTCGGGGATCTGCCTGCTGAGGTGAGTGCGATGCGCCACGAGACTGCGGCCGGAGAACACAGACCCAAAGCGCGGCGTAGTGGCGAGCGGCGTAGTACCTGGCCCTTTGACGTTGTGCAGACCTTCACAGGTTCCAATGTTTGGTTTCGCGCAGGGTCTGAATGCGCTCGGGCCGCCAAACCCTCCCAACCGGAACCAGACTGACTCCAGCTTATCCAATATATCCACCTGCTCGCCGACAACCCGTCGCTCCCGCTCGTGTCGAATTATGTGCGGCACGCCGTGCGGGGATCCAAAACCAGCATTGCCCGCTACATGCTGTACCAGTACCGCCCGCTGGGTGCGCGGAATATCCTCACTGTGGCGCTCAAGCGGCCGATCGTCGACCTGGGGGTGTGCGAGGAGATGATCCGGCTCTGGGATCAGGAGCGGGGATACGTGCGCCCGCGGCTTAGTTTGTCACCGGGTTCCCCGCCATCGACACCGAGTAAGCAGCGCACCACCGCCCCGCCTCTGGAAGTCACCCAGCTGCCGCGGCGTCTCTTCCGCCCCCGCCCCGCCGACGGCGCTCCGGCCATCGACCCCCTCATCCGCTGGCTCTTCACACACTGGGACTTTAACCTCAAGGGCATGGCGGGGCACTACCCCCTCGCGCGCTCGGTGATCAACCAGAACTACGACCTGGTCGAGTTCCTGCTCCGCCGCGGCGCCAACCCCAACCGCAAGGACGCATTCGCACTCACGGCCGCGATCGAGAAGAAGGACCTGCGCATGGTCAAGCTCCTCGTCGAGCCGTTCAGCGAGAGTGTCGCCGAGTCGCCGGCCGGCAAGCGGAGGAAATACAACGACCGCGTGGTCATCCTCCAGACACACGTCCAGCACGCGCTCAAGCACGGCACGCCCGAGATTGTCGACTATTTCGTGCATGAGAAGGGTGAGTCCCCGTCCCACTCGGCGCTGATAACAGGCGCGACACCAAACCTCAACGACATCATGGCCATGGGCGACGCCAAGCGCCGTCGCGAGAGCTAGACCCCATCACGCTATTACGCTATCATCACAACAAAGCACACACGCACAATCATCCCGGGCGGTCGGAGCATGTCCGCCCCCATCGGCATTGCCCACATGGTCCAATTCCACATCATCCCATCACGGCCCTGCATACATGCATACTACGACGCTTCCTCGGCCGCGGACTGGCGCTAGCGCTAGCGGCGTAGCGGCGCCGACCCTCACAGTCAGAGTTTAGAAGGTTAGACAACGCTAGAGAGTTTAGTAGAGTTTTTTCTGGCCCTGTGCTGTTTGTTTTACCCTTTTGGTCTCTGTTCGGCATCATCTCTGGCATTCCTGGCATTCCTGGCATTTTTATCACCATCTTTTTAATGTATTATTTCTGCTTCACGCGTCCTGGACTACTCTCTACTCTTCTGACTGACCCGAGACATGGGGTTTTGCCGAGCTGGTCTCACCAAAACACCGTTCTTTGCCGTCGCTTGTTAGACGTCTCTATTCTTGCTCACTCGGTGCAGGCATGGCGCATGTCATAATAGAGTACAAAATACAGATTAGATCCGGTACAGCAGCCCCGATGCAATTAGATGGTGGCAAGCAAGCGGATTAAGGAGTGTGGTCGGGGTGAATGTAATGGTTATTGCTGCTGGATGAAGATGTGAAGGCGGAAATAAAGATAGTCAAGACAGACGGTGCGCAAGATGGGTATCGACAAGAGATCCCAAAGGTGTGGACAAGAATGCGCTGCCTCGGGAGGCACACTCCCGCTCTAATACCAGTCTACGGCTCATTGCCGAGGTCGCAGCAGCTCGCTGCACGCTGCGCTCGCGCTTAACGCGTCAAATCCGCAATCGTCTTCTCGCTCTCGCCGTTGGCGACGCGCTCGAGGACGCGCAGCCACATGGCGTGCACGACGTCGGTCTGGAACTTTGTGACCGCCGCGCCGTCGCAGTACGACGAGGTCATGCGGATGCCGCCCTCGTGGCCGATAAAGTTGACATAGTAGACGGGGCCGAGCGGGGACGCGGTCTGCGCCCAGATCCAGTCGAGCGCCTCCTCGGGGAGCGAAGTGGTGCCGATATTGAACGTTGCCATGGACGTGCGGAAGGGCGTGAGCGAGGTCGCGCGCTCGACAAAGTACTTTTCCCAGCCGGTCGGGGTGCGCGGGTCAAAGTCGGGCGAGCTCTGGTCGACCTCTGGGTCGGGGATGCCCGAGAGCACGCCGACGGTCATGCGGCCGTCGGCAATGGAGCGCGTGGATGTGATCGAGTGCGCAATGTCGCCTGTGAGGTTCCACCAGCGCTCATTGCCGGTCAAACTCAGCTCGCACTCGACGACAGAGTTGTACACGCCCGACACGAATGCGTGGCCGAGCTTGGGCTGGCGCTCGTCGATCACCGTGCCGGCGACCGCAAAGAATGGCGAGGGCGATGTCGGGCCGTACACACGCCACATGGCCGCCATGTACGCCGTCTTGAGCATCGAGTGCAGGTTGTTGACGCCGCGATACTTTGCCTGCAGTTTGAGCTGCTGGACCGTGCTCTCAGGCAGCGCCGACCACGAAATGTTCCAACCGCAAGTGAGTGGCGATCGTGTGACGGTTGCTCCGGGCCATGGGTCCTCCTTGACGAGCTTCTTCTGGATGACCTTTGGCAGCTTGGGCAGCACCAGCTCGCGGAACACCATGGGGGCGAGATAGCGTGCCGAGGGCTTGATCTTGACCGTGTCGTCGAAGCGCGTAGGCGTCTCGAATGGTTCGGGCACCAGAGCCTCGATACTCCTCATCGTCAGGGCGTGCAGCAGCCTCAAGGCGCCACGGCTGTCGACAATACAGTGGTTGAACGCGGCGACGAGGTACGAGCGCGTGCACCCCTCCGGCCCAGTTAACAACCGGACCGACCAGAACGGCTGTCTCCTGTCGGCAAAGTTGAGCGACTCGAACCCGTCAATCTCGTGACGGAGAATCGTCGCCATCTCCTCGCCGTGGTCAAAGGGCATGGGGATAAAGGTGCCTTCGCTCATGATCGCTTCAGGGCCGTACGGGCCGTCTCCTGGCTCAAACGACGGGTGGTTGGTGTAGGTGTCCACGGGGCGTGCGTACAGCCGGGGTACCCGGACTTGGAGCTCCACGACCCGCTTCTCGAAGAAGGCCCGCGTGGGGATGTACTCTGCAGGATACGGCAGGACATGGACGATCGCCTGCGGCCGCCCAATGTTCTGGCGCACGAGCTGATACCGTTCATGATTTGTCACTGGCGCGTTAGCGGACTTGGATCCCTGCATGGCGTTGATGCTCTCAATGTCTCGCCTTCGCCACCCGGCTGTTATCGCCATGGGGTAGCCGGCTATATTCTGATCCTAATCTTGAACTCACTGGGTCGGATCATCTGGCCGCGCTCGTTCATGTAGTCTGTCCGTGTGGGGTTGAGCTTGTGCTGCTTCTTGCTGCCTCGGGACGACTTGCCCGTGATCGAGCCCGACTGGGACGACGTGTTGGTGGCGGTGCGCACTGGCGGATTGTGCTCGGCGAAATGGGCCATCATCTGCTTTCGCCCCGAGCCGTTTGTGAAAATGTTGCCGGCCGAGGGGCCGTGGTCGGTCGAGCTCTCGTGCGTGCTGCTCGCGGCGCTGTCGGAGCGCATGCTCATTGTCGCATGGTGCCCGTTGCCGTTGCCGCTGTGGCCATTGTGCTCGCTCGAGCCGTGTGTGCCGGAACTGCTCGTGCCGCGGGTGTTGGTCATCCGCAAGCCGTGGGTGCGGCTGACGCTCTTGATCGCCGGGGCGTCCTGCGACGCCGACATGGACGACGAGCGCGGCGGCGGCGGCGACGGGAGAGCCTTGTCGGTGCCCGACATGGGTGTGCGTCCGGTGAGTGGGAAGGGAAAGTAGGAGGAGAAGGAAAAAAGTTGGTTAACAGGACAGGAAGTTGTGGGGTTCAGTCTAGTGAGTGGATTGTTATTGGTAGATAGTGGGTGTTGCGGAGAACGAGATGGTGGCCACCGCGGTCGCTGTTGATGCTGCCGTTGTCGTTGTCGTGGATGCGGACAATAAGGTTGAATGGATGTGGATGGAATCAAGTTGCGAGTGGTTATTCTTGCCGGGCAGTCGAATGGGGGGCGGGCAGAGTGTGGTAGCAGCGAGTAACCAGCCAGGGGTCGGGGTGCGCCGTGATGCAGCGAGAACCAGCGGGGGTAAGGTACGCAGGCTATAACGTTAATGGATGCATGGCAACTGGAGTGGCAGTGAAGGTCGGCATGGGGGCGACCGCAGCCAGGCAGCCAGGCCGCGACTGCAGCAGCCGGTGCAAGCGGGCTATGCGCTATGCGGGCTAGTTGCACTAAGACCCAGGCCACCGAGTGCCCATCTCCCAGGCTCTGTCCTAATGTTGACGACTCCTGATCCGGCCAGGTTTAAGGTTTTACTGCTGGGACCTGGTTTAAAAAGTATATACTGACTGGCACAAAATATAAAACCACCTGCCAGCCCCCAGACTCGAGAAGATTGGGAACGACCCTGCAACACGAGCTTCTGGGGTTTCAATGTGGCATGCTCGCGCTCAGGCGCTTGTCGGCGCCGCCATGGGCAGGATATTGTGGGAAAGACGAAGTCGGGGCCGCCGATTAATTGTGATGGAAGGGTTAAACGGGGTGGCCGCAGAGCGCAGAGAGAGCACAGAGCAGAGCGAGGCAGGCATTC
Organism: Apiotrichum gracile; assembly: GCA_001600335.1. NCBI lineage: Eukaryota > Fungi > Basidiomycota > Tremellomycetes > Trichosporonales > Trichosporonaceae > Apiotrichum > Apiotrichum gracile. The sequence continues at coordinate 4,427,966 of BCJO01000002.1, read as the reverse complement.
CACGAGCATGAGCAGGAACACATAAGCCATAAAGCAATTATTGTATACAACCCGCCAATCCATCCGTGATAATAAATTTCAGGCACCAAAGACGCCGAAAAAGTCTCTGCCCCTCTTCTCTCTTGTTCTTCCATCCTCTGGCCCTGATCCGCCCGCATGATTCGCATGATTCACATGATTCGCATGATTCTCAAGATCTCACTCCTCGTCCCTCTGCCTCCGACCTTCAGCCCCATCCTCGTATCCTCTCCCTCTTGCGCGCTCTCTCTCTCATGTCACGCAGCAGCAACCGAGAGCCAAACTTGTGCAATCTCTCGTAGATTTACTCGACTTTTACGCTTGTCCACATGAACTGATGCCGACACATGATGGCATGCTGCGAGTGCGAGAATGCATCTCGGGCCTGGTACACATGTTCGCAAACTGCCATCCCCGCAACAATGCCCCGTTGTCCTCGACCTCAAACTGTTGCCACCGTCGCAGCTCAAACCCAGGATACTTAAATAGCAGCATCGACCCTGGCTGCACCGCTCAGACCGAGTCCAGGAAGCCGGGAGGAATCCGAACCTTGTTTCCATGTCCTGCGAGGCCTCGCATGCCCTGGTATCCAGTCATTTGTGACCATTACCCTCAGCAGCTGCTGCCTGCGCTCTCGTCTAGCGCTTTTGTAAAGTTATGGTATGCGTCGACGGCCCTTAAACGCTATCCTGCTCGGTCCTGCGGGGCGCGAGGCGCTCTCCGTGCAGAGGTGCTCGACCTGCTGCACCGTCTCGATTTCTGGAGTTCTCGAACTCTCCATCGTGAGATCTCGAACATGACATGCCTCATCCAGGGCGTCTGAGCGTCTGGAACGACGATTTCAGCACAAAGCTCAAGCATGGCGACGGCAACGGCATCCGGATCTGGCTCCAGCTTTAGTGGCACGGAGCTCACTGTCTTTATCTTGGATGGTGCACTGGTGTCCGCTGTCCGCTGTGGTATCCGCTGCGCTCGCAGCTCTGAGCTGCCCTGGAATGCAGCCTATTCTTCCCCAGAAACTTGATCACTTGAATTGTCACAGCGTCCGCTCCGATCGTTCCGAGCTTGAGATCCTATTCTATCCTGTATCGAGATCTCGCAGGTTTGCCAGATTACCAGTTTCCAGTTTCCAGTTTCCGCTAGCCTGCACCTGTGGCGTGTGGCGCAGACAAAAGAGAAACAAGGAGAGATGGCTATAGGCTATAGCCATGTCCTGTGGCGTCGACAGTCCGTCCGACCAGGATCATTGCTTCTTGTCACCATTCTGTGTCCTGCTTCTGAGTCCTGACATGGCCGTGGGGATAGGTTCCTGCACCTCCGTGATTCCTGCGTTGTGAATGAATCCCACTCCTGCCTTTCCCGTACTGGTGGACGCCTCCGCCCGACGATATAGGAGAATTTTCCAGCCCCCAGCTCCAACCCCATGCCATAGTCCGTACGACAGACACCCACTCAATTGCTGGATCCCGCACGGCCCCCAGTGTGCGGTGCACCGTGCGCCGCCTACTCGGCCACGAGCCCGGCCTTGGACAATTGGCCACGCACAGACCATCACGCACAGACCGTGCACGGCCGCATATCCGCCTTGGCGCCCGTTGGTGATGTAAACGCCGAGCGAGCGTGACTGCAATGTCTGGGAACTGGAACCGGTCAGGTGTGTCCTCTCCACCATCTCCGCAGCGCGCAGCAGGCAGCGCGCAGCCGATCGCCTGCTGTGCGCTTCGATTCGGATACCCCATCGCTGCTTCCCACAATACCGGAGAGATACACTTCGCCCAGCGGTCGGAGAATATCCGGCGTGGTCGGACGGGGCGCCTGCTCCACCTGGTCTAAACCTGCTGGTGAGACATGCGAAGACGAGCGAGACGAACACCGCAGCTGAAGACCTACGCAGGATCCGGCTCGGTTCGGTGGTTCGGTGGGGACGGTCCGAGCGCAGGCACGCGCCACCGCCACGCGCCACGCGCCACACGACGCCACGCCACTGTCGGCCAGGAACTGGTGTTTGAGAGTGGTCTCGCCATTGGGCCATGTTACAGGCTGCAGGACGCAGGCTGCATTGTCTGGGGATGGGCGGAGCATGACGGAGCATGGCGGAGGTGCGTCCGCCCCATCCCCATCGCCCGTGCGCAGCTGATTCCAGTCCCGGTCTCGCTGGGGTGGGCTTGGGGCAGGTCAGGTCGTATCCCGCATGGCTGAGGTAGCGTGCGCAACACGCTTCGGCCTCGGCGGTCACCGCAGCTGGAAACTCTGAAACTCGCAATCTGCTTCTTTCACCACTGGCATTCGGGTTGTGTTCCGCTTCGAGCGCTTCGGATGGATGTGGCGCCGTGGCGAGCGGCTCGAGCGGTCTTGGCAGTCACACTCCCCCCTCACTCCATCGCCTCTGCCGAGCTTCGCATCCGTTGCTCTGGTGTTGACAGCGTGAGCTGCGTCGAGGATACGACAATGTCCACAAACCGCCCTCCGGCGTTGATTAAGTGCCCTTGACATGTGACGTGCAACTAAGCTCCTCGCCTCCCGGCTCCTACATTCCACGCGTGTCTGCGGGAACCGATCGCAATTGAGATATTGATAGCGATAGCGCATGTATCGTGACAAGCGCTGCAAGCGCCGCAAGCGCTGCAATCGCTGCAATCGCAGTGTGAGCGCAAGTACATTGGCGCGGAACGGAGTAATTCCACTCGGCAGGCCGGCAGCGTCCACGCCGAACTCTATCGCCGCTAGCGTTACCCATTCACATCCACTGCATCACCCATTCACTGCAATCTGCCTTAGGAGAATGGGATACTGGGCCGATAGAATTGATGCTCAGGGAGGAATGGTCGGTATCGGCTGCATGCGGAATGCATTGAATGCGTTGCTCCCCGCCTTGTATTGCTGGGCATGTGGCATGTGGCAGCGTCTGGGGCGGCCACCCGCCGAGCACGTGAGCCATATGCATTCAAGCATCCGAGCTTTCAAGCCGTAAGCCCCTGTATGTTCAACGCTGGATGCTGCCTGGTGGCTAAAGGCGGTTGACTGCTGGCGGTGGGTCAGCGGTTGGTAATTGGCGGATGGCGTGGCCGCTGGTGTCTTCTGTATGTGCGCACCTAGAGATGGACACCAGACAGAGAGTATGTTGCTTTCGCGGCTATCACAGCCCAGGGGACGCTACTCGCTACTCCATCTTCTCTTTGACATGGCTCCCAGCTCATCTCGAGGTGTCCTAAGCACGATCCGAAGGTCCGTGTTCCGAGTTCCGAGACATCTCGTCGGCACCGGTTAAAACATATGCTTCAGCGGAACAGTGTGATCTGAGACTGAACTTCGAGGTGAGGCCGAGTTGGAGAATCAGCCCGTATGCGGACAAGGACCTCGACCGTCTCTAGTCCTCTCATCGTCCACTGCAGCGTCGCACGGCCTATCCGAGCAGATACGAGGGCGAAGAGCTCGTTACCTCGTGTTGAGACGTTTCCTCTCGCTCCTTGTGGCTATCTGCCAGCGCGTACAACCCAGCACCGGGGTATACGGAGGGACTTCACCTGCGCCGCCATGGCCGCCGCCTATGCCGAGTGTCCACCAGGGATCCATTACCAGAGCCTACCTGCCACAGTCCCACTCTGAGCAGTATGCCCGGTAAGGCAATCGCCGCTAGTCAGAGTCTCCACCGACTGCGCAAATATGCCCCAACGCGCAGCGGGATCTGTGGCTCCGCGGCACCAACGCCGCGCCACTCATATCGGACCAGGACATGATTCGGCGCTGACATCGGGCCGATATGAACGTGCGATTCCTGTACGTCAGACCACGCGATCTTAGGTCAGCCCGCCCTGCAGTCATTCAGTCCCTTTTGCCATCATCGGGGCACTTGGTGGGTACGTTGGTGGCGCGGTGGCGATGCGTAGCGAGGTCGTAAAGTCGCCGCATTCATGGCCGTTATCGGAGGCGACTTTGTAGCGACGATGGGTTATAATGGCAATTTGTGTCGACTTTGCAGTACTTTTTCTTACATGCTGTCCTGAAACACCACACCCACGGGAAACCTCACTAAAAAAAAGTTGGCACCAGTGAGTCTGGGGTTGTACTGCACTTGCTGCTCGCTGTTCGCCACTTACACCCCGGAATAGATTAGGGCGAACGTAGCCTCGGATGCATGCAGTAAGCAGTGTTAGTCTTGCTCGATGGTGCTGTCAGTGGTTAGTGGTTAGTTCTACTGCAACAAGTCCAAGTCGATGCTGCCACTGGCTGCTGTTTGGAGTAAGCTCGCTGCATGGCTTGACGTCAACTAGCTGGTGGCGATATCCCAAAACGCCACCCAAAAAGCGACAACTCACTATTAGGATTTATGGATTTTTCTAATCGGCGCTATTACATAATATTAATCATAGCTCTGTAAAGGCTTATTAGAATTAGAAATAAGGGTGGGCTTGGCTGACAAGTACTGTAGTTGACCCTGGCTGGCCTGGCTTTGCTGGCTGGCGTTCATCGGCGCGCGCGCGCATGCTCGTGCTTGTGCTCGTGGTGGTGGTGTTCAACGTTGGTTCATCGTTTGTCTCGATATTGTCCGTTCTAATCTACATCTCTGCGTCTCCTGTCTTTCCATCTTTTCTCGGTTCATCTAGACTCATTTCATTGCCTTTACGACCTCGACTCACTCGCATTCTACACCCGATACCCGCGCGCGCACGTTCCCCCTTCCTCGCACACCAGCTCCCGGCCTCTCTTCATCGCAGTTGAGCCCCCCGCCCCGTCCCCCCTCAGCCCTCACAGCACCACTATCCCGTGCGTGCGTGAGGCGCATATTACGCATCACCGCCTGCCGGTGACGCGCCAGAGCCCGCACCCCGCCGCGGCGCGCGCTGCCTCGCAAGCACCATGGCCGCCGCGCTGTCGCACCGGCAGAACCACTCGTACTCGTCTAACCTCGCCAACACGAAGCAGGCGCAGGTGCGTAGACCCTGCAAGCTACAGCAGATGAGCTGCACGCTGCATGCACTTGACGTTTACTGACCCGCAGCTCACGACTGCGTACCAGCAGCTTGCGCGCGAGCTCGCTAGCGACCAGATCAAGGTCGTCGGGACATACACGCTCGGCAAGGTCATTGGCGAAGGTGGGTCACGTCGGGGCGCACGAAAGCTGCAGCTGCGGAAGGCTTTCCGCTACGGGGCTGCCGGCCCCCTTTGCGCTCGCTGCTCTTGCTGCCCCGCGCCTCCGTCCTCCGCATACTGACGCACAGGCACCTTCGGCTCGGTCCACATTGCGTCGCACCGACTGACGGGCACACGATGCGCGATCAAGAAGATTCCAAAGAGCGCGACGCCCCAGCTCACGCGGGAGATCCACCACCACCGGCGGCTGCACCACCCGCACATTGTCCACCTGCACGAGATCATCGCGACCGAGTCGTGCATCTGGCTCGTGTCCGAGCTGTGCTCCGGCGGCGAGCTGTTCGACTACCTCGTTGAGCGCGGGCGCATCCTCGAGGGCGAGGCGCGGCGACTCTTTGGTGAGCTTTGCACGGCTGTCGGCTTCCTCCACAAGCAGGGCGTCGTGCACCGCGACCTCAAGCTCGAGAATGTGCTGCTCGACGGCGAGATGCACGTCAAGCTCGGCGATCTCGGCTTTGCGCGCGAGTACACCAAGGGCAGGCTGTGAGTACAGTGTGCAATGCCAGAGCTAATGTCAGAATGGACACGTTCTGCGGAACAACAGGTGCGCACTGGCTTCGACCAGCACTGACATGCAGGCTATGCTTCTCCAGAAATGCTCGAGTGCAAAAAGTACCTAGGCGTCGAGACCGACATCTGGTCCCTGGGCATCATTCTCTACACACTGCTGTGTGGTGGCCTTCCTTTCGACGACGACGACGAGCGCGTCATGAAGGATCTGATCGTCAAGGGCAGCTACGAGGAGCCAGAGTGGCTGACGGAGGGTGAGTTCGTTTGGATGGAATCGAACTGACTTTGCAGAGGCGCGATCATTGATTCGTGGGATGCTGCAGGTGGACCCCGCCGAGCGGCTCACGATGGACGGCATCCTCACACACCCGTGGTTTAAGATGACGCTGTACGACAACATTCACGAGGCGACAAGCACAGATAACCCGCGGACGGTGCCGTCTGTCCCACAGTCGCCCCTCCCCGGCGGAAGCGGCGAGTTTGTGCAGCACAAGTTGTTCCCCTCGTCGGCGTCCGCGACATCCTTCCCCTTCTCTCCGCGCAGCAGTGGCCGACCATCTACGTCTCTCGACCCCATCCCCGCGCAGGACCCAGAGACCGATCCGTCAGAAACGTCATGCGAGCTCAACAACAACCAGCGCAAGTCGACATCGGGGGATACATCACCAACCACGGCGGAAAACGACGACGAGCCGGTGGACCCCAACCGGAAAAGCCATAGCGGAGAGTTCAGTCGGACGGAGATTGCGCTCGAGATGGCGCACCTCAACTCGAGCCAGTCTACCATCAAAAACCTCGGGCCGTTTGGGTCAGAGGTGTCGGCGGCAGCGCTACGAGCGCGGCTGGCCAAGCGTGCCAGTCTCGAGGCTCAGATGGAGGAAGGCGAGGAGCCGACACCGACAAGCAGGACCGACAAGCGTCTGAGCTCATCGAGTCTGACTGTTATTGACGAGCACGCCGTCGCTCTTCCTGTGGCCGACCACTCACGCACACCGGTTCGCACAAAGCGGCGTTCTTTGACATCACAGCTTCCACTGGAACGACGGCTGTCGCACCACAGCACGTCGAGCCAGTGGCAGACGTTCCTTCCGGAGAACTTTTCGGGATTAATGAACGCCGAGCGGCCACCGCTCTTCTCAACACCATCAGAAAAGGCATTGCTCAACCGCCTGTCGGATCTCGGGTTCGACACGGGCCAGCTCATCCACTCGGTGATGCACGACGCGTGCGACACGAGCGCGGCCATGTGGTGGATTCTGCGGCTGAAGCAGGTGGAGCGGGGTGAAACAGACGACGTGGTGCAGGCGCGGCAGGCGTCTGCTGCGCGGAGAAGAGAGCGCGCTCAGCGGAGAGCGAGGGATAAGCTCGAGGAGCGGTCGGGCGAGCGGTTGACATCGTCGCTGCCATCGCCGAGTATCGCACTGCATGAGGGCCAACCGGGGGTTGCTCTCCACCACGTCCCGGAGACGGACGCACGGCCCAAGACACCCGACGGCGACTTTGGATCCGTTACGTCGGCCGGCACACTACACGTCCCTGGGGCGCCAGGCCCGACTTCCGGCCTATCGCCGCCGCTCTCTCCACGTCCACGAGCAAAGCGCTCGCCATCCGGCACCAGCGAGCAATCGCCCGCGAAGGATGGCAAGGATGGTCACCTCCGCAAGGGCCGCTCGCCGTCGATGAACATGCTGCAGCGAGCGACATCCGTGCTCGCCCTAGGCGTGAAATCCCAACACCGCGAAAAGGACAGGGAAGATCGACTGACCCCCGAGCCCACCGAGCCGTCCAAGCGTGCCGACTCGCCAACAAAGTCGACCAGGCTCGTCCCGCCCAAGCTCGCCAAGACCGAAGAGGCCGTTGCAGCCCCCGGAGACCGCACACCGGATACATCACCCTCGGGCTCTCGGGAAAACTCTACGCAAACGCCGCCGCCACCCGACGTCAACTCTGCCGAAAAGGTGCATAAGAAGGACAGCTTCTGGGCGGCGTTCCGGCACCTATTCAATGAAGACCGGCGGCGCAAGAAACAAGATGCCATGGCCGCCAAGCCGCCACCGGTCATCCCCACGCGCGCAGTCGGCGCGCGCGGCACAGGTATGAGCCGGACGAGTCAGCCGTCGTCGTCGCGCAGGGCATCGTTTGACGGAGCAGCACGGCCAATGTATTCCCACCGCAGCAGTAGTGTCAACTCGCGCCGGTCGTCGATTGCGTCAAACCACATTGCCGACTATACCATCAACCTGCACGATGTGGGCTTGAACAGCAGTCTGAACCGGCGGCTGAGCGGGCGGAGCCAGCGGAGCGACGCGGGCAGCCAGACTCCGACGAGCGACCGCGACTATTCGCGGCCAGGCAGCTCGAACAGTTACCGCGGTGGCCGGCGGCGGTCTTCAATGCGCTCCCCGTCGATTTCGTCGGATATGACCACCCGCCTCAGGAACGGGCCGCCGTCCTCGCCTCTGCACGACTACCACCGCCGCTCGGCTTCGGGTTCGGCCTCTACGCGCGTGCGCCACATCCGCGTCATCCACGAAGCCAAGGCGCTGCGCCCGTCTTCGGTCGCCTCGAGCGTGCGCTCGAATCAGTCATCGCGCGCGAGCTCGTTCGACCTGGCGCGCGACAGCGACTACGACACGGGGCGGGAGGACAGCGGCTCAAACCGCTCTTCACTGCAGTTCAACGACCGCGGCATGCCGCTGGCTCTGCACTCGCAGCGTTCCCGCCCGTCTCCGCTCACACGTGGCTTAAAGCCGCCGCTGCGGGACGTGTTCCAGAAGAAGGTCGACGATGAGTGGGAGTCGGAGGACGAGGACGGCACCTTCGCCGGCGGCCTCGGCCAGGCAAAAGGCAAGCAGTACGGGAGCGGAAGCAACGCGCGCGCCGCGGCTCATCCCGGCGTCGCGTCCCCCGTCGCGTCGCGCTTCAACACGAGTGTCAACACGAGTGCCTTCAGCCGCGGCGAGGACAAGGGCACGGAGCGCAGCGACCGCAGCGACCGTGCCGAGCGCAGTCCGACCGGCCAGGGCGTGGGTCTCGGCCTCGCCGGCAAGAAATCTGAACGCAGCGGCCGCCGCGGCCTGCCCAGCACGCGCAACCAGGCGCCCGTCATCGAGGAGGAAGAGGAGGAGGAGGAGTAGCCCGCTGTGTGCGCATAGACGAACAATTTATAGTCCTTTTTTGCTATCCTTTTTACTTTTTTCCTGTTCACTTTGTGTCCAGATTCCAACCTTCTTGGTACCTGCATTCCATACCCCACCGCAAGGTTGTAGCTCGCATCTGATGCACTTTGTTTTCATTTGCGTGCTGTGGAGAGCCGCATGGGATGTGGTTAGTGCACAAGGTCAGTGAGTTTAGACGTGAGCCCATAAGCGCCAGTCAGACGCCGACCTCGTCTAAACAGTGTGTATCCATGAAATGCAGTTTACTCCTACTCCTAGTTGGCCTCCTTGCGCCTCCACTCCCTGTCGCGCGACTTGCGCATCTCGCGCTTCTCGGCGGCGCGGAGACGCATGCGGCGGCCCTCCTGCCCCGCAATCGACAGTGTGCCGGCGACGAGCTCGGCGGTGCGCACGCTCTCCATGTTGGCGGGAATCGCGTACGTGACGATGCGCGGGTCGCTGTCGCTGTCGACAATGCCGATCGTCGGCACGTTGCGCGCGGTGCACTCGCGGATCGCGCCGAGGTTCTCGCTCGGGTTGAGCACGACAACCAGGTTCGGGAGGTACGAGCCGTCGCGGATTGCCTCGGGGCCGGACCTGGGGTGAGCTTCCTCGCAGACAGTCCACTTACACGCTCTCGGCATTGGTGATGGTTCCAGGCAGCCAGTCGCCGGCCGTGAACCCGTTGTCGCCCAGACGCTCCTGCACCTTGCCGAGCGCCTTCTTGTGCCCCGCGCGCGAGCCGAGGAAGAGCACGGTGCCGTCCTCCTTGACCACGTCGCGGACCACGGCCGCCGCGCGGCGCAGCATCGGGAGCGTCTGCTCGAGATCGATGATCGACAGCCCGGAGCGGTTGCCGTACACGTACGGCATGTAGGCCGGGTTCAGCAGCTCGGTCGCGTGGCCCAGCGCGGCACCCGACGCCATCAGTGTCGACAGAGAGGCGGCGGTCGGCGAGGGCGTATTGCGGACGGGGGTCGCGCCGGGGGGGAGATAGAGAGGAACCGCGGATTCTGGGTGTTAGTGTGTGGTTCGGGGGGTCGGAGGCTGGTTCATCTTGGTCCTCTACGCCGGGGATTCCGCGTCTCTCGGCGTCGGAGAGACACCTTTCGTGAGGTTGGTATCTTGGTATCCACCGTTCCTCGTTCCTCGTCTCTCTGCCTCTCCGTCCCACTCTCGGTCTTTCCCTCTTCCGTCTCTCACCGTCCTGTTCACTCGGCGTCACTCCGCCTCTCTTCTTCGTCCCCGCCTCTCCTCTCTTCCCACTTCCTCTCCCCTCCCCTCTGCCCATTCCTTTCCCCCCTCCCTCTCCCCACCTCTCCCTCCCCTCATCCTCCCCACCCAGAGTTCCCTCGACCACAACCCCAACGACACTCACTGATCCCCGCCTGTTTCCTCCTAAACTCCCTCGCCTCATTGAGATTCCTCAACCACGCGCCCTCGCGGCTCTCGCCCGCCTTTTGGCTGTAGTGCCCGCCGAACTGTGTGGGCTGGTTGAGCTCCGCCGCGGCGGAGCACGAGGGGGCCGAGGTGGTGAGGGCGCGAGCTGCTGTCAGCGAAAGAGCCGGGTCGGGGCGGCCGGGGCGGTCGAGTACGTACTGCTCCGGAGGGCGCGCATCGCCGGGGTCGCTGCGTTCTTCATTGTGGAGTGTAGCGAGCAACAACAAGGACTGATGTCTGATGTCGATGTCGGGATTCAGGTGCAGACGAGCAATCGTTGTCGGCTGGACTTTTTCGGTGGAAAACGCTCATGAGCGGAAGCAAATTCGACTTTTCGGTGACACCAGGGTTGGCGGGCTGGCTGGCGGGGTGGGTCTGGCTGTGCTCGGCGGGTGCGTTTGCGGCGCGGCGCGGCGCTCGGCGCTCGAGGACCGTATGCATACTGTTTGAGCACTGCGCACGGCTGCAGGCGGACATCGCATACATGTAACAACCTTAGTCGTCATCTCCATCATCCGCGCCCTCTGCCCTCCTGCTTGCGCCCTCTCCCTCCACGCCACCTCTCCGCAGTCACACGACCTTGTGCACACACACCACACTCGCCAGTTACGATGATGCATGTAGGTTTCTACTGGTACAGGGATGGTGGGAATGCGGGCGGTCAGGTCATGACTTATGATCATTGGTATGGCCTCGGTTGCGGCCTAGATGGGAACACGAAAGGGGCGCTCAAGAGTACACTTTTTTGCGTGGCTCGAGTTTCTACGGGGTGGGGTGGGGTTGATGTGCTGAGTGAATTACCACTCGAACTCGCTGGGAGCGTTAGCATACTGCAGATGCGGAGCGGCTGTTGGAATCCCACAGCCTCTCGCTGGCTGCTCGCGACTCACCCCTGGCACTTTGCGAACAGATAGTCGCGGCCGTTGATGTGGATGATGCCGTCCTTGAACACCGTCTTCCACTTGTTCTTGACGCGTGCGACCTTGTCGTACACGCAGAACACAATATCCATCTCGCCCTCGCCGTCCTCGCCTTCCTCGTCGTTGGCGAGCTCGTCGTCGCTGTCGTCGAGGTCAGAGTCAATCACCTCGTCGCCGGGCAGCAGGCCCGCGGCGTTCGGCTCGGGTCGCGGCTCGGGCTTGTCGTCTCCTGCATAGTCGTCGGCCTGTTGTCAGTTCGAGATAGGAGCGCTATAACTCACAGCACCACCACGGAGACGGAGCGGGTCCTCGGGCTCGCTCTTGACCTGCACCTCCGAGTTGGACGCCTGCGAGTTGGGCTCGGGCGCGGGATGCGACCCGTTGGCTTCCGGCGCGGGGGCAGTACTGGAAGATGCCTCCGCGGCAGCAGCAGCAGCAGCAGCAGGCGCAGTGGGGTCGAGCGCAAAGTCGGCAACGCGTGTCTCGAGCAGCTTCGACTCCCACTTTCGCTGCAGCATCGGCAGCATGTCGTCCTCCATACCGTACTCCTCAAAGTCTACGGCAATGTGGGCCAGGACATCGTCAATGATCGCGCGGTAGACGCCGGGCTAGATTGCAGAATGGGGTAAGGTCGATGGTATGCAGTGATTGATTGATAACGGGACAGATAAAGAAGGCACTTGTCAGCAACATATCAACAGCAACATAGCAACAACGCGACTCCGCTTCACGCTGCCGCGCGTATGCAGCTCGATGTAGCAGCCAGACAGATACACACCACAACCTTGTTGGACCTAGCCGCGTTAGCGCTTGTTTATCCACTCATTGCAGCGCGAGGAAGGAACATACATCTTTGCAGCCAGGAGAGATTGTGTGCGCGGCGCGGTACGATAGCGTCTGCGGCGGACCCAGTCACTTGTTTGGAGCGATTGGATGCGGTAGCTTCTACAGGATACGCCTTTACTGATGGGACGGAAAGAGCGTGGTGGGTGGCGAGGAGAGATGTGTTGATGGTGACCCGGGGTGCTTTCGAGTCTTTCGAGGTGGAGAGTCCAACGTTGAAAATGACCCAATCGCCTTAAATACAAATCACCCCCACAGGAGGGACCCCAAAGTGAGCGGAATCAAAAATAGCGAGTGGTGCTGGTGGAGCGATGACAAACCACACACAAGCCACGTGGAGAACATTATTTCTGTCTTTATTTTTCTCCGTTTTATCCGATCAAGATAGATTTCTGATTTCCAGAGAGCTGCCCTCGGCGCCTGGTGGAGGGATGTCATCTTTTTCTGGCCGTCGCATTGTCGTCTGTCGCCATCAACACACCCCCGCTAGCCATGAGAAAACAGCTCGATAACCGCATCCCGGCCCTCATCGCCAATGGCGTCAAGACGAACCACCGTTCGTTCTTCGTCATGGTCGGCGACCGCGGTCGTGACCAGGTGAGATACACGGTTAAATTTGCCACCTAACGTCCCCAGGTCGTCAACCTCCACTTCCTGCTGTCGCAGGCGCGCGTGTCGTCGCGGCCCAACGTTCTGTGGTGCTACAAGAAGGACCTCGGCTTCACTACGTGAGTTAACGTATATGTATCTAGCTCACCGCAGCCACCGCAAGAAGCGCGAGGCCAAGATCAAGCGCGACATTAAGCGCGGCATCCGCGAGCCGAACGAGCAGGACCCCTTCGAGCTCTTCATCGCCGTCACCGATATCCGCTACACGTACTACAAGGACAGCGCCAAGATCCTCGGTCAGACCTTTGGCATGCTCGTTCTCCAGGACTACGAGGCGATCACACCCAACCTGCTCGCACGAACGATCGAGACCGTCGAGGGTGGAGGTATTGTTGTGCTGCTCCTCAAGACAATGTCGAGCTTGAAGCAGCTGTACTCGATGACCATGGTGAGTTGACCAGAGTAGATGAAGCTAACTCTCAGGACGTTCACAACCGCTACCGCACCGACGCGCACCAGTTTGTGCAGCCGCGCTTCAACGAGCGTTTCATCCTCTCGCTCGGATCGAATCCCGACTGTCTCGTGCTCGACGACGAGCTCAACGTGCTGCCCATCTCCAAGGGCAAGGACATTGGTCTCATTGAGAACCCCGAGGACGACCGCGGACGCAAGAGGAAGGCCGAGGAGCTCAAGGACATGAAGGAGAGCCTCGAGTCGGTGGACATTGTCGGTCCGCTCGCCAAGCTCACAAAGACTGTGGACCAGGTTAGTTAGAACGTATTCCCGAACTGACATTCAGGCCAAGGCGCTCCTTACATTCGTCGAGGCGATCTCCGAAAAGACACTGTCCTCGACAGTAGCGCTCACCGCCGGCCGTGGTCGCGGAAAGTCGGCTGCTCTCGGACTTGCGATCGGTGCCGCGCTCGCCCACGACTACTCGAACATCTTCGTCACCTCGCCCGACCCCGAGAACCTCAAGACGCTGTTCGAGTTTGTGTTCAAGGCGCTCGACGCGCTCGGTTACGAAGAGCACGTCGACTATGACGTCGTGCAGTCGACCAACCCCGAGTTCAAGAAGGCGATCGTGCGCGTGAACATCTTCCGCGGACATCGCCAGACGATCCAGTACATTGCCCCCGAGGACGCCCACGTTCTCGGCCAGGCCGAGTTGGTTATTATCGACGAGGCCGCCGCTATCCCCCTTCCGCTTGTCCGCAAGCTTATCGGCCCTTACCTCGTGTTCATGGCGTCGACTATCAACGGTTACGAGGGTACCGGCCGCTCGCTCTCGATCAAGCTCATCCAGCAGCTGCGTGAGCAGACCCGCCCGACAATCAAGAAGGTCGACGCGCCTTCGGCTTCGTCCGCCGCGACAACATCCAAGGCCGGAACCGCCGGCAAGGGTGGTGCTGGTCTCGTGCGCTCGCTGCGCGAGATCAAGCTTGACGAGCCGATCCGTTACTCGCCCGGAGACGAGATTGAGAAGTGGCTCAACCACCTGCTGTGTCTGGACGCGACGGTCGTGTCCAAGGCCGCGCAGGGCTGCCCGCACCCGTCGCAGTGCGAGCTCTTCTACGTCAACCGCGACACGCTGTTTTCGTACCACGCCGCGTCCGAGGTGTTCCTGCAGCGCATGATGGCGCTCTACGTCGCGAGCCACTACAAGAACTCGCCCAACGACCTGCAGATGCTCTCGGATGCGCCGGCGCATCACCTGTTCGTGCTCCTCCCGCCGCTCAAGGAGGACGACAACTCGCTCCCCGACCCGCTTGTTGTTATCCAGGTCGCGCTCGAGGGAAACATCTCCCGCGAGGCGGTGCTCAAGGAGCTCTCGCACAGCGGCACACGTTCTGCCGGCGACATGATCCCGTGGGTCATCTCGCAGCAGTTCCAGGACAGCGATTTCGCCATGCTCTCCGGCGCCCGCGTGGTGCGTATCGCCACACACCCCGACTACGCGCGCATGGGCTACGGTGCTCGCGCGCTCGAGGCGCTCAACGCGTTCTACTCTGGCGAGCTGACCAACCTCGACGAGGTCGCCGAGGAGGTGTCCTTCAGCGATGCCAAGGTGTCGGCCGACGCGTCCCTGACAAACGACAAGATTGCCGTGCGCGACGTGTCCCGCATGCCGCCGCTGCTCCAGCGGCTGTCGGAGCGCAAGCCCGAGAACCTCGACTACCTCGGTGTGTCGTTTGGTCTTACTCCCGAGCTCCTCCGTTTCTGGAAGAAGGCGGGGTACGTCCCGCTCTACGCGTCGCAGAAGGAGAACGCGCTTACCGGCGAGCACACCTTCGTCTTCCTCCGCCCGCTGCTGAGCAACGTTGCGCAGGCCGAGGGATGGCTCGGCGCGTTCGCCGCCGACTTCCGACACCGCTTCCTGAACCTGCTGTCGTACGAGTGCTTCAAGAAGTTCACCGCGCAGGTCTCGCTCAGCGTCATTGACGCCGCGTCGCGCTCGTCCGAGGCGCCCAAGACGGTCACGTCCGAGGAGCTCTCTGCGCTCCTCTCGCCGTTCGACATGAAGCGTCTCGAATCGTACGCGGACGGCATGGTCGACTACCACGTCGTCCTCGACCTGATCCCCACGATCGCCATGCTCAACTTTTCCAAGCGCCTCGGGCCCGACTTTGGCCTTTCGGCCGTGCAGGCCGCGATCCTCCTCGCCCTGGGTCTGCAGCGTCGCCCGCTCGAGGCGCTCGAGACCGAGCTCGGCGCGCCCGCGCACCAGGTCCTCGCGCTCTTCGGCAAGCTCGTCCGCCGCACAGTCAAGCACGTGCAGGACGTGCACCGCGCGGCGCTCGGTGCCGACCTGCCCGAGAGCGCGCCGGCGCCGCGGCTTGCGCCCGCCGAGAAGACGGTCGCGCAGGACATTGCCGAGGCGGCGTCCGAGGAGAAGGACCGCACAAAGGCCGCCCAGCGCGAGCTCCTCGACGCCATCGACATGAATGAGTTTGCGATCGACGCGGCGGCCGACTTCTCCACCGCCGAGAAGCAGATCACCGCCGTGGCCACAGCCGACCCCCAGTCCCGCTCCCGTCTGTCGACCACCGTCAGCATCAAGGGCGCTGCGCCTGTGGCTGCGCCCGAGAAGGAGAAGAAGGACGACGGCAAGAAGGAGAAGCGGAGGGAGAGCACCGGCGCCGGCGGAAAGCGCAAGAAGGCCAAGCGCGAGTAGGCAATAGACCAAAACCGCTAGCCACGGACAGACGCGCATAGGCTACACATTTTTTTCATAACCATTACGTTTTTTGCGTTACACTACAATAGCGGATACCCATGGCCTGTATGCATGCGATAGAGACCGAGAGAAAGTGTAGATCGTGATCGTGAGGGCGTGTCAAGAGGGAGAGTGCCAAGAGGGAGAAGCCAGCACGTCTAGAGAGAAGATTGAACGGGGACTAGAACCCGCCAGCGCGCAACGACAGCAGCCGCTCGGTCGCGAGCATATCGGCCCATACGGCATTCATGGCGCTCTTGCGCGCGTTCGCGGCGGGCTGGGCGCGGAGGGCGGCGGCGTCGAGGGCAGCTTCCGCCTTGTGGAGTTTGGCGGGGACGCTGGTGCCCGCGCTGTGATGCCACTCCTCGAGGGTGCGCAGACCGCGCGCGAGCGTCGGGGCAGGCTCGACGAGGAGGTGCGGCTCATTTGCGCCAATAAACAGAATCACGTCGAGGAGGACGGAGAGCGTGACTGCGCGCTGGGGGAGGTTGACGCACGAGGGCGCGAGGCTCAGGCCGAGGAGACGCTCCCACTCGGGCCACAGGCGGTGCCAGAAAGATAACAGCACGTCGTGCGCCTCGATGGACGACGCGGGCGTGCCGTCGCGCGGGGGGTCGCGGACGGCGAGGATCGCCAGACGCATGATGACGAACGCGGCCGAGGCGAGGTGCGCGCCGTCGCCGCGCGCGTCGGGAACCGAGAGCAGGTCGGCGCACGCAAAGAGCGAGAGCGACGTTGCGCGGCCGAGGACGGGGTAGAGCGACATGAGGCGGGAGCGGGCGGTGCCGAGACGTACATCCAGGGACGCGTAGAGAATGTGCGCAAACACGTCCAGCTGCGTCACTGCCGCTTCCTTGGGGAGGTTGCGCAGCACGCGGCCCGTGTTGCCCTCGGACTCGATCTCGGCGCGCACAATAACCGTCGCGGCGCCCTTGAGGACGCCCATGGCGAGCTCTGCCTCGCGGAGGTTGGCGACAGAGGGGTGTGCGCGGGTGAGGATCGCGGCACAGCCTGGCGACGCCTCGACAAGCAGCGTCACCCGCTCGCTCAGAAGATGCTGGTCCTCCTCGTCGCCGAGCCAGTTGAGCAACGTGCGCAGCGTGACTGGCGGCACCGCAACGCCCTTGAGCGTCGCGCCGCACACCTCGAAGAGCACCGTCGCGACCGTGTTCTCCGTCTGCTGCTGCCGCGCAACACGGATCGAGATGGGGATGAGCTTCTGCAGCTGCGAGAGGTCGATCGCGTACCGCATCAGCACAATGTGGAGAAAGTTGGAGATCTGGTGCAGCAGCGTGAGCGCCGCCGAGGCGGGGCAAATCTTGAGCAGCTGGCTGCACGTCTGTACCACGGGGTTGAGGTTGATCTCGTGCGGTGCCTCCCACTCGGCGGCATGTTTGCCGAGGCGAGAAAGGAACGCGCCGAATTCTGAGAGTTAGATTAAACATTCAAACACAACTCACCGAAAGCACTGTCCTCTGAGAGCACGTCCTCGAGGGTAGCACTGAGCCTTGCCATGGACTGGAACACGTGCGCCATGCCGTCGCGCGGCCAGCGGAAGATGTCGGGGAGATCAAGGATGACCTGGTCGAGCCAGAGATTCTTATTCTTGCTCCCGGAGCGCCGGGCCGCGACCTGCATCGCGCGGCCGATTGCCTCGGGGGCGCAGTTGCCCGCGCTCTGCTGCCCGTCGGTGCGCAGGACCTGGAGAAACAGGCCCGCCCTGCCAAACTCCTCAATCGACGCATTGAGCACCTCGCGGCACGCGTCGGTGATCGCGCTGTCCCCGTCCGCTGTCGTCTCCTTGAACAGGATGTCGGCAACGCGCACGAAGAGCGCGGGCAGCACGCGCGAGAAGCGGTCCTTGGGCATGCGCGCCTGTGCGGTGCGCAGGATCTGCAGTGCCAACAGCCGGTTCTCGCTCGAGTTCTGCTCACCCGCATACGCCGCGAGCGTCTGCAGCGTCGACAGCGCCGACAGCTCGTACGGCTGGACGTTGTGCTTGAAAAAGACAACCAGGAGCATGTCGAGGATACACCGCTGGACGGCAAAGTCGTTCTTCCCAAGGTCCGTTGCAAAGTTGATAACGATTGCGACGAAGAGGGCACCCACGAGGGTGGTCTCCTTTGCGCGGCCGTTCGAGTCTAGGATTGGTGTGCGCGCCGTCGAGTCCAATATCGTCTTGAGCGCAGGCAGCAGGATGCCCGTGACGGTATCGCTCGGCTCGGGCCACGGTACTGCGCACGCGGCAGCGACGTGCTGCTGGAACAGCTGCAGGGCCATCCAGTCACATGCGACGCCAGCGGAGAGCATGTGCATGCCAAGCGCGAGCAGCGAGGAGCGAATGTTCCACGCTTCCGTGACGGCCGACACGGCCTGGACCGAGTCGTGTCCCTCGAACTGACGGATATTCGTCTCCTGCTCGGTCACGAGCTGCTCGATGACGCCCCAGCCGACAATCTGCCAAGTGGGGAGGTGCGAGCGCAGCCTGATCAGCCGCACGATGAGCTGCAGGCGCTGCTCATCGGGACATCCCTCGAGGTATTCCTCAAAGCACGCGGTCACTGCCTGCAGCTGTGCAGGCAGGAGCGCCTTCCAGATGACGAGCGTCTCGGGATTCGGCTCGTTGGGCGACAGCGCGCCGTCAAAGAAGAGCATGATCAATCCCACCGACGCGCGCCGCCACCCGTTCACTTCAGACGTGAGCGAGTCGTCCGCGAGCTCGAGCACAAACTCCAACAGTCGCTCGCGCGTCTCGCGCACAATCGCGCCTTTCCCCTTCATGTCGCGCGCGACCTGCTGCTCAATCGGCTTGCTGTTGATCGTGAGCAGTTTGAGGAACAGGCGCGCGCGGCTGCGCCGGTCGACCAGGGGGCGCTGGTACAGCGGCCAAAGGATAGCATATAGCTCGGGGCTGATTTCGTGTAGGAATCCCATAATGTCCTGCACGCCAAACGCTTTCGCGAACAGGAGCCACAAAAAGTCGAGCACAATGTCCACGGGCCGGTCCTCGTGTGGCAGGATGCGCGCCGCGGCGAAAATCACCTCAGAGTGCAGCTCGATCGACATGGTCGCCTGCGGCATGCCCGGCTTGCGCTTCCGGCTGCCGTTCACCTGCCGCTTGCCGAGGCTCGTTTCGGCGATGACCTCCGGCGAAGTGCCGTACGCCTTGAGGTTTGACAGCATGTTGATGCACAGCATGTCGACGTCGTGCTCGCTCGGCTTGTCCCGGCCTAGTCCCATGGGGACAGCGAGGGGGATGAAGATGTTGTTGCAGAGCTGGGCGTATGCTTCCGCCTCGATCGGCGCAGTGTTGGAGTCCACCGTGATGACCAGATTGAACAGCGCCTCGTCGGCCGACTGGCCCACAGCGTGCTTGTCAATGAGCGCCATGACGCTGTCCCACGGGACCGCGACGCCCGACGCCGTGAGCGCCCGGAACCACCGGCAGACCCGCTCGAACCCCTCGGCGCTCTCCTCCGACACGATCCCCGCCTGGAACCAGATATCGTGCTCGGGATCGTGGCTGTTTGCGTGCCGCAGCAGCCGCGGCAGCGGGCGGAACACGACCTCGCTGTCCATCACGTCGCCGAGGTCCTCGAGCCAGTTGGTGATCAGGTCCAGCGAGCCACGGAACATGACGCCCGCGTCGACGAGCGCAGTCACGCGCGTGAGCGAGATGCCCGCCATGTGCGCCGCTGCGTCCGCCTCGTTCTTCGGCACATCCAGCACGTCGTACCGGTTCGAAATCGTCTTGCTCCGCTCGTACGCGAGGTCAGAGTACGCGTACGGGTCCATAGCGCACAGCGCCTCGAGCCACGGGCGCGCGTACCGCTGCAGCAACATCCCACGATCGTCCTTGTACGCAGCCACCGCCGTCGTGCCACCGCCGTTGGACGTCATGCCGGGCGGATTGCGCACGCCAGGCGGACGCTTTCGCAGACTCGCATAGTTCTTCACAATGTGGTGCAGCACGTCGTCCTCGTCCATGATCCACGACATGACCGCGCCGCCAAGACGGATCATGGCGTACGGCGAGCACATGGACGTCGGCCACGCGAGCTTGACGAGCAAATTGAGCGCCTGCTCATTGGACGTGAGGTCAATGTCCTCCAGCAGCCCCTCGATCGCGAGGACGAGCAGCTCGACCGCCGGCGACGAGTCCATGAGGAGCGGAAGTGGCGTGGTGATGGTCATGTGCGCATCATCCACGGCCGCAATGTCGATGAGGCGCCGGTCGGGGACGGACAGCAAGCCAAAATTGCGCAGCTGGTTGAGAAGTGTTGACGCCGCGAGGTCGTCGCGGAGGTGCAGGTCCGACGCGAGGCATTGGTTGACGATTGGCATGGGGATCACTTCGTATGCCGTCGCGGGGGCCTCGGCGATCGAGTGCGTTGGACTGTTCGGCCGCCCGACGGTGAGCAGCCCGTCGCTGCCTTGCCGCCCTTCCGGCGCAGCAACTGGCGGCGCGCGAATCAGCGCGGCGCAGTACTGTAGGTACCGCTCCTGCCACATTAGACAACCTTTGTCCGGGATCTCCGCGCTGGAGACGTTTGCAAAGTCGATCATGGCGGGTGACACCGACAGCTGCTGGGCGAGCTTGACCTCATAGTCGTTGAGCATGAGCGCAATGCCGGTAATGTCGTCGCCGAGTGGAATATCAATCAGCCGCAGGGATCCCACAGAGATACCATTCAGATAAATCTCGTGCTGCGTCCAGATATTCGCGTACAGGAACGACAGCTCGTCGTACGACATGCTCGTGATCTTGGACTTGTCGTAGCACAGCTGGTTCTTGACCTGGTTCCACGACTCGTGGATGTCCACGCCGGTGGTTGTAAATGGATCCAGTACCTGGTCTGACGACCGCGCCTCGGGGTTGACGTACACCTGCCGGCCGGACTGGCATTGCTGGTCGTCGACAAACTGCAGCACGTCGACACACGCTGGGTGGAAGAAGCGCTGGCACTGGTTGAAACACGCATACGCCTGCGCGGTCGTGCCCCACAGCGGCTGCCGGCACTGGTCGCACAGAGTGAGCGTGAAGAGGTTGACGAGGCGGAGCTTGTGCTGGCCAACTTTCCGTTCTGTGGCTTCTGCCGTGCCCTTTGTCGGTCCGCCGCCGATGAGCAGCTCGTCGGGTCGGAGCGGCACGACCGAGAAGCGCACCTGCACCGTCTCGAGCCGCGACACCACCGTCGACGTCGCAAGCACAGTCACCTCGTACTCGAAGATCTCTTCCTGCATGAGCTTGAGGCAGTAAAAGTGCTTGACGTCGCCGCAGAGCGTGCACTTTACGCAAAAGCCGTTGCACGGTAGACTGCACGTAATGCACTTGTCCCTGTTCTTGCTGCTCCGCCAGGGAATATAGTGGTGTCCCTCAGTGTCGTCCTCGAGCAGCGCACGGTCCTGGCCTGTCTCCCACTTTGCGCGGTGTGCGGCGTAGGTCGTCAGCGCTGGTCGGCGGGCAATAGTGTTGTGCCCGACTGTTGTCGCGTAGTAGGTGGACAGAATGTCCATTCCTCGTCTCCGTGCGCCTGGTGGCGCGTGGGCGATAATCTCCAGCAGATCCAGTCCCGCGTCGGGCTTGGCGGTCAATATCAGCGATATCAAGCGGTGGACGCAGTGGATGGTAGTGAGGTTTGCAGTGGTGAGGTCAATCGTTGACGCAATCGCAACAAGCATGCGGGGGACCAGCGATGCGATCTGGATAGCTGCCGTGGACATACTGATGGCCGAATGTGTCGACAGGACACCGACAATCTTGTTCGTAAACTGCGTCGTGGGTCCCTCGATAGGCGAGTACCTCATCCAGCCGCGTGATCCATCACCATTATCGTCTGGCGCAGAGAACGCAAACTGGGGCACCGTCGGGGACTCGAGGTTCTCCATCCCGACCGGGCTGAACGGATCTGCTGTCAGCTAGCCAAGCGATCAGTATGCTTACCGCTAAAGTTCACTCCCGACGCGTCGTCGTCTCCTGCCGGCGCGCGTTCCGTCGCGAGACGCCTCAGCAGCTCGCCCATGCGGCCCTCGAGCCACTGGCAGATACGATCCCGCAACGCGGGCATGGTGTACAGCGACTCGATGACGGCGTTCATCATCTGGAGCTTGATCTCAAGGTCGCCCTTATGATACAGTAGAGCAGCGACGTCGAGCACCATCGTCTGGAGCGCGTACGGCGGCTTGGTGAGGCGATACCGGTGAATGACATAGATGCAGTCTGTCGATATCAACGAATGCACGGCAGCAGCCAGGCGCTTCAGCAGGGTCGGGCCGGGAACGTCTTGCTGCGCCGAGTCGTTCGACTTGCTGGCCGTGATGCCCGACATGGACGGAAACCGCCCCGCGCGACGATTCGCTTTGGCCTTTGCGGCGTCGCTTGCCGCCTGCGCCGCCGCGATGCCCGACTCGCCGAACAGGTCGAGCCCCTGCTTGTCGGCCAGAATCAGTAGGCCGCGCGTCTGCTCAATTAGGTCGTATGTCGCGTCCGTGTCCCACTCGCCCTCCTCAGCCGCCGTGAGGTCGTCGTCGTGCTCATCGTCCTCCGCGCCCGTAAGCACCTTGCCCGCTGCGGCTGTCGTCCGCACCGCCGCGCCAGCGACTGCTTTCCCCAACTGCGCGACGGCATTCTTATTCCTCGCCTGGTCGGCCGAGGCAAGCTTCGCACCCGCCACCGCGCGGCTGAGCATGTCCGGCCCCTTTCTCCGCGACTCGAGGCGATCCAACAAGTGGCCCAGCAGCTTCTGTGTCTCGTACTGCCCGCGATTCGCCGTCAGCCCTGCCGCTTGGTTTTTCCGCGCCAGCGTGGCGCGTCGTCTCCGCTTGAGTCCCGTGTCCGCTATGGGCGATCCGGCTGTCGATCCGTGCCCGTGACTGCTCCCTGTTGTGGTCGCATTCGTCGCATTTGTCACTGTCCGCTCGGCATCGTGGAACCCCACCGTCTGCGGGAGCTGGTACGACACGCGCGGGTTCATATTCCTCGGCGAGGGCGGGCGCGAGCTGGTCGTGCTCCCGTGGCTCTGCGTGAGCTGCAGATTGAGGTGCGGGAGCTTGGGCGGTGCCGGCCGCCCATTGCTAGGGCCGGGGACGGGACGCGCGCCCGGTCGCACGCCCAGTGTCGCCCGCGGGTCGTGGTGGCCGTGACCGTGTCCGCCGTGCTCCGCCGGGTCCATGGTGTTGATGCAGTCGAGGTGGCGACTGTAGTGTTGATTAGAGTGTTATATCATGAGATGAGAGAGAGAGAGAGAAATAATCAGCCTCGGATACTTTGCTCGTTAGGTCGTGGTGGTTGTTGCACTGCTTGTCATTGAGACGGGTTGATCGAATGCCCTCCACTCTGGCCACTCTCACACTTCAGGCACCAAACCAAGTCCCTGGCTGGTCTCGCTGTATGAAACGTCCTCCAAAAGCCGGCCCCGCGACTGTTCTGTCTTGGTTGTTTTGTTGTTTTGGGTGATGACGGACAGCTTCAGGCTTCAGGCTCTGTACTTGTCAATGTATGCATGTAGACCGGTAGGACAAAAAGTCACCCCATGCATGGCATGCAGCAACACTGATCACTGAAGACTGGTGACGACCGTTGTCAGAAAATGGAAAGCACCTGGGGGTGATATCTCCCTATCTCTACCCCCCACATACGACACCCAAGTGTGACGACACTACGGCGTGAGCCTGACCGGGCCTGTGTAGCCGCCAGTCTCGAACAAGACAAGGCCCAAAGAATAACCCATCTCCATCTCACTCTTCATCAACACATAATGGCCGGGCCTTCACGCGGTCCCGACACGCTCTCGGCGCCGCAATGGCGTCAGTTTACCTTCTTCGACACGGAGAGCGTCAAGGACATTGAGGACCTGGGCTCGGCGCCGCGGTCGCTGGCCGAGCTGAGCGTGCCGCTGGTGATGACGCCCACGTCGGCTGGTTCGCCGCTGCAGCCGTCCCTCATCGTGTCGAGCGGCACAAGCATCCACATTCTCGACAAGCACTTTGTCACCGAGCGCAGCTTTACGGCGTGGGAGGGGCCGACGGGTGCCGGGCGCGCGACGGCGCTGGCCGAGGCGGGCGGGCTGCTGCTTGCCGTAGGCGAGGAGGAGGGGAGCAGGCAGCCGATCCTCAAGGTCTGGGACCTCACGCGCGAGGAGAAGAAGCGCGCCGGCGGAGGACCACTGCTGATTCGCAACGTCCGCATCCAGCATGCGTCAGGGCGGCCGCATCCCGTGAGTTGACCAAACGTCAAGATCTAACTCACCAGGTTTCGGCGGTCGCGCTCACGTCCAACCTCTCCCACCTCGCGATCGGCTTAGGCGACGGCACTGTGCTGCTCTACAGGCATCTGCTGCAGTCGCTCACCACGTCGCCGACAGCACTCACATCCCTCCCCAAGGCGCGCGTGATCCTCGATGCCAACGAACGCGCACCGGAAGCGATCACGGGCCTCGGCTTCCGCGAGGGCCCGGTCGCAGGCGACAAGAGCGGCGCAACCACCGCGGCAGCACTTTATATTGTCACGACGAACCGCGTGATCGTCGCGCCGGTATCCGCCAAGGGCGGCGAGGCGCGCACGGTGGACGAGACAGGGTGCGGCCTCGGCTGCGCAGCAATGGACTGGGGCAAGCGCGAAATGCTCGTCGCTCGTGACGAGGCCATCTATCTCTACGGCCCCGAGGGCCGCGGTGCGTGCTACGCGTACGAGGGCCCAAAGTCCTACGTGCAGGTGTACAAGCACAACCTCATCATCGTGTCCCCGCCTATGCACCCTGCGTCGGCTGGTGTGCGCCGCCACGTCCCGGGCACGGGCGACGCGGCGGATATCGCCAAAATCACAGTGTTCGACCTGCAGAATAAGCTCGTGGCATACACTGGCGTCTTCCGGCACGGCATCCGGGGCCTGTTCTCGCAGTGGGGGAGCACATTTGTGCTGGAGGGCAATGGACAGGTTAGTCGTGCTGCTCGGACTCTCAGCTAACATCAGCTCACGCGACTCGACGAGCACACAACGTCGGCCAAGCTCGAGGTGTTGTACAAGCGGAATCTGTACACTCTTGCGCTCGGCCTGGCGCGCTCGCAGGGCCTGAATGAGGCTGGCATCGCAGAGATCCACCGCCTGTACGGAGACTACCTCTACGGCAAGGGCGACTTTGACGGGGCGATGAGCCAGTTTGTGAAGACACTGGGGCACGTGCAGCCAAGCTACGTGATCCGAAAGGTGGGTTGCATAATTCTCTTCAAGCTAACCGCCAGTTCCTCGACGCGCAGCGCATCAACAACCTCACGACCTACCTCCAGGAACTGCACTCCCGCGGCCTGGCTAATCCCGACCACACCACACTCCTCCTGAACTGCTACACCAAGACATCAGACCGCACACGCCTCGACTCGTTCATCAAGACCGAGGCCCACCGGTCTGACGCGTCTGGAGCCGATGTGCTTCCCTTTGAGCTCGAGACGGCCATCCGCGTGTGTCGCCAGGCGGGCTTCTTCGAGCACGCGACGTACCTCGCGAAAAAGTACCGCAAGCACGAGGAGTACCTGCGTATCCAGATCGAGGACGCCGAGGAGTACAAGGACGCGCTGCAGTATCTTCGCTCCTTGGGTCCGCAAGCAGTAAGTGTGAGCACTTGACGTGGCTAACAGTAGTGCGAAGAGAACCTTGTGCGCTACGGCCGCGCGCTGCTCCAGCACGAGCCCGTCGCGACGACAGATCTCCTCATCGACCTGTGCAGCGGCAACCTCGGCCGCAAGACACGGCATACAGAGCTGTCTGATTCCAAGGCCAACGGCTCGGGGCCGGGTGTCATGTCGTACCTCGGTGTGAACCGGCTCTTTGGCGACAGCAACGGGACTGGACCCGTGAACGGAACGGACACCGCGACACCCATCAACCGCACACCCTCGCCGACTGACACGCCGGCCGAGGAGGCGCCGTCGTACACCCCGCCGTCTCCGCGCCAGTTCTTTGCGCACTTTGTCGACCACCACGATCTGTTTGTGCACTTCCTCGAGGACGTTGCGCTCGCGCTCTGGGGCCAGAAGGTGGATGTGTCGCCGCAGCCGCGCACCGGCCCTGTGCCGAGGCGAGACGTCGAGGTCGAGGACGTCCCGGATCCGGCGTTTGCTGACCAGCGCGCGGTGTGGAACACCCTGCTCGAGCTGTATCTCGCGTCTACCAACTCTGACGATGCCGCAATCGCCTCCACAGCCAGCAATAAGGCGCTCTCGCTGCTCGCGCACGGGGACACGATCCCGTACGACCCAATGCACGCACTCGTCCTATGCTCGATGGACGGGTTCACCGCCGGCCTCGTGGGTCTCTGGGAGAGCATGGGGATGTACGAGGACGTGCTGCGGTACTGGATGGAGAAGGGGGACGCGGACGACGAGGCGAGCCCACGCCCTTCCGACGAGGTGCTTCGCTATCTGGACATGTACGGCCCGACGAACCGCAGCCTGTACCCCTTGGTACTGCGGTATCTGACTTCGTCATCGGCGATTCTCTCGCGACACGAGTCGGCCCTCCCAGGGCTGCTCCGCACCATCGACGAGGAGCGCATCATGCCTCCGCTCGCCGTTGTGCAGCTCCTGAGCCGCAACGGCGTCGCGTCCGTCGGCACCGTTGCGTCCTGGCTGCGCGCCAAGGTCGACGAGACGGCCACCGAAATCGCGGCGGACAAGACGCTCGTCGAGTCGTACCGCTCCGAAACCGCCGCCAAAGAGAAGCAGATTGCGGACCTCGCCAACGTGCGCCAGCCGGAAGTGTTCCAGGTCACGCAGTGCGCGGCGTGCGGCGGCGTGCTCGACCTCCCTGCAGTGCACTTTATGTGCAAGCACAGCTACCACCAGCGGTGCCTGTCGGACTCTGACCCCGAGTGCATCCTGTGCTCGGCGCAGCACGCCATGGTGCGCGAGATCCGGCGCAACCAGACACGCCTGGCGGACCGGCACGACCTGTTCCTCTCCGAGGTGCACGAGGCCGAGGACGGGTTCGCGGTGGTGGCGGGCGCGTTTGGGCGCGGCCTGTTCCAGAAGGACGAGTAGTAGCAATATTTATAACATGGATTAGAACTATCATACGGGGTCGTTACTGCTGGTTTGCTGTTGTCAGCAGGAACCTCGGTTGTGCTCACCAAGCTCGCGGTATCGCTCCTTCCTGTCCTCGTCGATCACTGCCAGCCGCTCGAGGATGACCTTTGCGTCTGCGCGGTGCTTGGCTGCGTCTGCTGCGGGCGTGTCCGGCCGCCGCGCAGACAGCAGGAGGTAGTGCGCCAGCGAGTTCATGCACCACTTGGAGTCGGGCTCGGCGTCGTGCAGTTCCCTGATGTTGTCCATTTCGCGCTTGAGCACCGCCGGGTTCGGGTCTGCCGTCAGAACAGCCGATTGTGATACGTACCGGTCCCAATGAGCCAGCGGTGGTAGAGCCACCCGCTCTGGTCCCCCGGATCCGTCCAGAGCGCATTCGTGACCAGCTCGAATTCTGCTGTCAGCTGGGGTCAATGGCATAGTTCACCGGCATCCTTCTCCTCATCCACCTGCGCGGCCGGCATGTCGGCCCACTTGCGCCCGAGCAGCTTGGTGCGATAATGCCATGCGGAGAAATTGGAGAAGTTGGCCTCGATCTTCTTGGTGGTGTACTTGAGCTCGTCGGCGGGCGTGCGCGCGGCGGCGAGCGCGGGCGGGAGGGACGCGACGACGTACCGGCGGTACCCCCAAGCGTGGACTGGTGTCAGCTTTCTCCGGATTCAAAAGCTCACAGTTGCGCGCGTCGGCATCCAGGATCTTCTCCACCACCATGAGCTCCATCTTCCACGCCTCGGTGCGCCACTCGTCGGCCTCGCCCGGCCCAGCCGGCATGCGCTCGAGGCACCACTTGCGGTGCGTCCAGATCCAGTACACCTTGGGGTGGACTTTGAGGTACGCCATGGTGAGGCGGAGCTCGGCCGTGAGGAGCGAGACGACCTCGGCGGGGAGTCTGCCGTCAGGACCCTCTATGCTTGCTGCTTACGCGGTAGGGAACAGGCCCCTCGTCAGGATATTCCGCCGGTAGTTCCACACACTGTAGAACTCGGGGTTGAGGTCCAGCAGCGCATTCGTCGCGTCCAGCGCAATTACCGAGTAGTCGTTGTCGCGTTTCTACCGTCAGAGCGGTCACGCGGGGGCGCACCTTTGCCATCACGTCGTCCTGCAGCTGCACATAGGCCTGGATCTTGGTCTGCTCCTTGAGCCGGCGGGCGGCCTCAGCTTCGGGGGACACTTTGGTGCGTTTTACGCCGTGCTGAGGTTAGAGAGACAGGCATGAGTGAGCTCACCATTGTGAGAGTGATGCTGGAGCGTGGAGTGAGAGTTGGAGTGGAATGTGAGGACGGATGAGGAGCTCGACGATAACATTGAGGTCGCTCGCCGTCGTCACCAGACTGGCAACCTCCACTTCCACCAGAGGATATTTTACGTAATCAACATTCACTTGGATCAAAGTCGGTGACTGTCGAGATCTTTGCCGCCCAACTCTCAACAACAACAACAAACCACAACAACAGCACCACAATGTCCGAGTACGTCTAGACTACCCCGACCCCGCTGACAGCAGATACTGGGTGTCGAAGAAACAGTACTGGTGCAAGTACTGCAACATCTGGGTCCGCGACGATGCGCCGGTGAGTTGCGAGCTGCTCGTCGTCAACTGACCTCAGTCTCGGAGCCTGCACGAGAGCGGGCTGAAGCACCAGGGCAACCGCGAGCGGTTCATCCGCGACATCTACCGCAGCGGCGAGCGCGCCAAGCGCGAGAAGGAGACGAATGCGCGGGAGTTTGCGCGCATCGAGGCGGTGAGTCGCGCGAGTGTGCCCGTCGGGTGCTGAGCCGAACGAAGTAGCACCTCCTGCAGATACTGACTCCAGGCGGCAAAAGCGGCCCATTCGAAGGACACGGGCGTCTTCTCCGGCCGCCCCGCGGCAGCGGCGCCCGTCGCGTCCTCGTCCCGCATCCGGCAGAGCGGGACGGGCGACAAGTGGTCCA
Organism: Apiotrichum gracile; assembly: GCA_001600335.1. Taxonomy (NCBI): domain Eukaryota; kingdom Fungi; phylum Basidiomycota; class Tremellomycetes; order Trichosporonales; family Trichosporonaceae; genus Apiotrichum; species Apiotrichum gracile. Next base: position 4,399,092 of record BCJO01000002.1, on the reverse strand, counting down.
ACTACTCGTCCGCCGCGCAGCTGGGCTTCGACGACGACGAGACCAAGCTCTCCTCGTTCGAGATCGAGCAGATGGTGCGCGGGCGCGGAACGGCCGTCGGCAAGTGGGAGGAAGTAAAAGAGGGGAATAATTTGGTGTATGGCGAGGACGGCGTACCCAGCGTCCCCGAGGCGCCCGAAGTCGTCGAAGTCGTCGACGACGACGACCACGAAAACTTCAAAATCTCCGCGGGGACCAAGCGCCACCGCGACCCGTACGACGACGAGTTTGATGTGTCTGTCCTCGGGGGGATCAAGCTCAAGAGCAAGGAGAAGAAGATTGGCGAGGTGGAGGAGACTGTGGAGAGCGGGAGCGGAGGGGCGAAGGGGTGGAGCAAGATCGGGCAGACTGCTGAGGCGACGACCGAGCGCGACGTCGATTCTGAGGATGGAGTCAAGGCCGAGGATGGCGTCAAGGCTGAAGACGGCGTCAACACGGCAGAGACGGAGGCAGCAGCACCGGAAGCCAAGCCCGCCCCCGAAATCAAGCCCGAGCCCAAGGCGGAACCCGCCGAGCCCGCACCCGCCGCCGGGAGCATGTTCAAGAAACGGCGCCCGCCGCCCTCGAGCCGGAAAAAGTAGACGCCATAGAGGCTGTACGGAAATGTATAACAGTGCATGATGCAGGTATAATGTCTATCATCCTCACTACTCCTAGAACTTGCGCGACTTGGACACGGTGGAGATACCGGTCTTTTCTCCCGAGTAGGAGCCCGACAGCGCGCTCTGGCCGCCCTTGAAGACGGCGCGCTGCGAGCCGACCTTTTGCTTTGCCTTTTCGAACGCCATGCGCTTCTTGACACGCGGGTTGCGGCCGGTCTTGGCGCGGCGCGGCGTGAGACCGCGGTTCTTCTCGATGGCGCGTGTGAGCGCGCGGGGGCCGTCGGTCGTCTCGTCGAACTCTTCGAACGATGCGCTGAATGTCAGCAAAGCTCAGAAGTAGACTACGCTACAGCTGCCACTACTCACAACTTGTCCTCGAGGAACGCCTCGTGCTTGGCCGCCTTGTCCTCGTCCTTCTGGACCTTGCGCCGCTTGACGAGGTCGTAGTAGCCGTCGTCGCCGCCGTCGTCGACCTCGTCCGCCTCGTCGCGCACCTCGCGCGCGCGCTTGCGGTCGCTGTCCGTCCACTCGGAGCCGTCGAGGTCCTCGCCGCCGTTGCCCTTGGGCGCGTTCTTGCGGAGCGCGGCATCGCGCGCGGCCTGCTTGTCGCGGTAGGGAATGTCGTCGTCGCCGCCCAGACGCTTGTCGCGGGCCGCGGAACGGCGTGCGGAGGTGGCGGCAATCTTGCTCGTGTGGAAGCGCAGGGAGCGCGTGCGCTTGTCCTTGTCCCCTGCGTCGGCGTCCAAGAGCTCGGTGATGTCGCCGAGGGTCGCGTCCGCGTCGGCAAGCGTGCTCTTTGACTTTTTCGACTTTTTGGTAGACACAAACTCGGGCTCGGCCATGGGTGTGAATGCCGTGGTAGCCTCCTCGTCGTCCGAGTCGGCCTTGGGCTTCTTCGACTTCTTCCCCCGCTTGCGCTCCTTCTTGGACTTTTTGCCGCCACGCTCCGCGTCGGCAATGAGGTCGGCAAGCTCGCTGTCGTCGAACCCGTCGCCATCCGCGTTCCAGAGGTTGGCCATATCCTCGTCCTCGTCGTACGGCACGCCTGCGTCCTCGTCGTTCTCGTCCCCGCCAGCCTGCATGCGGCCCATGAGCTCGCGCTTGGCGGCCATCATGGCGGCAAACTCCTCCTCGTCCTCGTCCTCGAGCATGTCCTCGTCGCCCTCGCGCTCGAAGAGCTCGGGGCCGGCGTCGGAGATGGAGCCGGCGGCAAAGTCGAGGTCCTCGAGGGTCGCGACGCCCTCCTTGAGCTGCAGCAGGCGCTGGAGGATCGGGTGGCTTGACATGTCGGGACGCTCGTCGGCAGGCAGCGCACAGAGGTGGATGTAGAATGCGAGTGTGGTCGCATATGTCAGGAGCGCCTCTGGTCTGTCAGCGACACCCAATTTTGCGACTCACGGTAATGCAGCCATCCGAGGCCCTTGTGCAGGCTCTCCTCGCCCTCGCGCTCCTTGGTCATGCGCTTGAAGCCCTTTGCCGTCCGGCGCAGCTTGCGGAGGACGAGGGGGAAGTCGCGGGCGAGCGCGAGCGCGAGCGGCTCGTGCGCCTGGAGGTGGCGGATGAGCACCGCCGGGTCGTCCGTCTCGGGCGCAGCGACGGCGACGGCCACCTCGACCTTTTCGGGCGCGGCGTACTCGACCTCGACGTCGTCGAGCCCCCAGTCGTCCTCGGCGAGCGTCTCGCGCGCGCGCCGCTGCAGCCGCCGCACCTCGCGCTCCTCCATGTCCCGCTCCTCCTCGCGCTGCGCGTCGTATTCGCCCTCCTTCTCCTTCTCTCGCCGCGTAGACGGGCGCGAGTAGTACTGCCGCCCCCAGCCTTCCTCCTCAGACTCGGAGCCAGACCCCTCCTCCTCAGAGTACTCGTCTGACGACACGTCCTCCTTGCCAAACCGCCCTTTTGTGCTCAGGTCCGCCTTGGCCTTGGCCTTGCGCTGTTTCGGCTCGGCCCAGTCGTCCGCCTCCTCCTCGTACTCCTCGGCGTCGTCCTCGTCGGCGTCGTCGCCCGCGCGCTTCCAGTTCAGGCCAAGCACCTCCTCGCCCTGCTCGCCGTTGATGTCCTCGTCGTCGGACGGCGCATCCTCAAAGTTGATCTGGTCGCGCTTGAAGATGTCTGCAGTCAGCACTGCTGGTGGCGACCCAGCTGCTTACAGTCATCGACGCCGCCCTCCTGCAGCGTGTCCTCGTACTTTTCGATCTTGTTGATCGTCGGCCCGCTCTGCGGCTTGCTGCCCTTTGATTTCCGGCCCATCGTGCGAGTGTCGGAGAGTGTGGTGTGGGTGTTGTTGTGAGATTGCAGGTGGTCAAGCAATCTTTCACGGGTGGTCATGAAATCTCAACTTTTGTGGAGGGCCCACGTGGGAGAGTGCCTAAAAATTGGTTTAGGCGTGAGGGAGGAATTTGCAGTAGCGCCCGGGGGGAAGCGGAAGCAAATCCAAGACGCTCGCGGCCTGGCCATTCTTGTACTCTAGTCTTGGTCATGTCGCCACCCAAAACAACATCTCTCAACCCACACCATCACCATGCTCGTCCACCTCCGCCTCCCGGCGCCGCTGGGAACGCAGCGCCTCACCCTCGACCCGGCCGCCGCGGCCTCGACCCTCCTGGAGCCCGGCTGCTTCCTGCGCACGCGCACCCGCGTGATTTCTCCCGACACGCCGCTCGGCGCCCTCGCGCACGCGAGCGGCTTCCCGCTCGACCTCGAGCTCGTGCCCCGCACGCTTGGCGGAAAGGGCGGATTCGGCGCCAACCTCCGCGCGGCCGGCGGGCGCATGAATGCGTCAAAGAGCACGAACTTTGATTCTTGTAGGGATTTGAATGGGCGCAGGCTGGGCGCTGTCAAGGAGGCGCAGAGGTGAGTTCTCCGCGATCTTCGCGTTCTTCGCGTTCTTCGCGTTGCTTCGCGTCGAGGCTCGCAGCTCGCTTCGCTCGCCGCCGCTAACGCTGCAGACAATCGGACCTCATCGAGACGCTCCCCGAACTCAAGGCCAAGGCGGCCGCGGAGGACAAGGCCAAGCTCGAGACGATTGAGCGGCGCCTCGGGCTGAGCTCGGACGACAAGGAGGGCGGCAAGCGCCTCGCCGAGGTGGACCTCGAGGAGCTCGCGCGCAAGAAGCACAAGTTTGACGACGACAAGTTCCTCGAGGAGAGCCGCGAGATCAAGGAGGGCGTGAGGAATGCTGTGGGCGCCGCGCTGCTCAAGAAGAAGAAGAAGAAGGTCGTGGAGGAGAAGAAGGAGGTGCCCAAGGCCGCGAAGGTCGCGCCCAAGGTCGCGCCCAAGGCTGCGCCCAAGGCTGCCGTCGCCGCCAAGGCGAGCGCATAGTTGTATCCATGATGTAAACGTTTCTGTATCCAAGTTGCTGCATGAGCTTGCCTCTGATCTCCTTCGCCACAAGATAAACACAGATAATGCCATACACTGTCCATAGCTACAAATCGTCGTCGCTCGCGAGCGCCTCGCGCATGCGCCGCTTCTTCTCCTCCTCCTCGGCCTGCTGCGCCGCAGTCTTGGGCGCGCGACTGCGGAGCGTGCGTGTCGGCGCTGCTGGCGCCACAGGAGCAGGCACCACAGGACCCAAGTCGTTGTCGGAATCCGCAGCCTCGCTCTCCGACTCGGCCTTGCGCTTGCCGTTCCTCTTTGAAACCGCCTTCGGGACCCTCATCTTCCGTTTGGGTGCAGCTGGTGGAGGTACAGCCGCAGGCGGCGCGGGGGCGGGCTTGGGCTTCATCGCTGGCTTCATGCGTCCACGCTTTGCTGGCGTTGGTGCCGGTGCCGCGCCGTTGCCATTGACTCCATTGCCGTTCACCCCGTTTCCGTTGCTGGTGCCGTTAACACTCCGCCGCGGCCGACCAGAGCTTTCGGGTGTGGGCGTAGGAGTGGCATTCATCGTCAGCCTGATGCGCAGCCGGGGCGGCTCGGGCGGCGGCGGCGTAAGCTGCGACTCTGGCTCTTCCTCCGATTCAGTAGCGGGCTCGGCCGGCTCGGGAATCGGCACCTCCTCCATCTCCTCCTCATCGGCGCCCAGGTCGTCAATGTCCGGCTTGACGTCCTCGTCGTCCGACTCGTGCTCGAGACGGTCGCGGACCGCGCTCTTCCATCCCGCCGTGTTCTCCTTGTTTGCGGTGGCGATGACGGAGGCGGCGGTGCGCGCCGGCGCCTCCGCCATGGGGTTGTTCGCCTTGTGGTGCAGCTGATGTCAGTTAGGTCGATTGAGTAACTCACTTCTCCGGTGCCGAAGGTCGCGCGCAGACGGTTGCGCGTCCTGATGCCGGTCACGAGCTTGAACCACCGCTTGAGCGCCTGCGTCTCGCGGCGCGCCTTTTCCTTCTCCTCGGCGGCGGCGGCGGAGATCCAGTACGCTTCCAGCACCACGTCCTCGTTCTCCTTTGCGACAACAATGCCGGTCAGCACTGGCGTGGCCTTGAATCGCTTGAACTCGAAGGAGGTGACGGCTTCGGCGTACGATACGCTCAGCCCCTTTGCGACCTTTGCGATGCCCTTGTATGGGAGGTGGACAGCGCCCTCGGGAAGCATGGACGGGGTGTACAGGTCGATGTTGCCGAATGCGTTCTGCGGGATGATTCCCTGGGAGTTAGTGTGAAGACTTTCCACAACTCACGTCCTTGATCGGTGGCGCCTTGTACAGTTCCGTCTGGTACTCGGCATACAGTCCCTGCTGCATCGGCTCGTGCCCGTCCTGCACCGCGAGCTCTTGCGCGCGGCGCTTCTCGATAGTCACCGCCCGCTGCTTGATCCATTTCAGCGGCTCCTGGCGCGCCTTGACCATGCGGCCGGAACGCATCCACGTCTCGGCCGTCTTGAGCGACAGGACCGTCGAGCGGCGATACACCGCCTCGCCCTTGAATCGCCCAATCTCGCGCTTGGGCGAGATGACCTCGTTCTGTCGCAGATGCCGCTCGAGGACGTACCTGCTGTCAGCTATGCACATAGTTCGAAAGCTTACAAAGGATGGTCCTTGAACCCGCTCATTACCAGCGGCATGCCCTCGTTCACCTGGCTCATCTCAAGCTCGGCGTCCTCGAGCTCGTCGCGGTTCAGCCGCTGCGGACGCTGGAGAAAGTTGACAATTGTCGACCACCATTCCGTCTCCTCGCCCGGCCGCAAGGGCGGGCGGAGCTTGACGGTGCGCGCGCCAAAGTTCTTCGCATATCGGAGTGTCACGTCGCGTGCAAAGCCGTCTGCTGTCAGCTCGCTCCGAGTCTTTTATTAGCTCACCCTCCTCGTACGCGACGACGTACACCATGCGCACGGGCCCCGAGTCGCTCGCGGGATCATACAGCGCCTTCTTGCGTACCGTGCCGCTCAGCGGGTCGACGGGCACCCAGCGCTGGTCGGAGCGCGAGAAGACCTCAGCCCAGAAGACAGGCGGCTGCGTGGTCATGACTGATGTCAGCTATATGGGAGCTCCTCGGCTCACCTTCTTTCTTCTTCTTCTTCTTCGGTTTCTCCGTTCCAAGCGTTTGCGGTGGCGGCTTCTGTCTTCGCAGGCGGTAAATGTCTGCCGGATCGTCCATCTTCGGCAGGTGCCCGCCGCGCTGCTTGGACTTTTTCGCTGGAGACGACGTCGAGGGTCCCGGTACTCCCGGGATCGGCACCTCCTCCATCTCCTCCTCCTCGCTCACGGGATCGGTCCCCATCCCCTGCCGGCTCGCAAGACTCCGGCCGCCGTTCCCCGCTCCGGTTTTCTTCTTCGTGGCCGCCTTCTCCGCGCGCCAGGGGACGGGCTGGACGGAGACCACCAGTCGCGCACCGATCCCACACGCGCGCGCGAGGGCGACGAACAGCTGTGCCGAGACGTCCCGCGAGCCCTCCTGCTGGAGACACTTCTTCATCATGCTGTTGACCGACCGGAGGCGCTCACCGCCCACCTCGTCCGCGAGCGCCTTCATGACGGGATCCACGGGCTCCTTGGGCTTGCCCTTGCCCTTGTCCTTTGGGTCCACGACGTCGACGTACCGCGTCGTCCACGGCGTCTTCTTCAACTCCCAATTGTCTATCGGCGGCAGGCGGTCGATGATCTCCTGGATATCGTCCCAGGTGCGTGTGCGCATGCCCAGCGTCTCGTCGGAGATGTCGAAGAACGAGTGTGCCCACCACGCTGCGAGGTTCTGCAGTGCCTCGTGGAAGAGCCGGCTCCGCTGCGCGCGGTCGGGGAAGCGTTTCGGCGATATGGTGAATGCCGCGTGGAGCGGGTGCGGGAGAAGAGAGAGCAGTCGGGCCTTCTGTCAGATGCGCTCGCGAAAGGACTCACCTTCAGGACATCATCGCACGCCCAGGCATTCAGCCGCCGCGCCGACGCGAGGAGACAGATGGTGTGCATTTTGTGAATCTCGAGCCGCATCGCACGGTCCTTGGCGGTCATCGGCTTCCTGCTCGTCAGCGCTTGTCCACCCCGTCACTCACTTTCTCAACGCAAGCTCCAGCGCCTTCTGCTTCTCCTCCTCCGTCACACCTCCGATTTCGAGGCGGATAATCTGCTCCTCCTCGTCCTCGGTCAAATAGCTCTCCTCGACTTCGCCCTCGACGGCGTCGAGCGACTGCGGGTCCCATCCGCCCGGCGTGGTCGAGCCGGGGATCGCGACCTCCTCAAACTCGTCGTCGGACGCGCCGGAGTGTATGCTGATGACGGATGGCGCGGGCGAGGAGCTGGAGGAGGAGGAGGAGGAGGATGCGACAGCGATGGGGGCCGCTGGTCGTCAGCACTAATCCCATAGCATCTGTTGCAGCCCTACACGCTTGCTACCCACCTTGATCACCCCCCTGCCTCGCCTTCTCCCTCGCCTTCTCCTTTCTCATCTTGGCCCGCGCCTTCTTCTCCTTCTTCACCTTCTTTTCGACCTTGCGCGTGAGCGTGCGCGCCGCCGAGGCCTTGAGGCGAAAGGCGGAGAGGTCTGCATCGTCGTCGTCCATCGCGACCAGAGTGGACGTGTCGGATGTCGTGTGAGAATGGACGGAGTATAGAGTAGTGGATTGTTGTGAATAATTGTTGGTACGGTACCTTTGGTGGCGAATATCGGTTACATGAGTGTTGAAATGACATCTTTTGTGGAGTCAGGTTGACTGGACTGCGAGCCAGCCTGGCTGAATAGTGGAGGCGGGGAAAACGTGTGCATCTCACGTGGTTAAGTGGTATACTCACATAAGGTATAAATTCCAATGTTGCTACACACTTGATGGACGGAGAGCGGACATGAACCAGGGAACGAGCGCGATGAGAATGAGAATGAGAATGAGCAAGCGTCAAGATCCGACGACTAACCCCCTTGAGATCACCTCAACCTTATAACACACTCTATGATACCTCGCAACCTCGTAAAGAGGTTATCTAGTCCATCATCATCTCTCCGTGCTACGCGGCACGTCTCGTCCCTCTCCTCTCTTCCCCGCCGGCAGATCTCTAGTCGGACCCCATCTCTCCCCTCCACCCTCCCCTTCGCCACCCGCAGCTACGCACAGCCCGCCATGGTCTCCGCCCCCGCCGCAGCCACCGCGCCGCACGCCGCCGCAGCCGCCAAGGACTACGGGAGCTTCAAGGTCCTGCAGTCGTTTGACCTGCCGTTCGCCCCCGTCAACCTCTCCAAGTGGCGCAGCGAGAAGACGGGGCTCACCGTCGTGCTCGGAAACCATTCCTGTAAGCTCATTGAAGTTCACATACGAGCTGTGCTGACCCCCAGCCCCGGTGGTGTGTATTTTACCAACCTGCAAATGTGACTGACAACAGACAAACGGCTTCTTCGTCGTCGCCTCGGAAAGTAGGTACCCGCTCGACGCCGCTGACGTCCAGTCTTTGACGACACGGGCCGCCCGCATACCCTCGAGCAGTGCGTTAACGAGCGGAATGTCTCTAACGCCCAGCCTTGTCTTCCTCGGATCCAAGAGCTACCCGTACAAGGGCGTGCTTGACCAGCTCGCGAACCGCGCCGGCTCGGACGGCACCAATGCGTGGACTGCGAATGACCGTGAGTTGTAATAACTGGCCCTCGACTAACCTCAGACACGGCGTACACGATGGAGACGGCCGGCAGCAAGGGCTTCCTCAACATGCTGCCGATCTACGTCGACCACATCCTGCACCCGACGATGAACGACGCCGGCTTTGTCACCGAGGTGCACCACATCAACGGCGAGGGCGAGGACGCTGGTGTCGTGTACTCTGAGATGCAGGGTCGCGAGAACCAGTGCTGGGACCGCATGGCTCTCAAGTGAGTGCACAGCAAGATCTAGTCTGACCCCAGGCTCCAGCGCACGCTTTACCCCGAGACATCGGCGTACCGCTCCGAGACTGGCGGTCTGCTCGCGCGTCTCCGCGTCCTCACCGCGCAGATGATCCGCGACTACCACCAGAAGTACTATGTGCCGCACAACGTGGGTTTCGCACCTCGAAGTGAACTAACCCGCAGCTCTGCCTGATTGTCGACGGCGCCGTCAACCCTGCCGACCTCTTCGAGGTGCTCAACAACAAGGTCGAGCCGATGATCCTCGAGCAGCAGAAGAAGGACGCGCCGGCTGGCCCCTTCGTCCCTCCCGCCGGCTGGAAGCGCCCGTTCACCGACACCACCACCGCGCAGCCGCTCTCGATCTCCAAGTCTGAGGACCACGTCGTGGAGTTTATGGAGGAGGACGAGTCGTCGGGCAACTTCATGACCACCTGGCTGGGTCCCGCTCCCAACGACTATGTGACCGACCTCGCGCTCGACATTTTGTCGTCGTACCTCTCCGAGTCGGCGACGTCGCCGCTGCAGAAGGAGTTTGTCGAGATCCCCGAGCCGCTCGCGACGTACGTCGGCTTCATGTCCGAGGCACGCGTGAACAAGAGCGAACTCACGCTCGTGGCGACCGGCGTGCCCCGCAAGCAGCTGAACGACATGCCGAACCTCGTCAAGGCCAAGCTGGCCAAGATTGTCAAGGACGAAGGCATCGACATGGAGCGCATGGCGCTCATGCTCCGCCGCGAGCGCCGCAACACGCTCAACAATGTCGAGAGCAACGTGTCATCTGCGCTGTCGAACGGCATCATCCAGGACTTTTTGTACGGCGAAAAGGACGGCAAGGAGCTGCCCGAGACGTTCAACGACCTCGAGCACTTTTCCGTGCTTGACAAGTGGACCGCGCAGGACTGGATCAACCTTATTGACAAGTACTTTGTGTCGCGCGAGTCGATCACCACGATCGGCAAGCCGTCCGCCAAGCTGTCGGCCGAGATTGAGAAGACGGAGAAGGAGCGCGTGGCGGAGCAGAAGGCCAAGTTTGGCGAGGACGGGCTCAAGAAGCTCGCCGACGAGCTCGAGGCCGCCAAGAAGGAGAGCGACCAGCCGATTCCCGACGAGATGCTCACGTCCTTCCCTGCCACCAAGCCGTCGGACCTCTCGTGGATCCCCGTCGAGACGGCCGTCAACGAGGCGCCGGGAGACAGCGTCAACAGCGACAAGGGCAAGGTGCAGGCGTACATTGACGCCGACGGTGCGCCGCTCCCGTACCAGACGCACTTTGCGCACGTTGCGTCCAACTTTGTGACCGTCAGCACGCTCCTCGATACGACCAAGGTCGCCAAGGAGCTGCTCCCGTACGTCGCCCTCTTCCGCTGGGCGCTTTTCAACGCGGGCATCAAGCGCGTCGACGGCACCGAGCTGTCGCACGAGGAGGTCGTCAACCAGCTCGACGACCTGACGGTCTACACCAACGTCGGCTTTGGCCTCCGCTCCGTCTTCCCCGAGACCATCAGCGTGTCCCTCAAGGTCGAGAAGGAGCGCTACCCCGAGGCCGTCTCGTGGCTCCGCGACGTCCTCCAGGGCACGCAGTTTACCAAGGAGCGGTGAGTCACTTGTTCTATTGCGTTCTGACCCCAGTCTCGAGATCCTCGTCGCCAAGGAGATCCAGAACCTGCCCTCGCGCAAGCGCGACGGGCGCACGGTCGCGCGCTCGGTGCTCTCCAACCTCGCGTTCGACAGCGACCGCTCGCCGGCGCAGAACAGCGGCCTGCTGAACCAGCTCGAGGGCCTGCCGCGCATCGCGGACGAGATCCGCGACGAGCCCGAGAAGGTCATTGCGGCGCTCGAGGCGATCCGCACCGCCCTCGTCACGCCCGAGGTCATGCGCGTCGCGGTCGCCGGCGACATCCTGTCCCTCCCCGCCCCGCGCAGCACTCTTGCAAAGGCGTTCATCCCCGTCCAGAAGGCCACCCCGCGTCTCCCGCAGACGATCGCCAGCCAGTTCTTCACCGAGCTCGGAAAGAACCCCTCCAAGAAGGTAACCACCCACACTGTTCCGTACTGACTCTCAGCTCGAGCTCGTCGCCATGGCGGCCATCGAGGGCTCGTACTCTGAGCACCACGCGCGCGGCCCCGAGGGCTTTGACCACCCCGACGTGCCCGCCATGATCGTCGCGACCAAGGTGCTCAACACGATGGAGTCGTACCTCTGGAAGGCGATCCGCGGCTCGGGCCTCGCGTACGGCGCGTACCTCGACTACGACCTCGAGGCGGGCACGACGAGCTTTAGCGTGCAGCGCTCGCCGAATGCGTTCCTGGCATACAACGAGGCGGCCAAGGTGCTCAAGGGGCTGGCGGACGGGACGGTACGTGCCATCACTGACGTGGCTGACATCAGACGGAGATCGACCAGAACCTCGTGGACGGCGCGTGCGCCTCCGAGGCCTACTCGTTCGCCCAAGGGTCCTCGACCGCGGGCAAGGCCGCCTCCATGTCCTACATCGACGAGGTCCTCAAGGGGCAGGACAAGGACTACTCCAAGACGCTCCTCAACAAGCTCTCGGCCGTCACCATCCCGCAGATCCGCGCCTGCATCGCAAAGTACTACGTGCACCTCTTCGACCCCGCCACGTCCATCGCCGCCGTCGCCGTCAACAGCGGCAAGGCCGACGAGGTCGAGCGCAGCTTTGCCGAGTTTGGCTTTGCGGTCGCGCGCCGCGAGCTGCCGATCGCGGACGGCGAGAGCGACGGCAGCGACGGCAGCGACGGCAGCGAGAGCGGGAGCGACGAGGAGATGGAGGACGTGCGGTCGTAGGTCGTAGAGTATAGATGATGCACTATTCTGATTCCGACTGCCGATCGGCTTTCGTCATGATCGCAATGAGTACTCGTTTCGTGTAGCAGGTAGCATGCGATCGGCTAGGGACTAGAATCGGCGACGCATCTCGGACTGCCAGGAATGGACAAGCATGATCCCTCGGAGCATTTGATAACCTTGTCGCGTCGCCGATTCTCGGCATCGGCGCTGTTAAATTACACTTGGACCACATTCCTTCGAATCCGGTGCCAATCTCACTTATAAGATACTTTGTTTGCATCCTGCTACGGCTCTGTATATATGACGGGAAGGCGGCCGGCTCCAGCCACAAGGAAGAGCCAACTGCCGACCAAAATTACGTGTGTTGCTTTTGTCGTGGCGTCATGAAGAAAAGACTAGTAAAGTAAGGTGAAGAGGGTGTTGGGGGGAACTATTCTACCACGGCGTAGCTCGTGTGTTGTATGTACAGGGTAGGGGGGTCGTATTATTAGAGGAATGATGCAGTTCGGAAAAGGCGCAAAGTTCTAAAACACCCTTAAGCAAACGCATCATCGTCCTCGGGGCGCTCGTCCCACGGCTCGTCGGGCGGGCTGCGGTCGACGGCGAGGTCACCCTTCTCGTTCATGTGCGCGGCGGCGGTGGACGCCTCGACACCGAGAAGGCTGAGACGCTCAACCTCCGAGCGGCCAATGCCAAGAGGGTCATCGGCAATCCAGACGACGGGCTGGTTCTTCCAGAGCGCAGGGTGGTCAAACTCGCGCTCGTCGGCAAGACGCTCATCGGGCGACTTGGCGGCGTCCTCGGCGCTGAGAGTCTTCTCGGCAGTGTTGAGCTCGGTCTGGCTGCCGTTGCTGATGAGGTCCTTGCTGAGGCGGCCGTACATGAGGGTAACGCGCTTAAAGTGGACGTGGTCGAACCAGGCCTGGGTGACGGCGGTAATGACACCCACAAGAACAATGACAACACCGCAGCCGATACCCATGCCGAGGGTCTTGCCCTTGAGGTACGGGGGGAGGTCGTCCTTGGAGTCGGGCACCTTGCCGTTGGCGGAAAGGAAGAAGAGACCAGCAAGGCAGATCTGCTCAATGTAGAGCGAGACAAAGACGGTACGCATGGCCTTGATGTAGTAGAGACCACCAGTCTCGAGCTCGGGGGCCTGGTCGGCGGTCCAGATAAGGAGGTACTTGTACGCGGCGTAGAAGAAGAGGAAGCCGATAAAGCCAATGACACAGATCAGGGGTTGCAGGACCGAGTAGACAATGATGACACAGGTGAGGAGACAGATGGAAGGCCAAACCTCGGACCACATGAACGAGGTCATCTTGTACTTTTGGGTGTAGGCCTTGCGAGGAGTGCCACCGGCGAGGAAACCACGGAGCTGCCACATGATCCAAGGGACGGCACGCGAGAACGACTTGGCGGCAGCGGCCCAGGTGGAGACGAGGATAAAGGTAAGGAAATAGATCGAGGCCTTGGGAAGATTGTCGGCGAGCAGAGTGGGGACGGAGCTCATGGTGTTTCCGAGGTCACCAATCGAGGCGATAAGACCCGAGGCAAGAGTGGTGATGAGGAAACCGTGGACGACCCAGAAGCACCAGTACCTGGTGAAGAGCTTGAGCTCAATCTCGCTCTGGCGGATCTCTCCCTGGAGCTTGATCCAGAGACGAAGGACCCTGGGAAGGAGCATGAAGAGGACCGACATGAGGGCCGGAGGAAGGACACCCTTAATGATACCAAGAGCGGGCGCGGGAAGCTTACAGATCCAGGCGAGCCACGACTGCTTGCAAAGAGTGTCAACGTTCGAGACGATACCGACAAAGGCGACGGGGATAGCCCAGATGATGATAAGACCAATGGTAAGACTCCAGGACGCAAGCGTGCGGAGCTTGCGCTGGTACCAGCTCATGCTAGTGTTGGACCAGACAATGTCCTCGGGAACGACCTCAATCTTGGTCTGAACCATACGAAGGGCCTTGTCGCTCTTGGGGGCGAGGCGGGCAAAGTTGTGGGCATCCTCCTGGCGCTGGAAGCGAATAAAGGCAACGTTGCCCTCGGGGAGCTCGTCAATGCTGCGGCGCTCGCGCTCGAGGAGGTCGTTTTGCTCGTTGATGTACTCGGGCGAGGTGTGGAGGTTCATCTTCTTGCCAAAGAGGCCGAGGAATCCCTGCTTCCACTTGGGAGCCTTCTTGGGAAGAATGTAGCGGTCGTACATGTTGACGCTGGCCTCCTTGTCCCAGGTACCCTTGGCCTCAGGGGTCTTGTTCTTGCGGACGTTCTTCTGCGCGAGCTTGAGGAGCTTGCCCTCGGCGCCCTCGAGACGGTAGACCTCCTTGTCACGACGGTTGTAGACCTTCTCGATCGACTTGACCTTGCGGCTGAGCCAGACGTGGGTGATGCCGCCGTCCGACTTGAAGGTGGAAGCGCCGGCGCCAGAGCCCTGGTTGGCGACAGTGGTGCCAATCTCCCTGATACCAGCCTCCGAGTACATGGCCTCGGGGACATTGACAAGGGCGACCGTGCGCGACTTGGTGCTGTTCTTGTCCGAGCGCAGCCACTTGAAGCGGACCTCCATGTAGTGGTTGTACTCGTGCCAGATAAGATACAGAGTCCAAACTGTGGCGGGGTCAGAGCGGGGCTCAAAGGATCGACCAGAAACTTACGCATGAGGATGACTGCCACGAAAAAGTGGGCGAGCTTGCGGAGCGGGCTGGTGTAGGGGACGTTTCCAAAGGTCAAAATGTTGAGACCCGTGTTGCCACCGTTGGGACGAGCAGCGCTAAAATGTAAGCGAGATACTAGACTCCTTTTTGTTTACAATCATATACTTACGACGCAGGGACACAGATAGCCATGGTAAGGACGACATAGGGGACGAGGCAGTAGAGGCCAAAGACCTTGAGGAAACGGAGGAAAAAGTAGGCGTCGGGGCCGTTGAGGAAGAGGACTTCAGAGTCGTCCAAACTGAATACTCTTTTGAACCAATTTGCTGGATTGGCGGGGAGGGCCTCGGCGCGCTTGTCGGGGGGCGCGAGAATGGTACGCGGCTGGTAGACGCGCCTGTACGCCTTGACGCCGTGGAAGGCGAGCCAAAAGGCGAGACACACGCCGACAGTGATGCCTGCTGTTACGAGCGCGGCGACGAAGGAAGGCGTCGAGGATGCCTCAACATCTTCTTTGGACGCCATGGTGGAGAGATGTTACCGCAGGAGCGGGTTTGATTAGAGGTAGGTCGTAGGAGGCTGGAGGTGTGAGTAAGTGTTATTGATTTTGATGGGAACCGTCAAGAGATGCGGGGAGGGGGGACAAGAGCTTTTAATCAACCACCAAGAACTGCTACTACTGCGACTCGTCTTGATGTGAATACGCCCAGCACAGTACTCGTACTCGTACAGTCTCTCGTACAGGTCTCCCCGACAATGGTCCCAAATCTAAAATTGCTTCCCCTGTTCTTTTTCTCAATCCCCCGAACCAGATCAATGTCACCAGGGGAACGATCCGAGCAAGTAATTGTCCGGCACAATGGTGTCTCTGTGATCTGTGATCTGTGATCTGTGATCTGTGATCTGTGATCTGTGATCTGCGACGTCGAGCACGTCGGCGCGGAGTTTGTCACGTTCGTTTCGGGCCAGTTGGGAGAGCTCGGGGACGGGTACTGCTACGGAGAAGACTATGGAGGAAAGGCAGAGGAAGGCCAAGAACGGGAGAGGGGAGAAGGGGAGAAGGGGAGAGGGCGTGTCTGTATCGTATCCGAAACTCACTGTAGCAAGTAGCAAAGGTAGGTGAGCAAGCGAGGAAGAGTGCCGTGTTGCTATTGTCCTTGAAGAGAGAGGGGCTCGGTACCGACGACGACAACGACAATGGATATGTTGATGTTGACGAGGATAAGAGTGATGGTCAAGAGGAAAGAAGTGTTAACAACAAAACTGCTCCAAGGTAGGAGAGTGGTGGTGCTGTAGCTGGCTGCAGTCGGGTTTCTTTTCTTGGAGTGGCGCGATCAAATGACCGCAGAGGACGGGTCCAAGGGAGGGAAGGGGTGTGGAGGGAGGGAAGGCAGGGAAGGCAGGGAAGGCAGCGGGTGACCGGAGAGCTGGAGCGTGAAGGAAGGCGAGGAAGGCGAGGGAAGGCAAGGCCAGGTATGATGATGATAGCAGATACTATCGCAGTGGAGTAAGTGTGGTAGTGTGGTGGTACTAAGTGCGCTAAAGCTGTTTTTAAAAAGGAGCGCGCAGGGAATGGAACATCATCAACAAACCTGCTACCTCCTAATAGTATCACCAAGAACGGAAAGTCACAGGGACAAGCGGACATGACGCGTAGAGCTACAGCAGGTGAAGGAGCAGAGGGGAGGAGAGGCAAGGTCGATTGCTGTCACTCTCACTCTCACTACTGTACCTGCTACCTGTTCTTGGCTGTTGGTTTTGGTCTACTCTAGTCTAGTCTAGGATCTAAGGACAGTAAGGAGAATTAGAATCGAATAGCTTGCATCTGAAATCTAATAATAATGTCTCTTTAAACGACATTGCTCCGTGCTAATAGAGGGCGAGGGCGCAACAAGGGAGGAAGACTGAGATTGATTTGTTTCGTTCTACTACGCGCATCACACACACAGACGTCCACATCCACATCACATCACGCCCATCACATTGCATCACATTGCAAGGGTTGTATTCTGTTTTTGTTTTTGTATTATGATAGCCACATCGCTCATTAAACGTAACGCTTACAAAGGCAAAAAGGTCATCTCAGGGTGTACTATTATTTTGTGTCACAAGTAAGCCCTTCCCTTCCCTTTGTATCATGATCCGTGCATCTGTGCGTCTCTGCTCTCCTGCCGATCCGACGCGAATCTCAATCTCCTCACACTGTACCTGTACCTTTGTAGTATGATTTGTTTTTCACGCGCTGCGCGCCAGATTGTAATCAGAAAAGGTAAATTTGATTCCGCCAACTAGCTACAACCAGAGTGACCTCACAGGGCAGTAAGATATAGTAAATGGGGCGTCATACCTTTCATAGTAGTGTAGTGTCTGCAGCATGCAATGCCGAAGGGATAGGAGCAAGGAGCAAGGAGCAAGCGAGCCGGGGCAGGTACAAGGGAAGAAAAGGAGGTATCAGGAGAGTTGGAGCAATGACTTTAATCACGCGCTTTCGCACAGACGCAGAGGCGGGGGCGGAGGCGGGGGGCGGCAGGCACAATCCCAGAGGCACAATCCCTACCAGGCCCTACTCGGATGTGCCGTACGTGCAAAAAGGTGCAACAAAGTCAAAGTGCGCAGGTGACACACCACCCACGCTCCCACCGATCCCACCCCCGAGCCGGTGCCGTGGCCCACATTCCACCGTCTGTCAACAAGCCTCGACGTCATAGATGTGCCATAAGTGCCAGTTGGCCACCTTCACACGGATGCGCAGATGGCTTGGTGCCACCGCTCGCCTCTGCGTCAATTCTACTGCGCAACTGCGGATGGCTCTAGTCGCCGTAGTCGAGCATACATAGTTTCCGATGGCGAGTCGCGCAGCAGACAGTCAACCTCGCTGGTGCAAATCTGCAAATCTGCAAGGTCGCAGCAACCTCGACCTCGCGCGGTTCGTAGTTATCTATATCCGCCAAAAGTCCAAAACGTCAGCCACAACGAATGAAAAGTGTGGAATTAACGATAAAAGGCTCTTTGCCACTTTCCCTTCGTCCCTCGTTCCCTGGACCCTCTTTCCGGCGTCCCTGCTCCCGAGCCGCAGCAGCAGCACTGCTGAGCGGCCTCCAAGCATCGTCGGGCATAAGTTCGAGCTCCAGTTCGCCAGGTGCCGGCGAGGACGACGCCTAGGGTACAAACATCGATCAAGATCACAAGCTTTGTTGCCACCCACACCCATGCCACCCATACCACTGCTCGTCATACTGAATACAGACCGCAGCTAGTGGCAATATGCTCCACTCGATCCACTTTATCCATCGATCCAATCTGTCTCCGAGACAGAGGGCGAGTACCTGCTCGTCATGAGATTGGGGGCCCTGCTTGGCACGGTATGAGCAATGAGGTAATGTCGCACAGAGCGTGCGCCGAAAGCCGTGCAAAAGTTGCCACTCCCACTGCGATTCCGTGCGCGATAAGGATCATGAGACGTGGAGACAGGATCGCAGTGCGCACTGACATTGACTGACCGGCACGCTGGCTGACGAACACGCACACACGCTCACTGCGTCATAGACCACAGTTTGTACGAGAACTGACCGAGATATTAGGTGAGATTGGGTAAGATATTGGTGATGCGAGCTTCAGTTGCGGCCCAATTCCCTGGCCGTGCTGTTCTCGCCAGCTCCAGGTGCTGTGGGTACCTTTAATGCCAAGCCGAGGTGGACGAGGTAGATGCCGGAATACTCGTCATGGTGTTGACGTCTGGTGCATGCGGGTCGCCGTTGCAGCCGTGCGCCGTTACAGCGTTGCAGCCTTGCGGTCTGGGCTCGGTGTACGGTGCCTCCCTGTACCTCACCGTCATGTGTGGCATGAGGCACCGGCGTCACATGCAGTCTCTAGGGAAGTTGCTCAAGGATCGTCTCAAGGAGATGTTCGAGGGTCGAGACGCGCGCGTGCACGACGGTTTCAGAACGAGTGGCAGTTGGGCACTGTCGCGGCGACATGCCGACCACCCATGCACCCATGCTCTGACAGGACTCTCACTTGCTGCAGGAACAGATATGCATCACCACGTCCGCGTCACGTCCTCTGCAAACCCGACGATGTCGGCAAACTGCACGACCTCGGCGCCGGTATCGAACGATCCCGCCCACGCGCCGAAGCACTGGTCCGTGTCGTTTGTGACCTTTTCGTTCTTGATCCTGCTGCTCTTGTTGTGGAAGGGCGTGAGCGTCGCGTCGAGCCCGCCGCCGGACACGCGCCATGCGGCCATGTAGTTGTCTGTATCGTACTCCCACTTGAGCTTGGTGGAGATCTTCCACACGCGCGTGCCGAGCAGCACCGAGTTCTCCGTCGACCCCGTCCCGTCCGTCCACTTGTCGCCGACCTGGAGGCCGAGCACGCGCCCGTCGGCCGTGCGCCCGCACCCCGCGCCCCAGTTCCAGTGCACGGCGGCCGGCCAGCGCCCGCGCCCGTGGTCGAGCACCGCCCACGCGTCGGTGAGTGCCGTCGTGGTGTCGCCGACAGTGACGCTCCCTTCTGCGGGGCGCGAGACGTCCTTGAGGGTATACTGGAACAACACGTCGGTCCACGGCACGACGACGCCGAGGCGCTCGTGCCCCGCGGGCCGGCGGGCGAGGACGTCGTACGATGCGCCCGGGATGGCGACACGCAGCCGCGTGCCGCCGTCGACCTGCTCGATGTCGACGGACAGATCGCCAATGTGTGCGCTGGCCGGTCCGTCCTCGGCATTCGGGGGGAGGTCCACGCTGCCCTCCGCCCCGCCCTCCGCGGGCGCGATCGCAGAGTGCTCCACCACTGCCCCCGTAGCACGGTCATACACCCACACGGACGCCGCGGCGTAGTGGTCGATATTCGAGATGGAAAACGCGAGAATGTGCGAGCCGCTCAGCACGCACCAGTACTCCCACCGCCGGTTCAGGCCGGGGAACGTCGTACCGATGCCCGCCGTGTCGACCAGCGGCTGCCGCGACCACCCGTGCGCGGCGCGGTTGAGGCGCCCGTCCGCCGTCGTGAGGGATACGGGGGCCGTGAGCTCGGTTTCTGCCATTTCTGCCATGGCGAAGACAGAAGGCGTTGTCTAGACAGTCCAGAAGGCGTTGTCGGTCTTGATGTCTTATTAACAATGCCACAATCCTACTCCCCGGCCGCCCGACTTCTCCGTGGATACTCCGCGGGGCACATGACCGGGGGCAACAGTGGGTCGCCGTCGCTAACCGCGATGAGATACAGGTTCTGATAGGGGGATTTATACGACACTCATGTGGCGTCGAGCGCGATAGCCGCTGGCATTCAGCCACTCGGGTGGGGATTTCTGCGAGGATGTGCCGAAAGGAGCTGGGCGAAAGGGCTTGGGCGAAAGGGCTTGGCCTGAAAGAACTTGGCCTGAAAGAACTTGTGCAGGGCGTGCGCATGGAAGGAATGGATGCCAGATGCCAGATGCCAGATGCCAGATGCCAGATGCCAGATGCCAGATGCCAGATGGCAGATGCGCTCCAGATGCCAGATGCCAAGAAAGCAGTCTATTCACAGGACCGGTGTCCCTGCCGATCGACGCGGGGTATCATCGGCCCGCTGCCCGAGGAGTGGGTCTGATCCGCTGACAACAGAACTCTGACAACTCTCACAACTCTCTCTTCGCCAATCTCGTTATGCGCGATCTACTTTGATCGGGTGACCATCTCTTGCCCACCACAGCCGACCGCGCGGCCGCGCAGAAAGCGAGAAAGCGAAGAGAGCGCAAAGTTAGCGCAGTGCTCGAGCGCACGGTATGAGGCGCAGCGAGGCGCAGAGCGTAAACTCCACAAACTCGGAATACGGTTTTCTAGACTTTTGAGCCGCTGGCCGTGGCGGTTGTGAGTGGCAGAGATGCGAGATGCACGAGAGGCAAGAAATGCATGAGATGCACGAGATGTGTACATAAGGAACGCAGAAGCATCTCCCGGGCACCCCAGAACCCATCCCAGACCTCTGCACAATGCCGACGAGCTTCTACAAGGGCATCGAGAACAACACGCACCCGACGTGAGTGGCAGTGGAAGTGGCCCTTCTGACGGCAGGTGGTGGAAGGACGCGGGGCTGCGGAAGAACGCGCTGTGGGTGTCCCTCTCGGCCCTCCTGTACGCCGTAAAGGGGTACGACTCGGGCATGTTCAACAGCATCCAGGCCGTGCCGGCCGTGAGTACTGACACTCCAACTTTTCTGATGGCAGTTTTTCAACACGTTCCCGGAGCTCAAGTCCAATGCGAGCCTCCTCGGCACAGTCACGGCGGTCATGTACCTCCCCGGCCTGTTCCTGCCGTTCCTCGGCGCGTGGCTCGCCGACAAGGTGGGGCGCAAGATCCCGCTCGTGATCGCCATCTCGGGCGCGATTGTGACGCCCATCATCCAGGCGTTCTCGCACAGCCTCGGGCAGATGATTGCGGGGCGCTTCCTCATGGGCTGCTTTTCGTGTGTCGGCATGGTGTCGGGTCTGGCGATGTGTGCCGAGCTTTCTCAGTAAGACCACCAGCAAAGCATTGTACTGATACTAGTCCCCGGTGGCGCGCGCAGGCCATGTCGCTGCAGCTCTCCGCGTACTATGTCGGCAACATCCTGTGCTCGGCGACGGCGTACGGGACCATCAACAACATCATCACGTCCGAGTGGGCGTGGCGGCTGCCGATCCTGCTGCAGCTCGTGCTCCCGCTGATTGCGCTCCCGATGGCGATTTTCATCCCCCAGTCGCCGCGCTGGCTCATCTCGCAGGGGCGCACCGAGGAGGCGCGCCGCGTGCTGGCCTCCCTGCACGCGAACGGCAAGCTCGACGACCCGCTGGTGGAGCACGAGATGCTCGAGGTGCAGAATGCCATTGCGCTCGAGAAGGAGAACACGGTGCGGTGGCGGGATCTCCTGCGCACGAAATCCAACCGCTGGCGCATGTTTATTACCGTGCACTCAGCCGCCGGCGCGCAGCTGAACGGCATCGGCATCATTGCGTACTACCTCGTGACGATGCTCAAAATCGTCGGCATCACCGAGCCCAAGAAGCAGAGCCAGCTCATCATCGCCAGGGGCGTCATGAACCTCTTCGTGAACACGGGCGCGACGTATGTCGTCGACCGCGCGGGCCGGCGTCCGATGTGGCTCTCCTCCACGCTCGTCATGCTCGTCTCGCTGTGCTGCATCATGGGCCTCTCGGCGTCCTTCACGCACACGCCCAGCACGGCGATCGGCAACGCGACCATTGCGTTCATCTTCATCTTCTACGCCGGCTTCGACATGGGCTGGATGCCCCTCGGCACGCCGTACACCACCGAGATCCTCCCGTACGGCATCCGCGCAAAGGGCATCGCAGTCAGCACCATCAGCACGTACGCCGCCCTCTGCGTCAACACGTGGGTCAACCCCATCGCCATGGCCAAGATCTCCTGGAGGTACTATGGCGTGTACATCTTCATGTGCTCGTATCTCTTCCTCGTCGCGTTCTTTGCGTTCCCCGAGACCAAGGGGTGAGTAATACCACAGAACCTGAACTGACATCAGACGCACCCTCGAAGAGGTCGCGTACGTCTTTGACGACTACGAGGAGGGCGCGCTCACGCGCACGCACGACGCCGAGAAGGGCGGGCCAGCGCACGAGGTGCACACGGCACCAGAGCTGAACAAGCACTAGGGGGAGGGGTGTGGGAATGCAAGCTGTCGATATCTTGGGACGCAGAAACTGGATGCAAAAACTGGAGCATCTCACTCTAGAAGACGATCTAGCGTGGAAAGGTCATGATCCGACGTGAGCACGCCACACCGCCACATTCCAGTAATGACCACCCGTCCCATTGAGTGCTTTCGCGCACTACACGCAGCACACATGATCGCCGGCTTGGCGGTGTGGCGGTGTGGCGTTGGGGCAGATCCCGCCAGGCACCCTTCTCCTCCCATGCACCGATGTGAAGCGATAGATACCGCAGCTGCAGCGCTACTCTGCAACTCTGCTCTCATGCATTGGAAGACCGACGTAACCGAGCAAGCCGAGCACATACTTGGCCTCACATCTGCCCCTCGGCCGAGCGGGTCACTGAGCACCGTCGCCGGCGCCCGGCGCCAGTCTCCGAGAAACTAATGCGCTCCACGCCGTGATTGGCCACCGCAGTCGCGCAAGGCACTTCGGTGGGTACCCGGCTTGGCAGACACGGTCGGCACCGGCGGTATCGATGCTTACGCCACTCAGTCGGCACAGTCAGTCGCGACCGCCAGTCGCCAGCCGTGGCCTTTGTTCCCATTCTGCGTGTCACCTGGTGACGATCAGATTCACAAAGTGAGGCCGATCGCTGCGGAGCCGCATGCGGCGCCGAACCCATGCGGCTGCTGCGGACTGCCCTGAGTTCCCCTTGTTCCCCTGCATGTCCGCATCCGTCGCCCGTCGCCGCCAATCCGAGTTGGCTCCATGAAATCTCAATCTCGAAAAATTTGGTTCCGTTGCTTATCATTGTGGTGTGTTGAGAGTGGAGTGGAATTGTCAGTGTGTACAGTAAATACAGTGGGTGGTGGTGTGTCCCTGCCAAGAACGGGTCTCGGGCTGGGACGGCCCCCTTACTTGTGCTTGCTCTTGTCGGGCACCACTCTCTTGTCATTTCTCCTGCTCTTGGTGTTGCTCTCCTTGTCATTCACCCTTTGTCTGTCTCTCTTTCCGACCGCTCGACTCTGTCCAAGACCTTCCAAGACGGCTGGAATCTATTTACGCCGCTGCCCAGACACCGCCGCTCCGCACTCCACTTCCGTCATCGGATATCCATTTCACCTGCTGTTTCACTCACTCTCTCCGACTCCGAGGCCGCCCTCGCCTCCTCTCTCGTGCACGCACAGCGGCATGATCCTGCGCTCGACGGGTATCCCATCCACGAGCATCACCTAAACACCCTCCCTCCCACCAATCACTCATCATGGGCGGCTTCCATCCGTTTGACGTGACGGCGCCCCACCTGGTGTACACCATCCTGGGCGCGTTCACCGTGCTCTTTGGCATGTTCTCGCTGCTCGTGAAAGAAAAACTCTACCTCGGCGAGGCGCCCATCGCCACCGTCGTCGGCATCATCCTCGGGCCGTACGTGCTTGACCTGTTTAGTCCCACCAAGTGGGGCGGCGGGAAGCAGGGCACGACCGACCAGATCACGCTCGAGCTCACGCGCGTCGTTATCGCCATTGGCGTGTTTGCCATTGGTGTCGAGTTGCCCAAAGTGAGTGTGAGCCGGTGCCAAGCTCAACGGCGCCAAGACGGAAATCCAAAACACTGAGGATCCCTGCTGACTCTCAGGCTTACATGAAGCGCCACTGGCGCACAATGTTCTTCCTCCTCGGACCCTGCATGGTGTACGGCTGGCTCGTGTCCGCGCTGCTCATCTGGGGCCTCATCCCCGGTCTCACCTACCTCTCAAGTCTGGTCATTGCAGCGTGCATCACGCCGACAGACCCCATTCTCGCGCAGGCCGTCGTCGGTGGCAAGTTTGCAGACAAGCATGTCCCCACACATATCCGGCACATGCTCTCGGCCGAGTCGGGATCCAACGACGGCGCCGCCTTTCCCTTTCTCTACATTGCGCTCTACCTCACCATCGACAAGAGCGCAGGCCACGCCGTCGGCGAGTGGTTCTACATGACCTGGCTGTACGAGGTTGCCCTTGGCATCATCCTCGGCAGTCTGCTCGGCTGGGTCGCCCGCAAGACGATGCAGTTCTCGGAGCGCAAGAAGCTCGTCGATCGTCAGTCGTTTGTCGCCCAGTACATCAGTTTGGCAGTCCTGTCGATTGGCATGTGCACGCTGCTTGGCAGTGACGACCTGCTCGCCGCCTTTGCGTGTGGGTGCGCGTTTGCCTGGGACGGACACTTTAACAAGGCCACCGAGGACTCGGTGTTCTCAAACGTTATCGACCTGCTGTTCAACTGCGCGTGTTTCATCTACGTCGGCTCTATCATCCCGTTCGACGCGTGGTCGGACTCGTCCATCAACGTGAGTTGAAAGCTGCCTTCGGTACTGACTCGCAGCTCTCGGTCTGGCGCGTCATTGTGCTCGCCATTCTCATTCTCATCCTCCGCCGTCTGCCCGCGATTCTCGCGCTGTACCGCTGGATCCCCGACATCAAGACGTTCCGCGAAGCCGCGTTCGTCGGCTGGTTCGGCCCCATGGGTGTTGGAGCCGTCTTCATCTCCACGCTTGCTCGTCACCACATTCCTGAACCGTCAAACGACGGCGACACGAGCCAGGTCGATCTGCTCCAAGAGACGATTGTCCCCATTGTCATGATGCTCGTGCTGGCTTCGATTCTCACGCACGGCCTGTCGATTCCCTTCTTCCTCTCTGGTCGCCGCGTGCATAGCATCACGTACACGTGGTCGCGCAACCCGTCCATGGACACGCGCTCGGGCAACGAGCCGGCGTGGACAACGCACACGCGCCGTGTCGTCCCCGGCCAGGACTTTGTTATCAACCGCGACGACGAGGAGGGCGACATTGGCATCGCCCAGCCCCGCAACCCGTTGGCCCTCAACCGCGAAAAGTCTATTGCGATCGACGACGGCAGCGGCAGCAACGGCAGCAGCTCGTCGCGCACACGCGGGGACAGCGAAAAGGCTTCAGTACCCTCGTCCGACGAGCCGATCGAGGATCAGGACCACCCCATGGCCACGCCACCGATCGCAACGTACAAGGAGGGCCACCATCTGGTGATTGAGCGCAAGCGGCCCGGCCACGAGGTCGAGGTCGAGGTGGTGCGCAACGCATTTGGGCCCGATGGCGACAACTCTCACCCCGTCGGCAGCCTGTCTGGGCCCACTGGCCGGCGCCGCTCCAGCTCGGTCGACTCGCACGCCTCGCACTCGACCAACCGCTCGAATCATTCGGACCACTCGACCAACGCGGGCTCGGACAACGAGGACGTCGGTGACGGATTCGTCCAGCGCCGCCGGCCCATGCCGTACCAGCAGCAGCAGCCGGCGCAGGAGGCGACGCAGGCGATCCAGCGGACCCCCTCTCCCGTCCCCCGGATGGAGACCACAACGTCCACATCCTCCGCACCGGCCATCCACTCGTTCATCCCCGCGTCGCGTATCGGCAAAAAGGGCGGAAAGGCCGAGGAAAAGTCTGGCTGGCGCAGAATGTTCGGGCGCCACGCCACCACCTCGTCTTCCGCCTCGTCGCACGCAGAGCAGGGCCAGGCGGGCTTTGACGACACCGAAACGGGCTTTATGCCGCGCACGCGCACGCAGCGCAGCATGGCGCGCGCGCCCACGCTCGACCCCGAGGACCGCGGGCTGCACCTCACACGCACCCTCTCGCGCGCCGTCAGCTTCCACCCGGACGCGGCGCCGAGCTCAGAGACCGCTCCAGGGCCAGGCAACTACGGCGCGGGCGCGCCCGGCTTCAAGAAGAACCCCGGGCTCAGCATGTTCCGCACCACCAGCATCAAGGGCGACGGCGACGACGAAGGCCCGAGTGTGACTTTCAAGGACCAGTAGAGGAAGGGGGACAGTATTTTCGTGTGCTTGTGTGTGTGTTTGGTTTTGTGTCTCCTGCATCGGCATCGCATCTCATCTATTTTCATCATTGCCATTGGTTCATGCATACGTTTGATATATGTGCGGGCGAGGTCAGAGGGACGAGGGCGGGCGCAGGTCGAGATACGAGAGAGTATCACCGAGAGCTTGTCTGTTTGGGGCGTGGGGCTGTGACAGAGAGAAGCATCTCGGACAAGGCGGACAGACGTCTGGCTGTTCGCTGCGGGTGTCTAGTACTGTCAACCATCCTCTTACTTCACGCCCTCTGGTGTTCTAAAGTGCGCTGCCGTCTGTACCATCGCCGATCTTTGTTGACGCTCTTCCTCCATTTTCTGTGATTTGTTTCGATTTTTGGAATAATTACCAGAATTTTTGCGCTTTCACCATTCTCGTTTGACATGGTCTCTTGCATTTCATCCGCTGTCCTCTACCATCATCTGACGTCTAAGTCGTGGTCTAAGTCGTGATCTCTCGCCCTGTTCTCGGTCTGCTGCTGGGAGGGGCAAGAGCGGGTGCTGTGAGCTACGATGGCAGAAGCATCGTCTCTTCTCCTGTTCTCTCGCCTTCCTGTAGCGGTCAAGGTATTCCTTTCTGGTGGCTGTCTGACGTGAGACACTGGCATTTCGTATCGAGCTAATACCTCTCCCCTGACTCTCCGGACCAACATCACCTCGGGCACAGACAGTACAGGCAGTATGTGGCGGTTGGGTTCGATAGCGATCGCAGCTCTGAGGCGCAGGCTGCTCGCGCCAAACATGTCCCATGTTCCATGACGAACACGAATAGATCATATTCCCTATCAGAGTTAATGTCGGGTCTCCTGCATCCTTCCCCTCTGAGAGAAAACCGAGAGACCTTGGTCTGGAGACCCAGAGACAAAGACACACCTCCGCCACCACATATCGCCGCCACCTACGAGCACGTGTCATCCACGCGATACCCCGGGCGGAACCAAAGCATCGCGGCTCATGGCACCATGCGAGCCCGTGTCTAACCCCCTCGGCCCCTCGCCTGGCCCGCCTGGCCCAGCCACGGTACGTACTGTACGGGTACGCTGGGCTCGACGCGCGCGTCACTGTTTGCCACCCGAGTAGATGTATATCTCAATTCAGTAACGCCCCCTTGTCTTCATCGCTTCATCGCTTCATCTCTCATCTCTCATCCCCATCAAGACTCATACCCTCATACACAATGTCCCCGAACATGGGGGTCTCCACCCTCATCGCGGGCATGTTCCTCACGGGCTGCGCGAACAGTTTGCTGTGAGTCCGCGGCGGCGTCGGCGTCAGCGTCAGCTTCGACGGCGTGGGGGCGTCGGAGTTGTCCGTGTCACACCGGGGCACCGCCCCTCCCCGCCCACATTGCTGACGACCAGGTCAAAGTACCAGGACAAGATCTGCGTCGAGAACTGCCAGCCGGGCGACATTGGCCCGCGCCTCGACTTTGAGCAGCCCGTGTACCAGACGCTCAAGTGAGTCTGAAGGATGGAGGAGGGGGGTTGGTTGCGAGGGTGTTATCGCGATAGCGGATCCGCGCGGGTCGGCGGTGGCGCGATGGGTAGCCATATCGGGGACGATAGCCGCGAGTGTGCTTCATGACAGACCTGCGTGCGGCGTGATCACCAACGCCGATCGCTCCGCTCCACTCCGCTTCGCTCCGCTCCGCTCTAAACCGCGCTGACGCACAGCATGTTCATCGGCGAGTTCCTCTGCGTGCTGCCCCTGCTCTGGACGTTCCTCAAGGCGCCGTCAAAGGGCCGCCCGTCGTACCTCTCGCGCCTGCTCGCGCGGGGCGGGGGCGACTATGTCGCTGTCGACCCCGAGGCCGAGGCCGAGGCTGCCGACGCGGAGAGCATCGCGACGTCCGAGACGGACGTTGCGCAGGTGACTATGCGCGGGTGGGCAGTCTTCTGGATGTGGTTCCCGGCGTTCTTTGACAGTGAGTGAGAAGTGAGACACGGGCTGACGGCAGTCTGCGGGACGACACTCATGAACGTCGGCCTCATCCTCACCCCCGTGTCGATCTACCAGATGTCGCGTGGCGCGCTCGTCCTCTGGGTCGGTGTGCTGTCTGTCATCTTCCTCCGCCGCCACCTGTTCCTGTACCAGTGGTCGGCGCTGGTCATTGTCACCATGGGCGTTGCGCTCGTCGGCCTCGCGGGGACTCTGGACAAGAAGGCGTCCATGCCTACCGACGACCTGTTCCACAAGCTCGTGGACATTGCGACCTCTACACGCAGCGACGATGACCCGGCCAAGGTCGCGCTCGGCGTGATTCTCATCCTCATCGCGCAGGTCTTCACCGCGTCGCAGTACGTCGTCGAGGAGAAGATTATGGCGCACTACTCGATTGAGCCCCTGGCCGCCGTCACGCTCGAGGGCATGTTTGGCGGCCTGACGACGCTGGCGGCCATGCCCTTGTTGCACATTTTCTTCGCGCGCAAGTCGCCCTACTTTGACATGCCGCGCGGCTGGCACCAGATCATCTCGACGCCGGCCGTCATGTGGGCCTCGCTTGCGATTGCGCTTTCTATCGGCGCGTTCAACTTCTTTGGTCTGTCGGTCACGTCCCGCGTGAGCGCCACCACGCGCTCGACGATCGACACGTGCCGCACACTCGGTATCTGGGTCGTGTCCCTGCTCATCGGGTGGGAGCACCTCGGCCCCTACTCGATCCTCCAGATCACCGGTTTCGGCATGCTCGTCTACGGCACGTTTGTGTACAACGGCCTCGTCGAGCCGATCCTCTTCAAGCCCGCGCGCATCGTGCTCCCGGACGACGAGTAGTGCAAAGAGTGGTAGAGTGGATAGAATGTATGAACGTTGCAACATTGAAGCATGTACAGAACTCGCATCACAGTCCTACGTAGCCATCGTATCGTATCACGCCCGGGAGATGGCCCAGCGGCGTCCAAATAGTCTACCTATCCACGGCGGCGGGCGGACTTGCGCACATCGTCATCCGCAAACGCGACCGAGCGCTTCTTCTTCGGCGCGCGCTTCGCCTTGCCCTGCGAGCCCGAGGCGACGCCAGATCCCGAGCCCGAGGGCGAGGCCATGTCGGGGGTGGGGGTAGACGGCGAGAGGGGCGAGAGGGAGGGCGAGTGCGGGGCGCTGCCGATCGGGTCGGGCGACGAGGGCGCGAGCGCGAGCGCGGGGTTCTTGGAGCCAGTGGCGGGGAGCGGGTGGGAGAGGGCCTCGGCGACCGAGGTCGTGAGCATCTGCCGCATCGCGTCGTTCGATGGGGCCACGGCGTCGGGGGCGGGGAGGCCGACGGCGTCGCTCCCGACGGCGATGCTGGCGGAGGGCAGGCCAGGGACGGATTCAGTAGCGGGGCCAGCGGGGTCGAGATCCATGGTCGTACCGTTCGCAGTATCGTTGGCGGCGCTCGCAGAACCCGATCCCGAGCCAGAAGCCGCAGGAGCACCAAAGCCCGGGAGGTCGAAGCCCTGGCGCGCGAGCTGGGCACAGATGGCCTGCAGCTCCTCGCTCGAGTAGCTCGCGAGGTTTGCGACAATGTTCTGCGTCTGCTCCTCGTTGAGGAGGAAGGGGAGCGGGGCAGGGGCAGCGGGAGTGATGGGGTTTGGGGTGGTGAGAGCGCTGGTGGTGGGAGTGGTGGCGAGGCCGCGGTTGGCCTTTGCGCTGCCGGTTGGCATGGCTCCGCTGACGCGGGCGGTGACGGGCATGGTCGGCTTGGCGTACGCCTCGCGCATGTGCGGCGGGAGCGGCGGGGGCGGCATAGTGGTGTACCTATCGCGCACACCCGCGCTGGAGCTCGAGCTTGAGCTTGCGTTCCTCGGCTCGGGGTGGAAATCGGCGACAAGACTGGTCATGGGCTTGAGACACGTCGTGACCGCGCGCGGGCTGTATGTTATGGCGTGCGGAGAGGACAGAAAGGTATATGCACAGAGTAACAGAGTAGTCAGGACCTACGGTGCCATGAGCTGGATGTTGCGCTCGGCGAGGCTCTAAAAGCAGATAAAAAAGGTCAAAGGTTCATCGTATCGTCGGGTACAATTGGTCGTACATTTGCAGTCAGAAGGTAGCAGTCATGGGTGGCAGTCATTTCGTCGGCTGTTCGCATTAGTGGTCCCACGAGTGCGCGGCGCGTACCTGCCGGAACGTGACCGACGACGTCGAGAAGAGGCGGTCGACCTCGGACGTGTCGGCCTTTTTCTGCTTCTGCGTCCCCGGCGGCTTGAGGTAGTTGTCAAAGCCCTGTGTGTGAGTGGGTGCGTGCGAGTGAGCGCAAGCACTAGCGCCGCGCGAGCCCGGGAGCGAAGCCTTCGAGCAAGTTATTGCACACCTTGATAATGTTGCCGCCAGACGCGGCCGTCTCGTCCAGGTAGCTGCCCTCAAACGCCCAGATCGACGCCTCGAGGTTGGCCTGTGTGTGAGTGCTGGGTGCTCTCGACACTGATGCTCACCAGAGTCCCGTCAATCGCGCGTTTGCGCCGCTGCGCGCTCTCGAGCTCGGCCATGGCGGCCGCCTGCGCCTGCTTCGCCTCGGCGGGGGGTCCGGATTGCGACATTGTCAGAGGTGGGATGAATGAAGAAAGGACAGAAAGGAGACGGAAAGGAGGCAGAAAGGAGGCAGACAAGCCCGAAAGTGGAGGGACAGAGTGAGACATGGCTGGTGGAGGTGGGTGGAGCTGCCTCCACCACTGCAGAATTGCCACACTGACGGGGCTATCGGGTTTATAGCTTTGTCTGCACCAGACGAGTTGCGTGTTTCGGCCTGACAATGCAGCGACTGCGTCTCGAGTAGTGCAATGCAGATGCGTACGAGCAGCGGAGCAGCGGACGCGGACAAGCACATCTTATGCAGCTCATCGGCTTCCCAGTCAGTATGGCAGCACACGTGCATGCAAACAACATCTTCGCGGCACTCCATCTGAGGCATATGATCCATCATACACGACACCCTAGTGCCCTCCTAAGTCAAGTAGCAAAAAGCCCTCTAAGCCTCGATGGCGGCAACGGTCTTGCCGGTCTTGACGGCGTCAAGGTCCTTGGCGCGGGCGACCTCAGACTGGGGGGTGGCGAGGATGACCTCGATGTGGCAGGGGTGGCCCTGGTAGGGGTTGATGCGACCGTGAGCGCGGTAAGTGCGGCGGCGGGTCTTGGGGGCCTGCTGGACGACAATGTTCTTGATGAAGAGCTCGTCAACGGCGAGGTCCTTGGCGTCGGCGTTGGACTCGGCGTTCTTGAGGAGGCGGAGGACGTACTGGACCGACTTGACGGGCCAGCGACCCTTGGTGGTCTTGAACTGCTTGGCCTGGCCAGTGCGGCCCATGGAGCCGTCGAACCGCCTGAAGGGGATGCACTGCTTCTTCTCCTGGACGTCGCCGAGGTAGGCGTAGGCCTTCGAGAGCTTCATGCCTGGAGGTTAGAGTGGGTCTTGGGACGGCCTGTTTTACGTACCCGAGATGGCGGCAGCGACCTCACGAGTGTTCTTGAAGTGCGAGCGGACGTACTCGCCGCGGGACTTCGCGAACTTCTCGGGGTTCGAGTTGAAGATGTCGGCGGACGCGTAGCGGACCTGCGGGTTAGTGAATGCCGGGGTGTGGTGTGCGCGCGAGGACAACAGGACCGAGGACAACAAGAGGACAAAGTCAGAAGGGGGCTTCAGAGGGAGCAGCTGGATTCCGGCAGACGGGTAGACTGGAGCGGCATGGATCGACACGGAGACTCTGGCACGGGGATGTCGAGCGGGGGGTTGTGATAGTCGCTGCTGTCGCTGTTGAATGTCGGACAGACGCTGGGAAATGCACGCCGGGCAAACACACACATCTGGTCGGCTGAGCCAGACCATCTGCACGCATCTGCTCGCCAAACATCCACGCAGCACCTCTTCTCGCCATTCCATCGGTGTCGCTGCAGACGAACAGCGCCGCTCCGAGCAGACGCTTCTCCGCCGAGTTCAAAGTCGGATCGTCGGACGACTTTTCGGTCGTCTGCTGTCGAAGCTCGCGCATTCTCACGCCATACGCTCGTCTGCGCAAGTCGTGTCGTTCCCCTCGTCGTGCGTGCGCCGGTCGTCCGTCTCTGTGTCTTTCCGAGCCCGTGTCGAGTCGAGTCCATGTCCGTCCAGTCCACGATTCCATCCAGCCTTCCTCCAACACCGACACCGTCTCTCCATCCTTCCGACGTCCGTCTCTCCGCCCGTCTCCGCTCCTGTTGTCGTCGGGTCCGTCGTCGTCGCGCGCGTCGTCGCACGTACCATTTTTGATAGATTGCTGGCTAGAGAGAAATCTACTCTACTCTCGACTTGTTAGGAGCAGGAGAGAGCCAGTGGGATCCTGCAGCTTGCAGCCAGCCAGCCAGGCAGCCCCGCCAGTGTGCCCCGCCCAGCCCGACTGGCCATTTCGCCTTGCGTCCTGGCTTTGGTGTGATTTGGTTCCGCTCGTTTATTCAAACTTTTCAGAAGCGCTTTGGTGGGTTGCGGAGTTTCATGGAGATATCGCCGGGAAATGGGGGTAGTGTGTGGCGGATGTGGCTATTCGGGATTGGGGGATTGGTTCCGTTTGAGTCTTGCGGAGAGCGGGTGCATGTCCGCTGGGCGAGAACTCGTCGAGTGGATTTCTGGATTTCTCGGTGGGATGTTGGATCGATGCCTGCCTGCTGGTCCACAACAAGCTCTACTCTCTGTGCTATCGTCGCAAGCTCCCCTTCAATGCCATTCAGCAAAGAGGCACCCCGTCTCATCATTCAAGGCCAATGAAGGCCAAAGTGCCACATCTCTGCTGGAGGAACGGCGAGCGACATCGCTGACGAGGGCATTGACTGGTTGCACTGACATTGTGTGTTCGCGTCTCGAGCCGGGTCAAAGGACGCTGTGGCAATCAGTACAATAGTTCAACTGATAGCTGAGGGTGTTTCCAAGGCTCGTAACGGAGCGCAACTGTCGGGCGGGGGTCCACTCTGCCCTTGCGCTCTGTCAGGCATCAAGACGCCTGTCAGGCTACTTGAACCGCGCCGTGTGAATTCGTTTCCTCAGACAGGGAGCATCATAACAATCAAAGCCCAAATAACGACGAGGTCGGTGCAGGGAGGCAATGCTGCCCTTCGCCTGCTTGCTCGAGGATCATGCCAGTCCCCGGACCCGTCCTCCGCACACTCTCACACTTTCACACTCAGGTGATCGTATCCTGATTGACCCAGCGTTCCTGCTATAGATTGAGCGTTTGACCCAACCACGCCGACACGTTGAGAGGAGATGGGAGGTGCCCCTGCCCTGTGGTAGGAGACAGTGTTGTAAATAGTGTAGAGGCAGTGGGAATCACAGAATCTCGATACTGACTTCTCCCACGTCGCTCGCGCTCGGGCGCAGCAGCGGCTGCGGGAGGCTCGGGAGGCTCGTCGAGAGACGTTCATCGCTGGCCGGCAGTATTGAGGCGCGATAGACCTTTGCCCAATCGCCCAGCCTGACCGAGCGACCCAAAGAAATTATCGCCAAGATGCCCGGAGGGAGCCGATAAACCGTTGTCGCTAGGGGCCGCCGTCGGTGCATTTGTGCACTTATGGGAGTGGTCCTGTTAACCAGGGAGAACGTGGTAAGACGGGGGAGAGCGGAGGGACATCTCACGTTCTCCAGTTGACAAGAACCGGGCAAGATTGCAGCAAACATCCTAGCAGCACACCACGAGCACCAAAGACAAGCCAGGCATGCGCCGACACCGCACCGACACCGCACCGCGCCGCACCGCGCCGCAACACAGAAGCATCTCCGACGGCAAACAGCGGCAACCCATCCTCCGGTCCCTGCATTCTCGGAGAAAACCCCCCTGCCGTAAGACCTCGTCACGCCGCCGTATCCAAGCAGCTGGGTACGTAAGGCCTGCGTCGAAGGATGCAGATGCGCAGGACTGGTAGCTCGGCTGTCTCCAGAGACCGAAGCCGCGCACACGTCATTCCAGGTGGGAATGCCACACGCCAGTGTGGCACTTTATACGGCCGCCAGTCGGGTATGTTCCCCGGCGATGAGTTCGTTTGTTCGGCGATTATTTCATTTACTCATTTACTCGTTTGCTCATTTATTCTTTGTTCGATTTATTTTCCGGGATGCGGGGGATGCGGGGATCTGTGATTAACCATATTGGGTTGATCGTGGGTGCGCGCTGGGCGGCAGCTTGGTGTGCTAGCGTGGGTGTGGCGCATAGTGATGTGGCGGTTGATGCTGTTGATCATGGTGATATCGGTGCGCAGTATGCGACGGAGATATGATAGACACGACGAGAGCGGCGTCGGGGAAACGGAGAGCTAACACGGATAATGGAGCGATGGCCCACGACGCCCACACCCACCGCGAAACGCATGCGCAAGACTGCATATTACAACGAACCCGCACCAGACAAGAAAGCGGACAGGACAAGAAACTATAACTCGCACAGGGCAGCTCTACATCTTGCGGCCCTGGTCGTCGTCTGCCTCGCGCACGTCGACCATGTCGGCCTCGGCCGCGTCGACAATGTCGTCCTCCTGCTTCTTGCTCGCGGCCTTTTCGATGTTGGCGCTGGCGAGCGAGACGCGGGGCGAGTGGCGGAGCTGCTCGGGGTCCGTGCTGCGCAGGGGGCGGTACATTCTGCGGCGGGCGACCATAACGGGCACACTGGACTTTTGGACGAGATAGTGCGACGTCGAGCCGAGGAGGATACTGTTTGTCAGCGAGAGTGTTTGCAGTGTTTGCAGTCTTGCGTGGTATGCTAACCCCTTGAGTTGGCCGAGGCCGCGCGAGCCGACAATGACGACCGTCGGCTCGAGAAAGTCAATCAGGTCCAGGAGCATGTAGCGCGCGTTCTTGGCGTGCAGCGCCTGGCACGTCACGGTCACGTTCAGGCGCGTGCGCGACAGCAGCGACGTGACCTGCCGCACGAGCAGGGACGCAATGGTCTGCCGCTCCTTTTGCACCTTTAGCTTGAGCGACTGGTCCTTCCACTTTTTCGGGTCCACCTTGTGCTCGTCCTCAACGACCGAGATGAGGAACAGCTCGTCGCCGTCGCGCGCGACGGTGCCGACTGCCCACTCGACAGCGTACCGCGACTCTTCGGACAGATCCGACAGCACAACGTATCGGCGCATGCGCTTGCCGCTCTTGTCGAGCGTGCCGTCGGGGTCGCCCTGGGTAATGTTGATGGTGCAGCGGTCGCGGGCGTACGCCGGGCGCGATGTCGTGAGCTCGAGGCCCTTTTTCGACATGCGCTTCTTGGCACCGGTGATGGTCGGCGCCTGGAAGACGGGCTCGACGGGAATGACAACGTTGGGTCCCTCGCCAAGCACGTCCTGCTCCACCTCCTCGCCGTAGACGTCAAACGTGTCGCGCTCACAGTCGTCGTCCACCGCTCCGTCCGCCGGCGCGACATGCTCCGGACCGTCGGGTTTGCACGTGGGCGCCTCGTAGATCGCGTTCGCCTCGGTGTTCTCCTTTGTCTGGTCGTCGAAGAAATCATCGTCGTCGTCAAACTCGTCGTCGCCGTCGTCGTGCGCGTACAGGTTGTGGTCGTCGTCGTGGTCGTCGTGGTCAAGGTCGGATGGCTCGTCGTCGTGCTCATCCTCCGTCATCGGACCGCCAGGACCGCTCTCGTCGCCGCTCTCGTCTGGCGACTCGTACGCCGACGCCTGGGGCCGGAACGGCCCGCTCCCTCCGCGTCCACGGAGAATACCCTCGCCGTCGCTCTCCGCCGCCGACTCGGCACCGCCAGTAGCAGAGTCCTTGCGCAGCGCTGTAATCTCGGGACTCTTCTCGCGGGCGCGACGCTCCTCCCTCGATCGCCGGGCGCGGAAGAATGGCGAGGGCGATCGCGATGGGCGGGCGTCATCCGCAGCGGATGCCGGGCTGCCTACTGGACGCGAGGGGAGTAAATAGGCCTTGTTGGCCTTTGTGGCCTTGGGAGCTGCCATCTTTGCGGGCGGCTCTTCGATGGGCGACGCAGGCTGGATGGTGGGACCCGCCACGGCGGCCGCGCGGAACCCCAATGCCGCAAGGGCACCGGCAGTCGGCTTGTTAACCGTGTCGACGACCTTGTCCTTTGAGGCCTTCTTGCTCTTCTTGTCTTCGCCGGGCTGGGGCGTGCTCGACCGGCTAATCGAGGGTGTGTTGGTGCCGGTGCGGCTGAGTGCGTTCATGATGAGGTTGGCAGACTGTTTTTGGTACCATGTGGGATCCATATAAGAGCGCTGTGTCAGTGTGTGGGAACTTGTCTGCGGGTCCGAGGCTGTGCGTTCAATGTCCCCTCCGTCGTGGTATCCGGCCCCCTTTGAGGCGTCGTCTTTGCGACGACCGCCGCTCGCTATGCGTATAAGGGGCACGAGGAACCTGCGGGGAGACACTGGCGGTGTTGACGGCAGGTCTGAGCCAGTTGCAGAGGATGCAGAGGCAGCGCCAGAAGTGGACGGCGACGAGTCCTTTTGATCGCCGTCCGTCTCATCCACGACCTCGAGAGTGGGAACCTTTGCCAAGCCTTGAGTCTCGCTTACCTGGCCAGTCAGCATGAACCGTGCGGACAGAGGCAGAAACTCACCTCATCCTTGTCCGCCCGTCCGGAGAAGACTTTGAATTTGGACAGGACATCGGAGAGCGAGGACGAGGGCATGGAGAACGAGCGTTGGAGGGGGGCCATGGCAGCGAGAAATGATGGGTAGAGGCGGGGAATGTAAAGTCGGTGATATCAAAGGAGCGGCGGCGGAGCGAGATCACGATAGGAGAGCACGATGCGAGTAGAGTGTCGTGAGATAGTGAGGTCGTTAAGATAATGAGTGTCGTTGAGAGAGAATGTCAGCATCGATCGTGGAGCAGGAATGAGCGAATCGCCAAAAGAAGAACAATGAACGTGAGAACGTGCTGAGCAGAGCGGCGCACAGCCAGAGCGGCATGCGGCGCGGCAGAGCCGGTGGCCAGGCCAGCGGCAAACGCTCGCACGTTCCCAGTTCCCACTTCGGTCCATCGGTGTCTGCCCTTCCCGTCCATCAGACACGATCAGACAGGAGACACGAGACTGATACGCGCGAAGCAGATGCAAGACAGATGCAAGACAGCAACTCACCGTATTCCGCCGCTTGTTCGACATTGTTGTTGCATTTCTGTGGAGTCAGCTTGATCGTCCGTATCGCCGCCGTCACGGTCATCGTCGTCGCTGCCGTCGCTGCCGTCGCTGTCGACGTTATCCGTTAGCACCGAGCTGGACCCGTTGGACCCGTTGGACCCGCTGGACCCGCTGGGCTCCCCGGACTGGCCGGACCCACGGACACGCGACCAGACAGGGGGATGCACGCCGCATCACTGCACTGCG
This sequence comes from Apiotrichum gracile, assembly GCA_001600335.1. Classification (NCBI taxonomy): domain Eukaryota; kingdom Fungi; phylum Basidiomycota; class Tremellomycetes; order Trichosporonales; family Trichosporonaceae; genus Apiotrichum; species Apiotrichum gracile. Next base: position 4,361,941 of record BCJO01000002.1, on the reverse strand, counting down.
GCCGCGCCGCGCGCCGCGCGCCCACGCCACCCGCAATCCGGAGCACACCCGTCCATCCGCAACGGATCCCAATCAGGGGGATGGCGATCCACCCATCTACACATCCGCCCATCCGCCCATCCACCCATCCGGACGAGCGGCGGGCGACCGACAAGCGACAAGCGAGCGATAACGACACGACTCGACCGTCACATACCGCGAGCGCAAAGCGCGCCGAGCGCTCCGAGATGCCGAGGTCGCGGAGCTTGTCGACGAGGTCCTGTATCTGCGGGGCCATTGTGGTGGAGGTGGTGATGAGGAAGTGGGTTGTACTTTGGAGATGTGGATGCGTATGTATGCGTTTGCGTGGTGCAGGCTGCGGGCTGCCGAGTAGCTGGTAGCGTAGCGTCATAGGCACCTTGGCAAAGTCTAGGTCCCGATTAGGATCTGATTAGAAATGATTCTAATTAATTGTAATGGATTGTAATACACCGCTTCTAATCGAATCCACCCGCTGTAAACAATAAGCCTGCACCCGATGCGCCGAGGCACAGTCCTGCAGTCCTGAACGTGGCCTGAACGTAGGCCGCGAGCCTGAATGTGGCGTCAGAGTGGCACAGTCGCGACCCAGCATTCCACACCCAACCCCTTCCAGTCCTCGTCCAATGCAGCCAGCACACTCATCCTTTCCATCGGCCCAACTGCCTACTGCTCCGCTCTGCGTCGGTCATATGATCATATATGCATAAAAACCGTGTGTGTAGAGTGAGAGATAGAGATAAAAGAGCGAGTAATCGGGAGATCATCATGAATTGGGGATGGTTTATACAGCAAAGGGGAGGAGGGAGGGGAGAGGGATGGGGGGGACGGCCATGTTTGATGCCAGATAAAAGAGAGAGAGGCAGACACAAAAACACAGTAGAAACAATCAAAAAAAGGGGCTACTACGCTGAAGGGGTGTGTGGCTCACTTGCTGCTCGACAGAGGAGAGTTTGCACCACTGGTCGTGGGCTCGCTCTCCTTGCTTTCGATCTTGTCCCATTCCGCAAGCAGCAGGGCGCCGACATCTGGATCGTTAGAGACTGAAACGACATTCTGACATGATCGACTCACTTGGCTCAACCTCGGTTCCATCACGCGATACCTTGACTTCGCGATCGCCGTTCCACGGGTTGCGGAGATGGCGCGTGCGCGAAAAGCTCAGAGGGCCAACCCTGACCCACTCGATCTTGAATGCGGGGGCTAGCGGGTTGGACGAGTCGGAAGGCGACTCGGGGCTCTCTGCAATCACCTCGGACGGCCGGCGCGGTGCCGTGTCTTTGCGCCCGCCACCAATGGGGATCTGCAGTGACGAGGAGTGCTCCATCATGCCTAGGCGACGGGAGTCGCGGCGGTCACCGCGCAGGAGGTTCGGGTCCAGCGTCGCATTGCTCGCGCGACGGGTAATCTCGTCCATTAAATCGGGCGATTCAGAGCGCAGCAGCGCACCGTCCTCTTCGGAAATTTCGAGATTGGCGATGCGGAGCACCTCGTCGTCGGGTTCCAGCTGGCTGGGCGACGACGCGCGCACATATCCAGGGGATAAATATGCCGAGAACCGACGGAACGGGTCAGTCGCGGAACGCAACTGCTCCCGGTCGCCGTCTTCCTCTTCACGGATCGGAGCTGGTGTCGAGCCAGGCTGGTGCCGGCTGCGAAGGCCACGCGGAGATTCGCCAGGGCCACCGGGGCTGACATTCAGAAGGTTGGTGCTGCCCTGCTTGGCTGGGCTAAACGAGGACCGTGCACCCGTCATTTGCCTCTCTGGCACCGCCTTTTTCCTCACACTGGGCGAGGTCATCTTGGCGTACCCAAAGAATTCGCCCGAACGGTTGGCGCCGAAAATGAGAATAACCTCCTGGGATGTCCTGAACGCCTGATCTGAGGAGGGTTAGACGTCGTGGAAAGACACGGAACAAAGAGACTCACCAAGAATCGGCTGGTTGTGGCGTTGCGTGCTCCATGTGCCTTCCCTTACACTGTCGTCGAGGTCGGACTGGAATCAGTGACGTCAATTGTTTTACTACTCACCGCACTTAAGCTCTTGAGGATAAAATAGCGCTTGGGAAAGTGGTGCGCGAGGAAGCTCGAGTTTGTGCTCGCAAAACTGGCCGAGCTCTTGTGCGACGAGTCGTGGTTGCTGCTGTGGTGCTCGACGCCATCAGGAAGCTCCAGGAGCGTGGATTTTGGGGACACGCCAGTCTCCTTGCGTTCGGGCTTGTGCTGCTCAACCCACGACCGGTGCATTCCCACACCGCGCTGGGCTCCGACACCTGCGCGCAGGTCGTCGTCCTTGTTGCGCACGCGGCACACCATACGGGGACAGCGGTTGTCCCACGGGCGCAGAGACAATCCGTTGAAGAAAGGCACGGCACGCTCCAGATCCGCCTGGGATGAAAAGTTGACAAAGGCACAAGAAGACCGCGAGATCAAAAAGATGGACGACGGTCCGCGCCACGGCTCGGTGGCTCCCTGCGCGCTGGTGGGAACCGTCGTGTTGAAGAACCGCCAGAGCTCTTCGTGCGACACGTTGCTGGGACTAATCGTGAGCCACTGCTTTCACTTTACTCTACTTACACATTGCCGACCCACATGACCCACTCGCTTCGGCGAGCTGGCGGCTGCGGGTGGTACTCTTTGCGCTCCTTGTCGTGCGCCGACTGGGCCTGCGCATGCGACTGTGGCGGACGCCCATGTGACGACGACTTGCCATGATCATCCGTGGGTATGCTAACAGAGGGGCGCTTAGAGTCGAGCGACACGGGGTTTGGCGGGAGGTTTCCCCAACCGACACTGCTGGCACCCCCAGAATGAGGGCCCTGCGGGTGAGGATACGGCGGGCGCACAGGCGGCCGGGCTCCTGCAGGGGAAGGCGCCCATGGCTCGGCTAGAACGGGCGAGCCCATGTTCTCACCGCGGTCCATCTGTGGGCTCGCGCCCTGCTGATACGGATTGAAGAACTGGAACGGCGACGATAGCACTGGCGACGACCAAGCGGATGTAGGTGCGTGGCTCAGATAAACAGATGGGATGGACTGGCGATGTCCCATTTCATCTGTCAAGGGCGGCTGGACCCCTTGCGCGCCCGGCGGCGGGATACCGCCAAAGGAACCATAGTACGGCGCTCCTCCTGTCCAGGCGCCTTGCGGGACGGGTGGCGTAGTGGGGTGAAACGGTGGTGGGATGTTGGCTTGAGGTGAGTAGGCGTTGACCGGCGAGGTCCGAGTCGTTATCGATGGATATACTGGAGCACCATGAGGAGGCCCTGGGTGTGCTGGGTCAACGGAATAGTCGGCTGCTGCCATTGTCGGGTCATAATACATCTGGGTCGGGTATACGGGCCTCATTGGGCCGTAGGCTTGGTCGCTGTACCGCATCTGGTCGGGCATGCCAGAGGGCGGGAGAGCGTGCGGTGGGGGGATATAGTGCTGAGCGTCAGAAGGTACGCCATAGGCTTGCGCATGGGGGTGCGGTGGCGGCATGTGGACCGAGTGCTGCCTCTGTCGCTGCTGCTCGTCCGAGTGAGGAGGCATGGCGGGGAGGTGTCGAGGATATGCTTGGTATGTCAATGGGTCATTACTGTACGAGGCCGCCGCAAACGGATTTGGCTGCGTGAAATGCGGAGACTCTGGGTCATAGAGTGTCAGTAAATTGTTCAATAATAACGAGATTGGTCAATCGCATCGCGCCAGTTGACAACAACAACACAACAGTAAACAACAACAGTGCTTCGATCGACCGAGTTTTGACTTACCTCTTGCTGTCTTTTTGGCTGAAGAGGGTGTAGATTGTGTCGGCGACTGGCTATCATCGCTCTTTGACGCAGCCCCAGAGTCGGAATTTCGGCGTCGGGCGGAATCCCAACCTGCTGATGCCGAGTGAGGTGGACTGCTATTCGGGATTGCAGGAGATGCCATGGCCTTTGGGACGAGGTCAAAGAGAGAAGAGTGTCGCTGCTAGGTCCCGGATGACCACGACGGGGACTAGAGCAACAATGAGAAAATCGACCTTGGGTCGTTGGCTCGCACGCCAATGACCAAGCAGTCAAGTCGGTTTCCGGTTTGTAAGGTGGGGGGAGCGTGGGGTGGGGGTAGTCGCTAGTCCTGGCGAGCTGATGGACTAGAGCGATGAGGAGTTGTGACGAGTGATAGACGACCAAGAAGAGACAGACGAGTATGTATTGTTGATAGGAGGAGAGTAGTGTGTGTTGGTTCTGGTCTGGTAGGATTGATGAGATGACTTTCGGGCCAAGTGTGCCGGGATCTCAAAAGTTGTCGGAAGTAGATTGCGATGCGGAGGAGAGGTGCGGGGAGAGGGAGAGAGTGAGCGGAATGGGGAATGGGAAAGAGGGGGAGAATGATGGGGAGGGGGAGGGGGAGAGTGAGAGTGAGAGAGACGCAGAGTGCGACGGAGGGAGGATGAGGATGAGGATGAGGCGGAGGATGAGGATGGGATGAAGAGATTGAGGAGGAGGAGGATAATGTTGATGAGATCAAGAGTAGTAGTGGTAGTGGGTCATGCAACAGCCGTCCTAGTCTTAGACAGAGACAGAGAACGACAGATGAGGCAAGAGACAGGACCAGAGAGCTGGCCAGAGAGCCAGAGCCAGGGAAGAGGGAGATCAGGAGACAGCCCTCCTTCTCGTAACCAAGAATTAGGGAATAGGGGAATAGGGAATAGGGACATCCAAATCATCCACTGTCTAGAGAATCAAGTGGTAACTAACAATAAGAGAGATTCATTTGAATTCGTAATGGGCGATTAGGACAATATATATGATTAGAAAGTTACACAATGATGATAGTATAAAGCGGGAATAAAGAAGGAAAGTAGGATCGAGATCTGCTTTTGTATTTGTATTTGTATTTGCATTTTGTATTTGATCGATTACAAAACGAAAGGGGGAGATAGGACGGTTACCAAATAATATGATATTCTCCTTTGTACGATCGCTATTCCTTTTCCCTTTGTCGTGTGTGTTTCCTATGCATATTCATCAGATTATTCAGATTGGCTGATGTATTCCATATTCCATTCCATTTCACTTTGTAATAATAATCTTCCGAAGCCAGAGATCCAGAGACAAAGAGACTTGTTACATGTTTGTTACATGTTACAGGTCACTCACTCACACCCACTTGGCCCATCTACTGTAGATCTACAGCCACATTGTTTTATGGTTAAACAAAAAGTAATGCCACTGCCACTGTTCGGGTCATTCATGTATTCACGTCAATGCACTACAATGGACGGCAGAACTCAGGCTGATCACTGATCGTCCTCTCATGGCAAGGGGAGCAAAGACAAAGAGGACGGAAAAGAGTCCACCGGGATGGCGTCGGACGGGAACGATGGGCTTGATGGGAGATGTATTTTTTATTGAATTGAATTGTGACTTTTAAGAGTAATCCAATAACCTAATCGTCCTAATAATCCTGTGTAGTCCTTGTGCTCCCACTCAAGGCAAGAAGATGATATTCGCTCTCTCTGTCTCTCTCTCTTTTCGTTCCCTACTGCCCCGCCCCAACGGAACGGAAATAAACACTAAACTAGTCTTGTACCAACAAAAATATATATCGATATCGATTCACTTCCCTTAAAGCTTTCAAGCCACCCACGACATCGATGAACACGGATGAACTTGAGCAGTAGAGGAGAGTGGAGAGAGTAGAGGAATGAGCATGTGGTGGTCATTCCCACGCCCGTGCCATTCTCCCCGACGCCAATGGCCGGATGCGCGGATGCCCGGACATGAACAATCCATTCGACAACAATGACAACAACAACTTACAGCAAGGGGGTAGTAACCCAATGTGGCGAGCGCGTTGTCCTCGTGTCTTTCTCATCCAGCTACGAGCTACGAGAACACCGTGACAAGTGACGGAAGAATAAAAAGGAGGTTGATGAAATGGGAGGCCAAGATTGAACCCAAAAGCGAGGTATGTAGACCAACAAGGAAACCCCGGGGAGACATGCCGTGCGACATGCCGTGTGATTCCAAACTCTCCTCAGACATGGATGCGTTTCTTTGTTTCTTTGTTTACAACTTTGAAATGGGGGCGAGTATGCAGTTCACATGCGAGCGTGTGAGCTCACATGCTCACATGCTCAAAAGGCGAGACAAAGACAACGGAGGGGCTTGAGACACAGGCTCGCGCATGAGTAGTTAGTTTTGTGGTAGAGTGCTGTCATTGCTACAGCCGAAACTCGGTCAACGATCACATTGACGTAATAGGGACAAGTCCTAGACGACCGGCGACCAGTCTGTCAGTCTTGTCTGTCCAACTTTTTCTGGCCCATTCCTCGCCATTCCTCGCCTCGCGATCCCATCTCGGCCATCCCGGCCATCCCATCTCATCTCGGAGCTAGCGCTGCTTGCTTTTCCAATCAAATCAGCATACTCTCAGTACACCCAATGCATGTACTCCGCTCATGCCCCGACAAGTCTCCTATCTTCCTCGCTTACCTCACCGTTACCCTATCCTCCTATCCTCCTATCCTCCTGTCATCCTCGTCCTTCTCGCCGGTGCCTCTCACGCAACACGCCGTCTCTCTCCAACTTTTGTTGATTTCCATTCGCCTCCGTGTCCCTATTCACTTTAATGCCGCCAGTGCTGGGTCTCCCTGCCTCGGGCGCGCTAACTAGCGAGCTCCCTCTTGGATTCCCTCGCGAGCCCTCATCTGCACGTGCTACCGGATACAGATGTGGCATACGACGCGGTGTGTGGTACCACACCACGGGCACTTGATGCTCGGGCCCAGGTATGAGAGCATCGCTAACACTGGCATCGCTAACGTTGGATGCGTACCAGTCCACGATCCCACGACCTGCCTCAACACTGATTAACCCGTTCCAGCTGCATTTCCTCGTTTCCTGCGACATTTGTCTTCCCTGAATCTAGACTTGGAGTTGTTGTTGTTCGTCTGTTCTCGCGTTCAGACCATCCGAGCCACGCCCTGGGTTATATTACTTACCCCCTGACTAACATTGCTAACATTGCTTGCTGCCGCTAACATTGCTTGCTGCCGGCGTTGTCCGCCACTATAGCAGAGCTTACTGCTCCCACTGCCACTACTGCCGACTGGATCCGCCGCAATGATTACATGATTGCATGAGTCTTGTCTGCAATTTGCTTCCTGCCAGATCTGGTAGATGTCACGGTGTGCTCACGCTTACGAGCACGAGTAATGTAGTCCCTTGACGCACCCTCGTACCCTCGCCCGTCCATTCCGTCGTCTGGCCGGGTCTGGGGCAGAGCGTCGAGCGAGCCGCAGCCGCGAGCAGCCCCGATGATTGGCCAAAATACCCAAATACTCCTTTGATCAAGAGCAGAGTGGTGCCTGTTGGGAAAATGCCCCGACCGTTTATGTCAACATGACATGATTCTTGCACAATCGTGCCCTATGCCCTTTGCTTAAGAGTGCGTTTGAGTGCTTTGAGTGCGTTTGAGTTGGTGCAGAGTCATTTGGACTTGGTTTTGAGCGCATTTCAGTTATGTTTGGTTGCGGCTGAGTCGCGGCTGCGCGCGGCAGGCGCGGCAGTGTGTCGCCGCCCCATCGCACATGCGCTCTTGCCGCCATCGGGATGCATCGTGATGACATCGTTGGAGCCAGCGGACGCGCGCACGCGCGCACGCACGGCGACACAACTCCCGCGGCACAGTCGTCGTGGAAACAAGTAGTCAACCACGACAGCCGCACAGCCGCTCAGCTCCACTCCCCCCCCCCCCCTTCAGCTCCGGCGCCGGACATTCCACGCCCCGTACGGAGGTACAACGTCACTCAATGCGAGGAATGCGGTCGCCGCTGGCTAGGAGAGTTGGGGCATGTTGGCCGTTCCTAGATCCGAGAAACGACATGCACCTACGCAAACACACTGGCGCTGGTCGCGCTGGTCGCGCTGGTCGCGCTGTGTTAGCCTGAAACGGCCCGCACCACTGGCCGAGTAGCCAAACGTCATGCGTACGACGGGTTCGGCTGTGGCGACTGGGTCGCTTCGGCTGCGAGCCGATTCCACGGGTTTACATTACTGCTCCAGGGAGCGAGTGAGAGTCTGTGCTGGGACCAGGCTGATGAGCACAGCAGGATGCAGGTTGAGCCTCTCCCACCCTCTCACGCGGCGCTATCGCGCATCTCGCAGCCTGCCACTCACGACCTGCTCCACCCACGTATGCACCATCTCTCATAGCCAACCCCCATTGGTACATTTCAACAGTTGTGCATTGGCTTAGTAACTAAGGCGTCCGTGTGGACACTCCGTTCCAGGCCAGTAACCCCGCCTGAGTTCGCAGCTCGAAGTTCGAACCTTAGTCAACGCCCAGTGTACACCGAATTTGGTTCCTGGAAATAGTGCATTTCCTGGTCACGACGGGCTTCGCGTGGCACCAGATTCTTTTGTTGCCGTCTTTATGCGGACCTGGAGCCCTGAAGTATCTTGCTGTTGTGCATGCGGAGTTGTGCTCGTGCTCGGATCAGTTGTTGCATGTTCTTATCGTTCTCCCGCGTTCTGCTCATGGCTGCCATGACTGACGTCAGGAATCACGTGACTTTCCACGTGGTCTACCCTCACCCTCCATTTGTTGTCGTCCAAAATGACACAAAGTGACACCCACCAACGACCAGCTCGCTCGACTACTCTACACGCCACTGACACTTACAACATGGACGTGGACGACACAGGCGACGCGCACGCGCAGCCGCTGGTGGACGAGCTCGGACGGATTCTGGAGCGCGTGGAGCGGAATCCGAACAATGTGCGCGCGGTCCGGCGCCAGGTGGACATTATGGTGCGGCTGGGGATGCTGGACGAGGCGGGGGACGCGATTGCGACTCTGACGACGATCTCGTTCTTGGGCGAGGGTGAGTGAGCGTCTCTGCGGAGCTGACGGCAGGCCTGTGGGCAAGCTTCCTCGACGCCAAGATTGCCGCACTCGGCACGGTGGACCTGGACGCGTTCGCGGACATGCTCGAGCTGTTCGGCAGGGCGCAGGCCGAGTACCTGTGTAAGTTGTCCCCACGGGTACGCTGACGGCAGCCGCGGCGGTGCTGAAGCGGCACATGGAGTTTCTCGTGCGGCTGTCGGCCTACCCGCCCGACGAGGGGGCGTTTCCGCATCTCGCGGGCGACGCCGAGGTGCGCGAGTACGTCGACACCGCCACGGCGCGGACGATGCTGCAGGCGCTCGTGGATGCGGCGGCGGGGCTGCTGCCCGAGAGCCAGGGGCTGTGGCAGCTGTGGATGGACTGGGAGCTGCGGATCCTCGCGGCAGCAAAGGGCAATGCGAGGTGGGTCCCCGGACTGAATGCAGCTAATGTACAGAAAAGACCAGATCGCCCGCATCCACACGCTCTACCTCTCGCGCCTGCAGACGCCGCACGCGACGCTCGACGAGACATCGAGCGCGTACTCGACCTGGATCTCGCAGACGTGTCCCGAGGAGTACGAGGCGCGCATGGTGCAGGCCGCGCAGCTGTCGCAGGGCGCAAAGGCCGTGTGGAGCGAGAAGCGGTACGGCCGCACGCGCGCAGACTTTGAGGAGCAGCTCGTGAGTCCTTTTCCCTGCGGTGCTGATGAAAGGCATACGCGGCCGACGCCGGCGCGCAGCTCGCGACGTACGGCGCATACATCGACTGGGAGCTGACTGTGCCCGCGCCGCCGAAGAAGAAGGGCAAGGGGAAGAAGAAGGAGGACGCGCCCGCGCCGGACCGCACGCTCGCGCGCGCGGTTTTCGAGCGCACGGTGCTCGCGTACGGCCGTGTCGTGGCGCAGGCGGAAGAGGCCTCGTTCGCCGAGGAGGCGACGCAGGCGCGTGGGGAAAAGAACCAGATGCTCCAGATGGCGAGCCAGTACAAGACCGCCGAGGCCGCCATCTGGGTGCGGTACGTCGACTATGTCGTGAGTTATGAGTGGTTCGTCGCTAACTCGCAGATCGGGTATGCGCGCAAGGAAGAGGACAACGCCGACGACCTCGACGTCGCGGGGCGCGCGTGCCGCGCGTGCCCTACCTGCGGCGAGCTGTGGGCGCGCTATCTCGAGGTCCTGGTGAGTCGCAGTCCAGCTGGCGCTGACGGTCAGGAGCAGAGCGGCGAGGTGCCCGCCATCGAGGCCGCCGTCGAAAAGGCAAAGGGCCTCATTGTCGGCAACAAGCGGCCAGTGGCCGACCTCGTCGACGTGCTGTGCGCCCATGCGGCAATTTTCCTCCGGCGATACCGCTCCATCGAGCCTTCTCGTGAGTTAGTCCACGTGGTTTGTCTAACTGTCAGTCGACCACCCGCTCTTCCTCACCCTCACCGTGGCGCTCGAGACCATGGCCGAACGTGAGTTCGATCGACCTCCCGGAACTGACGACAGACTACGACGCGGGCGACCCGTCGTTCCGACTAGAGAAATTCTTCGTGTCCTGGGTAAGGCTTGTTCCGTTCGCGCTGACAGCAGGTCGAGTCCGTCGCGCCCGAGCTCCTCCCCGCGGTGTTCGCGGTGCTTGACACGCCGCTCCAGTCCCGCGTCGCGTCGTACCAGTTCGCGCTCTTGCTTGCGTCCGCGCACACGCGCATCGGCGACATCGACGGCGCGCGCGCAGCGTACGTGAAAGCCATTCAGCAGAGGGACCTCGACTGGCCCGAGGCAGTGTACGAGGCCTTTACGCTGTTCGAGAACGTGCATGGCACCATGGAGAGCGTGCTCGATGCGCGCGAGCAGATTGCGCGGCAGCTCGCAAGGGTTAACCGGAGACGCGCGAATGAGGCGGAGAAGCAGGCGGCAGAGTACCAGGCGGCCGCAGTCGCTGCCACCGTCGCTCCGGCTGCCGCTCCGGCGGTGGAGGCTGTTCAGGCTGTCGAGGCTGTCGAGGCTCCCGCCGCGATGGACGTCGATCCCCCCGCCCCCCAGGCTACCGCGACAGCGGAGGCGGCGGCGGCGGCTGCCATGCCCCCGCCCCCGCTCCCAGCTGCCCCCGCACAGGCCGCAGCGGCAGCCCCAGCGGCAGCAACTCCCGAGGCAGCTCCAGAGGCCAAGCCCGAGCTCCCCCTCAAGCGGTAAGTGAACGTTGAATTCCACTGACAGACAGCGACCGCGAGAACACGACTGTGCTCGTTACAGGCTTGAAGAAGGGTACGACGCAGGAGCGCGTGGCCGCCTTCTTCGAGAGCGTAAGTCCCTCATCGGTGCAAGCTGACCGCAGTGGGGCAAGGTGCGCGAGTGCACGATCGTGCCCGGCGAGGCGTCCGACGCCGCAATGGTCGAGTACGTCTCTGCCGACTTGATGCCGGCGGTGCTCGAGAAGGACCGCCGCAAGCTCGACACGTCCGACATCCACGTCTCGATGCTGTGGCGCTCGACGCTCTTCGTGACAAACTTCCCCCCCGGTGCCGACGACGCGGCCCTCCGCGCCCTCTTCGGGCAGTACGGCACCATCCTGCAGACGCGCTGGCCGAGCAAAAAGTACGCCGACTCGCGCCGTTTCTGCTACGTCACCATGGAGTCGCCTGTGAGTATACACGCTCGACACCACTGACGCAAGGCCGCCGCGCAAGAAGCCCTCGTCCTGCACAAGTTCAAGATGGACGGCGGGTTCCCGATGACGGTGCTGATTTCCGACCCGGCGGCGCGCAAGGCGCGCAGCGAGAATGCCACGCTGTTCGTGGGCGGCCTGACGCCCAAGACGACAGAGGGCAATGTGCGCGCGCTCTTCGAAAAGGTAATCCCACCCTCTTCTTGGCTGACAGCAGTACGGCACAATCAACCACGTCAAACTCGGGTGGGACGCGGAGAAGCGGATCTGCAAGGGCTTCGCATTCGTCGAAATGGCCTCCGAGGCAGAGGCGAAGGCCGCCACGGCCGCGGACGGCAGCAGCTTCCACGGCCGCGGGCTCAAGGTTGCCATTAGCGATCCGAACCACAAGCGGCAGGCGAAGCCGAAGGAGCCGAAGGCGACTTCGTCAAAGGCAGAGAAGGCGGACAAGGCGGACAAGGCGGACAAGGCGGACAAGGCAGACAAGGCGGAGCAGAGCGTCAAGACCGAGACGTAAGTGCCCCCAAAGCACCCGCTGACCGCAGCCCCGAGTCCGACGCCTGGGCAGCTGCCGAGCGCCGCGCGCGCAAAGTACGCCTCTACGGCCTGCCCGCAAGCACGCAGGAGGGCCTCCTCCAGCAGGCCATTGAGAAGATTGTGCCCGTCGTAAGGCTCGAGGTGTTCAAGGCGACCGGGCAGGCCATGGTGGAACTCAAGTCGCAGCATGTGAGCGGAGCGCGCAGCGCAGCGAAGCGGAACGATGTGGCTGACAGACAGGACGTCGGCATCCTCACCATGCAGAAGGAATTCCCCTTCGACGGCGCAAGCATCACGATCAGCGACCCCGCCGAGCGCGCCGGCCGCCCGCCGCCCGCCCCGCACAGTGCCAAGGCGGCTGCACAGGCGCCGACCTCCTCGCTCGCATTCGCGCCGCGCGCGCGCAAGCCCGCCAAAGCCCTCGGAAAGGCGTATGCACCCCCCAAGAAGGGTGCTGCGACGCGTCCCACTGCGGCCGCCGTGCCGGCCGGCGGGGGGCAGGACGCGTTCCGCGCCTTCATGACTGCGACGAATGAGCAGCGGAGGGATAAGCTCGAGGAGCGCGTTGCTGATGCCGCCCCTGCGCCTGCTGCTGCTGCCCCTGCGGAGAGCTCCAAGGGTGAGAAGCACGGACTAGAGGACGCAGAGGACAGCGAGGCGAAACGCACCAAGACGGAGTAAATTACACGACAATGTACATGCATGAGGCTGAGGCTGAATCTACACTCTGATGACAGACACTAGTGTTCTGTCGCGATGCTGGTCTGGGTCTGGTCCGGTCTGGGTCTGTCCGTGTGTGTTTGTGTATACCTGCCGCTATCCACGCCCAAAGAGGCGCCGCCACCACCGCCTGAAGCGGAACCACGTGCTCCCCGGCCACCCGTCGTTGCGCTCCTCGGTGCCGATCCAAATCCGCCCCGTGCCGGATCGGACGACGCCCGCCTCGTCCTCGGCCTCGACCTTTGGTATCGTGACCTGCACGCCCTCGACGGTGACGGTCGTCCACGGCTCGGAGCCGAGCTCGAGGTCCTTGAGCCGGCGGCGCGCGAGGGGGAAGCGCGGGTCCGGGCGCTGGAGGTATTTGGGAAAGAAGGACATGAGGTTTTCGGCCTCCTGGTCGGTAATGTGCGCGGGGAAGACCCAGATGCGGAAGCGTGCCTTGTTCAGGTCGGCCTCTTCTTCGGCCTCGTCGTCATCCTCGCTGGGCGCGGGGGAGGGCGCGGAGGGGGGCGACAGGGCGGGGGAGACAGGAGACGCGGGGTTCGGGGACGCGGGGGACGCGGGATTCGGGGACGCGGGAGAGAGTAACGGGATGGTCGGGTCCTCGCCCCAGCGCGCCTCCAGGCTGCTTCCGGTTGGCGGTCCAGTACCCACAGTGGGCGAGACGCGCCGCCGGGATGGCGGTGGCGGCGGCGCTGGCCCGCGGCCAGACGTCTTGCGCGGCTGCGGAGTGACCACCGGCGGGGGCGCAGCATCGGTAAACGGGTCCGAGCCAGCTCGGTTCCGGGTATCTGCAGTCGCCGCCGTTGTTGTCCCCATACGCCGCAGCTTTGGCGGGTCGCTTAACGGCTGCTCGTCAAAGCCCAGCACGCCCTTGATGATCGCAATCGCCTCGTGCATAAACTCTGGTCCACTGACATGTCAACAACATTCCTCAACATTCCTCAGTTCCATCGGAAGATTCACTCACCCTGACTCGAGAAAGACGGCGTCGTCAATCTCCCACACGAGCCTGCGCGAGCCCGCACCGCCCCGCGCAGTGTCGCCGCGGCTCTGGAGACGGAGCGTCGTCCACAGTCCGCGGAAAAATGGCTCGAGGGCGCCCGCGCTGCCGCCCCATGTGCGCACAAAATGCGACAGCCGGTCGATACGCTCGCTCTGCGCCCGGCGCCCAGTGAGGTCAGAGCGGGCGGGGCCCGACAATCCCGAGTTTGGCGCATTGGCGGCGATGAGTGCGTGAAAGCTGGAGATCCGCACGCGGAGGTGGTGCAGGTGCGCCTGCGCACGCACCTGGCTCTGCACGCGCGTGTACGCCGCGCGGTGGGCCGGCGGGAGCTTGGCTAGTGTCCGGGAAATGTAGTCGGCCGAGTCATCGACGTTGCCCGAGCTGCTCGCGTCGTTCCAGAAAAACACTCGGCAGTGGTGGGCAAACAGCTCCAGCTCCTGCATGTCAGTGCGGCGTGGATCTCAGTGACGTACAGCTGGAGGCGGGCTCGTAATGGTGTCTCCCCGCCGTGTGAATGTGCTTCCCTCGCGCCCGCTAAATACTGACGGGCTGCCATTGCGTTGCGGCAGTGGCGGGGGTGTCCGCACGGGACCGGGCGAGACCATGGGCCGCGGGCGCGTGGTCCCCGACTCTGTCGATGGCCGCCGGCCTGGAACGTTTGGTCGCGACGGTGTGCGCGGCGGCATGCGTCCCTGCGAGTGAGTAATAACATGGCAGCGCTCACTTACCCGTCCTCCGCGCACAGCGGGCACGACGGTGGGCACGACGCGGGTCTCGGTGTCGGACATGGCGTCCTTGGAAGCGAGTGTAAAGAGTTGGAGCGGTGGAAGCGCCAGATAGGAGGGACAATGGCGAAGGGGGAATGATGTCTTGGTCCGGGACTGGAGCGCCCGATAGAAGTGATAAGAAGTGAGAAGTGGAGGACAGAGCTCCGTCGCGTGTCGTGTTCGCTCTGCACGCCCGCGGCAGAGTCAGTCGTCAACGACGTCCGTGAACGAGTAAAGTGGAATGAGTGAAGGTGGAGAAGTAACAATACAATGGAGTGGAGTGAGCGTTGTCAACGTTGTCAACGTCGAGTGAAGAAGAAGAAGCGAGGAAACACCGACAACAGCCCGGGGCGCAGGGTGGGGTGCAGGGCGTGGGCGTGTTTTCGTCTCCGCGTGGGTCCAAAGTCTCCGTCGCGGTCGGCAGTCGGAAGTGCTGTGCGGCGTATTTGTTATGTCGCCGGCGCAATGTCAAGGAGCATGGCCCGGGTGAACGAGCAATGTGAGTGAGCCAATGCAGAGTGCGTAGAATGCGTAAAAGGGAGGCTCGAGGAGGCGTGTTGCTTTCGAGGGACAGCTGGAATGTCTTAGGATCGTGGGATCGTAGGATCGTAGGGCGCGGAATATGAACAGTGAATGCAGTGAATGGGAAGACTATGCCCCAGACTGGCTGAGTCGTTTTACGTCACGGATCGAGCTCTGCTTGCAGCTCTGCTCTGCTTCTCGAGGATCGTGCTGACCTTGCGCAAAGGTGATGATGGCGACTGCAGCTTCGATGGGCTCTAACCAGCCTCAGATCCTCAGAAGGGTTCGGTCGGAGGGACACAGGGCCAAGGCGAGCGGTGCGTGAGGTGGGCGCGTGACGTATCGCTGCAGGTGCACTTATTCCGTGCGGGCGAGGGCGTCGAGCGGCGGCGGGGGTGAGATGAGATGAGAGAGAGATGGGGACGAGGAGATGAGGTGGGTGTTAAGAACAAGTAGAAGTGTCGTACAAGTCGACTGCGGGAATGAACGCGGTGCAAGTTGCAAGTTGCCAAGCAATACGCAGCACGAACAGAACAGTACAGAACAGAACAGGCGAAAGGTCGTCGACAGTGAGTGGGAAAGAGCGACGCGGCGAGGATACAGGAGCTGAGCGTTGACAAGGTCGAGCTTGAGAATAACAATAACACAGACCGAGACGGAATGGTGGCTTGCGGAACACGCGGTTAGGCACTGACAACAACAACTGGAATCGCTCACTTGCTCTGCAGCTCCCTGCGATGCTGTTCTCGCGAGTGCAAGGCAGTACCGTATGCATGAGAGCATAGCTAGTATGGTTGCGGTATGCACGCGACTCGCTAGCCGCATTCATCCCCTGCGTCCCGGCTCCCGCGTCCCTTGCTGGTTCTGGCACAGGCCTGGCCTTCCGGTTTGGCGTCGACGCAACATCAGTTCTTGATCGGGAGCTAGCGGGCACGGTTGGAGTCACAACGAGGCTTTCAGTAGTCGCATGACGTCCACTCTGCAACTGTGTCTCATCACGCGAAGCGCGATCGCATGTTCTTTAGCCACTCTGCAACGCTCCTTCCATCACCCATGCAAGTCTGCAATCTCTTCATTCGTTACAGTATCAAGAACTACTTCGGAACAGAGGGCGCTAGGCGCTGCACTGCGTGCGCATTTAGGCGCGCTTGGGCTTCCTCTCCCTGTTTCTGTCAGCGCTGGCGGGGGATGGGGGCGGTCGAGCGCCGGCAGCATGGCCTGGTCGGGACAGACAGGTCTTGCTGCTGGGCTATGCGGCTACCGCTTCTAGGCCTCGCCCTGCAGACTCAATACTCACTCCTCGTTCCAGACCTGCCTGGCGTTGACAAAGGTCTGGTAGCCGAACCACGCGCAGACGGGGGCGAGGAACCACGAGGTCGAGACGTTGGTCCAGGTGAGGTCGTGCATCTTGACCTGGGGGAGTTAGCGTGTGCGCGCAGCGAGCGCGGAGAGTCAAGTGTGTGCAGGAAGCGTGGCTGCGATACCTGATGGATGCTATGGCGATCGGCGACAGACGTCGCCGGCGCTAAACCCCAGGCACCGCGCCACATTCCCCACACCCCACAGCGACTCCACAGCTCCACAATACTCACGGCAGTGGCGACGGTGGCGGCGGTGAGGACGACGCTGTCGACGAGTGCGAGACGGGTCGCGTGCTGGCCGGCGTAGAGGGGCACCCAGACGAGGTTGAGGGCGAGCGACGCGTAGTAGAGGGCGAGCGAGGCGTGGGCGTCGTCACTGCATGTTAGCGATGCTGTGAATGCAGGATGAGACAAGATCAGTCTACTCACGTCGACTGGGGGGTGGGGGCGGCGTCGAACGCCTGCACGGTGAGGTGCGACGCGTAGCCCATCAGGCCGTAGACGGCGGCGGAGATCTGTGGTCAGCGGTGTCCAGCGGGTGAAGTTTAACTGGCGAGTCTGGGCTTGCTCTAGAGGTCTGAACACTCCGAGACCCAGTCTCCACATCCATCTCAACTCACGTAGTTGTACGCGGGGTGGGCGGAGCACGAGGTCTTGACGGCCTGGCCGGTACGCTCGGAGCGGAGCTCGGCGCCGACGAAGCCAGAGGCAACGCCGAGGGCGATGGGGAGGCCGACTGCGGGTTAGTGCTGTCCGTGTGCGGGGAGGTGTGGAGCAGCCACGGTGAAAACAGCGGCAGCGCGGCGGCGTCAGGTCTCCGGCATCAGGTATCCAGGTATCCTATCAGGTGTCCAGCCAATCCAGCCAGTATCCAGGTTCCGCCACCGCCACCGCCTGCCGACCGCCAACCGCCAAGGCTCGCACCGCACGCTACTCAGAGACACGTACCAGCGACGGCGGGGTTGCGACACAGCGCGAAAGCAATCTCGGGGAGGGCGACCATTGTGAACTAGACTAGAGTTAAAGGTGTTGTGAGTAGGAAAAAAAGAGAGGGGAGATACGGCGGGGAGTAGTGGTATATATACTCTACGCGCCTGGGCGCTGCGTCGCGCTGCATCATCTGATCCCACACGGCGCACAGTGGTACGTGACGGTGGATTGTTTTCCTCTTCGCTCTATTGGCTAGTGAGGGGTGGACCTTTTTTACACATAACCACCCTACGGCTACAGCATTATGACATCGTTGTCTTTGTTTTGCTTCGCTGCGGGAATGCCCTCCTCTCTTCTCTCTTGGGGTGTGAGAAAATGGGTGGGACGGGGTGTTTGTATGACGACGTGGTAAGCAACTAGGCGTCATAACGTCAGCCTGGAACAACGGAATACTACGCTGGGTGCCACAGTGATTGGCCTGGCCCACCGGCCCACCAATAATGACCCAGGACCCAGGATGTTTGAATGGTCTGGGCAAGATCCGAAGGGATGCGGGAAGCTAAAACAGCCAAAACAACCAAACAACCACTACTGGCAGCTGGCCGGCTGGATATTCTGCCACACGGCTCTCGTCATGTCACATGGTCAGGGTCAGTGACGTCAATCCTTGAACCCAGTTCTCGGGATCAATCTACCACGCAGAGGCCATGCACTTACCACATGGGCGCAATGTCGAAAAGTTCAAACCAGCAGAATCCAGGATGCCAAAAGTTGCCACCAGAAAGGTCAAAGTCCGAGCCCAGTCACTAGTCCAAGTCAGCACTACCACATCGCAATGGAGGACACACGCACCTCGACCGAGATCGAGCGCGACGGGAAGGGATACATCGATACGGCGCCCGACGAGCCGTGCGACAACGACAGCATTGACGACGGAGATAGCGACGACGGCTCGTCTATCGTCGAGTCGCTCGAGTCTGAGCGGGAGGACCACGGCGGGTGGCCGGAGCGCGACGCGGACGGGTTTGCGATCATCCGGACCGACGACGGGGAGGTAGACGACGAGGACCTGCTGGAGTGGGGCGTCGAGGACGAGGACTGGGAGCTGGCGGATGGCGGTGAGTAGCTCGTATAGCTGCAGCTGACGACAGACTTTACAAAGCAGTACAACCGCGTGCGGCAGAGCTATGCGGCTGTGGACGCGGGGCCTTCCACAGTGCGTGGTTTGCCAGCGCGCAATTCCAATGCGGCGGCGAAGAAGGCCCGCGCTCCCGCTCACGCTGGCACCACCGGCAAGACGCTCATCAACCCCGGCGTACTGGGTGGTGTCTCCGCCAACCCCAAGAGCGCGGCGGATAGGGCAAACACAAAGGACAAGGCGGACCGCGCGACGCACGAGCAGGTGCTGGATGCGCGTACCCGTCTTGTCCTTTCGGCGTTGGTGAACAGGGGCTTCTTCGGAGTCATTGATGGTGTGGTCAGCACCGGAAAGGAGGTGAGTGGATCGCGCACGAGCCTCTATGCGAGATCTGCCATGGTACCTCGCTTTACTTGCGCTGACTCCAGGCAAACGTCTACCTCGCATACCCCGGCCCGACCCCGCCCCCGACGCCGGTCCCGTACCCGCCCGCCGTCGCCGTCAAGATCTACCGCACGTCGATCCTCAACTTCCGCGCGCGCCAGAACTACATCGTGGGCGAGCACCGGTTCAAGGGCGGCTACAGCTCGGCCAAGAACCCGCGCAAGATGGTGCGTCTCTGGGCCGAGAAGGAGCTGCGCAACCTGCGCCGCCTGGTGCAGGGCGGCATCCGCGCGCCGATCGTCATTGAGCAGCGGGAGAATGTGCTCGTGATGGAGTTTCTGGGCAAGGACGGGACGTGAGTAAACCGCACAAGAGGGGGCTGACGACAGCGCGTCGCCGCGCCTCAAGGACGCGGAACTGAGCATGTCCAAGCTCCCGAGGCTGTATGGCGAGCTGCTCGTGGCTATGCGGCGCATGTTCCATGTGTGCCGGCTCGTGCACGCCGATCTGTCCGAGTACAATATCCTGTGAGTACAGGGGCGCAGCGCAGATGGGAGGCATGTTCTACATCTGTCGACTGTTCTCCATGTCCCAACACCACTTGCTCACATCAGCTACCACAACTCGCACCTGTACATCATCGACGTCTCGCAGTCGGTGGAGCAGGAGCACCCGTCGGCGTTCGATTTCCTGCGCAGCGACATCCGCAACGTGGAGGATTTCTTCCACAAGCGCTCGAACGGCGAGACGCGCACGCTGGGCCTCCGGCGCGCATGGAGCTTCATCGTCGATGCCTCCGTGGGCCTCACGCCCGAGGAAGAAGCAGGCGACGAAGGGGAAGACCGCCTGCTGGACATTCTGCGCACATGGCTCGAAAACCCCGCAGAGGAGAAGAACGAGGACCAGGTCGACGACGCAGTCTTCTTCTCCTCGTACATCCCCCGCTCGCTCGGCGAGGTGTACGACCCCGAACGCGATGTCGAGCTGCTCAAGTCGGGCCAGGGCGACCAGCTCATCTATGCCAGCTTGACGGGGCTGAATATCGATGACACCAAGGAGAAGGAGGAGAAGGAGGAGAAGGAGAAGGATGAGAAGGTCAAGAAGCCGAGCAAGAAGGCAAAGCTCAAAAAGGCAAAGGAGGAGCCAAAGTATCCGAAGCCCGAGGGCGAGGATACTCCTGCCCCGGAGGCTGAGCCTGTCCCCGAGCCCGCCGCCGCCGTCCCCGAGCCCACACCCCCGACACAAGACACCGACGCACCTACAGATGCGCCCACACCCAGCATGCCCCCGATGCCAAAGTCCGCATTGGCAGGCACGTCCCCGAAGAAGGGCATGGGTGTGCGGTGGGAGGACGAGGAGCCCGCCGAGGACGACGACGAGGAAGAGGAAGAGGAGGACGACGACGAGGCGCACGAGCGCCGCTCCCGCGGCTTTAGGCACGAGGACAAGGACGACAAGAAGGTGAGACTGCCAAGCCGAGCTGAGCCGCTGGCGAGGCAGAAGGCGCCCGCGAGCGCGGCACAAGCTGCAAGCTGCAAGCTGCAAGCTGCAAGCTGTCGAGAACGCGCAGTATCTGACTCCAGGCCCGCAAAAAGGCGCTCAAGGAGGAAAACCGCGAAAAGCGTAAGAACAAGATGCCAAAGGCGACAAAGCAGCGGCTGGTCAAGAAGACGAGTGGCAAGTAGCGAGCGAGCTGCGGCAGCTGTGAGCGCGAGCGCGAGCGTCGTCTCATTTGCATCGACGGGGGTGGGGGATCATAGACCATGCATTGCATCTTGCACCAGACTTGCACCAGGCTTGCACTAGACGTGGTTGCAGACTTTGCTGTCGCTGACGTCAATGGGCTTGGCGTGCCTGCTTCAGACCCCTTCTGGCTGTGTCCGTGCAGCCAAGCCGCGCGCCACCTGCTGCGCACTCGGCTGCGCCGATCTCGCAGCCTGCGCCCGTGGCTTACGGTACCATGGGGCACAGACTGCGCCGCAGCAGGAAGCTTGTTGCAGCTTCGGTGTTTCACCAGAGCGTCAGGTTGCGGTTTGCCTGGTTGCCAGTTTGTCTACGGCCCGCTGCCGTTCCTGTCGCTTGGCACCTTATGTTCTCGCTCCTGCTGTCAGTTCGTCAGTCCTGCGTCAAAGTCGTGTGAGTACGCTCGCGGACGGTAAGGGTGCATCCTATTATATATTTTGAGCCGACGGGAACCATGGATGATAGAAAATGTGTTTGTGTATGTGTGGGATGTGGATGTTTGATGCGTTCTTCGGCCTCGCGCCCTGCAGTGACAGTGAAGAGTTTTGGAGTTTGACGGACGTGGGGCGGCGCCGTAGACTCGCCGCCGCGGCACCGACGTCGCGCCCGGCCCATGGCGTTCATAATGTGCATGTCTAAGGAGTGATCATCATCAGGGATCATATCATTCGATCAGGAGGCGGGTGTGCTGCTCAGTACTGCGAAAACTCGACCTTTGGGCGGGGCGAAGATGGGCGCGAGGGTGCCGGGGTGTTGATACCGGACTGGGTGGGGAGGAAGGTGAAGCGCAGGCGGTGGAGCTGGAGGTCAGCAACGCAGTTAGACAGCTGAACTCACGATTGGGAGCTTGGGGAAGAGAACAAAGACAAGAGCAGCAAAGTTGAGAGCAAAGAGCGTGTAGTCGTATCGTGTGTAGTGTGTCGAGATGAGGAAGCTGAGGGTCAGCGGGAATTTCAAAGTGTCACGATGGTGCGATCACACGTTCGCCGAAGGGTTCGCGCCTCGAGTCGAGCCCACGCTCACTACTCGAGTCCACGCTCGCTACTCACAGACAGATGGGCACGCTGGTGAGCCACTTCTTAGCCGGCGTGTACTGGGCTCCCATGTCAATCTGCTCCCAGAGCGTCAGGTCGTCGTAGGCACCGCCGGTGGAAACACTGAATGTCAGTAGAAGTTCGGACAGTTAGAGTGTGTCAGCTGGTGCAGGGCGCTGCTGTCGCAAGCAGTCGCAATCGCAGACAGACAGACTGCGGACAGAGCCTCGCGCCAAGACCGTCGTCCGCTCTCGCGGGCGCACAACGGGGGCAGTCCACTCGATCGCCCGAGGCCGTCTGTTTGCCGGGTTGTAACCCCGCGTTCCACACACCAGCACACACCGATATTACTCACGCAGTCTCAAAGGGAACGCCGGTGACGTGGTGGAACATGAGGAAGGAGAACTGGGGTTAGCGTGTCGGCCTTGAGCTGTCGCAGCGCTATACTCACAGCCATGTAACCAAGGTTAACCACGGTCCAGCTCACCTCCTGGCGCATACCAGGAATGGCATCGATCAGGAGCTTTGCTCCGAGGATGAGGACAGGGTGAATGACCCAGGCGCCTGTAGTGTTAGCCGAGCTCCAGCACACAAAAGTTCCCAAGCATCGCACTGCGCGTATCGCCAGACACGCCACTCGGCGTTCTGCAGCAATGCATCGGTGGGAGCGAACAAGAAAGCCAAGCGAGGGTAGACTCCACAGCATCATGTGACACTGGCGGTTGCCACCGCATCGCGCGAGTAATGTGACTTACCAGGCGAGTTGACCCAAGCGGCGTTGAAATTAGCTCCAACGCCGAGACGGTCGTTAATGTTGTCTGGCTCGTCGCCGCCGACCTCTGTGACGGTCACGAGCGAGCCGGAGCGTGCGCGGCCGTGGGGGTGCGAGTTGCCGCCCGAGGACATTTGTGATCCCGACGCGCGTCCAAAGCTGCCATACGGAGTGTTGGCCGACAGCGAGCGGGTGAAGCTGGCGCGGGGCGAGGGGGCCTGGAGTCCGCCAGACGAGGTTCCGTAGGCGTTGTTAATAGCGTTATTGAGGCGGAACGTGTCGGGGTCAAAGCCGTCACGCATCGGCTGCGAGACGGAGCGTGTGCGCGCACCCGGGGACGTCGGGGGCACGAGGGAGGGCATGTGGAGATATATGATGAAGGGGTGGTAGTAGTAGTAGAAGGAAAAAAAGAGATGAAGTAGATGTTGAAGAAAGAATGAAGATGATGTGGAATAAGGAATAAGGATCAGATGTGGTTTGGTGGCGGACGAGTAGCAAGGTAAGGGTGGATGGTGGATGGACGGTGCAGTGCGGTGCGGCGGTGGGGGGGCGGGTAGACGGCTAGACAGCGTAATACAATAATACTACTAATACTCCAATTAGCCAAGAATGCTCGGTTTTGTGACTTTTGGGTGGCGGCCTGAAAAACCAGTCAATCGTACGTCAGTCAGTCGGGTTCCAGGCGACGACAAGGGCAGTTTAGAAGCAAGTCAACAACGGAGCTGATGGTGATGCCGATGGTGTTGATGGTGATGGTGAAGAGGACGATGGTGATGACGTTGACCAGGAAGTGTTATATCTTTATGCAAAAGCAGGTTGTCTCGAAAAAAGCGGCAAGAAGAAATTATCATCATTTTGCCCAGAACAGGAGGACGCGTGAGCGTGGTGAGACTCAAAGTAGTGACTGCAACAGTGACGACGATTTACCCGCACGCGTTGCTGCAGAGTACGTGAGTATGAATGAATGTGATCAGAGTTGATTAGGAATTATTATTAATTGGAGCTTGTTTGCATTAAGAAACACCGAGTTAAGCGATTTAGAAACCGAAGTAGTAGTACAACGGAGCAAGATTTCAGCCACGGCTTGTCATGACCGCGTCCCACTGCTCACATGCTGGGTGGCAAGTCTAGAATGTTCACCGATTGACACGTAATTCAGGGATATCCCATCTCCTTCGCCTCGACGCTTGCTCTTATCATCTTTCCGAATGACCACATACTTATATGAACAGCAAGACCACTGCGCGCATGCACAGCAGCAGGAATGATGAGGATACGGTCATCTTGGTGCTCGTAGGTGAGACCTTTCCTCGACCCAGAGTAATGGCTTCCTCCCTTGAACGAATACATGCTGCTCCCAAGGGATCAAAAACAAAAACAAACAAGACAAAGAGTCTACGTATCTGGTCGGGGCCGATGGTATCGTCCCACCCGATCGACCTACCGGCGTCCGACAGGCCGCGGCCCACGTGTCCGCCCTTACTAACATCGCGTCGAGATTGTGTATCTGGGCAGGAGCCACCGAGCTGGAGCGGCACAACTCGGAGCCTGGCCCATCGCTCGGCGACCGGTGACAATCTACCAAAGGGTCGGCCGGCCGTTGAGAGGCTTGCCACGATTCTTGCGCAGCTTGTCCATCTCCTTTGCCTGTGGTGTCAGCAAGCGGCATGACGTGATGTCGGCCTCGGTACTCACCTTGCGCGAACTGAGGGTTGTCGTCTCGATGGTGCCGTACTTTTCCTCCTTGATCTTGCTCAGGCGGATCGGTCGGTTTCCGACATACTTGCCTGAAAGTGAGCCAGGCTATTTCATTCAACTCACCATCCATCTCCTTCCACGCGCGGAGATAATCTTCCGGGTCCTTGAACGCGATAAATGCGTACTTTGCCTGTCTGTCAGTCCCGCAAGACGTGCCGCACCTTGGTCCCCTCACTCACCTTCTGGCTCAGACGGTCGCGCACGACCTTGCACTTGACATATGTCTTGTACTTGTTGAATGCTTCGTCGAGGGTGCGCTCACCGACCTCGTTGGACACGTCCCCGACGAACAGACGGTACCATTCTGGGGTCAGCCAGACACCTAGACACAGCTACTCACTCGGGTCCCAATCGATCAACGTCGGGTCCTCCCACTTGCGTCCGCCGGCGGTACGGATCACCGTGTCTCGGCGGTTGGCGCCATACTGCTGCTGCTGCTGAGGCTTGGACTCGGTCTTTGCCTTTCCGCTCGACGGCGCCTTGTCCCCCGGCCCGAGCCCTATGACCGGCAGCGGCTTGAGCAGCTCAGCGTCCAGCAGCTGCGGCGCCTTGCTCCCCGCACCCGCTTTTGTGGGCCGCACCGTCGGGATCTTGTACCCGTTCGAGTCGTACCCCGGCATCTGGTACTTGCCGTTCGCCGACGGCGTGATGGTGTCGTCGGCCACGGCGTATGACGACGAGCCCCCAGCTGCTGATGACGACCCGCCCGCCTGCCAGCCACCAGTCATGGCGGCAATCTGCTCCTCGGTGTATCCCTGCTGCGCATAGTACTGGGTGGTCAGTGAAATTCGAGGTTTTGGGTGGCAACAAGAGCCCGGGCGTCACTCACCGCAGCCCACTGCAAGCGTCAGCATAGACCTACGCAAGATTCAAGTCAACTTACCGCAGCCGCGCGCTGTTCCTCGGTGTAGTTGTCAGCCATGGCGGCAATGCTAGAGACGAGAATGGGTATAAAGATGGAGATGAAATGTCGAAAATGGCCGTTTGTTGTTGCAGACAGATCTAGAGACATCCACCCAGGGCGCAGCACCAGACATTGAAACGCCACGTGGATTTGCTTCCGCCCCTCGTCGGAACATCTGGATTTTACTGACTTTTCGGTCCACCACGGCCAAAGACGTCTCTATCGCTCGACCTCAGAGTCCGGAACACTCCTCAACCCACCCAACTCTATACAAAAATGTCGTGCGGCCGCAACACCGCGCAGCCCCTCTTGCGCCGCCTTGGCGCGCGTGCGGTGCCCTCGGCGCCGTCCGCCTCGATCGCGCGCATGAGCACCACCGCGACGTCCACCACCACACCGACGCCGTTCCACCGGACAAAGCGGTACAACCAGGCGACGTCCAAGTTTGAGGCACGCGTCGACTCTCGGCGTACGTTGAATTGCACTTCTGGCGCTGATGACAGGGAACTCGCCGCTGCCGCCGCTCGCGGAGCCGGTCAAGGCGCGCCAGAACCTGCCCGAGCTGCTGGGCATGCTCACCAAGCTCAAGCGCGAGTCGCGCACGCCGACGCGTGCGGCGTACATTGCGCTCATCAAGGCGGCGGCCGACTATGGCGCGCGCCGGGGAAACAACCTCGAGAAGGACTATGAGGGCAACACGCTCGGACTGGAGATTGCGCTCGGCGCGATCCGCGACGCCAAGGCGGCCGACATTGAGCTCGGCTCCGAGGCGGTCGACGAGCTGTTCCGCGTGAGTGGTTGAGGAGCAGCTACGCTTACGTTTTTTTAGTTTTCGTTCATCCAGCCCGAGATCCTCCCGGCGCTGCTGCTTGAGGTGGCCAACAGCGGCAAGCCGACGCGGTCGGCGTACACGACCCTCGCGACACACGCCATCACCGCGGGACGCCTCGAGGAGGTTATTGTGGTGTTCGCCGAGATGCTCGAGCACAATCTCGTCCCGACGCGCACGATGACCAAGCAGCTGATCCGTCTCGCGTGCGACTGGGGCCTCCCGCGCCTGGCCGTGCACGTCGCGGAGCGCTTTGAGAGCCTGCCCGAGTCGACGCGGCTCGACTCGTCGGCGTGGATCCACATCCTCTCCGCGGCCACCGATGTGCAGTACCTCGAGGGCGTCGACAAGGCGTGGGGCCGCACTGTTGTCGACAAGTCGTACACCCCCGACGAGGGACTGCTGCTGCGTGTGCTTGCCGTCGCGGGCCGCTGGGGCCGGTCGCGCCTCGCGCACGATGCCATCGCGTGCCTCCCCGACATTGGCGTCGTCGCGCAGGAGCACCACATGGCGCCCCTCGTCGAGGCGCTGTGCCGCGAGGGCCGCGTGCCCGACGCGCTCAAGCTCGTCGCCAGCATCCGCAAGAGCGGCATTGAGCCGACCATCTCGACCGTCCAGCCCATTGTCAACATTCTCTCTACACCCGAGCTCCTCGACCAGGCCTTTTACACGCTCGAGGACATGCACAAGGCGGGCGACGAAGTCGACGTCGCAGCGCTCAACGCCGTCATCTCCGCCGCGCAGAAGATTGGCGACCTGCAGCGCGCGCGCGCGACCCAGCTCGCGGCCGCCGACCTCGGCGTCACCCCGGACATTGAGACGTTCACCGCCGTCCTCGCCGCCGCCCGCTCGGCGGGGCACTACGCCCTCGGCGAGACGATCATGCACGAGATTGCCGCCGCCGGTCTCACCCCCTCCGCAAAGACGTACGAGCACATGGTCCACCTCGCCCTCTCGCAGCCAGAGTACGAAAATGTCTTCTACTTCCTCGAGGCCATGAAGAGCGCAAACTTCAAGCCCCGCCAGCAGATCTACCTCGCCATCGGCAAGAAGCTCGCGCGCCGCGGCGACGAGCGCTACAAGCTCGTCGCCGAGGAGATGGCCACGCTCGGGTACAAGAGCGTCGACTTTGTCGCCGAGGCCGCCAAGGGCCGCGAGGGTCGTGACCGTGGAGACCGTCCGGAGCGCGGAAACCGGGAGCGCGGTGAGCGTGGTGAGCGTGCCGACCGTGCGCCCGGAGCCCGCGGACCCCGCACCGGCGACCGCAGGCAAGGAGGCAACCGCGACCGCCGCCCCCGCCGCGACCAGGAGCAGAGCAGCGAATAGGCGTAGATCACCACTCAGATGTATTGCATTGCATGGGATGGAGTGAGGTGTAGAGCGGAGGGTGCGCACGCGTGGCTTGACCAGCAGACAAGGTCTCACATGCCTCCGGGTTGAGGCGCGGGCGCCTCCTGGCTGAGGTCAGTTCCAGCCGCCGTGCGCATCGAGGCCTTGGTCAGTCACCAATGTCAAAATTCGCGACAAAAGTCAGACGACTGCCATGCAGAAGAAGGGAGACAGTGATCGCGAGCATGACACACATCTGATCCCACTCTGCAATAGCATGCCCCGCAAGATGATAGCTGCATAGGCGTTGAGCACTACTGATCTCCTGGCGGTCTCTACAAAGTATCCGTCTCCGCCACCTCCGCGCGGCGCCGCCCTCGCGTCTCCGCCCCCGGCTCCGCCCTAATCATGCTCCCCACCCTTGTAGTTGGGATCCCACGCGGTGCCCTCGAGGCCCTCCATCGAGTGCAGCGGGTGCTCCTCGCGCGCCTGGTCGAGCAGCTGGGTGAGGTTGGCGTTTGCGCTGATTGCTTTCTGAGGTGTTAGCGAGAGGGCTCTTGTTGCTGAAAGTGTCAAGCTCCTCGCCTCGGCTCGGACTCACCCGCAAACACCCCTGGTACTCCCTCCACGCGCGCCCGCACTGCCGCTCGTACTGCGCGGCCTTGATCTGCGCGCGCGTCATGCCCGTCGTGTCGAGCGGCTCGAGCTCGCTCTCGACGTGGTGCACATGCGCGGCGGACACCATGTCGTCGGCGGGGGCCACGTCGCAGGCCACATGCTGCGGCGGCGCGCGCGTGCGGAACACGGACGCGAGGGACCACGAGGTGCGCAGTGTCTGGCCCGCGGGCGCGGGCTGGAAGAACGGCGGCGGGTGGGTCAGCGGCGCGGTGGTCGCCAGTGTCGTCGGTGTCGAGGAGAGGGAGGAGGAGGAAGGGGCAGAGGAAGGAGGGGGAGCAGGAGTATCGGGAATACCCTGCGGGATCGCGCTGCGCCGCGCACCCGCATCGAGCGCGGGCTGCAGATACCCCTCAAACCAGAGGTTGAAGCACGAGTCGTACCGCTGCTTGAGCGGGGTACATTCCTCGGAGAGCGATCTGGCGTCAGCGGAGCGGAGCGGAGCGAAGCGAAGCGGCGGGGGGGGGGGTCCGCTGCGCCGCTACTCACTGCATGGCTGGTTTGGGATGAATGACAAGACTGCAGGCAATGTCGGCGTAACAACTCAACGACGTCGCCGCGCCGGCATCAAACGGAACTCGATCTGGTGACTGTGGGCCCCAGGTTTTCTCATGTAGAATCACGTGGCGTGTTACGTAATTGTCGGTCCTGTGGTGGCAGTGGCAGGACGAACGGGGTGATCGTCCTTCAGATGTCCACAGCCTCTTCCTACGTCTTTCTGCTGACTTCGCGAGGTACTGACGTCTGACTGACCCTTCCGAGGGACATGCTCTTACTTCTGCTTGGATAACATCCGTCGCGCTTTCCGACTTGGTCTCGAATGCCGACCGCGTCTGACAGCGAGCACTGGGAGCTACTGACGCAGCGGTTCAGGCCAGATATATACCGGACGAGTGCTCTAACGGGGAATGCTCGATCAGAGGCCAGGCATCGCCTTGGGAGGAAGGGTGGACACGGGGGCAACTTGGACCGAGAGGGAGAGGTCGACCTACCCAGCTTCTTACGGGAATCGCCAAGAACCGAGGACCGACTGGTGCAGTATCAGCCGAGCTTGGACGGGTACAGTGAAGATGTCCAGGAAGACGGGCCAACAGCTCGGGGAGCAACAGCTCGGGAAGCTCCCAATTGCAGAAAAGTCGTGAACAAACGAATACTCCCCAAAAATCAGACCAAAGCAGAAACCCGCGCAACAAATGAGAGTAAATTCGAAATAAATCCAAAGAAATCAAAGAAATCCAAACTCTTCCATGGCGGCCCCAGAGCAGCCAGAAAGCCCTTCAAACCTCGCCGGTGTGGGCCCACTTATGGTTCGCCGGCCTGCGGAGGGCCGAACATAGAGCAGACTGGCCCGCGTCGCCGGGCGCCTATGACCGGAGTCCCACGGTCTCGGTCTTCCACGCCCACCACGCCCACCGCACAACTCCTCCCCCATCCCCCTTTCCCAAAATCGCGCTCGCTCAGGCGACGACGGGGATCGAACCCGCGATCTCATGATTGCTCATCGTAGTCATACGCCGTACCATTTGGCCACGCGACCGGACTGGGGGTGGCGGCGCCGATCCGGCGATCCGTCGGCGACGGAAAAGCTCCTTTCTCCGTTCTTTGCTCTGGAGGTTGGAGCTGAGGCAAGACAGAAAAGGTGAGACAGAGTAAGGTCCAGGAAGGACGGACCCCCGGATGAGTGGCACTTTCCACCCGCCACCCCCGCCCCACACCCTCCAATCAGCTCATGCCCGCGCCTCCGAGACACCCCCGCTTCCACCAACCCATCTCCGAGGCCGCTCGACCCTCGGGATAGCCAAAAATGGACGAATTCGGGATCTAACCGAAGACCGCTAGTACTGTGACCACTGTTGGAGCCCGAAGGTCTCCAGCTGGTTGCAAAACGAGCGCGCTACCACTGCGCCATACGCCCTTACGGTTTGACGCTGGAAGTGTCTATAGGGGATTTGGAGGGGATTTGGAGGGAGTTGTGGCGGATGAAGACGACGGAAACGGCGGCGAGGGCGGTGATGGGCTTGGGGAGCTGACGGTTGGCTGAGCGCGAAAGAGACGGTGGACGGAATGGATAGGATCGCATCGTGTCAAGTGCCACAACGATCGGCGTGGCACCCGGCGTGGCACAGAGATTTCACTGTGTGCGGGAGCACCCAGCTCGGCTGTCCATGCTAGTGTCCTCGCCGAGCTGTCCTCTGCGTTACTAAACAGAATCCAGAGCCGCAGATGTGCATTACATCGGACATTGCAATCAGCCAGACTTGCCTTGGTCGGAAAGTATATCGCGTGAGTGGTGGTTATTCCGCGATTATGTCATGGTTGATAAGATCTCGACCACACGCGTCATATTGGTCAGCCGGTTTAGCACTGACAACAAGCATCACCGGAGCCTTAGAATATATAACCCTCTCTGTCTCTCTCTCTCTCTCTCTGTATTGTCATCACCACTCTTCCGACAAGCACCATGCCGATCCCCTCCTTCCCCCAGCCGGACCACACGATCCCCGCGGCCCCCGGCGTCGCCCGCCGCCCCAAGACCTTCAGCACGCTGACGTACGAGCCCTCCAGCCGGCGGGTGCGCGCCGTGCTGGGCGACACCGCGATCGTCGATTCCGCACACCAGATCCTGGTCTGGGAGGCAGACTCGACGATACCAGAGTACGCGTACCCTGTGCACCACGTGCGGATGGACCTGCTGCAGAAGGGGGCTGCGCCGGAGAAGGCCTACTGGCGCCCCAAGGGGAATGTGGAGTGGTACGACCTCGTGCTGGGCGACACGCGCGTGCCGGCCGCGGCGTGGACGTGGCCCGACCTCGGGGGGTGGATCGCGCTCTCGTGGTATCCCCCGCAAGTCGTGTGGTACGAGGAGGACGAGGTCGTGTTCGTGCACCCGCGCAGCCCGTATGCGCGCGTCGACGCGATCCCCAGCAGCCGGGCGGTACGCGTGCTTGTCGGCGGGGAGGTGATTGCGGAATCGTCGCGCGCGGTGGCCGTGTTCGAGACGGGGCTCCCGACGCGCTTCTACCTCCCCCCCTCCGATGTGGTGTGGGACAAACTCATGCCCGTGGACCTGAAGACCTCGTGTCCATACAAGGGCACCGCGGACAAGTACTGGCGCACCACCGCGGGCAAGGACGGCATCGCGTGGAGCTACTCGGACCCGACCCCGCAGGTCGCTGCGATCAAGGGCCTCGTGGGGTTTTATAATGAGAAGGTCACGCTCGTCGTCGACGGGGTGCCGTTCGAGGACAGCCCCAAGACGTGGGCCTAATGCAGCCGTGTCAAAAGACTTTCTAGATTTGACTGACCTCGACATTACTCGCCTACCGCTGAGCTAAGGAGGAGATGGGAGCGCAGCGAGCGCGAGCTGAAGTCTGGTAGGGCAGGGGGCAGGGCTGGCTGCTCTGCAACTCGCTGGTCGCTGGGAAGCAGTGCACTTTGTGGCCCACAGCGTAAGCGAGCACGCTCACCTCCAGCCTCTCACGATATACCTCTGCATTAACCCGTATTAACCCGTACAACTCCTAATGCCCCCAGCGCGTCTTCTCCACATAGCGCAGCGGGAGATACACCACGACGGCAAACGCGAGCGCGAGCTCGAACCCGATGTCGCCATGGATGCGCGCCGCAATGGGGCCGGTGAAGAACGTGCTCGCCATGCCCATGACGGCGCCGACCCACCCGGCGCCGAGGGCCGCGACGCCCGCGGCCCCGAGCGGCAGCTTGCGCCAGTTTGTGTTTTCCTCCGGCTCGTAGTTCCCAAAGTCGCCGCGGCGGAAGACGACGTGCTCCGCCACCACGATGCCGAGGTACATTGCCAACCAGTACGCCAAAAACAGCAGCAGGTTCTCCAGCACCATCCCGAAGCTCTCCGCGCCCGTCGCCGCCAGCACCGCGTACACGACCGACACGAGCAGCGCGACAAACGGCCGCGGGATCGCCTGGCAGTACGGCGACAGCGCGTGGAACGTGTTGGTGAAAATGTACACGTTGGGCGTGTTTACGCTGACGGTGGACAGGGCGAGGATCACGAGGAGGAACTTGCCAAACCCGCCAGCGGGGGAGAGGAGGCCGGAGAGCAGGCCGCCGACCGCGCCCGTGTTGACTGCTGTCAGCGAGCGGCGAGCGGCGTGCGAGCGAAGCGAGCACCGCCAAGGGAGCACGAAGCAGAACGAGTGCAGGCTCAGTGTCCGGACTCACACAACACCTCCCAGTCCGGCCGCGCCTTGAAGGTCGTTATGGCGGGCGCGCCCATGAGCTCGATGAAAATGAGCGGGGTCGCGAGCCCGACATACGTGACTGCAAAGAGGCGCGCCGAGCTCGTGCTCTCGGGCATGTTGACGGTGAAGTCTGCCGCGAAGGGCGCCCAGCCGATGCTGTCGTCAGCGCGCGTCTCCCACTCAAGGCTGCGGCTTTCGGCTTGCGGCTTGCGGCTTGCGGCTCGCTCGCCGGACTCACGCATAACCAACAATCGCGCAGCCAAAAGTCAGCACGCCCCCCGCGCCCACAGCCCCGCTTGGGCCCCAGGACCCGGGAAGGTCCATGTACTTTGCCGACGTGCCCATTGCCACGAGGAAGGCGCTGGTGTCAGTTCGGAAGAGCGGGGGCGTACATTATGACGGGGATGCCGGAGTAGCGCTCGTATGCGTGGATGAACTTGTACCCGCAAAAGGACGCGATGAGGGTGAGGAGCGCTGCTGTCAGCCTGCGCTGTGGTGGGGGGCGGGCGACACCGACTGCTGGCACACCCAGCTCCACCTTACCCAGAAGAACAACTGCGGCAGCGACGGGAATCTTGTGGTTCTCGCTCACGGCGCGCAGGCAGCTCACGCCCGCAATGGCATTCATGGTCGACCAGCCGGTGCACGCAATGAGATTAAACACGGCGGGGATCTTGCCGCCGTAGTATCCCAGCGAGAAACGCGAGAGCACCATCTGCCTTAACCCGAGCGCTTTGCCAAAGATACTCATGTACGCGACGGGCACGCAGGAGAGTAGATTGAAAAACACAATCGTCAGCGCGGCGTCGCGCAGCCCCATCCCGTGGTACGCTTGGCCCAGGTAGCCGACCCCGAACGTCCCGACGCACGCGTTGACGCTGAACCACAGCGTGCCGCTGTCCCACCACGCAACGTGGGGCCGGTCGGAGGGGGGCACGCGCTCGATGCCCCGGGATTCGACGCCGTACTGCTGTCAGCGGGCGTGCGAGCGGCGAGCGCAACGAGCGCAGTGAGCAACGGTAGAGGACGGTGAGAAGCGCAGAGCGTGCGAGTGAGAAGCGCACAGCGTGCGTGCGAGCGCAAGACACCCGGAGGTGGCAGGGTGAGGACGCACCTTGTCAAACCACGCCATGGCGCGCCACAGCGGCGCGACCACCCCGCTGGAGCGGGGCACGCCGTCGGCGGCGGCGAGCAGGTCGTGTGTCGCGCCCCGCTCGGGGGTGTCTTTCTCCGAACCGCCTTTCTCGAGGTCGGGATCATTGTAGTCCTTGTGTGTGGACGACATTCTAGTGAGTGTGAGTGAACTTGTTGAGTATGGACATGAGCCAAGCGTCTGTGGGTATATAAAGACTTGCATTGCCTTATCGCTATCTTCCAAGCTGTGGCTGCGGACGACGTGATAGGCTATCGAGATATCGACGGGTCCACTGCAGACTTTATGGTGTGGCCACACTTACCTCAGGGTGTGGCGGAGTGGGTCGAAGAGAGGCGTAGAAGGCCTGGGTGGGCTGGAGCGTGAGGACGTGCTATCGCGAGACCTTGGACCGCGTGCACAGCGATTGTTCTCTGCGAACCGTATCAGTATCGTGGAGTATGTCAGTAATCAGTGGCGACTGGCGGGCTCTCCACCCTTTGCTCCTCTCTAACTCTTCCCTCTCCAACGTTTTCCTCTCCAACGCTCTCAGATTTTCGCGCAATCGGACATGCATATGTCCAGGGTATCGAATGGCTTTCACAGTGCGGGGGCACGACTCTATATGTCGTGCGTCCATTATCCGTTTTGGTTTTGTGATTTTAAAGTCTGCCTGTGCAGTCTATAGTCAACAGCGTTTGCCACTAGGCAGCAGCTTATGCGGACGGGCGGAGGGCCTCCTTGACCATGCTCTGGTACTCGCACAGACGGAGGAGGTTGCGCTGGAGCATGGCGATGGTCATGACACCAACCGAGGGCACGTAGATGGACGCCTGGGGTGAGTACTCGACTTGGTGGCTGACTTACACGCTGGCGGACGTCGGCCTCAAAGTTCTTCTCGCCGGCGACGTTGACGCACACGCAGCCGTCCTTGAGCCACTGGGTGGGGACCTTGTACGCGTCGCTGGGGACGGCGGAGATGACCACGTCCGAGACGGAGAGACACTCCTCGAGCGTCTTGGACACGGGGGTCACGACGTGGTGGCGGTTAAACGCCGAGGTCGCCGATGCGGTCGAGGGGCGCTTGGAGAACTCGACAATGGCTGCTGTTAGTGGGGAAGACTACTCTTGCTCACAGTCAATGTCGACGGAGAAGACGCGGGCGCCGTCGTTGGAGAGCAGGGCCGCGAGCGGGCGGCCAACGACCTCGGAGCGGTTGATGACGGTGATCACCTTGCTGCGGGGGTCAGCACGGGTGCGGGGTTAAGATGGGCGCGAGGATAAGACCGAGTGAGAGGATAAGAAACGTTCGGTGCGAGCACAGGGCATGTCACCAAGATCCGGCCCTGTAGGCAACATGACTCGAGTCGCCTATCAGGCCGGAGCGCGGGGCCCAACATGAGGTCCGCATGCAGCGAATAAAAATCGCGCCGAAAAAAAAAAAAACTCGACTCACCCACGCGCGCGGTCGCCGTAGTTGAGCAGACGGTTGTAGACACCGACGTGCTCGAGGACCTTGACAATGGCCAGGGGGGTGCAGGGGAGGATCGACTTGACGGTGCCGGCGGGAGGCTCGTCCGAGCTCGCGGCCTTGGGGTCGATCGGCTGGGCAATGTGCGAGGCCGGCAGCGGGCGGAGGGTGACGGGGGAGATGAAGCGGATGCTGGGGTTAGTACAGCTCTTACTCGTCTGCTCACTTGTGGTAGAGGTTGAAGAGGAACTGGTGGTTAAGGCCCTCGACGTCCTTTACGGGCGAGACGACCGACTGGAGGTACTGGTCCTGAGGCGTTAGTGATTGGTCGAGTACCGCGAGATCCGCGGAAAAATTGGTCATATAGAACACACCTGGCGGTCGCCGTAGATGGGGTAGTAGACCTGGATGTTAGTAGAGCTCAAGCTATCGAACGACTCGTTAGCTCACCATGATGCCGTCGACATCGTCGTCCTCGTTGGCCTAAATGTCAGCGCGCTCCTTTACCTCTACCCACCTCCATGACGGCCTCCTCGACACCGATGCTGACGCCCTCGCCGTCCATGCCCTCGCGGGCGTCTCCGACAAAGCGCAGCTCAAAGTTGATGCCGATCTGCTCGCACGCGCGCTTGGTGAACTACCGTCAGCTGGTACCCTTCACAGGTTACTCACCTCGGCATAGCTGCGAGCATCCTCCTTCTTGGTAGCGAGGATGCCGACGAGGTGGGGCGCGCGCTTCTGGAAACGTTCCTGCGCGATCGTAGACAGCAGCTCGGCCTTGAAGGGGACGTGGATCTTGGACGCGGTGACGAGCATGCCCTGGTGGCCAGCGTGCTCCTTTGCTGCGACGGACATTGTTGTAAACGTGCGGCTGCGCGGGGCGAGGATGGGTGATGCGAGACGGAGGAGGCGGGACAGGTTGGGCAACGGTGCGGACGCTGGAAGCGGCGGTAGACTGATGTGGTTAAATTACGGCGGGGGGAGAGGTTGCTCGAAAGATTGCGCCAAAGGCACAGGCTGGCGACTACGACTTCTGGTTGAGATAGCTGCGATCGCCGCAATCTAACTTGTCATTTCAGACATTTTCAACAGGATTCACGTGATCGTGTGCCATGTGGAAAACGCGTGGGGAGACACGCGAGGACCATGATCTATTCGCGCGATGTATTTCCTTTATACCCGATTTTGAGTGCCGACCTCACCTCGGTTTGCCGATCTTTTCCGCGAGTCGGCGGAGTCCAGGTCCTCGGGATCTCGATTTTGAAGTTTATTATGATTTTTGATTCCAGCTTGACGATGAAATTCCAATTCCAATTCAAGATATCAGTTGCAGATGGAGACGATGGAGCGATCTGGAGGAGACATGGACTGTGAACGCTTGGTGCAGTCCCCGGTCTTGATCGACAATGATCTGATCGGGAATAATAGGAGATATGGCCCGGGTCTGTCTGCAGAGATCCGAGTGGTGTGATTAGTCGACTGTGTAATTGTGTAATTGTGTATTGTGTACTGTGTTGTGCCCCACCACTGTACCAAGTTGTACCATTTTGTAGCCCCACAGATACGTGGATTGCAAGGTTATCAGTATATCAGCTCATGCACAACTCGGCGTGATAGCGCCCCCCCTTTTGACAGCACGACAGTAAGACTGGAGATTGAGACCCCAAGCCGCGTCAGCAAGCCCTTCACTGGCCTGCGCTCGACAGCACCCTCGCCTTCATCGGGACGCGCCCGCGGCGGCCGTCTCAGCCTCAAGCCCATTGACCCCAATGCGGATCACATTGCTGCCCTCGAGAAGCGCATCCGCACCCTCCGCCAGGCAACCAAGTACGTGTCCAGCGATGACGACACGCACATTGCCCAACTAGTACACACGTGGCGCGAGGCAGGACGCGAAGTGACAGACCGCCTGTTCGCTCTGCTTCCAAAGCCAGCCGAGGAGGAGCAGCGCGGCAAGTCCTCCTGGGGCTGGGGTTGGGAGGACGACGGCTGCGATGACTTCCAGCCTGAACCCATCACGAAGGAGCAGGTGCAGTACGTCCTCGACGCCAAGACAAACGCCAATGGCGACCCCGTCGATGAGAATGGTATGCCTCTCTTTGGGGAAGATATAGACGACGACATGTCCAAGATCATCGGCAAGGCGTGCTCGCGCTCACCCAGAGCGGTGGGGATGGACATGGATATTCCATACATGGATATCGAAGAGTAAGCTAACTGAGTTGGTCAAGCTGACTCCAGTGAACCACCAAAGACAGCGGTGTGGGACCGCGGGGCCATGCTGCTCCGTCTCGGCGTGGACCCCACGCTTCTGGGCTTTGACGCCGACGCCGACGACTGGGAGGACATCGAGGACGAGTAGACATCTCCAGCTTTCATGTTTAGTATCATCTCATTTTCTGCGCTTCCTTGCCTATATGTTCCACACGTCCCTCACCCTCTCCTTGTAGATATCAGTAGCCGCATCACATCAATGAAGAACTGTATACAGTGCATTGCATTTCCCGGTCCGGGTGGATGATGTTAGTATGGATGGATGCACTCTAGTTGCGGCGGTTCTTCTTGGTCTTGACGACCTTGAAGCCGACGTCGGCGGCGGGCGCCTTGGGCTGGGTCTTGAGCACGTCCGCGAGCGACGTAATCTTCTGCACGGGGCGGGTGGCGTTGCGCTGCGCGTCGGCCTTGCGCTTGGTGAAGAACTCTTGCGCGAAGCGGCGGCCGTCCAGGGTGCGCGAGGACGAGTAGACCGAGTCGGCAATGATCTCGAGCACCTGGTTGCGGTCCGAGGCGGGCGGGTCGATAGGGAAGGTAAGGAGCATCTGGATGAACTCGTCCACGTTGACGGTCAGGCCCTCGAGGCTCTTCTTCGTCCAGCGGATAAACTCGACAGAGGGCTGCGAGGGGTCGTCGCTTCCGTTGGCCTTGGAGATGGGCTTGGGGACGGTGGGCGCGGCCGACATGGGGGGAGGAGCGGGCTTGGCCTGCACGACGGGCTTGGGGGTAGCGACAGGAGCGGCAGCGGGCTTGGGGGCGGGGGAGCCGGCCGACTTGGCGCCGACGGTGGTCCAGCCCTGGGCAGCGGCAGCAGCGACCTGAGCAGGCGAGGGAGTGGCGTGCGCAGCAAGGTCGGCGTAGCCGCGCTTGGTCTGGGCACCAACAGCCGCCTGAGCGGCACGCACCTGGGCGTCCTGCTTGTTCTTGCGGCGCTCCTCCTCCTCCTGAATCTGCTTGAGGGTCTTCTTGGGCCCGTCGCTCGAGCTGCCCCATGCGGGAGCGGGGGGAGTCGACGAGGTAGGGGGAGCAGCGATAGCAGACTTGGAGCCCTGCTGAGGAAGACCCCACGAGAGCGTACCAATAGGAGTGTCGTCGCCCATGGGAGCGGGCGAGGCGGAGGCGCGGGCCTCGGCGCGAGCAATTTTGCGAGCCTCAGCCTGGCGGGCCTCGGCCTCCTGGATCTCGCGGAGCGAGGGACCCGACGACGAGGGCTGCTTGTCGGCCCACGGGGCGGGCTTGGGGGTAGTGCGCTCAATGCTGGGGGTCACAGGCGAAGTGGGCGAGGTGGGCTCGGCAGCCGCCTTGGGGACGGCGACGGGCTTGGGAGGGAGCGAAGCGGGAGCCGGGGGAAGCTTGGAAGCGGCAGCGGGAGTGGGTCCAGCGCCAATCGAGTCCTTGCGAGGAGCCTTGCCGGTCTTGCCCCACGCCGAAGCAGCGGGCTTGACGGGCTCGGGCTCGGGGACGTACTCGTCCTGCTCGATCTCCTCGTCGTTGAACTCGGACACCTGCTCGGTGAACTCGGACTCGACATACTCGGACGCCTGGCCGTCGACAGCCTCGGAGTCGGTGGTGAACTGGTGCTCGAGCTCGTACTGGTCAGCGGCGATGGTGCCCTGAGCAGGGACCGGCGAGATGTACTGCTGCTGCTGCTGCTGCTGCTCGTACTCGTGAGCGGGCTGGGCCTGCTCGGCGGGGAAGTAGCTGTCGTGGGCAGGAGCCTCCATCGACATGTGCTGCTGGGGCATGGGGGCGTGGATGGGAGCGGAGCCGGGACCAGGAGCCTGGTGCTGCCAGGCGGCAGCGGGGTTGGGAGCACCCCAGGTGGAGGGCTGGCCAATCGAGGGGCTGAACATGTCGGGGCCGCGCGAGCCAATGGGGCTGCCGAACGCGGGGTAGGCCTGCTGGCCACCACCGATCGAGCCAAAGGCGCTGTTCATACGACCAGGAGTGTGAGGGCCGGGGGCGGGGTTCCAGGCCTGCTGCTGTCCGTACGCGGGAGCGCCGTTGAACTGGGGCTGGAAGTGGTTGCCAAAGGCGGCGGTAGGGTTGGGGTGGAAGGGCTGCTGGGGAGGAATGCCCTGCATGTTGAGACGGTGGAAGGAGTCATTGAGAGTGGGCGAGGGAAGTGCTCCGCCAGGCGCAGCTCCGCCGAGAGAAGCGAGAGGGATGGGAAGGTTGGGAGGAAGGCGGGGGCGAACCACAGAAAGGAAGGGCTGAACAGCGTTGCCAGTGTTGATCTTGAGCTCGGAAAGAGTGTGGAACGAGGTCTCTTGCTCGCGACGGACGGGCAGGTCGTCCTTGAAGTAAGAGTGCGAGTACCACTCGTGCATCTGGTTTCCAGTGAACGGGCCCTGCTCCTGACCGTTGGGGTCGCGGTAGAACCAGTTGATGGCACCAAGCTCCTGCGGCTGGGGAGTCTGCGAAGCGGGCGGCGCGTGCTGTTGCTGCTGCTGCTGTTGCAGCTGCTGGGGAGCCTCACGATGAGCCTCAGACTGAGCGGGAGCATGGTCGGCATGAGCAGACTCGGTAGCATCAGGCTTGTTGTGCTCATCCTGCTGAGAACGCCACTTGCGCTGGCCAGCGGCGGCGCCCCAAGAGCCTTCATCCTCATGTTTGCCGTTTGCCGCCTGATCGGACGCCGCATTGTTCGAGGGAGCCGAGTTTCCGAAGCCTAGAACACCTTCAAAGGTACCCGAAGCGTTGCGAGCCGAACGCCAGGTGGAGGCAGTCGTGGAGCGAAGTGGGTCCTCGCTGACGGCCGGGACCTCGCGACGGGTGGTGCGCTTGGCGACACCGCCAAAGCCACCGCCGATGGATCCAGGCTGACGTCCTCCGCCAACAGCACCACCGGCGCTACCGCCGCCTTCGGCCAGGGCGCCGCTGAATTTGGCACCGCCAAAGACGCCGCCCTCGCCACGGCCAAAGCCACCAAAGGGGGCACGGCCGGTGACAGGGGACTGGATCGTCGCTCCGTCCTTGAGATTCGCCTGCGACTGGCGACGCATGGGAGACGCGGGATCAATGTTGTTGTTGATGGAGCTGTTATTGTTGTTGTTGTTGTTGTTATTGTTTCCGTGCGTCTGCTGCTGACGGCGAGTCGGCATGGGAGGGTGGACCGAAGTGGAAAGAAGCTGTCGAGGTGAATAGAAGATGGGATCAGCATATTGTCGCCGATTGGTTGTCTGTTCATTCCCTTACCTTCTTCTCCAGTTCGGAGAGCTCGCGCAGGCCAACGGGTTTGACAACATTCTGGCTGACGATGACTGCTCCGCTGTCGGCCAGCGTGAGAAGCTCGATAGGACGCTCCTTGATCTTCTCCTCGTCCCATACAGCCAGAATCTGATCACGGCTGTAACGGAAAGGGTAAGGGCTGGGGGCCGCCTCGACATTACCCTCACCACTTGGGTAAGGGAAGTAACCGTCACCCGGCATCGAAGGCGAGGCGGGGGTATGGGTGACGCGCGAGTACGACAGAGGTGGGTTCGACGTCACAATAGTAGTGGGCGAACCGGAGCGAGGCTGGCCGCCCAGCGCAGGGAAGGGCGAAGCCGGCGCAGCAGACTTTGAAGGCAAGTGCTGGTGGTGCGACGAGTCGTTCGTGGGAGTGATGAGCGAGCCCGTTGGCTTGATGGGCTTGACCCATTGGGGAGCAAAGTGCATGGACATCTGGACAAGGTTAGACCCCACACGCGCAGATGGGGAGCAAAGAGAACAAAAGGAACAGAGACACGAGAAGGTAATGTGGCGAATCACAGACAGCAAAGTAAAAAAAACGCGTGTCTGTGGAAAAAAGGAAGCGCGTCACACGACGGCAGATGGGTTCTCGTCAAATTATGTGCTTCTGAGGAGCACGAAGAGATTGAGAGTTGTCGTCGAGTGGACAGCGTCGAGGTGAACGCGACAAAGGTATGCAAACACAGTGGTTGTTTGGTGGCCTGGCGCGCATGACGCGAACGATGGCGATCAAACTTCGAGAGCAAGAGGGCGAGCGAACAAAAGTGAAAAGAAGGCGACAAGCACTCACGGTTGGCTGTTGAGGGGAGGTTGGTGGTTGGTGAGGGATGCTGACAAGCGGCTGTTCGCTGCTCTGTGATGCTGAAATGCAAGAGTGGTTGAGAGATGAAGATATCAAAGCTGAAAAGGGGAGAGTGAGTCGGTGAAGAGGATGGTATGGAAATGACAAGAGACAAAGTCGAGCAACCGGTGAGCAGTGAGCAGCGAGTGACCAAGTTGAAAGAGAGCGACGACGGCCAATATGATGGCGTCAAACGTTATTACAAAAGTTCAATTTTTTTATTAGAACCGCAGATCAGAATGTTGAAACTTCATTACAAAACACTTACAAAACACAATCTCCCATTTCTAATGGCTCCAATTTCCCAATCGTTGGCGCAATGTTCACATTGATCCGGTCCAGTCACGTGCCGGACAAATATACAATCATATTACGTATTCCCATGTGGATTGCAGTTGATTAGAAAATGGCATCCTAATCATCCATTTCAACCATTACAATCTGCACAAGTACGGAATATGACGGAGTATCGGAGTTAGATTTTGATTCCGCAGAGGCGAGGAGGGAGGTCACCTTTGGCGGCAATCTAGAATGATTCGAAGATGTCATAACAAAAAGTCGTCGAAAGAGGTTGATATCGACCGACCACCCAACAACAACACGACGACAGACTGATGCGGTTCCATGTCGTGCGTACATACCTTGCCTGGACACTCGTACTAACCCCCGCCAGCTTGGAATCGGGTCGATAGGCACACTCGTCGCGCACAACCTGCGCCTCGCGCAGCCGTCTGCGCAGGTCTGTCTGGTGGTGCGCAATGGCGACGTCTTCCGGAAACGGCGGCTGCTGAACGCGGGCGGCACCTCCAACCTGCTTGAGGACAGCGAACGGGACACCGCACAGGGGCCGACACTGCGCGTCGCGCGCGTGGGCGCCGACACGATCGATACGAGCGGGTACGAGCTGGACGTGTCGCGGCCGACCAAGCTGCCGCTGCTGCGCGAGGCGATTGAGCAGGGGTCGCTCAAGGCCGTCAACCCCTCGGGACCGATCGAGTCGCTGATCGTGTGCACAAAGGCGCCAATGACCAGCCAGGCGATACAGGGCTTGCGGGACCGGATCAGCCCAAACTCGGTCATCACGCTGCTGCAGAACGGCATGGGGGTGTACGACGAGCTGTGCGCAAAGTTCTGGCCCGACGCGGCGTCCCGCCCCCAGTTTATTCTCGGCACGACGACGCACGGCGTGTCGCCTGTCGCCCCCGGATCGGTTATTCACGCCACACGGGTAGGCGAGGGCGCGGTCAAGTTTGGTGTCGTGCCGGATCCGCGAGGCGCGGATGTGGAGAACTGGCTGTGGGGCCACCAGGTCAGCCACCTTCCGCCGCTCACACCGCCCGACTCGCCACGGCTGCCTCTGCCGGCTGCCCCGCCTGGACTCGAAAACGTGCACGCGACACTCGAGGCACTCTTGTCCATGTCCCCTCTGATTCCGAGCCTCCTCCCCATGCCCCACCTCTACCATGAACTGCTCCTCAAGCTCGCCGTTAACGCGACCGTCAACCCCCTCACGGCCGTGCTTGGCGGCGGGTACCTGCACAACGGCGCATTGAGACGCAGCGGACCCGGTAACCGGCTCATCAAGCAGACGGCCGACGAGACGTCCGCCATCCTGACCGCATACCTCCACTCGCTCTCGCCGCAGGGTGCTCAGCCCGACACGGTGCGACTCTTCTCGGGACACAACCTGCGCGAGCGCATCAACAAC
This sequence comes from Apiotrichum gracile, assembly GCA_001600335.1. NCBI lineage: Eukaryota > Fungi > Basidiomycota > Tremellomycetes > Trichosporonales > Trichosporonaceae > Apiotrichum > Apiotrichum gracile. The sequence continues at coordinate 4,319,128 of BCJO01000002.1, read as the reverse complement.
GTCATTTCGCAGACGGCGCAGAACTTCTCCTCCATGTCAATGGACGTGAAAAACGGCCGCATGACGGAGATCGACTACATCAACGGCTTTCTCGTCATGCTCGGCGAGCGCCTCAAGGTCCCCGCGCCGCTGAACAGGACGCTCGTGCAGATGGTGAAATTCAAGGCCGAGATGGGCGGCCTCGGCGACACCGTCAAGCCCGAGGTGCGCTCGCACATCCGCACCGCCGAATCCGAGGCTACAGAGATCCGCAAGATCAGCCTCGAGGAGCGGCGCCTCGCGCTTGCCGAGCGCGAGATGCTCATCCGCGAGACGCGCACGTCCGAGGCGAAGCGCGCCCAGCGGAGTCTGAAGCGCGAGGTGAAGAAGCGCGAGAGGCGTCAGGAGTGGCTGGCGCGGAAAGAGAGGGAGGGTAGTGTCGGGAGCGCGAGTGCGAGTGTGAGTGCGAGTGCGAGCGGGAGTGAGAGTGAGAGCTCGACAACTGGCAGCGATGGCCTCAAGCCACCGAGCGATAGGTGATTGTGAACAATCACGAGCACAGGGACTCGAGGTCCTCGCCACTTGACAAACAGCCTGGGCTGGACTTGTCTGGACGCTCGGACACCTGGATGCCTGGCTGTTCGCATTCAGGCACCCTGCCAGTGTGCTGTTGACCTGCGACAACGCGCACCATGGCACTCCCGGACCGCCAGGCATAGCCCAGCTGCCCTCGCACCGATCGAGAACCTGCAACTAGAGGAGAGGGAGACAAGAAGACGTTTGTACATTGGGATCATCAGCATTGCATCCATCATCGGCACCACTTGACATGTAATCATGACTTGGCAGGCTGGACGTGTCGGAGGGTAGACGCCGGCGAGGCCGTAGAGGGGCTGGGCCTTGCGGCCTGAACGCGTGCAACGCGACCGGTGCGAGTCACAATCTACTGTACGCTCCCTATGGCACTTTGGGCAGACATGGCGATCGAGACGACCGCCGAATGGGTCCGACCCCACGGGCCGTGGAGCACGGAAACATGGCTCGGACCGCTCTCCGCGCGTTTGAGCCATAGCCATATGCAGAAACAGGGGAACGCTGGAAGTGACCCCGGAGTGGAGTGACCCGGTAGCCAGACGTGTCCGACGCAACCAGTGCGCCAGCTAGGACTCGAGCGAGTTCCGAACAGAGGCGCACTCGGGCCGTGGGTCTGGCCACAAGGACCCGTAGACATACCGCAAGCCCAGCCCTGCTCCCTGCTTCTGTTTGCAGGTCAGGTGGTCAGGACTGGAGGTTCGAGGTTCCGAGTGTCACTCCGATACCCTCGAGGCGTGAGGGTGCGTGGGGGATGAAAATGCGAAATCCGTCCTGCTGTTGATCGGGCGAGATGCGATCGCGTGGCAGGACTGGAAACAAGAAACGTGCTACACGCTACACGCTACATGCTACGCTACACGCGACCCAACGTAATACGGAACGTGCAATGCGCGTCAGTTCGCGTTCGCGTCGCATTCACCGAGTCACCGGCGTGCGCTGGATTGCGGCGGGTGGAGATCCAAACCGCCAGGGGGCTGTGGCTGATAATAGCCCAGTGCCACCGCTGCACCTCTGAGCCCTGTGTTTCCATCGCCTTGATTAATGTCATGCACCGCGCTTCCGGCTCTCCGGATCTCCGGCCTTTACCTCAAGATAGGCTGTGGATTTATTTATAAATGCGGCGTACCGGGGTTTGTGATGCACATGTGTGTGCATGCATGCATTGTCTGAATGACTGAATGTAGAAGGCCCGATGCGCAGCAGTTGACAGCTGTCAGCCTGTGACTGATAAGGGAATGTGATTGAAATCGAGTGCCAAGCCCCTTTTGATCCTTTTGAAGGTGTCCCTTGCTCGGCCCTTTTAAGAACAACATTGACATTTGTACTGCACCTCAATGGTCAATGGTTAAATGCAGTCCGCTCCACTTTCTTGATGATGAACACATGCAGATGCTCTGACAAGAATGATTTAGAGTGCTCACGCCGCACTCTTAGTAGCAACACGACTATCCGAGTCTGACAGAATTGCAACTCGCTCGCTGTTCCGTCTGTTCCTACACGCCACTCCGCCACCTCCGCCACCATAAGCATCTTGTTCAACGCCACCTTGGTTCCCCCTTTGAGGATAGCCTGAGAGGGGGCCCTAGAGACCCACCCACCCACCCATTCACCCACGACCCCCTTGTAGTTACTACGGCTCGACTGCGGGCTTGCTTGCGGGCTGGCTGGCTCGCTGGCTTACTTCAATTAGAAATATTATTGTAATTAAACTTTGGCAGGGGATGAATTGAAATACCATTGACTGTGACTTTGCATCTTGGCCCACCATACAGAGAGATGCACATCGGTGGATTTCTCTTTTTTGCCTTTGCATTCTACATTCCCCCACTCTATCATCCTCACAGTCACCTACTTTATCGTCGTCGCCATCAACAGCAACCCTCTCGACGGTGTGTGTGTTTGTAACAAGAGGGGCCGACTCATACCTCGCACTCTTTGGCAGAGTCAAAAATACACTTTCACTTTCACTACTTCGGTCATGGCTATTAGCAATAATCGTAATAGCTTTAGCTCTAGTCGGAGTAGCAGCAGTACCAGGGCAGTGTCAAGCAGTGGTACTAGTGGTGATTCTGGAATGACGGCACAAACCTATCGTCGTCCACAGAGCCCAGCAAAACTCAACTCTGCTACTGCTCCTCTCCCATCATCTCGCTCCTCATCATCATCATCATCTTCATCGTCGACATCCCACTTCCATCTCAATCACCATCACCACCACGGGTACTCTTACCCAAGCACCTTCCCTTTGCACCAACAACACCAGCAGCAGCAGCTACAGTATCACCTCGCGCAGCCACCAGTGTCAACATCGACGTATCAACAACACTCTTCCCGAACCACCGCCCCCCTGCTCCCCTCCTCCGTCTCCGCTTCCTCCCAACCAACAACCGCCAGCCCCAACCCCACATTCTCATACCACGCACCCTCTCCGACGAGCGCATACACAAAACACATGCATTCGCTCACGCTATCGATCGAGCCGATGCGCACGGTCCCCTCGCTGGCGTCTGCAAGCCTGTCGCCAGTAGGGTCCGGAGGCAACGCGGCGACATCTGGGGCAGACTACTCCCGCACCCATGGCCACTCTAGATCAAATTCTCTCGCCGCGTCGAGGAGGCCGAGCATGGATGTGGAAGAAAAGCCAGTTCCTCCGCGAGTCATCACATCACCGGTATCTGCAGGCTCGGCGTACATGCACAGCCACAACCACCACCTTCACCACCACTCCACACACACTCCCTCGCCGCTCACAGCGCCGGCACATTTCCCCCCGGCATGGTCCCACCACATTTACGGCGGCGAGGCCCAGTGCCCGCCGCGCTCTCGGCCGCCTGTCTCGGAGCTTTTCCTGCGTGCTGTCCGAGAACGTTTTAGCTGTAAATCGAGCAGCGGGACACTTGGACGGGGGCTTATTATCGGCTGGGTCGTGACAACATTGGGCTTTGTCGCCGCAACGGCGTTCTGGAAAGGCGAACTCTTCTCTGGTGAGTGCAAACATGTCGCGCGCCGAATGCTGATCATATCCGCAGCCCTCGACCGTTTGAGCAAAAACTTGTACGACATGGGGTACCAAGGCCTTGTTGTGTTTGGCGTCCTCATTTTCATCACCACCATTCCTCCCCTCCCGCTGTACTCTACTCTTATCGTCCTCTCTGGCTACACTTTTGGCGTCTGGAACGGCTTTGTCGCCAGCTATCTCGCGTCCTTGGTAGGCGCCGTCGTTGTGTTTATCGTGTCCCGGACATTGCTGCGCGATGCAGTGACGCGATCGTGAGTGCCCACACACAATACACTGACTGCGGAGTCCCCTGTTCGGCGCTGATCCAAACAGACTATCATCATCGCCCACGGCAACCTCTCTCCTTCAGATTATCCCGCAGAACCCTCATTTGCTTCTCCTCATTCGCATCGCTCCCTACCCCTACAACCTACTCAACGTTGTCCTCGCGTCGGCTCCGAGTCTGAGCCTGCAGACATACACTTTCTGCACCGCCATTTCTCTGTGCAAGCTCGTCCTGCACACCTGGATCGGAGCCGGCATTCGCGACATTTCCGCGGCGTACGGATCGTCGGACCCCTCAAGGACAGACGGACCGACTTCGCCGCCACCCGAGCTCTCGCCCGAGGACCTGCAGCACGAACGTGTAAAGGCCGCCGTGACGTGGGGAGGCATTATTCTCTGCGGCGTCCTGTTTGTCTACTTGACACACGTCGCCAAGCGAGCCATTGCTCGCGCTCAGGACGACCAGCGCGTTGTTCGGGAAGAGGAGATTGCGTTTCTCACATCAATGGGAGACGCGCGTGACCTCGACTCGGAGTGAAGCGCTCGGTGTTCTCTCCTTTCTCATTTGCGTGGTATCGCCTTTGGTCTCTTGCTGTCGTTCTCGATCTCTCTCTCTCTCTTGCTTTTCATTTTACGCTTCTTCGACTACTCCATCTCACTCGTTCTTGTCACCTTCACGTCCCTCATCCATGTTCCATGTTGCCGCTCTCGCCGCCCACCCACATTCACTCACTCGCACGCTTGGCATTCGCCATTTATCTCTTTCCTTTCCATCCCAAACTCCACAAACACACCCACACACTCATACCTTACACCGTTGTACACAGCTGCCGCGCGATGGACTCTGCATGCACTCTTATGAAACGAATGACAATACTGGGGATGGCAGTGCATGGAGCTGTTGGCTGGTGGGGCCGTGTGCGTGGGGCCGTGTCGACGAGACGCCGTCCCGAGTCCCGAGTCGACAAACGTTTGTTGTTCGGTGTGTGTCGGTGTGAGATGTCATGACTGCGGAATCAGGCACGGGGCGCGGTAGAATGGTAGAAGGTGATATTCTGCTGTACTAGTGCTGGGCGCTAGCTGCGGCCCCAGCCCGCCCAGCCCGCCCCAGCGGTGCAAATCCAAATTCCAGCAACTGCGCAGCACCCAACTAGATCCGCTAGATCCGGGATCTGAGCCGGACTTCGCCGGCGTCGCAGTGGGGCCTGGATTCTTGGCGTTTTGGCCGTTGGCCGTTTTGGCGTTCCAACGCGTGGGGCCGGGGCTCCGAAGGCTGGGAAAATCGGAATGCATACATTCCACGTGGCCGATTGCCTCCGTCCGCCGGATTCCGCTGATCACCTGTGATCGCTACCAAACGCCAAATGGCCAAATGCATATTTCTTCCGTGATCCGTGAGCCGTGATCCGAGATTCCGGCGGCGTTCCTGGCTCGGCCTGGCTCGGCATTCCGCCGCGATCGTGATCGTGATCAAAGGTGACTGACGTGGGTGTCACCGTGATCGAGTGGACTGGGCTATTGAGGTGACTTGCGATGAAGACTGCACACTTTGGGATGCATTGGGACACTTTGTCGCTCCCCTCTGCCGGCACTGCTCACGAGCCAGCTGCCCCGCTGATGTACCCATATTCATTCATTATCACTTGTTCACTCTTCCTTCTCTTCCGTCTTTACTTTGACGAGCTATAGGAAATATGTATGGTCACTGGGCGGAAGCAAGGGAGTAAGGCGACTGCTGCGGAGTCGTCTCTTCGTCGCCAGCGCACCTACTCGGTGACCTCGGACCTGATGACCCGCCCGTTGTCGTCGAACCAGGTGTGAATGGCAGACTTTGCCAGGAGCGAGGTGTCGAGCAGATCGCCCGTGACAATGGACCTGGGCGCCTCGCCATCGCGCCTGCGGCGGGTCGCGACCGGCGCCGAGTTCTGCCACTTGCGGCTGCACCATCCGCCCTGGTAGAGCTTTGTGCCCAGCTTCCACTGGATGGTGGCGTACTGGTGGAAGATGAGGTTCCACGACGGGGTGATGGTCCCGATTCCGCCGGGGATGTTCTTGTCGGCGAGGGCGACGACGATGCCCTGCGAGACGTTTTCGGCCTGCGACGTGGTGGCATAGTTGTCCGGCACGGCCGTGTCCTTGTTGTACTCTGTGAGCCAGAGCTGCGAGGCGGAGAAGGGGCGGAACTCGTCGCCAAACGCCCACGAGTCGAGGTTGTGCCCCGTCTCGTGCACAAACACGGTGAAGGGGCAGTTGCCGTTGAATGTGATGGTGTTGCCGCTCGAGACGGCGCTCTTGTTGTCGGCCGCAAACGCAATCAGGTGCCGCACATAGTCGCGCATGCCGACGGGCAGACGGCCAAAGTAGTCGATGATCGCGTCCTTGCTGAGCTGCGCAGTCTTCTGGCGGCAGATGACCCACGACGAGTCGCAGTCGTCGTAGTAGACATTGTGCGCCTCCATGTCGTTGGGGTTGACGCCGCGCGCCTTGGCGGCGTCGCGGCACGTCTCGGGCAACCAGCCAGCGCCCCACTTGTCGTTGTGCTGCCCCTGCGAGGGCAGATTCTGCAGGAGAGGGCCATTGAGCACGTCGAGTCCGTTGGGGAAGACAGACGGGCGGCCGAGCGCGCCAGCGGACGCAAGGGGCGTAGCAGCGAGTGCGGCCAGGAGGGAGGTGAAGATCATGGTAAGGGAGTGTGAGAGTTGGCGAATGGTGTTCTGTTTTCTTGGAAAGCTGGCTCTTATATCACTCCGGGTGCCACTCTTGCCGGAGGAGTGGGTGCCACGATGCTTACAAGGGCTACAAAGCCCGCGCGGCCGTTGCGCAAAAGTCAAGATGCGATACGAGTCGCGTCCGGTAATAATATCGTCAGCCCGTGCATGTTCGTCTGGCTTCTTATAAGCTCAGGCCAGGTATCAGGTGCTTCTTACGCGTCGTTCTTTCTCCTTCATTCAGGAGGTCAGAGAACAGAACCTCGCCACGGCTCACGAGACCGGAAGCTGGAACCTCTGAGGGCCGTGTGGAGACTGCGAGAATCATGTGACCTTGACACTGTAACAGATCACCTTCGAGACCCGTTCCGGTCCCGGAACCCAGCAGCACGGGCCTGAATCAGCCTCACTGGCGGCACGCTTGCCCCGCCCGGCGTTCTCTACTGCCACTTGCTCCTCATGGGCCACTTCTCCTAGCCCGGGTCGCATGAATGGGAGCTCGTTTCATCCCTGGAGGCAACTTCGGGCTCCTAAATGGGCCTCATTGCCGCCAAAGCATTGCGGACAGGCTTATACTTGGTGTCTCTGGACAGGTCGACATTTCGCAGCGATTTATGGCCCCGCCTTTTCTACACTCCCGAGTAGTCCCATACACGCTAGATCTGGCGTTGGCGCGAGATCCAGGAGCCTGAGAATAGCTGGCTCAGGTAGTGCTCGCCCATGCAGACAAACCAGGCAACTGGAACCCATGCGACGATAAACCGCGAAAATATAATTTAATTCTCATAAAATGTAGGAATAATTAAAGCGAAGACTGGCATCATGCTCTGCCGACTGACGACTAGGTGTCGCGGACGGTAAGATATTATACGTGTATGCTCAAAGAGCGCAGCTCACGACTCTGATACGGGTGGGTCGAGTCTGCTCGACCTTGTACTCCTCTTGCGAAGCCGATATGTTGAGGCACGGGCATCGCTTTCCGAAACCAAGTGCACTCGTTGCTCATTGTCCTCTCGCATCTTCTTCCTTACTTATCTGTTTATCTATTGACATGAGGATGTCTCCTTCAAGTCCGGCTTGGAAGAGTTTGGCTCTGACGCTTGGCTCTGACGCTTGGCTCTGACGCGCTATCGGGGGCGGGTACAAACCGACTGTGGCGGACGTCAGTATCTACCCTTATCGCGTCCGACTCTTTCACGTACCATTTAGGTGTCACTTAGACAGCCTCGACGGACTTGAATGCGTTTCCGTGCTCGTCAAAGGAAGTCCGGATAGAGGTGAGGTTGGCAAGGGTTGCTGGGTCGATAAAGTCGTGATCGCCCTCAACGAGATACGCGGGCGGAGGGCCCTGCACGAGGCCACGACGGCGCGTATTCGCAACAGGGGGACTGTTCTGGAACTTGCGGTTGCACGTACCCCCCTGCACGAGCTTGTCTCCCAGCTTCCACTGTATGGTAGCGTACTGGTGGAAAATCTGGTTCCAGGCGGGTGTGATTGTGCCGATGCCGCCGGGGATATTCTTGTCTGCGAAGGCGGCGACGACTTCATCCGCAAAGTTTTCACCGTGGTCAGTCCTTGCGTATTCGCCGACGACGGCCGTGTCCTTGGCGTACTCGGTGAGCCAGAGCTTGGAGGACGAAAATAGCCGCGTCTCCTTATCCGGGATTCCGATCCGGTCGAGGCAGTGTGCAATCTCGTGGACGAAGACGGTCATTCCGCACGAGCCGAGGAAGACGATCGAGTCCCCGCCAGACCTCGCGTTCTCTCCACCCCCCGGAAGGGCTATCAGGTGCTGCACGTAGTCTCTCATGCGCACCGGGAGACGGCCGAACTGGCTGATCATCGTGTTCTTGCTCATCTGCGCCTTCTTGTGGCGGCAAATGACCCACGGCGACCCGCAGTCCTTGTAGTTTACGTTCCACGCCTCCATGTCGCTGGGCCTGAAGTTCCACTTTATCGCCTCCTCCTTGCACCGTGCAGGAATCCAGCCGGGGCCCCATTTGTCGTGGGTCTGCTTTTGCGTCGGAAGGTTCGCTAGGAGGGCCGGGTTGAGGGTTTTCATGCCCTGTGGCAGTGGCGGCTTCATGGCAGGTTTGTCGAGCAGCTCCTTCTTCTCCGAAGCCAAAGCAAAAGGAACTGCAGCGAGGGCCACAAGGAAGGATGAGAAGAGCATGTCGATGGAGTGTGAATGAATAGTTGGCGGCTGGGGGCATAGTCGAGCTGGCCATGCCATCCTTTTATATGGTTGGCGACCCACACATCTGCCACTATCCATCGCCTGAAGATGCCCTGGGGAGCGCCAACAGCGACCTGACACAGGGGCATGCAAGTAGCACAGCGGCGCTTACTCGTGATGTGAGTGACAATCCTCCCGCCCCTCGTCATATATGAGTGCAGTCGCAGCCGCTGGCGAGGTCGTGGTCGCGCGGCCGCTTCACCAAGTCACCCTCGAATGAAAGTGTACAGGCACCGGCACACGTCCATGGCAGGAGTTCGGAGAGATCCTTCAGATGTCTCCTTGGTGCGTGTAACGCGTCGTTCCAGAGCCCCACAGAATCCGACCCACTGGCGAACAGATGGAGAGCCATCGGAGGTCAAGTTCGTGCCAGTCTGTTCGAGACGATACTTGCTGCGTTTCCGGACACTTCCTATTACTTCACTCCTGTTTCCCGAATCTTCGTAAAGCGTCCCGTGTGGAGTCCGATGGTCACTTGGCCAGACGCTTCCCTCCCCCATGATGTCCTGAGAAGGCGTTGCTAGCCTCTCGCCTCACTATCGGTCTCCACAATCATGATCAAGGCCCCTAGTTGCCGACAAGTTTGACAAGTTTGACCAGTGAGAAAAAAAGGCCGACGTCTGAGGGCATGGCTGCACGCGAGCTCCTAGTCGCCGGTGTCTCAGAGAGCGTAACACCTTTATTTCCCGGAGCCGGCATCAGTCGCCGACCTACAGCAGCCGGCTGCCGGCGTGATATAGTTGCGATCCCAGGAGCGTTCCATTTGCAGCACTCGTCAAATTGGTCGCCAAGGAGACTAGGCTGCGTGACTGAAGTCACGTCGTTGAGGGGTAGTGTCGTCTAAAAGCCACGAAAGCTACCTCCACCCTCATGGAGGAGAATCCAGTTCGCGATGTATCTAAAGCGCAGATGGGCTGATTGTCAGCTCGGCCTCCGCCTGTAGCGAGGAAATGGGATGGTCAGTAGTGCCGAACGACTGAAACCACCGAGCTGACCACCCACCGCTTCTCGAGTCCCGGAAGGGCTGATTTGAGCGTCGTTCTGGCCCAAATGACCAGAGCCCAACAGAACACGTGAATGCGTCCTAGTTGGACAGTTAGAGGAGAACAAGATTAATAAAATGGGGGTAAATGTTGATTAGTTTCCCTAAATTCGTTGGGTTGGACATCCACACGGTGGGGGGTGGACATCTGAGAGGGTGGACAAGGGGTGGACATGCCCTAGAGGGTGGACAAGGGTTGGACGTGCGCTAGAGACTTGGACATTCGGATGGTTGGACATTCGGATGGTTGGACATTCAGAGGGTTGGACATTCAGAGGGTTGGACATTCAGAGGGTTGGACAGGGGGGTTGGACAGGAGGGTTGGACATCCGAGGGGGTTGGACATTCATAAGGCGGAAGGGGGGACATTTGAGGGGGGTGGACATCAGATGGGTGGACATGCACGAGGGTGGACGAGGGTGGACATTTCTAAGAGGGGTGGACATGTTCGAGAGGGGTGGACATCTCTACAGTGGAGGGTGGACATTTGGAGGGGTGGACATTTGGGGTGGAGGGGTGGACATGGGTGGACACCAGGGGTGGACATTTCGGTGGTGGAGGGTGGACATCTCCGAGGGTGGACAATCGCGGGGTGGACATTTCTGACTTCTGACTGGGTTGGACAACGGTTGGACAATGATTGAACCTGAAAATGTCCACGGCCAGAACTGACATCAGGATGAGCTGCCCCATGAGAGAGTGCAGCTGGGCTGACGACAAAATGCGCTGACCAGAGAAATAGGCATCAACAAGAGACAACTGATACCTCTGACATGTGCAGGCCAGCCCTGTTCGCTTGCGTGACCTCGTGCTGGAGACGCAGATGTCGTTAATAAACTCAAGGTATCAAATATTCATTATCCGTCTGCCTCGCTGTTTTTGTGCTTTACTTATTCTATTATATACCAACACAGAACGAAACATAAGGCGCCTCTGGTATCTTTGCTCTTGGAAAAGGTTGACTCTGACACGGGTAGGGTATGAAAGATGGGGTATGATTCGACTGTGGCGGACGTCAGCACTGCTGATCTCGAGTTGGGTGGCTCACGTACCAGTATCTCTCACTTCTCACTTGTCGAGCCGGATAGAGTCGATGACGTTTCCGTTCTTGTCGAAAACTGTCTTGATGGGCTTGATGTCTGCAAACTCGACGGGGTCGATGAAGTCGTGGTCGCCCTCGACGAGGTAAGCCGGCGCGGGACCCAGCACAGGACCGCGACGGCGGGTGGTGGCTACAGGCGGGGTGTTCTGGAATTTGCGGTTGCAGGAGCCACCCTGGTAGAGCTTGTCTCCAGCCTTCCACTGAATGGTGGCATATTGGTGGAAGACCTGACTCCAGGCGCCCCAGCCGGGAGTAACTGAGCCGATACCGCCGGGGTAATGCCTGTCCAAGAGAGCGACGATAAACTCATCCGCAAAGTTTTCGACCTGATTTGTGCGCGCGTAGTCGCTAACGACCGCGGCGTCCTTGGCGAACTCTGTGAGCCAGACCTTGGAGCTGGAGAACTGGGGCGTCTCCTCGTTGAACGCCCACCGGTCCATGTTGTGCGCAACCTCGTGGACGAAGACACTGGCTCCGACCGAGCCGTAAAAGCCGATTGTGTTGTACCACGATTGGGCCCATCCGTTGCCAGGGAAGGCCATCAGGTGCTGGACGTGATCCCGCATGCGGACAGGCAGGATACCAAAGTAATGGACCATCTCTTGTACCGACAGCTGGGCGTCCTTGTGGCGGCACAGGACCCATGGCGAGCCGCAGTCGCTGTACATCACGTTCCACGCCTCCATGTCGTTGGGGTTGAGGTTCTCCGCCTCCGCCCCCTCCTTACAGCGCTTCGGAAGCCAGCCGCGACCCCACTTGTCTGTGCTAAACTTCCCCAAGGGAAGCTTCTGCAACAGTGGGAGGTTTAGGTCGCTCATGTCACGCAGAGGGGGATTCATGACGGGCTTGGTGAGGTCCTTCTTCGCCGAGGCAAAGGGAATTGCGGCAAACGCGGCCAGGAGAGTGGTGAAGAGCATGTTGCGAGAGTGTGAGATGAGTTGGCGAAGGATGGATGTTAAATCGAGCTCAGGCTGTCATCCTTTTATATGCATATGACTGACCCACCCCCTCTCTCCGTCGCCTTAATGACTCAGAGCCACTCTGGAAGGTGTTTCACACTCGCCTCACGCAAGACAGGAAGGAAAGAGCAGCACGACACAGATACGAGTGATACAAGTGGCACTCCTCCAACCACTACTCGGGTCACGCTCCAGTCACTCCATGAGGTCTCGAGTCCTGTTAGATCATGCAGAACGTCACCATGAGCCAGATCAGTCGCCGTGAGAGCAGTCGCCGTGGCGGCTGCGATCGCGCGGTCGCGTGAGGGAGTCACCTTCAGATCACAGTGTCAAGGCACAGCCCAACGACGATCGTACATGCGGCAAGCTGCACAGATATCTCCTTACGAATCAATCTACTTAATCTACACGGTTCATGAAACGCGTGCCTGCTCAGCTCAGGCCAGTCTTACGAAACGGATAGGAGCTACCGGAGCATTATTGTCGGTGCCGAGGCGTCTCGGAGATCGCTCCGAAACTAGCACAGCCGGCTCGGACGGCAGAAAGGAGGTATAAAAAGTCGGCCGAGTTATATTGCTGAAGCGCTGAGCGCTGAAGTGCCTTCATCTGAGATTCCAGTCGCCGGTGTCTCAGACTATGTGACACTCTCGTATCTTGGAGTTCAATCAATCCCGACGACCATCAACCGCTTCCCGCCGTGATGAAATGAGATTACCTCGGCGCGTTTCCGTGGATGGCGTTGGCTGGATAGGAAGAAGAATAGCCCGTGTCAAGGCTAGTGCGGGCGTGGTGGGGCTGAGGGGGCGGTGTGTGCTCGGGCTCGAGCGTGGTGTCCTGCCCGTCCGCATCTGAAGCCAATGCTCTGCACCGCCGCGAGTTTTGGTTTTGCGATCTGGATTTGACACACCATGAGCCCATGCCGATGCAGCCGACGAACACGATCGTTTCTCCAATAATCACGATGGCGATAGCCACCGCCGTGGCCTTTAGCATGTGAAAGCCAGGGTAGGGCTCCTTGTCTCCATCTGGGTCTTCATGAATCCGCTGAGGTGGCGTATTCATCTGACTCGGCATATTCATCTGACTCGGCGTATTCCTCTGACTCGGTATCTTCACCCCGGCCCTAGGAGAGGAGTACTAGGGGCAGCTACAGTTTCGTTCTTCTGCGACACCCCGTCGGAGCACTAGATCCGACTCGGGGTTATCGGCAGCGGATAGCGCAGGAGGTCGAGCACCCTCTATGTCGATGTCCAAGCAGGGGCACCAGCAGGCTACAACGAGCGGGACCGCGGCCCCTCGTCACCCAGAAGTCCCTGGTCGTCATCGAACTTCGTCCCGCAAGAGACTGGTTCCAGATATGGCGTGACGGCCTCGAGAATGGCGGCGTTGAGCATCGCGACAAGTCACATCGGCGGCCAGCCGGTCAGCCGGTCGTTGGTCCGTAAGCGAGAGGACCAGGTCGAGGTGGACCAGGTCGACTCGCATCGCTCGCTTCGACCACCAGGTCGGCAAGCCATGCAAGAAGGCTGTGGATGGGGTGGCTGGTCCGAGCTTCGATCAGATGATGGTTGACAGCGTCTTGGCATCATGCCTGGCGAGGAGGTCCGCATATTAGCATCTGCGCATCGCCTTCATGCCGTCAGTGAGGTGAAGTACATGCACCTACCAGTGTCAATGTCAAATACTGTAATTGACATTAAGTCCCTCATGGCGCGCGAGGCGTTTCGTATCTCGATTATGCATCTCCTTCTCCCTCTATGACGTCCACTGCAGAATCGCCCTGGTCCGGGACCCGGAACCTTAGATCCCGGCGATTGGCGGGGTCGTCGTACCCTAGACGAGCTAGTAGAAGGCCAGCACGCGACATCCCGTACCGCGAGGGGACCATGTCTGTCCACCACTCCGGGAGCAGTGCTAGCAGTGCACATTAGACTATTCCTTCTGACCGGGTCTAGGGCGTAGTGGACCACAACGGGCCTTGCGGGGCACCCGAAGCGCTGGGAGTTTTGGCCGTGTTTCGTCAAGTGGATGTACTTACGTGCTGCCCCAGAGCATGTCGTACCGATCATGTCACTCCTTGGGTGGGCTTGAAAGATGCAAAGCAGGGGCGCCGAGGCGCATTTTGTGCATTGTCGGCGTTTGATGTTGGTGGCCGATCGGGCTCGTTCGGCGTGACACGGGCGGCAAGGCGGGGCGAGCCGACGGAGCCGACCGTGTGGCCACGCTCGTGATCACTACCGTCATCTCTCTCGTGTCTCTTGCCCTTGGGGGACTCTTGCCACCAAGCAGTGGTAGAGCTCCTCCATTCTGTAGCAAGAGAAGTACGAGGGCTGGCGCAGAGTGGCGACTGAGCGCCTCGACGGCAACAGACGCGGGTTGGCATCGAGGAAACGTCTCCCACAGATCGACCATGTCCGGACTCTTCCACTCTTTACCCATTCAGGTCAATGGCATTGTCAGGCATTGTGGATCCGTCAAGAATGTGAGACGGCGACGCGGGGCGCTGCGTGGTGTATCGCACGTGCGAGGAGACTGCTGCCGACGAGGGGTCGGGGCGGCGCCGACTGCGTGCGCCCCACACACTTCCTCGGGGCGGAGGCTCACTCTGCAGCATGCCCACGGCACTCCCGCGATTCACCTCCATGCTTGCGTCTCCACCCACACCCCGTACATCTACAAGCTTCGCAACAAACCTCTAGAGCTCTAGCCCGAAAACGCTCGGTCTTGGCCGACTAGCTCGACGCGTCGCGTGCAGCGCAGACAGGCGAAAAGCAGCTACCAGCTTTCTGGGGTACTATCTACGCAGTACCAGATTTCCGGTCCGCCCGTCCGTGCATCCTCGGACCGTCGGAAATGCATCACCGCTTCGGCGAGCGATTGGGCGACGGCGGTGACAGCATGCATCTGCATGCAGGTGTGTTCTGTCGAGGTTTTTCCGCACTTCCCCACCGTGGTATCTTTGGGATGTGGGGTAGAGATACGTCATGCGACCATGGGGCAGCTGGGGCAGGCAGTAGGCTGCAGGTGCGCAGGTGCTAGGCACATTGCTCATTGTTGTTGTTACGCTGGCCACTTTTTTCGGTCGCGTGCAGTACCTAGTGCTCATGTCCGACGAGGAGGAGGGTAGTTAGGCAACGGGGAGATTGGTATCGAGAGCACTCGTATGCATCTGCCATCTTCCGCATCTTCCGCATCTTCCGGGGGGCTAGTGATGTGAACGAGATCGTATGAATGCATGCACATGAGCATGCCCCATGGCCCCGTGATGTCTGTCTGATGTGCGCCATTGAAAAACAACATTCCATTCCATCTGCACATTTCTTTTCTGAATGTAGATCTGGGCATCTCGGTTTTTCACTTCTTGTTTTTACTCGCTCAGTGTCCATTCTCTTGGTCATTGATTCACTCGTCGGCGCCATCATCGTCCATGCTCTCGCAGTACCGTTGACGCGTTGACCAAAACGCGTTCCACGTGAAAAAGCTACAGCGGCCGCAATCGACCTTGTGGGAGTAACGGATGTTTCAGAGCCGGCGGCGGCGCGGTGTTAGGCTCTGTCGCCACTAAGTTTAGCTAGCTCGTCGCTCCAACCCACCCAACCCACCACCACCATCATCCCCATTTCTTTCGTCCCGTTGTCTCTTCTTCTCCTTTTTGCTTCATCTATCTCTCTTTAAACACTTCCTCACCGATACACACACCTTTGATCCCTTACATCCTTCGTTTAACAGTGAGTGCACCTCGTGTGTTGGCGTGTACATCCCTGGCACTGTCCCTTTCCCAGTCACACGCGGCGATGCGAGAGCGCATCCCCCTCGGCGCTCCACTGACCATCCTCCCGGGTCCTGACCTGTTTACACCATTCGCGCATCTATCATTCTAACACTCTCAGTGCCGCACATACGCGGCCATTCACCGCGCGACCGCGATCCAAACCTCTCCCCGCCATTACGGGGCCGGGACGACCCGCCGCCGCTTCACCCCTCGTTCATTCCCCATTTCCAGTACCAGTCGCGTACCCGCCGCCGCTCGGCCTCCACCACCTCGCCACCGCTCCGTCCCGGACACGAGCGCACCGGCTTCATGTCCGACACTGCCTTTGAGGAGTACGACGAGGATGAGACGGTGCTCCCAAAGTCTCTCGCCAGGTCGCAGGAGCAGATGAGCCCTGTTGCCGTTGTTCGTGAGTATGAAATTCCCAGGGTGACCGCGCAACGCCGTAACAGCGTGTGTGTTAGAAGTAACAACGTGCTTGCGGTGCGGAGCGTCGGATGTGCGAGAGCTATGGGTGCCTCTGAGGCGTGCGTGTTGCCGTCGGTTTATCGTAAAGCGACGAGATGCGGAAGCAGCACACTGCTTCGACATTGCGCACGAGCACTCTCTCATCGCCACTGAATATTTCGAGCTTCATTCGCGCGTGATCGCTAACACTTAGTCTACGTCGTCTTCTTCTACATTGTCTGGCAGATCTTGACGCGTTCGGATGACCACGAGATACTCTCGCACCTCCCTTCAACTTCTCCGCTGCTGGGTCACCATGCCTTGGAACAGCGGCCGTCGGCCAACTCGCAGCCCTCCGCTCCTTACCACCTTCCTTACACTCTCCCTCAGCTCCCGCAGCCTCCAACGTCGACAGAGTCGACTTCCACTTGGCGTACGGTTATCAACGGGATCGTGTACCCCATCTACCTGGCGGTCACTTTGCTTGCGATCCCCTTACCTTTCCTGGCAACCGCGCTCAACCTCATTGCGTCCGTCTTGTCCACCGTTCTCTACCCGGTCACGTCCACCGCGCGCTTACTCGCACGCACATTTATCCTCGCGCCTCTCAACGTCGTCCTTTCATTCCTCCATGCCCTGTACCCGGTGTACGTCTTTGTCGGCGGAGTGGTGGGAGTCGGAGCCTTCCTAGGCGTCGCCGTTGGATGGGCAGGACGTGTCCTCATGTGGCTGCTCTTGGGACGCAAGTCGAACCCGAAGAAGACCAAGAAGCGCAAGAGCCACAAGCGCCACTCGATGCCTGCCCCGGCACCAGCTGCTCAGGCAGCTGCGTACGACTATGACGCCGCCCACTATGACAACCACGCCAGGGACCGCCTTCACGAGCGCGAGTTGGCTTCTCGTACCAACGCTGACCACCCTCGCTCCCCGTCGTACGAGTATGAGCGTCGTTACTTTCCCATTGTCGACTATGTCCAACTCGGAGAAGACATGGTCGCCATTGACTCGGGGAGGGGTACCGGAAGAGAGGCAGTGTTACTGGGATTACGGCGACGCGGTGTGCGCGTCTAGCCGGAGGTACAGTGAGCAGCGCAGGTGCGCACCACAATATTCTCGACCTTCCCGGTGACCTCGACGGTTCATGTTTATAAAACTCAAGCCCAGTTTCGTTCAGTTCGAGAGATTCTGCTTGACGCCTTGTATATACCCATTCTCTCGATCACTCTCCTCCTCTCTCGTCTTCAAATCACGCATCCCCACCCTCTCACGATCCTTGTCCTCTAGCCACGTCGTTGTTTTTTACTTATCGGAATTTTTGAAGACACTTTCTTATACTTAAACCTCTACTATTTCCTGTTGTAGGCCAGGGAGTCTACGTTCTTCTCGCGTCTCATCGCGCCGAGTCCCAAGTACATGAAAGATGAATGCATGATGATGCTGTACTTGTTCTATTCTACTGTATGCTGATGGGTGTGTGTATATGTTCTTGCAACTTAGAACATGATTTTGGCGTTTGCGTACATGCCGAGCATGGGGCTCAGCCCGTCCCGTGTCCTCGTCGGCCCGACCTCCTTTTCGCCGCCAAACTTGGCGATAAAGTCGGCCTGGGTATAAACATTAATCTGTCGGCGCTTGAACGCCTTGGCAGTGGGCGGGATGGACGAGAAAAAGTCGTCGCGCAGCGCAGCACGCGCAGCCTTGCCCTTGGGCTTGGGGCCCGCCTCGCTCCGCGACGGCGAGTTCATGATGAGCGAGTACGTCTCCTTGAGGAGCTCAAAGTCTGTGGGGAAGAAAATGTCAAAGAAGCCCTGCTTGACGAGGAAGGTGCTGCATGGCACCATCGTGTTGCCGTAGCGCGTCTGGACAACCGGGCCATTACGCCCCGCCACGGCGTCGGGGAGCTCGGAAAAGTCGGACATGAGCAGACGGTGCGCGGGCAGCTGGTCGCGGAGGCGCTCGAGGAAGGCCACGGCCTTGGTGGGGATAAAGTCGGGTGGGGACAGGTTGGGCGAGAACGGCACGCTGGCGTACATTGACCGCAGGGCGGGCGACGCCAGCAGCGGCTTGGCGAGCGGCGGCAGTGTCGACGGGCTCACGGGCAGCAGGCGGCGGTACGCCAGCGCGCGCCGCAGGAGCGGGTCCGTCACATGCTCATACTGCACGGTAAAGTCGCCGTACTGGTCGATCGCGACGACCGCCTGGCGCGGCTCGAGGGTGACCATGTCGTAGCGGATCATGTCGTGCGAGAGGTTGTCCTGATGTCAGTTAGAACAAATGTACGCCAACTCACAAACACCTCGTTGGCGACCACAAAGCACGGATGGCTGTCGCGCCCCTGCCACTTGAAAAAGTCCTGGTTGATGACCTCGACGTTGGTGAAGCCCGCCTTGAGGGCACGCGCGCGCTGGATCTTGGCAAGAGCGGCCGAGATCTCAATAATGCGGTAGGTGGTCTTTGCAAACACCTCGGGGTGCTCGTCTTTCAAGAACCTGAGCGTGTCGACCATGGAGGATCCGTTACCCGCGCCGACCTCGTAGATGACGAGATCCTCGTGCGGGAAGTGGTTGAGCTTGTACTGGCTCAGAATCGCGCTCGTCAAACTGCGCGCAAAGTACGGCTTGAACAGCTCGGTTGGCGTGTGCCACACTTGCCGTCCCAGTCCCTCGCCCTTCTTCTGCGCGGGAGACGCCTGCTGCGCCTCCGTCGAGCCCGGCAGCGCGCCCCCGTACTCGGCCTCGTACCGCTCAGCCACCTCCTCCTGGAACGCCGACAGGTCGCGGAACTTGGAAAAATCGTAGCCCGAATCGCCCGGCGGCGTGAAGATCGTCACGTTCTTGGAAAAGTAGCCGTAGTGCGGCTGACATTAGCTGAAGTCGACGCCCTGACAGCTAATAAGCTCACGTTGTATAGACTGTCGTCGATAAAGTCGCGCACGAGCATCTTGACGCGCGTCGGCGGCTCGCGGTAGTGCGAGATCTCGGCGGCGGTGACCATGCGGTAGTTTGCTTGCTGCGCGTCAGCTTCGCAGGAGATCTCATCTTACATCAGGATCCGGCTCGTCGTCCCATGTCAAGGTGGTGTTGAAGTTGAACCGCTCCTTTCCGCGTCCGACGCTCTCGGGCTTGGCGCCCTTGAGCCGCATGGTTGGCTTTAGCTTTGACCGGTCCGGACCAGCCGCAGACTTGGCCTCCGACGGCGCCGACGGGGGTTCAGTGCCATTGGAAGCGTGCCGGACCTGTAGTCCGACACGAGAGGACGAGGCGATTCCGGCCGCGGCAAGCCCGGAGCTAAGGCCGCGAGCGGGGAACTCCCGTAGTGAGAGTGCCCGGCGTGAGAGGGACGACATGCGGGTATATCGTCGCGTAAAGGTATCGAGCTCGTGGTCGAGAGGGGTTTTGGTGCACTAAATGACAACACGGTCCGGGTTGGTAACATGGCATCGACCTCCACTGCAAGGCCAAGGGGGTCAAGGTGCCACTTTTATATCTCCGCAAACTCCAGGGTGATGTCAGCCAGGAGGAGATGTACCCTGGGTGAGTGAGTGGACTGTTGTTGGTACAGTTCTAGGGGATTGTTTGGTTCCGTGATTTTTTTTGTTTTGCCACCCCGCTAATTGACGATTCGCGTGTCCACCCAGACTGAACTAGTTACGCGGTTGACTTCCTTCCTGCCTTCCTGGCCTTCCCTCCACTACAACCACCAAAATACACACACACACACCTTCCACTCAATCCGCCGACCGACAGTGACGACAACCGCTCTGACGACACCGACATCCTAATCGGTAGTGAGATCTTCTTGTCAAGCGTCACTTTACACGACTGTAATGATGCTTAGCACGGCTCACGTCTAAACTCGACGAACAACACGGAACATGTCCTCGTCGCGCCGGTCGTCGTTGGCAGGCGGCTCCTCGGTTCCAAAGAATAATCTCGAATCTATGAGAGGAAGACTTACTCCTTCAACATCTACAAACATTGCATCTACTCCATTGTCCACAACTGTACGTGTCTTGTTGCTTTTGTCTGTCTTGCTGCTAACCTCATGGACAGTCTGGGTTCCAGCTCGCAAAGCCGACCCCGTTTCAGCGCTCCGTGTCCATCCCCAATCTTCCCGGAGTGCGGAAAGGCGACCGTGAGTATGGCCGACGCGTCGAGGACGATCATGATGTTGTGTTCTGACAATCCTTCTCACAGTCTTCAAAGTTGCCCCCGCTACGCCTTCCGTTCCTTGTCATTACCCCGCCGCAGCTGCCGCACCATCCTCCTCCAATTCTCACTTGTTCAACTCCGCCTCGTCTGTAACTGTGACCACATACGCGCCTTCTCCCGCTTCCACAATCCTCCGCACGCCTCATACCACAATGAGTGCCGGCACGCCAATGGCCGGGGGAAGCGCGTTGAGCGGGAGCGTGCCATACGACCCCAAGCTCGACTCTGTGAGTTAGGATACTTATGACTGTACTGACTGCTTAGCAACCGCTCGGAAAACTCAACGCCATGCTCCACAAGAACAATGAGGAGAAGATTCAGCTACTCGAGCAGCGGTGTCAGTTATACGCGCACGCCGACGATGACTTTATGGGGGACGACCCAGAGATGATCGATGCCAAGCTGTAAGCACCCTCCAAAGCTCCTCACTAATCTTAGATCCCTTCTCACAAAGCGAATCAACGAGCTCAAGGCGGCCATTGCGGCCCGAGCGGGCGCTGAAGGAAGTGGCGCCGTGTCAAGTTCTGCAAGCACGGCGGCATCACCGAGTATGACGTCCTCATGTCCATCCCCTGGTTCTGGCGGCGAGGCGTCGCGGATGGACCGACCGTCTGGGGCTGCAACACGACTGCAGTACTTTCAATCGATGCAGAGCGAGTCTAGCCGGACACCAGTCCAGGCTTATCATCATCAACCACAAGCCGAGGCGGGGCCGTCTCGGCCTAGGCAACCGGCACAGGAGATGGACCTTGACGAGGAAATCGCCGCTGCGGAAGCTTGGGAGGCCGAACAAAACTTTGAAATGGTACCCAACAGCTCTCCTCCGCCCCGACCATTGCAAACTCCAAGGGATCAGATCCGCCCTCTCCCCGGTGCCATGGAAGATGTCCACGACATTCCGAGCAACTTCTTCTCGTCGCCTCCGCACGAAACACCCTCCCGAGGACCGATAAGAGCCGAAGCTTCTTCTCCCGGGGGTCTCCCTGCTTCACATAACGGTCCCATGCCGCCATCGTCTCTCGGAGGGCCAGTCCCCACCTCTACAGCACGACAGCCTGTCGCTGCGCAGCGCGTAGTCAAGGTGGACGTGACGTACCCCTGGACCAAAGAAGTCCGAACGAAGCTGAAACAAGTCTTCAGACTCGGCGCTTTTCGAGAAAACCAGAAAGAGGCGATCGATGCTACCATGGCTGGTGAAGATGGTATGTCTTCAGTCGTCTTCGAACATACTAACGCTAGTCTTCGTCCTGATGCCTACCGGTGGAGGCAAGAGTCTGACGTATCAACTGCCAGCTATCTGCTCGCAGGGCAAAACCAAAGGTGTCACCTTTGTCGTATCTCCACTCATTTCTCTGATCAACGACCAAACCCGACATCTGATCAAGAGGAATATTCCTGCTATCGCATATACTGGTGACCTCACCCAGTCGGACAAGAACATGGCCCATGAGGAGCTCTCTCGGCCTGATCCTTACACCAAGGTCGTCTACGTCACCCCCGAAATGCTCATCATGGGTGGAAGGATCAAGGGCATCATAAGGCAGCTCATCAACCGGGGGAAGCTCGCACGCTTTGTCATTGATGAGGCCCACTGTGTTAGCGCATGGGGTCACGACGTGAGTCTCGAGACGTAATATTGTCTAACGCTCAGTTCCGCTCCGATTACCTGAAGCTCAACCAACTGCGCATTGACTACCCAAATGTACCTATCATGGCGCTTACCGCTACCGCACCAGAGAAGGTGCAGGACGACATTATCCGCACCCTTGGCATCCAACGCTGCAAGGTTCTCAAGCAGTCGTTCAACCGTCCCAACCTCCACTATGAAGTCCGGCCAAAGAAGAAGAACGTGCTTGGTGACATTGCAGACTTCATCGGCACTCAAGCCAAGAGCGACAGCGGTATCATCTACTGCTCATCGCGTGAAAAGTGCGAGATCATTGCAAAGGATCTGCGCGAGCAATATTCCGTTAGCGCCTGGCACTATCACGCCGGAATGACCAAGGGCGACCGGCGAAAGGTGCAGGAAGGATGGCAGGACCACAAGTTTGAGGTCATCGTTGCGACTGTGAGTGAGGCTGACAGGACCATGCTGACTTTGAAGATTGCGTTCGGTATGGGGTTAGTATGATTGTTTCTTCGCGTTGCTGACATTTAGTATCGACAAGCCAGATGTTCGATGTAGGTACGACGTCGTCGGAGTGGTGCTAACGATCAGACGTCATCCATCACTCGCTTCCTCGCTCTCTTGAGGGCTATTACCAGGAGACAGGCCGTGCTGGACGTGACGCCAAACCCTCGACCTGCATCCTTTGTGAGATCTCATTTTAGATTGCAACTAACCATTTAGTCTACACATTCGGGGACTCGAAAACGGTCTTTAACATGATTGACCGCGACACCAACCTCGACCGTGACCAGAAACAGCGACAAAGGGACAGTCTAAACGAAGTTTTGCGTTTCTGCAACAACAAGACCGACTGTCGCAGGAAGCAGGTCTTGAGGTTCTTCAACGAGAACTTTGATCCTGCTGATTGCCAACAAGGTTGCGACGTGTGTCTGGGACGGGATGAAAACCGATACACGTCCAAGAATGTCGTCGAGGACGCGGTCAAGGTCATCAGGATGGTCCAAGCGTTTGGCCGTGACGACCGTATCACGCAGAACAATGCGGTCGACTGTTTCCGTGGCGTTATGGGACAGGCCAGCAAGGGTCTCAATCTCAATCCCCACTACGGCGTCGGCAAAAACTGGACCCGGGCTGAAGCTGAGCGTCTCGTGCAGACCTTGTTACTGGAGGGCATCCTGTCCGAGTACTTTACCGCCAACGGTGCGGGCTGGAGCAATGCCTACTTGAAGGTGAGACAGCTACGAGACTATGGGGCACTGACACCGCCAGCTCGGCAGCAAGGCATCGCAGTACCTTCGAGGCACGGTGACTAGCCTGGACATGGCGTTTAGACAGGAATCGCCCAAGAAGAAGGCAGCGTCCAAGTCGTCGAGTAGAAAGGCCAAGGACACATCTGGCGCCGCCCGAGTTGTCCCGCTTGCTCAGCAAAACAGTCTCCAGTCTGCACTCAAGCGGCCGCGGAAACAAGACGAGTGGCAGGAGTTTGCAGAATCCGACGAGGACTATCCGGGCGACGACCGGGAACCTGCACCCGAGCCCCGGAAGCGCTCCAAGCGTGTATCCAATGCCGCCGATGCCTCCGACGTGCCGAACAGGGAGGACGACGACACGCCAGGACACGAGTGTTTTGCTGCTCTCCGCAAGATGGTCGACAAGGTTGGTTACTTTGAGTGTAAGATGCTGACAGCAGCACAAGCACGGGGCTCACATCCCTGATGAGACCTTGCAGATGATTGCTCTCTGCCGGCCGACGAGTATGTAAAATCAACATGAGCGTGATCGCTGACTTGCAACAGACATTGCGGCTCTTGAAGACGTCGAGGGAGTGACGCGGCAGCAGATAAAGGTGAGTTTTCCCAGAGGTTGACTAGCTAACCGGTTAGGACTATGGGACCAAGATTTTCGGTATCACAGTCAAGTACAAAGATCTGAAGGGGCCAGAGCAGCAGTAAGTAATTCCCTTGTGGCCATGTGTGCGCCGACTGACGTCCGCTTAGGGTCACTCGATCTGTTGCAGCGACCCGACCAGCGGCGACAACATCGGCCGCCAGGACATCAGCTTCCAGGTCATCTGCTCGACCCAGCAGTAGTGTCAACGTGCAACAGTTCTTCAACGGCTCGTCCACAACACCCGCCACTTCAGCACGACCGATTTCCTCATTAGCCCCAGCGATCCGCGGAATGGCCCTGGCCAAGACGCGACCCGCGTCAGGTCCGAGCTTTTGAATACATTGGAGAGAATAGGACGCGTTGGGATCGAGCCAGAACGCGTTCCGAGTTTTTTCCTCCACTAGGCCCTCTAATTGGGCGCTCACTCAACCATGTTTGTCGAAACAAACGTAACAATCACCTCACATGAAATCCCTTATCATGCATTTTGTGTACGAGTAGCCAGGTCGGTAGTGCGCGATCACTGTTTGGTCACTGTTGAGTAATGGAGCAAGGATTACAACGGAAGGTTTAGCTGGAACTGGAATGGAGCATGGGTGGAATGAGCGCGATGCTGGCATTATGAGCGGGAAAACAGACGGAAAAAGGACACCACCGCGGTGCCGTTGCTCGGAGCGGAAGCGGGATTGGTATGAGCGGCCGAGAGCGGGCCCGAGAGTGCTGCTCCACAGGCCGGAGCTCGCTTGGTCCGAAAGAGGTCCGCGGTCCGCGGTGCCCGCTGACGATGTTGTTTGATTTTCGAGATCACCGAGCATGGGTGTCTCCGTCCACTCGGCATCCAACTGTTCTCCAGCTCCTGCGTACCTGCGGCAACTATTTATGATCTTGCCCCGAAGAAACCGTAGCGAACGCTAGCGAGCCGGCTCGCCCTCTGCATACCCTGTCCGTGCGACCCTGTCGCGATCGTCACGACCCGATCATCCTGTTTTCTGAGAATGCAAGGCGCTTACGTGATTGTTTATCCCCGACGTTGTGCAGAAACAAGAGATCAATCTCGGACACTTGCAGGATCCAGAGTACGAGTCTCCGCGATGAATTTTGCGAGCCTGCCGCTTTGGGTGCGAGGGTTGAATTTCAGAACTCAGGTGTGGGCCTGCTCTTTTGTCCTGCCCCTCTGCCGTTCTGGGAGTGCGGAATGCGGGTCAAAGGACAAAGCTGGCCTGGCGACGAAACGCGCGAGTGCGGCTCCCATGTGTGCTTCCAGTCGTGCAGCAGGATAGGACGTGGACGTATCGTTGCGCGCAGGTGGCTTGCGGAGTGGCGTTGTGGCGGAGGTGCGCGTGGCGCAGACGCCGATCTGCCGAGGACGCCGAGGACGCCGCGGACGTAGGGCCGGCTCTGGTACGTGCGCGTGGCGCTGGACAAAGGGCGGGGATCAGGTGAACATTAGGGTGCATTGTTGATCGTCAGGACATTCGTAAAATGAGCGATGGCTATGAAGATACAGAGAGCGCGTGGGGGTACGGTGCGGCGAGATGGGGAGATGGGCGATAAGCAAAGAGATACCCTTACAGAGCTGAGGGCGAGGAGGAGCGTCCAGCGACGGAGGGTGCTGCGAGTGAGCATGAAGCAGGTAGTGGAGGAAACCCCGCAGACCGGAGCACGATGGCGGCACTACAGTCCCCGAAGGTCGCGTACACCCGTGGGACCGATCGCCGCCAGTGATGCAGCGAGCATAATGTCGAGGCCGTTATTGTGGCCGTTCTTCTTGATCCCGGGCAGCCTGTTGATCTTGACAGTGTCTCCCTTGCGTTCGAGGACGATCCAGTTTTCGAGGTTTGTGAGCAGACCGAACCTGACAGTCGGGTTGCTGAACATCTGGCCGAGAATCTGAGTAGTGTCAGTAACGAGAAACATAATGGCGGAGCAGACGGCGGCGGAACAATGGGCCGGGGGACATTGGGGACGATGCCATAGGATGGCGGAGAGAGGTACACTCACTTGCTCAAGAATGATTACAAACTTCTGCCGCTTGTCCCAATCAACCGACGCTTGTCCTTTGCGAACCGTCAGGAAGTGAAACGAGGGGGTGGAGCCAGCGACGTCGGGCCGAGCCAGGTAGTTGGGGACATTGGCCATAATCTCGTCAAAGACATTGTTAGGCATGCTGTCAGTTGTTTTGATCTCCATGACGACACCGGGGTGAGTAGGAACCGCGTCAGTGTTAGTGTTAGCCTTCCTCCGTCCTCTCTTGCCTTTGGAAGTCAAAGTACCGCCGTGCTGGAAGATCATGTCGGGAATAGGTGCCGAGCCGCGACCTGTGCCATGCCAGAACACCCTCGTTGACGGCTTGTCGAATACTGCCCGCAGTATCTCGGTGACGGGGATGGCGAGGCCTTGGAAGATAACCTGCAAGGAGAACATTAGCAGTTGCAAAGGTCTGGATTCTAGAAATCGATCACCTACCTGTGTAAGATCTGCTTCCCCATAGATGGCGCGACCCAGAGCCTGTTTCTTGGCATACTGGGCCGATTGGAGGAGAGCCTTGGCACTGGTAAACTTGTCAATGTTGCGGACTTTGAACAAGTCCTGGTCGACGGCGGTGGTGAATGCGCCCACCTCGATCGCGAGATTTGGTGGAAACTGGGCCTTTGTTAGAGCAGCCTTGCTGAGAACATTGGTATCCGTGGCTGGCGTACCGAACATGGTGACGTGGGTGGCCATGTCGAAGGCAATGATTTCTGGAGCTAGGTTGTACGACGATTGACGCTTTACGAGATCGGCTTGGAGAGGTAGAGTATCGCTGGTCCCGTTCGCTGCAGGCAAGGGGCTTGCCCAGGCGCCTAGAGCGAGTAAGAATGGTATCTGTATTAGAAAGAGGTGTATCATGGATGCCAATTTGTGATGCTGCGATGAAGGTGTAAGTGGAACAGGTATGGATGAAATGTAGGCATCAAAAGCAGAAGGGAACGACCCGACAGGCTTTATAACAGAGGCCATTCTGGATTCCAGAGTCCTGGTATCTGCAGCTGGTGTAAGGCGAGTCTCGCTGGGGTCAGACTTGCTGGAGGTGACTTTGTAGGCGTAATGTGCTGCACACGTCGGAGGTGCAACTGGGGAGGTGAGGTTCTGGTCGCCGTCGGGCACAGCTGGAACATTTTAACCCTATGGTCGCCACCCCTACCCAGTGGCATTGTGACTTCGCGAGAGCAGTGCCATTGGTAGCCACAGTAGCGCGCGTCGACAACGCACTGTGCCATGTGAAGGGCTGAGAAGCAGAGTCAAAGCGGGTGCTCGGAGACATTATGAACGTTCTGAGAGGCGTTGAGTGTTCGCCTCGGAGACTTATTTAGTCCAAAGTCGTTCACGCAAGTACGGTACACACACCGGTACGAGGCTGTGCCTGACGCGTGGTAATGGATCACGGGAGTGATAACAGATGGATGTGTAGTTTGAGACGTCACCACCAATTGCACTTTCACTCCTCACTCTTCAGGCGCTCATCCACCGCATCACACAGCTCGGATAAAGCCTCTCGCTCGTCAGCATGCCTTTGGCACAGTTGTCATCCCAGGAGTTGCCCTTGATCCAACCAATTGTCGATGTAAGCGCGCAATAACAACGACAAGCCGTTCATGCCTGCTAACTCTAACAAGGCCGACGAGGTACAAGTTGTGATCCACGGGGACGCCGAGCGAGCCGCCGACTGGCAACCCCAGAGGTATCGCCCCTCCCAGCTCCTGGCACGAGTGGATCCCATGCCGAACTGGTTGCCTGGCGGCGATGAGGAGTATTCGGCTCCCGAGCTGGCAGTCCCCTCACAACCATCCACGCCGACAGTGGTGCTGAAGAAGCGCATCGGAAAGAACGACGACGTCTACAACATCGGACTCTTTGGCGATGTGTACTATGCGAGCTTGCGCAGCAACGACAGCGGCCAGGAAACAGACGGGCTCGTCGCAATCGTGCTCGACATGCTGTCGTTTCCGACCGTGGGGCAGCCAACCCAACGGACGGTCCGCCGGTTTCTCGGGAAAGAAGTACACGCATACTCTCTCATGGCTCAGCTGCAGGGGAGGGCCGTCCCGCGCTTCGGTGGGCTCTTCGGGCGCGGCAGTCTGTTCTGTTTGCTGTACGAAGATGCTGGCGCGCAAATCACTGAAGACGAAAAGTATACGACCGCGATCCGGTGAGTCGAGTGGCTCGAGTGGCTCTGTTCAAGCCTGCCTGCCTCACCAGGACCAGGCCTCGGGCATACCGAGCCGGCTCTGAATCTCTAAAGCACACACTAATGACAAGCCGTGATATTCGTCAGACATTTGAGGACATCCGCTCCGCCGGCGTCGCGTGTTTGGTGCTCCGATGGCAAAACATTTGTCGCCGCCCCGATGGTCGCATCAATTTCACGAGTTTCGGCGGTCTTTCGAATACAACGGCTGATTACACGCCAGACGTCGAGAAGGGGTTGCAGGAGGGCGCACGCCGGCTAGGCCAGGTGGTCTGGACCCCGCAGAAGTGGCTAAATAACACTTCTGACAACTGCCGCAGGAAACTGGAAGAGCTGCTCGAGTACTACTCGAGGAATTCATCGTGAGTCCCCAGTTCTGCAAAGCGTGGGACATTCCAAGTCATCCAGATCTTGATCTGACATCCAGTCCCACCCCATCACAGGATTCTGAAGCGGAATAGACAGTAGATTCAAGCAGATGTACATCATGTTCTTCAAACTACCGACGAGCAGATGGTCGTCGTGAGGGGCACAGTCACCGCCGACTGAGTTGACGTTGCGACGACAAGTCCAAGGTGTCGGAGGGAAGCTGAAAGATGACATCCTCCACGGACCACACGGCCTTGCCACGCAAGGCATCGAGGCCACCTGGGCTTCTAGCGGGGCAGCGAGATAGCAAGGCACACACGTCCCTGGGCACTAGAGCCTCTGACCCTCGAATTCTGAACCATGGAACACTTCTGAGACCGTTGGGCAGCCTGCGCCACGCGAAGCCAGGGAGGGCCGGCGTGCTCGCCGACCCAGCATCTGGATCTGCACATGTTCGTTTCCTTCTCCAGATCGAAGACCGGAAGACCGGAGGACCGGGATACCAGAATCGCAGGCTTGCCAAGAGAAAGATCGGAATTGCGTCCAGATCCTGACATTGGGCATTACGAGAAGCGCAAGCTTGCGAGGCGTTTCAGCTGCGCGTATGCGATCGCGCGCAAGCATTACGGCGAGGTGAGGCATATCCTCCGCACCTCCGCAATGCCGAGGGCATGGTGACCGCCGCACTCATTGCCAGACCGAAACGCCCTCTGCAAACAAGGTTTGGAGGCCCAGCGCACGTCCCGACCCAGCGGGAGCGGATGGTGCGTCTATCTCGGGCCTGTGCATAGTGCCTGGTCGATTCCAGAGCAGAGCGCAGAGTGCTGGCCTGTTCCCAGCCTGTCCCAGCCTGTCCCAGTCTGTCCCAGCCAGCCAGCCAGTTCCAAGCGTTCCTGCGCGAGGAATGCAGCGTGCGTGCTTGCATGCTCGCCGAGCTCCGGTCAGCGGCACCGGGACCGTCACGGGCGTATGAAGCGTCACTGCGGGGGAGGCGAAAAGTCTATTCCAGCGTGGTGCTCACGGCATCGACGCCGACACAGAGTGTTGCAGGTGCAGTCTAAACCCAATGCGGCCTGTCGCATGTCGCCAGTTCTAATGCGCTGGAGCTCGCGATCGAGTGACGACGCCAGGCTCTATTCCCCGATAGTCGCGCCTGGCAGTGTTCGAGCTGCAGGCGCGACTGGAACCGAAGAGTTTCGCTCAATTGCACTATCATGCACTGAAACTCGTTCCTCCAGCTTCCCCTCGCTGAACCGCCGAACCATCATCGCGGTGGCCCAGTGAGAGAGCGAGGACGGCTAGTGCTCATGTTCTGAGAATGCCAGAACAGGGTCGGGGGATTCTGTCGCGGGGGGAAGTTGCTGTTGCAGCGCTGGGCGCGTTCTCGTGGCCCGTGGTCGTGCCGATCGGCGCGAGGTAAAGACACTTACTGTGGGAAGAGATCCGGCCGCCACCGCACAGAATGCATCACGGACGCGACGGTGGCGTATGCAGAACACTGGACTTCAAGTTCTGTGCCATGCATGTCCCAGAAGCGTTATCGCGTAGCGCGTACAAGATCTGACTGGGAATACCCGGCGGGACAGCGGGTTCGCAGGATCGAAGGGTTCGTACTCCCTGCGCTGGAACGATCACTGGCAGCTGAGCATACCGGGACGGACGCCACTACGTACACGCCCACGTACGCCGCCAAGACCATATGGCGGGCTCGTGGGCCACGGATCTCTGGCCAGCAGGGATGGGTGGGTTTCGGGAGATTCATTCTGTCCAGCACCAGGGTGCGTCCCGAGACCGGCTAGCAGGGATTCTGGCTGACATCACTGGGACGTGGGTTCGGTGTGGCGTCTGGCGTTCGTCTGTTCGTCCGGCGGCCATCTGGCGTGCGCTAGCGCCTGCACCAGGGCCGAATGTCTCTCGCGTCTGATTCACCGCCGAACAGTCGCAGTCTAGCCCGCGGCCACACGTCCGACAATCGCTGCGCACGCTAGGAGGATATTGCGCGGGTACCGCGGCATGCTTAGCCATGCACATGCCGCGCTAATGAAATCGAATTATGTGGCGTCGCGGAACTGCGAGTACCGAAACCATGTAAGTTGTACAGGTCTCGTCCGCTGGGACTGCGCGTAGAGTTTACTGCTGTGACTATATGCGGAGCACTGCAGGGCGGAGACACTCTCTGCGGCGTGGCCTCTCTGAATCTGCACTCATGTGTCCAAGAGGTGTCACTGGAAACCTGTCTAGTTCGGAACACTGGTCAAACTCTGTATAGGGTTGAGATTGGGCCATAAAGCCAATAATCAATAATCGACGCTCACTGGACGCACAGTCGACGCTCGCGCCACAGACGCTCATGTTTCGGATTAATGGCATAACCGGCGTTCTGACGGCGTGGCGCGAGAGAGGCGGACGGCTGATCGGCTGACGACTGAGACACTTGCACAACGGTATCCTCTGTGTACGAGGGTGTGCTAGACAATCCAGCGGAAGTGCAAGTACTGCGCAAGTGCAAGCAGGCAGGTACCGCTGGGACAAATACGAGAACAAACCCAGGACCCGCCGCCGACCTGGAATATGCAGGAACACGTCTGGATTGCACCCAGAAGCGACAAGCACCCCGAAGCGCAACTCTCCTGTGCCTGGCTTTCTCTCCGGGTGATCACTTTCAAGGTGCCATCGATCCACCGATCTCGATCCCAGCAAGAGGCAATGGGGCCATAACCTGCAGCGTCCAAGAGTGGTGTGTTACGTTGCCGTGTGTGATGGAACTGTTGCGTTTGATCAAACTCGGTAACTGCGAAATGTAAAACAGACGGTAACTGCCAGCAGCAGCAAGTGCAGGTTGTTGAACCAGCAAATCTTCCATCTGAGACCGGGGACAAGGTTCAGACGGCGACGAGATTCCAGAGAGTCAGCCTCTTGGCCTTTTGCACCCAGCTGTATTTACTATCTGTGAGTCTCTTGGGAGCCGAGAAATGCGCGCGCTAGTAGATTGTTTGCCATGTCGACCAAGCGACCAAACGACCAGCAGCGAGGAACCAGGCTATCAAAGTAGCCCGAGGGCAATCTTATCCCTCGAGACCCTCACGCACTAAAAAGACTAGACTAGCGAGCAGCCGCCACAGAAGCAGCAGAAGCTGTAGAAGCCACAGAAGCCAGAGGTCCATAAGAGTCGGAGTCTCTTCAGGTATCGCGGTAGCGAGCGCGAGAAGGGAAGTGCTAGTGCAAGTGCACCCACCCACCCACACTTCTTGATGCTCAGGGTCCAAAGGAGATAGAAAGGGACCGTGGGCGGTCTCGGAAGACGCTTCAACCAAGGAGAAAGGGAACAGTCCTGACCCTGAATAACAACCCTGAAACATGAGTAAAGAGACGCATGGGTGAGAAGCAGGCATCAGAGCAGAGGAATACACGAGACTTGTATTCTGGTTGGCAAGGAACAAAATCCACACACGGGAAGCAAATAAAAGTAATAAATAAATAAGAGTAGGTAAAAAAAAAGTGCTACTGCCCCAATCAGATCCAAGGCGGAAGAGCAGAGGAAATTGCATTAATCCCACATGGTAGATTATACATTAAAAAAATGATTTGCAGCAGGGCAAGGGTCCAAATGTGGGAGAGGGCACAGGAGGAGAGAAAATTGCTCGGGCGCGTGCACAGAGGCCACAGACCGACGGAATATTCAGGGACGCTGCTCTGTGTGTGTGTTGTGTGTGTGTGTGTGTCCAGGCACAGCAGCAGCAGCAGCAGTGGTTGTTGGTGGCTCATGTCAGCACGCCGAGTTAAACGCTCTAGTAGTATTCTTGTTGTATTCTGTTTACAGCTCGTGGCTTGCTCCTGATCTGCGCTTGTAGTCTCTTCTGGCTCTTGCTCTGGTCTCATGCTGCGACCTCCCTCGACCTTCAACGCTTCTCGCTCTCCCTGTCCACTCCTCGGCTCTCCTCGTACTCCTCTTTCTCCGGTGTCCACCAACCCTGTATCGAGTCCAGTCCCTGCGCGGTGACATGAGAACAAGCTCTGGGCTCGGCTCTCTTCAGAACCAGAGAGCCAGCATTACTAGAGTAGATTGCGCAGCCTGGAGGCCTGGCGGCTTGGGCGGCGGAGTAGTGTAATATTTGTATGAGAGTAAGAGTAGAGCAAGTAGAGTAGCAGATCGGGACGGCGGCGGTTGAGAGCCATGCACTAGCCGCAGTAGAGTACAGTGTAGAGTCAGTCACCAGCGAGAGCGAGTAGCGGCGGCGGAGCCCATGCAACTTTCTTTGTACACTGTCCATTGGAGCGAGACCAAGACATTCATTCCATCTATCTTTGATCCTCCTCTCTCCATCTCACCCTCACCCACTCTCGCACTGTCTCACACTAGCTCTTTGTTCATCATCGGCGTTTCCAGCGAGTCTGTCGTCGTTCTTGACATTGTCATTATCTTGTTCACATATATCACACCGTCTCTCCCTGTCGACTGCGGCATCTCTTTGTCCCTCCAACACGCCCTGCCGCGCACCGATTCCCACCTTGTTCCTCGACGCTCTTTCACCAGCTCTTCATCTTCGTCTGTCCACCTCATCGCTGCAGCTCCACAGTCGCACGCACACACATCCACTGTTTCTGTCACATTCACATCGCACACTCTTCTATCGCACACACTGGTCGATCAGTCGCGCCCACATTCAGCTCGACTCGTTCTAGTTCCCCGTGGCATATAATCAACTACTCTGGCAAACGCCGTCAGCTTGATCATTGCCTGTCATCAGCACACTACTCTTTAAAGCTCAGAGTGCATTGAGTTGTCTCGCTTGACCGACGGCCGACAAGCGACCCTGCGACTTGCCGGACGCCACCACATTTGTCATTTGTTTCTACCCTTTGGGTCATTAACAAAGACGCGCACAAACTGTTCTGCCCCGCCAGGGTGAGATTGACTCGTCGATCAATAGTGAATACCGCAGCGTCCCGACACTTGCCCGCACTCCACACGCCAACCACAGCCATTGTCATTTCGGGAGACGCCTCCCACGTACTTCGCGCTCGACGTCTCTTTTTTTCCTATCTCCTCATCCCTTTGCCGCGTTCTCACTCGTACTACTCGTACTTGCGTGCAAGCGTCGTACCCTCGACCCAGGCGGCGCGTAAAGCAGCCCTTGAGCCTACCCACCCACTTGTGGAACGCATCGCATCCATCCATCCTGTCAATACATATCTTGTCATCGACTGTCACCTGTCGTGTCGTCGTTCCCACCTACCCCCACCACCACCACCACCACCACCACCACCATGTCGGTCACATTCGCTCAGCCGTCACCGTCGTCAAGTAACATGTTCTCACATATCCGAACAGGATCCGACTCTTTAGCCTCTTCAGCTCCTACCTGTAAGTCTGTGACCTGATTCATTCCGATAGAGTACGAGTCTAACACGACAGGGGATGAGATGCAGCCTATCCCATGGGAACAACAGGGTAAAAAGCAGCTCCCTCTTGCAAGCAACACTCCCCACCACCACAACCACCACAACTCTGCATACGCATCAAGCAGTAACGAGTCCCGTCCACCGCAAATCATGGTCTGGCGAACAACAGCGGCTACTCACAATGCGAACGATGCTGGTGTTTCGAGCGCACCACTGTTGCGATCGGCAGCAGGTGTATCCACCCTGGGTTGCAACACGGCCGCATCGCGCAGCCGCGTGTCGATGGATGCACTCCCAGTCGAAGGCGATGGATCCCCGCATCCTACCATTTCACCCTCGTCTTCTAGTGCATCCCTCCCGATGATGGACGAAATGACTTCGCCTCCGCCACCACGCGCCACCGCCATCCAGCCCGCCCCATTCGCACGCCCCGTAGGGCTAGGCCTGTCTGCCGTCCGTGACCCACATGGCAACGAATGGCCGGGCTCGATACACGGGATCGCAGACGAGGCCGATTCCGACGACGATGAAATGACTGATCTGCATGAGATGGACCACTACATGGCATCGCATCGCGCCCCTGTGGATGCCACATTGCGATCCATGCCTGGAGTGGTTGGACTCGGGGACGGATGGGCTGGAGGACCTCAGACCAAGCCTAAAAAGAAAGGATGGTTCCGACGAAACAAGAAGGAGGAGGTTGAGCCAGTTGAAGCAGACCCTTTAGCGCTTTGGGCAATGCCCGAGACACCAACCGCGCCAAACGGAACGCCAACCGCGCCATCCGCTGCAAGCCCCGCGGTTGCGAGCACGGGAATGGGCAATTGCAATTCCCCTGAGATTGAAACATCGGCTCAACAACATCATGCACAGATTGGGGACAGCAAGTGGTGGACAAGCACCAGAAACCTCTTCAGCGCTTCTCAACGCGTCTGGTCATCCCCTCAACCTCAACATCCTCCTTCTGCATTCAATCTTTCTCGTTCGCCTCCTCCATCATTCCCAACATCCTTGCCATCGCCTACTGGGTCAAAATCATCCGCTCGCGGCCTCCGCTCAAAACTTGGCAACTTTGGGTCTATGGTAGACCTCCGTCGTGTAAGCGAACGTCAATCCGCCAATCTCTCGTTCCCACCCCTGGATGAGCCCACATCTGCATCCTCGACATCCAGCGGCCCTCGTGCTCCAGAGCCATCCAACGTATCCAAGCGTCACTCGGTCGCAGCATTCCTCCGCAATACACCGGTCCACCCCCTCGAGCTGTCCCACAGCAACGGATCGACCACCGCCAGCAGGTCTCAGCCTTACAGTCTCTCGGCGTCCTCTTCGCAGCCATCCTTAATCTCGCCCACCTCTCATCACCACCCGATGCTGCGCCAAGCATTCGCCCGATCAGAGTCGTATCTTGCAGGCGCGGGGGCATCCCAGGAGTCACCGCCTCGGCCGGCGCCTCTGATAATAAACAGTGGCGCATTTGTCAACACTGGTCCCTTGCCTACCTGGCGTCCACCCGTAATGTCCCCTACCCCTCTCCTTGAAGTGCGGGAAGAGGACGAGGACGAGCAGGAAGCCGCAGACGGCAACGGTGGTCTCAATCTGCAGCGCTCGGCGACATTCGGCGACGAGGAGGAGTATGCTGCTCAAAAGGTTTCAGCTGCTCCCGGACTCTCTGACATTATGGGTTCTCCGCTCGAAGAGTCGCGCGCCCTTTCGGTGTCGACCACGTTTTCGAGCAAGAATGGCGATCTTGCCCCGCCGCCACAAAAGTTCCTCCACCGTCTCAGGTCGGTCCTCAGCCTTGGTCGCGGACGCAAGGCGTCCATGGTTGCACACAAGTCGCCCAAGCTCCCCGAGTCGCCGCGCAGCTTTGCGTCGGAACAGGTCATGCCCGTGTTCCCCGCCCACCCCGAGCTTGACACTGCTCACATGTCCAGCTCGGTTGGCCGCAACACCCGCAGGCGCAGCAGGTTATTCAGCCGTCGTCGCGAAAGCATAATCGAGCCCATGCACATGAATCCTCGCCCTACGATCATCCAGAACGGCCGTCCCACGATTCTCTCGCCGGCGGCTTCCAACTCGCCCTCGCCCATGCTCAACCGCTCGCCCGCGATTAGCCGGCCGTCGCCCAAGTTTACCTCAGACACTGTGGACAATGCCAAGGTCTTCCCGGATCGCGCAAGTGTGCACGCCGGTGTCGGCATCGGATCGTCGCTTGGTGTTGGTCTGGGTGTTGGATCGCTTCGCAACAGGCGTACGTCGTGGGCCGCACCCCTGCCTCCCATCGATAACACGGATGATGAGGACGACGACGACGAGCGCACGCCGTCACGTCGTGTGGAGAAGCGTCTCAGCCGCGTCTCTCTCCGCCGCCTGACTGGTCAGAGCAAGCCGCGTCCCCCTCTTGGCACCGTCTTCCCCCGTCCGCCGACCGAGATGCAGTCCCCGCCGTCGCTCCACTGGGCGTTCCCCGCGTCGTACTCGACTCCGATGCTCCACAAGTTTGGCGGCTCGACTCTCTCCCTTGCTCTCGACATTAGTGCCGAGGGAAAGGCGCCGACCCCGGGTCTCGATGACATTCAAGAGTCGTCGCCCGTCTCGCGTCGCAACTCGTACCGGCCTGCTGCCGAGCGCCGCGAGCGTGCCATCTCGGCCACCATCGCAGCTCTCACTGCGCGCCAGACTACCGCGTCCCCGTCGCCCTCCCCGAGCAACGAGAGCTCTAGCCTCCACCGCAACACGTCGACTAGCGCGCGCGCGCGCCGCACCGTCCCGATTAACATTGAGAACCTCAACTCGTCCAACGACTCGCTGACCCTCCCGACCTGCAATGTCGTCGACTTTCCCCTCCCCCCTTCGAGCTCCTCGGGCGACTTTTCGTCCCCCGACCCCGACCACGTTGAGCAGCTGTACACCCCCCGCGACGTGCCCCAGTACCCCACTCTCCCCTCGGGCTACTACCGCCGCCGCAGCCGCCTGCCTGCCAACGACTCGGTAGACAGCGGCGAAGAGTCGTCTGCCGGGTCGTCTTCGAGCCAGAGCAAGCAGCCGTCGTGGTCGACGTGCAAGACCTCGGGCGAGACTGTCGCTTCTGGACGCGCTACCCCCCTCGCGACGCCCACCTTGACGACCCCCGAGGGCGACGACACGCGCTGCTCGTCGTACGGTTCTCTGATTACCGCGATGGAGGGCAGCGAGCCCTCCGAGGTCGAGATCACCCCCCGCGCCCAGACATACACGGCCAAGCGCATGTCCGTTGTCACCCCCGCCAACCAGCAGATTGTAGCTTAGACTTTTATATACATAATCACTGTTTGGGTCTTGAATCTTGTCGACTGTGGCCCTCGACTTGCTATAACACACACACATCACACACCATACACACGCCACTGCCGTTTGGTCCTTTTCCTTCATATACAACTTGTACCCGGGTATTCAAGTAGAGAACGGTGTCTTGCCGTGCATACACCATGCATGTACAGTATCTTGTCAATGGAAGCAGGGGAGTTATGGTATCGATCAGTCTGTAGACTGGATGGGACGCGCCGCGATCAGGCACCGTGATGTGACGCGAACGCGACGCGTGCGAGTCTTCGAGGAGTGTGGCGTGGTTTCTGGGACGGGAATGACTGCTGATGCATACATACCTCAGTCGATACATTGAACATTGACAAACAATCCGCCATAAGCCTTTGACGATGACAGGAGATGGGTGACAGAAGCGATACGACAGAATGGCCAGAACCACGACTGGACGAGATTGGCGGGGCGGTGCACGGAGCGTCATGTTGTGGCACAGATTACACCCAAAGCACTGAGCAACCAGGAAATCGCGCACTCTAAAGAACAAGTCTCCGAAGTCGCTGCCGCGCTGCCGCGAGGGCCGCCGCGCTGCCGGAGCTACGCGCATGCGGTGTTGATGGTATAAGAGAGACGTTCTCAACGCTCGCCGCCCGATACACTCTCACACTCTCACCTCCTCACCACTCACTACTACCACCATGCCCCTCGTGCCCCTCGGGCCCCTCGCACGCCTCCCGACTCTGCGCTTCGGCAGCATACCCTCCCGCACCCTGCGCACACTCGCCCGCACGAGCCGCGCCAGCCGCGGCGCACCCCTCCGCGGCCCGAGCGTGTTCCGACCTCTCCGCATGCCCCCGCCGCGTGTGCTGTCATCTCCCGTCTACATTCCGGGATTCCACCCCGCGAGACTTAGCGCTTCCACCTCTGCTCCGCAGCCCGCTCCGCGGCCCGCTTCCGGGCGCGAGCCCTCGACATTTACCGAGCTCATGTCCCTCAACGCCAACGTGCAGCTCTCCCGCGCCCTTGCTATTGGCGTCTTCTTCGCGGTCGCGTACGCCGCCGTGGGGGTCGTGGAGGGGATGAGCGCGCTCGCGCGCGCGGTCGACGCGCTCGTGGGCGAGGACCGGGGGTGGGTCCGGGGCATGCTGGATGGCGGGGTGTAGCCGCTGGACAAGTAATGTGACGATCTGAAGAGCTGGACAGGATGCAGTACGCGCAGGACACGATCATCCACGAGCTCAAGAGGTGCAAGCATGCAAGATATTAAGAACGCGAGCATGGCCAAAGAAAAAGGTGTCCTTTGGAGCGCCCTTGAGCCAAAAAGAACCGACAATGACATGATTCGAACATGTGCTCCCGAAGGAAGTTGATTTCGAGTCAACCGCGTTAACCACTCCGCCACATTGCCATTAGAAAATTCGTACTGAGGGTAGGCTAGGACCGTCTTGGATTCTGGGTGGTCTGCGAGCGTCCTAAGAACACATCCGCGCGTTCTCAGTGTTCTTACTCGCCGCAAGGGACTCTACTGACCACTACCATCGCCAGCAACGTCCTCCACAAGATCCGACACACATACAGACAACAAGTACTGCTCCGCCCCTCGCTCGCCTACACACACACAGACTTGGAGTGCCCCCGGGCCCACATGACCGCCTCGACCTCGTCCTCCTCCTCGACGTCCATGCTCTCGTCCTTGGGCTTGAGGCCGGGCGTGACCTCGCCGTCGGCCTCGTATCCGTCGACGTCGCGCGTCGGGTGGAGGTGGTGTTTGGCGTGGCGCGGGGTCCGTGGCGAGCTCTGGCCCTTTGTGGGAGACTTGGTCTTGGCGGGGGCAGGAAGAGCCTGCTCGATCTCTTGCGGGGGCGGGATCGGACGGGGATACTCGAGCGCCACCTCTGGCCGTCAGCTGCGAGGTCGCGAAGTAGGGCGACTCACGGTGCCACACGTTCCTGACCCAGTCCTTTGCCATGCTGGGTGTGTTGGTGGACGTTGGGGTGGAAGAGTCGGATTTGGGCTTGGGCTTGTGCCGGCAGAACACGCCCTTGCTGTCCTTGACCTTGTTGTGGCTGAGAGCGACGCCGGGGGCGGGGAACGATGGGAGCCGCGCGACGCTGTAGGACATTGGGGTGGTGGGGTGGAGCAAGGTGGTGCGTGGGGGTTATATACCGTTCGCCGGCTGACGTCGGCACGACTCTTACGCTGCAGCGGCGATCGGAGTACTAGAGCATCGTGTAAATGAGGTGATCGCGAACGGCCGGAGGGCTTGGAAATGGGTCCGGTGTCGTGCCTCTCTCGGACTTTGTACCAGCCCCGACCCAGCGCCATGCAGAGAGCCTCGAGTGGTCCTTGAGTGAAGGACGGAATGCTGTCATCGTCCTCGAGGAAACTGTGGTGCACCGAAGTTCGGACGTGCCTGCGATCGAGGCGACGTCGGCGACCATCCCCAACAATCTGCTCCATCAATCTCTAGTCCGAGAGAGTAGCGTCCTTCGAGGCTACCATACACCGCGACATCCCCAGGAGTTGGCACTTTGCTCGCAGATCGCTCGAAGAGGGCTAGGCTAATGACGTATGGCGCTAAAGCCACTCCTCTCATCTTCTGGTCCAGCCCCCGGTGCCCCGCCAGTTCTCACGCTCTGTGCATACTCCATATCAGCACACGAGTAAATCTGCATACCACATGCGCCTCCTCTATAATCTATGCATGCACAGATGGGATCTAGGCCGCATAACACCGTGCTCGGGCGATATCCCCGGTGTGGCAATGGCGCTGTGGAGACCCCGCATGGGCCGCTGGACGCGTAACGGCGATGACGACTCTGGGCCTCTGGGTGGCCACAACTTGACTCTGCGCTTGCAATTCTTGTTGTCTTTGTCCATCCCTCTTGCTCATCACTCTGCTATAGCAAAAGTTCTCTCTGCTGAGAGGCACTCATACACAGCTCATACTTTGGTCGGACTGCATAACCACGTCTACCCCACAGGCCGAGCTCAGGATAAACAATGGACGGCATCACGATCCCCTCCGCGGTGCCCGAGGACCTGCGCAAGGCGTGCGACAGCCTCATCAAGCGCGCGACGGAGATGAAGCGCGCCGAGCCGGTGATTGCGTACTGGTGTGAGTAGTCAGCTGTCCCGTCTCGTTCCTCAAGCTGACATCAGGCTGCTTCGCCGCCGCGCAGAACGCGCTCAAGGTCCCCGGCCGCTCGGCCGCGGGCACATCCTACCTCATGAACCTGCTCGACGCGCTCGAGGAGGTGAGTTTTGAGATACATTCCCCAAACTGACAGCAGATGAAAGAGGCGCTCGCGACCAACGAGGCCGTCACGAACGAGGTGGCCGGCAGCGCGTACGTGGAGAACTTTGCGCTCAAGATTTTCGTGAGCGCCGACAACGACGAGCGCAAGGGGAAATACGACCGGTGAGAGCTGCTGCGGGGCGGGGCTGACGGCAGATCGGTGATCCAGCGCTTTGCGGTCGCGACGCAGTTTATGGATGTGCTCCGCTGCTTTGAGGGCGGGCTGTCCGAGGATGTGAGTCTGCGGGATTATTTGTGCTGACTCCAGATGGAGCAGAAGCGCAAGTACGCGCTCTGGAAGGCGGCCGACCTGTCCAAGTGTCTCCGCGAGGGCCGCAAGCCCGTGTCTGGCCCGCGTAAGTCTCCCCTCTGTCCTCTACTGACAACAGCTCCCAGCGAAGAAGATGAGCTCGCCGCGCTCGAAGCGCAGCTCACGCCGCTGGACACC
The DNA here is from genome assembly GCA_001600335.1 of Apiotrichum gracile. Lineage (NCBI taxonomy): Eukaryota > Fungi > Basidiomycota > Tremellomycetes > Trichosporonales > Trichosporonaceae > Apiotrichum > Apiotrichum gracile. The sequence goes on along the minus strand of BCJO01000002.1, from coordinate 4,278,229 downwards.
CCCGGCTCGGCGTCGGGCTCGCGCCGCGGCTCGAACCCCAGCTCGTTCTCCGACTCGTCGGGCCGCGGCTCGGGCTCGGGCATCCGCCCGCCGCCTATTATCGTCGCGCCCTCGGCGCCCTCGCCATCCACCTCGCCGCCCCCGCGCGTGTCCCGCTCCGACTCGGGCCAGTGGTCCACCGTAGCCACCCCCGGCGTCGACGGCGGCGAGCGCGAGCCATGGCCCCTCCCGCCCCCCGCGGACGTGGCGCCCAAGCCCAAGAAGCCCTCGCGCATCGACATGCCCGAGAAGAACGTGCGCTTCAAGGGCCCAGACGGCGCGCCCCTCTCCCCCGCTGAGACATTTGCGAGCGTCACCGAGTTCTCGGAAGTCGGCGCCCCGCCGCCCAGCGAGATTGGCGCGTCGCTGCCGACCGTCCCGTCGCTGCCGACCGTCCCGTCGCTGCCGACCGTGCCCTCGCCGCCTAAACCCGTCATTCCCGGCGCGGCGTCGCCGCCCAAGGTCCCCTCGCCGCCCAAGTCCTCGCCGCCCATCCCCCCGGTCAAGCCCATCTCGCCGCCCAAGCCTGCACCGGCACCAAAGGCTGCTCCGGCCAAGCCCGCACCTGCCCCCGCACCAGCACGGCATGTGCCCCCGCCTGCACCCGTGCCCCCCGCCCCAGCACCCGGCACGCGCCTCGGCCGCCGCGAGACGGAGCTTGTGCAGAAGCACGCGCGCTGGGCCATTTCGGCACTCGACTACGACGACTACGAAACGGCGCGCAAGGAGCTCGAGCTCGCGCTGAGCATGCTCCCTCCAGCATAGAGTAGGGTTAACGACAGTGATGGCCACGAAGGATCTGAGATGCGACACGTGCATACTGCTGCTTTACTGACACATTGATACATACACAACTCTTGCTGCAACTACTGCTCCGCGTCCTTGATATCCTTTGCGATTCTGCCGTCAGAACAGTTTAGTTTTAGTACTCACTTGTACGCCGCGCGGCAGCTGTTCTTGACGTGCGTCGACTTGAACACGCTCTTTGCGCCCGGCCGCTCCTTGCCCGCGAGGAACTGCTCGTCGAGCGCCTCGTCGTCTCCCAGGAGATGCAGCTTTTCCTGGGTGACCCAGCCCCACGACTGGGTGCGGTCGTAGAAGCGCGCGAGCCACACGCGGCCGCCGGGCGCCTTGCTCTTCTCCTCCTCCTCTAGCTCGAGCACGTTCTGCGGGATATGCGCGCGGTCCTTGACCGTGTCGACGAGCACGGCCGGGAAGAACGGGTACGAGGGGACTTTGGCCCATACTGAGACGTCAGTTACAATGTTGGCGATCAACTCACCCTGCGATCCGGGCGGGAAGGGGTTGCCGTTCACGGCTGTGACACGCTTGGCGCGCTTGGCTGGCCGGGGCGTGTCTTCTGCCGCTGCCGCGCTGGGCGGGTCGGACGGCGCAGACGGCGCAGGCTGTGCAGGCGGGGATGGAGCGTCCGGCGGCGGGGATAAGCTCGAGCGCGCCATGTCGGGGAAGGTTTCCTTGTCGGCGCTCGGCTGGGCCGATTCCGGAATAGGCGTGAGGTCGTCGTCGGCGCCAGACAGCGGCGAGGACGCATCAAACTTGCGCTTGGGCTCTTCGGGCGGGGTGGACGCGCGCGCCTTGCCCTTCCTGTCGCTCCTGACGCTCTTGACGGACACCGACTCTGCGACGCTAGGCGTCTTGGAGGTACGGCCGGCGCGTCGCGGGGGAGGAACAACAATCGGAGGCGGCGGGGGCGCGACGCGTTTTCGCTTCGAGCCCTCGGGCAGGATCCACCCGACGTTGAAGCGCTTATACTCGTCCAGCGGGTCCACGGACGTCGTGACCAGGTCCAGCTGACGCTCGGCCTGCCGCCTCTCGCGGTCGCTCAGGACCGGAACAGACTGGACACCGAGCACGCCGCGCTCCGGCTTAGCCTTGGGCTTGATCGTGCCCGGTGAGCTGGGCGGGGTGAGGTGGTCGCCGCTGTTCGGGTTTGGTGCGCTCTTGGGCTGTTCGGTAGTGGGTTCAACGTCAGGTTGCGGTTCCGTGGAAGCGTCGTTGGTTGTCTCCTTATCGGTGCTACCGGTCTCGGCTGGCTCCGTTGCTGCAGCTTCCTTGGCAGGGTCCTCGGTGACTTGTGTTGGCTTGACGGGGTTGGCGTCCGTGTCCACGATATTGTCCGCGTTGACATCCTCAACGGCAGCCGCAGCCGGTTCCTCGTCGACGGCCATCTTGTCGTCCTCGGGAACCGTGTCTTTCTCCTCAGGCTCCTCGAGCGCGGGCTCTGGCACGTCCTTCTCCTCAGCTGCGTCCACTGCAGGCTCGTCCTTCTCCACAGCATCCTCCGCCATCTCCACATCCCCATCTTCCTTTGTCTCTTCCTTCTCCGCCTCGGGCTCTTCCTGCTCCGCCTCGGGGATAATCTCGCCACGCTCCCGCGCGAGCGCCTCCTTCTTGAGACGCCGCCGCTCGCGCTCCTTGTTCCGCTTCTTCTCCTTCTCGAGCTCCTTGGCTGCCCTCTTGGACAGAACGGACTCCTTGCGTGCGTCCGTTTGCTGCTCGCGAACAATGACTTTCTTGCTTGCGGCCTTGGGGTCGTCGACAGGTGTGAGGGTTTCGGGAGTAGCTGCTGCGGGGCCGCGTCGTGTCGTGCGCTGTCTGCTGGGCCCAGCTTCAGCCGCTGGTGAAGAGGCTTCGCTCGTCTCGAGGACAGCCACGGGGGCTGACCGCGTAGAGCGCGTGGGATCGCGTGTGCCGGGCTGAGCCTTCTCTTTCGCCGCGGCAGATCGCCGCGGCGGCGGTGTGGGAGCAGGCGGCTCGAGAGAGTTGTTCACCTCAGTAACGAAGATGGAAGCGAGGATATCGCGTGACAGGTCGGTCTTGTCTGGAAACAGGAGCGCTTGGAGACGGATCAAAGATGGCTCGAGATCGCCGACGAGTCCCGGGTCGGGCTCTACCAGCTCCTCGTCCGATGGACCGCTGGGTAATGTGATGTTCTGCTCTCGAATCTGGTCCAACTCGTCGAGAACAGGCTGGACATTCTTCTTGATCCTCGCTGCCGTGCGGTGGAACGGTGTTTCGGACTTGTTGTACACCATGGCGTTGTCTAGCACGAGGAGAACGTCGCGCTGATCGATCAGTTTAACTCGCCAACGTAAACTGACCTTGAAGGCATCGGTGGACAGGTACATCATCTTGTCCAGCTTCTCCTCGATCTGTGTCCAAGTCATGGGCTCCTTGATCACGTCGTAGTAATCTGGCACGTCATCTTTGCTCACGGGGTGGAGGAAGAGCTCCGACCTGTCCATGCTGCGGTGTCAGTTACTGAGCGCCACGATAACTCACGGAATGATCTTTGCGAGAGCTTCGCGAAGAGTGATATAGTGTGGGAAGATGAAGTTGTCGACGACCTCTTGGATGACAAGGGCCTGGCGAAGCTTCTCCTTCTCACGCTTCCGGACGAGTTCCGCGAGTAGTCGGACCTTCTCAAGGTCATTCCGCAGTGCGACGAGGAACTGGGAGGTGTTAGCCGGCATCCATTCACGACCTCACCTCAAGCTTCTTGGCCTTCTGAGCCTCGGTCTGCTCCCTCGACTCGCTGGTCGCGGTCCACGGCTCCAAGTGGAGACGCTTGAGCAAAGGCGCACCACGACGGGCTTCTCGCTTCAAGCTCCAGTACCGACAGAGCCTCTCCACAAACTGCTGCTTCTTGCGGAGAGTGACTTTCGCGACGTAGTCGAGCAGCTTGTTCACGATCAGGCGGGGCACAATGGGCGGGCCGGGGCGGTACGACTTGGCATGCGCGCGCGCAGTCTTTGGAGTGACGGTCTTCATTGTGGTCGAGTTCTTACGTGGCCGTCCGCGCCCCCGCTTCTTGGGCACCGGTGTCTCCATTACGCTCTCGGCGCCAAACTCGTCGTCGGTTTCCGACTCGTGATAGGACTCATCGTCGTTGTCGTCGGTCTCTTCCTCGCGGTTCTCACGCCACTCGGCCTGGTTGTTAGCTGCGGATGGTACGTGTCAGCTTACTGGGACGTGTTTGTCACAATACGCCCGAAGTTGGCCGTCGGCGCCCATTAACTTCATGCTCATGAGGAGGCCCACCTGGCGAGCGCAGGTGACATGGAAAGCCGTGAAGCAGTTCTTGTTCTCGCACTGGATACAAGCGCCTACTCGTTCCTTGCAGAGGGAGCAGTTCTGATGTCAGTTGAAAAACGTGTCCCTAACTCACCAGCTTCCAGCGGCTCTTGGGCACCATCTCGACGCCCTCCACAGGCTCCATGTACACGGCGTTTCCCACAGTGAGCTCTGGGATCCAGATGGCGCAGAGTAAATGGCTCCAGTGGCCTGTCGTTGTCTGCTTGAACGCGCCGCCCTCGTTCGGGCAAAACAGGCAGGATACGGGGTTCTCGGGCGAGACGGTGCACTTGCGGCAGAGCCATTGACCTTCGGGAATGTATGGCACGCCGTAGCAGTCCTGGTGTACGGCGAGGTTACACCCGTCGCAGAAGACGATCGCGTTTGAGTTTTCACCTTCACCGTCGTCGCAGATCGCGCATTTGGAGTCCTCCACAGGCATGTGCGAGACAGGCTGGGGAATGCGTTTTATCTAGGTCGTCAGAACAGTACACTTCAACCGACATACCAGATTGAACCACTCCTTCTCAAGCTTGTCCATGATGATCTCGAACATCTCGTACGACACTGGTACTGCTTGGTCCTTCCTTCGCTCGGCGTTGACGACGTCAAGCCATTCCTGGTCTGTCGTCAGCGAGCTGCAAATAGTGTAACGAGCTCACCTTGCTCGTCCATGTCATATTCTACCTGAACAGCAAGCTCAGACTCGATAGGTTCTACTGTCAGCTACACCGCTTCGTTCTCAAACTCACCGATGTATCGGATATAGTGCTCGGGGCGTTCGAAATCAGAAAAGTCGTTATCTAAGGTCAGGTATGATATCATCGGCAACAAGCTCACAGCCATAGCTTCGGGCCTGATCCTGTACTGTCAGTCACCTTCCTCGTAACAATTCTCAATACTCACAGAGTGCACGCCAGCAGGACCAAGCAGCGACTTGTCATCCGTGACGATGCGGAAGGAGACGGCGGGAATGTCGTACACCTTGCCCGCCGAGGGGGCGGGTGCCGGCGTGCTCATCGTGGACTATGACAGCCTGCCTCTTGGCAGTGCTGTCGTGTATCGATGCGTAAGAGTGCAGAAGCGAGTGGTGATGAGCGGAGCGATGAACGATGCGTGGTTGATGACGGATGGATGGAAATTGAAACCAAACAGAAATCGCGCTTGTTGCTAAGACGCGTGAATGAGCGGAACTCTCAGGGTGAGCGTACTGTATGCCTATTGTGGTGTGGGTGGCCATAAGGTGGCGTGGGGTCTCCACACACTGTACACACAGACGGAATCAAATTGACTGAATATCCGAGTATCCGGATAATGGTCGGTGGAGGTGCTTCACTTTTGTTTATGGCTCTGTATTGTCTTTTGTTTCCCTTTTGTGTATAGCATACAGAGAGAGAGTGTGTGGTGAGCTCGCTATTAGCTGCGCCTTCCCTCGCCTTCCCTCGTTTCTCTTTCTGACCTTCCTTTTGCACTTTTCCCCACATTCACTTTCTTGTCGTCTCTCATTCTTCCTATTTCGTGCTGTCATCCATCATATTCCTGTCTTCAGAGAGACCTTTACAACTAGCTATCGGCTACTAGCTACAAATAAACATTCAACATGCCGCCGACTGCAAAGGGAAAGCAGACGAAGACGCGCTCTCCAGTGGGGACGCGCTCTGGAAAGCGCAAGCGACCTCCCGCGTCCGAAGCTTCCTCTGTGCTGTCGTCTCCTCCCCCTTCGGTGCCAGGCTCCCCAGTCTCATCCATCCTCTCTCCTCCTCCAGCGTTACCTATGCCCATGCCTATTATGGCACCTCCTTCACCTCTGTCCTCCGCCCTCTCGTCGCCACCTCCTTCACCTCTCTCATCCGCTCTCTCATTACCACCGCATTCTCCGGTTGCTCCTCCCGCCTTCCTCGCCATCAAGTCGAGGAAGAAACGCCGTCTGGGAGCTGAGAAGAACAAACCGACGGCAAATCCCAAGCCCGGCGCACCCACCCCTGTACACAAGCCATTCCCTTTCAAGAGCGCAGCGGCAAGCTTGAAGCGCCATTCTGTGGCCAGCCGACGATCAGATGACCTCGAGTTGACACCTCCGCCCCAGCGAGGACAGCCTTCAAAGGGAAGGCGCGGCCGTCCCCCAAAAGCCTCCGTGGGTGAAGTCCCTCCAACCACTACATCCACCAAAACAGCCGTCACCACTGCTCAAGGCAAAAAGGTCGCCGCGGAAGCAAGCCAGACCCACCTTCCCTCCCCGCCCAAGACCGCAAGCTCGTCCCAGACCACCAATGTGTGGCAAGACATCGACGAGGACGAAGAGGACAAGATGACTCATGCGCAATTGGTCCGCCGTGAACTCGACGCCAAGCGAGGCCTTGATGTTCAGAGAGCACTCGCCGTTGATCGTACGCCCCGGCCTAGTCAGCCCGAGGAGCCCGTGAAGCCCGAGGAGCTCGAAAAGCCACTGCTTCCAGCTGGGTGAGTTATGCGCCTCCTGATTTCAGCTGACGTGCAGCACAAAGATCGGCTCGGATTGCCTCGTTTACGTCCGTACCTGCCATTTTATCGCCCAGGTGATCGGCTGGGAGCGGAAGAGGATCCACGTCGTGGACGTGGAGGGCCAGGTGCATAAGGTCATCCGCCGACGGCTCATCTTTTGGCATCTGGACGAGGACAAGCCGAAGCTGGTCAATATCACGGTAAGTCAGCATGAAAGGAGGGAAGGCCGGGGCGCTGGTCCACTGAGGAGGGCTTGCCTCTCGGTGTGAACTGTGACATACACTGCTTGTGTCCTGGCCGGGCCTGAACCCCTAATTCATAGCCTTGTTCGTCTGCTGACAGCAGCTCGGAGAGACCAGGGTAATCCGCCCAGTCCGCAATGTCGACGACGCGACAGCCACCAGCTTTGCCGACTTCTCGTACGCTCGCCAAGTTGAGCTGCTTTGCCCTCACCTGCTCAATGTCATCAACGAGCAGTACGTGCCTGCACAGTGGCGCATCGACAAGTTCCGCAAGTGGGATCCTGAGAAGGTGTTCCTGCAGACGGGAGACATGACGCAGGGCGACCGCGACGAGTTGGTTAGAGTCCTCAAGCAGTTTGTGTACGATCAGCGGCCAGCCGCCGTGGAGCCTCCTCAAGTCGAGACACCCCCAGCCTGGGCCGACAACCTCGACTCTGGCGAGCCTACCCTCTACACTCACGGCCGGCGTGCGCCTCCATTCTGGGCAATGAACGAAAAGGCCCAGCTGGACTTTATCGCCGACGTCCTCCTGTACGAGACGGTCATCTCCATCGCCGCGAGGATGTACCCCACCCAAGGCACCGAGGAGGAGCAGTACCGCGCCGCGATCCGGAAGCTCACCGACCTCCAGAGCCAGTCGGCCGCCAAGAAGTGGGAGTACCGCGCCCAGTCTGCGCGCAATGCGATCAGGCGCGCGAGGGAGAAGGCCGGCCTCGACCGCGAGCAGCCAGACACGGAGGCGACGACGGTCACGAGGTCCAACCGGGTGGTGAAGAGGATCAATTACAGGAAGTAGTGTCGTGTGGCTGAGAAGCCGAGGAGTTTGAGAGAGCCACCTGTCCTGCCGAGTAATTAGAAAGAGATTTGTCTCGGCGCGACTTGTCGTAGTAGATCAGCATGTCCGCTCATCAGTTGTCTTGTACCTTTGTCAGCATGTGTGTATGTCCTCGCGGTCGTAGCAGAATGAGAGCGATGTAAGCAGCGATGAGCTGACCACAAGACCACAAGACGGCAGCATGTTCCGGTCCCACCGAAAGAGCAGTCGCGTCCCCGTTCCCGGCCGCACAACCTTTGGGCCAATCACAGCCCATGTGGTCTGTCGGCGCTCGCGGCCATGATCGGTTCAAACGTACGCCAGTGGTAGCCCCAGGGATAAGTTGGACCGCCAGGCGTCGGGTGCTCAGCCGATGATGCGAGACAGTGGGCGAGAGACGCCTCTTCCGACTGGCGCGTCCACTCGTGCGAAGGGCGATCAGCGGGAAGACATAGGCGAAAGAGGACTCGGCACTGCTTGCCGAGCGGCATCGCTGCTGCCGAGCGGCATGTTGTGACGCGTCTCGTAAGCCCTCGGAATCTACGGATTAGCTCTCGGCGTAGGCATGCTTAACATGCAGATAACCAGACCCTTCGATCATCTTCTGCACCTCCTTTACTCTCTGCTCTTCTCGTGTCTTTCAATCTCGATGCATTTTTTCCAGAGCAGTGGGCAAAGTCAAGTTTAATACTAGTAATTTGCCTACCAACCCCTTTACCCTCAGTGGGGAGGAGACACCGAATGCTCGGCGGCGGACAAAGTGACGACTAACTCGGTACCTCGGCCGTTTTCGGGACATTCGATTCTTCTCTCTCGGCTGCTGACCGCGCTTAGGCGGTGAAGTCGGCGATGTGCGACTCGAGGAGAGCCTTCATCTCAGTCTCGATCTCCTTGGTGAGGACACCGCCCGAGAGCTTCTCGAGGAGACCCTGGTGCTGGGACTTGAGCTGCTCGGTGAACGACTTCTCCCAAGCGCCGATCTGCTCAGTGGGGACCTTGTCGAGGAGACCGTGGACACCAGCGTAGATGAGGGGAGCCATGACCTCGGTGGCCATGGGCGAGTACTGGGGCTGCTTGAGGAGCTCAGTAAGACGGGCACCACGGTTGAGGAGGAAACGGGTGGAGGCGTCGAGGTCGGAACCGAACTGGGCGAAGGCGGCAACCTCACGGTACTGGGCGAGGTAGAGCTTGAGCGAACCAGCGACCGACTTCATGAGCTTGGTCTGGGCAGCGGAACCGACACGCGAGACCGAGAGACCGACGTTGATAGCGGGACGGATACCCTTGAAGAAGAGCTCAGCCTCGAGGAAGATCTGGCCGTCGGTAATGGAAATGACGTTGGTGGGAATGTAAGCGGAAACGTCACCACCCTGGGTCTCAATGATGGGGAGGGCGGTGAGCGAACCGGCACCGTACTTCTCGTTCATCTTGGCGGCACGCTCAAGGAGACGCGAGTGGAGGTAGAAGACGTCTCCGGGGTAAGCCTCACGTCCGGGGGGACGACGGAGAAGAAGCGACATCTGACGGTAGGCAACGGCCTGCTTCGAAAGGTCATCGTAGATGATGAGGGCGTGCTTGCCGTTGTCACGGAACCACTCGCCCATGGCGGCACCCGAGAAGGGAGCGAGGTACTGAAGGGGAGCGGCGTCCGAGGCGGTAGCGGCGACGACGATCGAGTACTTCATGGCGTCGTTCTCCTCAAGGGTCTTGACGAGCTGAGCGACGGTGGAGCGCTTCTGGCCGACGGCAACGTAGACACAGTAGAGCTTCTTGGACTCGTCCGAGCCGTCGTTCCACTTCTTCTGGTTGAGGATGGTGTCGAGAGCGACGGCGGACTTGCCGGTCTGACGGTCACCAATGATAAGCTCACGCTGGCCACGGCCAATGGGGACGAGCGAGTCGACCGACTTGAGACCAGTCTGCATGGGCTCGTGGACCGAGCGACGGGGGAGAATTCCGGGGGCCTTGACCTGGGCCTTGGAGCGGCCACGGGCGTTAAGGGGTCCCTTGCCGTCGATGGGGTTGCCAAGAGCGTCCACGACACGGCCGAGGAGCTCGGGTCCGACGGGAACGTCGACAATCTCACCGGTACGCTTGACGGTGTCACCCTCCTTGATAAGACGGTCGTTACCGAAGATGGTAACACCGACGTTGTCGGCCTCGAGGTTAAGAGCCATGCCGCGGACACCCGAAGAGAACTCAACCATCTCCTCGGCCTGGACGTTGCGGAGACCGTAGACACGGGCGATACCGTCACCAATGGCTGGAAAAAGGTGTCAGGGACCTGGTGCACACAAACGCATAGGAAAAATAAGGGTGCAAAACACCCAGTTTTTACTCACTGAGGACACGGCCGGTCTCCTGGACGTCACCGCCAACCGAGGTGCCGGCAATGCGCGACTCAAGGATGGACGAGACCTCCGAAGCGGCTGTTTGTGGAACACAATCATGGATGGAGGAAAACCGGGTGGTGGTTGAATGGGGAGCGAACGTGGCAGGTTATTGGTCCGATGGTGTGGAGGTTGGGTGCGACGGAACAACGTGGAGAAAATGAAGATTGAAAAATGAGGCAGCGGAGAGACAAAGCAAAGAGATCGAGGTCAGCAACAGCAAACATGAGAACAGCATCGAGCGCGCTCTGGGGCATACATACCGGGCTTGGCGGTCGCGTACGAGCGAGCAAGGCGACGCTGGAATGGGGTCAGTATGGACTCGGCTAAAGATGGGCGACGGGGCACTGTTCCTCTCCCTCTTTTATTTTTTTCGGCGCGCGCGCAAGGCTGTCGGCGACGAAGGAGAGATGGGACCGAGGGGAGGTGGAAGGGAAGCTAGTCGAGGGCATGCCCATGCTGTCGACCCAGCAAGGCCGGCGTCTGGCTCCATCCTTGCAACTCCCCAAGGTCTCCCATCTGGCCTGCGTTTTCTCCCCGAGGATGTCGGTTTTTTCTCTCTGGGACGGAGCAGCCGTGGCGCGCGCAGTGTCGAGGGAGGGAACAGTGGTGTCGAGACTCACGCCGGTGGCCGCGCGGAGCGAGTTCCGGATGGCGGACTGCATTATGAGCGGTGTTTGGGAAGGAGGGTGAGGGGGAGGAGGGGGTTTTTGGTAGAGAGAGAGATGGATAAGAGGGACGTCTATGTCCTTTGTGCAGCAAGCACCCGACGGGCGACGGGCAGCCAGAGTGACTTGGTGGGGTGGGGCGGGCTCTGCCAGCTGGGCTGGGGGGGAACGGGGGGGGGAGGGAGGCCTCGGGTCAGCCAGGCAAACCACAGCCAGCCAACCAGCAGCCAGCCAGCAGCCAACCGCTAGCCAGCATCACCCCAGCACAGCCAGCCAGTACAGTGACAGCCTGGCACACACACCATACGCCCACTGGGTACAGCCCAGCCCCGCCTGGCTGATGCTTGCAGGTACACCTCCCAGCCAGGGCCTAGTTTTGATTTCTGCCAATCCGAGTGGATGATTCGTCGGAGCTGCTCGGAGGCGGCTTAACGGAACTAAAGTCACACCTTCAATAATCGCTTTTATTTCCCCGTACTCGCCGGAAATGTGGCACTCCAAAGGTGTCAGCCAAAATTTGATCCCGCTTGGTTCACTCTGTATGACGTTGCGAATGCTCTCTTGGTTGGCTTAGTGGGGCACCCAATCGTGATCGCTCTGCTTGTTGCGTCGCTGGCTCGCACCCATTTTTCCAACCAGCCAGCCAACGCAGCCTGCAGCCAAGCCCTGGCTCGCCTGCCTGTCCTGGCTGAGTACATCCGTGTGGCACCGTGGCAAGTCCGATACTCGCCGCCTCTTTCCGTTTCCCAATCATCGACAAGCACGTCGAGCACGTCTCACAGGTTGGGCCACACAGGGTCTCAACTCACGTCGGTCAATGCTTTTACTCTGCCCATTCGCACCTCTACTCTCCGTCTCTGCCTGTTGCGTCTCGAGTGCTAACACTCCACTACAAGCTCACTTCTTGTTGCATTCATACGTAACGGAACTCCTCTGGAGTAGGTGACTCGCTTACTGATACTGCTCAATGGTTTTAACAGACACAATCCTCTACTGAAGGCCGATGGGGAACCTCGCCGGTTTAACTATGGGAGGCTGCTTGGTCGCTTCGTTTCTAAAGCAGGGAAGGAAGGACCATGGTGGGTGAGGGGATGGTGGACGTGGACAAGTGGACGTGTGGACGAGCCTTGATCTTACTGACCACCCAATCGGCGGACGGCCGTAAGAACCCTTCCCTCTTACTCAAAAGACAGAAGGACAGGATCTTGATCAGTGGCCAAGGAGTCAAAGTGGTCGAGGACGGTGTCGGTTTCCTCCATGTGCTCTTGCCCATTTGACAGCTTCTTGAGCGCAGTCTCGAAGCGGTTGGCCGCATCGTTCCCCTTCTCGCCTGCCTTTTGGAGACTATGGGTCCGCTCGAGCGCATACAGGTATGTGTGCGGCACAAACTTGAAGAGCTCAAACGGTATGGCCATGTTTGCGGTCAGCCTTGCGTAGGGCGAGATTGGAGATTTGAACTGCAAGCGGATAACGTGTTTAGCGAGGGGAAGCTCATTGAGGTTGGCAGCGAGCATAAAGACCGTGTTCTTGTCCAGTGCGTCGCCATTGAATGCGTCCAGGAGCTTGTACGAGAGCAGCCGGCGGGCGAGCGGGCAGTCGTACTTGTGCAAAAAATCGATGGCTGGAAGGATCAGACCGATGGGGTTCTGCAGATACATAGAGTCGATCAGTCCTTCGTCAAGAACGCTGAGAAAGAGTCGGATGGTATCAGCCGTCTCGATCGAGAGATCCGTGAAGGGTATAGTCCGCTTTTCACCCGCCTGGGGAGCACATGCAATCATGTCGCGGAGAACGATGCTGATGTCAGCTACCGAAGAGGAGGTGAGCAGCTCACCTCATGCCCGTGACCACATGAGTGTCAACGCGAAAAACAACATTGTCGGCACTGAGGAGGGTGAGGTCGCCTTCCTCCCAAACCGGGTCTTGGGTAGTCATTATAGGAGACTGAGGAGTGGCGGGTGTCATTGACGGCTCTGGTGGTTAGCCCAAAGATTCCACGGCAACCTACCTGGACTCTCGGTTCGGGGATGTTTTCGGGGGTTGCTCATCGCGACTGGATGGCCCGGGACGGTGACCGAGAGGGATTGTTAATTATAGGAGAGTTGATGACGAGTGGATGAGATGATGAGATAATGGAAAGATGGCGATGAGGCCGATGAGAATCAAAGAGAATGGGAGACAGAATAAAGAGGGAGGAAGGCGAGACGTTATTTGCTCCAATTTGGTCTCGCACCATTCCTTGTACTGAGGCGTATGCACTTTCTAATGCAACTGACCATTTACTTGGAATTAGTTAGGAAGGCAAGAGAGTGGCAAGTGGGTGGCAAGAAAGAAAAGGAAGAAAGGGAAGACACCAACCAAGGGACAAAAGCATTAAGTTATATATCAGTTATGTAAGCGCAGCAACGACCCAAGTGTCCCGAGAGACAACGATAATCCATCCACCTGTCGCAGCTGCCGATGTGGCTATACCGCCACAGCACTGATCGCCGTGCTTGCCGCTCCAGTCAATTGTCCTTCGGTCTCGCGAGGGATCTGCATAGCTGTGTACAACGGTACGATGGTACGACGGGGTCGAACACCTCTCGACGCATCGACAATGTGGGTGGCGAGTGCCAACGTGGCGGCTCCAAGTGAATGTGGCTCTCCGTTGTTTTAATATTTTATCTCGTCAGCATGTGGTACACTTTGCTTCCGTCATCGCTGAACGTCAACTCGACACCATGTGGAGACTGGATGGGAATGTGGCAGCAGATATGGGGATACACGGTGATCGATAGAACGGCTACTGTAGGGAGGCAGTTATTGCGAGCGGTGAGAGGGTGGCGGGCTACTGGCGGCACAGTTGACCTTCTCAAATATCGCCCCGATATTTCCAGGCTGTATACCCCTTCATCTTGGGCCTGTAGGCATAAAAAAGTTGGTAGACACACGACACCAGAATCACCTAGAAGAGCTGGAAGGAAATCATGGCCTGTTTGCTCGTTACAGGGGTGGTCTCTAAGATGAGCAGACTAGTCTCGGCCCAGCTGACAAGACTCGCAGCAAGGGGGATTATTACCAACATCACCACGACGTGGAAGGCCGTCAGCCCGAAAATTTGTTCGGCGACGGCGTTGCGGAACATGTGCAAGAACGTACCCGGGGCGGGGCAGCAGCTGTACTTCTGTGACGGCTGGAGCAGTGCCGAAATTGTCGAAAACTGGTCGTCTCTGTGCAGCGCCGACTGCCTATCCAGAAAATGTGAAGAATTCGGGGGCTCTCGAGCTTCGTGCTCTGGAAGCGGATTATGCGGTCGGTCTGGCACTGTGGGATGCTAGAAGTTTCTCCATCAACGGCTTCTGGTTGCCTACCTGCCACTCACGATGCAGCTACCCACCACAAATAACGATGTGGGCGCTCACGAGTGTCATGTGGCGGCAGTCCTCTTGATCGCGTGTCTGGAGGAGGGGCTAGGAGGTTGGCTGAGGTCTGGAGATCTGCTCGTCACTACCATTGGCGGGGGCGGACAGTTGGAGGAGCTAATGATGGGAGGAGTCGTCGTAGGAGCATTGCTGTGTGCGAGAAGGAGTGAATGCGAGGTGTTATTCCAAGGTTTCGAGGCTAGTCAATATAACTACAGCCCGGCCTCGATATTATCATCATGTTGCTCACGCCATTACCTGCACCATCCGACCACACTGTGGGATAGCCCTCCTGATGGTACTGAAGGTCAATAAGGCTACTGGTGGCTGGCTCCTTCGACGTAGGCTCACGGATATCACATACTTTCTATAGCATCACTAGGTAAGGCTACTCTTTCCCTCTTCAAGTTGTTTGATACCAGAAGCGACGCGGACGACTATCCGCATGGCTGTATGTAGGAGGTCAAGGTTCGGAGTGGCGAGTTGTTGGAAAGTGTGGCATTTTTGTTTTCGTGGAAATGAATTCGAGATTTGCCCTTGATAAGCATAGACCGAGGTATATCACCAGGGGCGAGCCGAGTACGATCAACTTGCGGGGGAATCAAAGGGCCGGTTAGATGATAGATAGACGGAGGACGTTCAGAGGAGGCTGTGCGTCGACCCGGTGAATGATAGTTTATGAAGACGGTTCGGTGGAGAGACCCCTGACCTTCTTTTCGAAGGCTTCTGCGACATTCTTCAACTCAGCTCCTTGGGTTTTGAGAATGCAAGCGTGAAAGAGGCCGTAGACGTAGTTGATGGGAATGATTTTGAATGTCTCGAAGGGCATCATGTCCCCGCCCTTCGGGTTATAATGATATGTATCGAAGCCGAGGAGGATATTGTCGTTTTTGCTGTCCGCGCTCACAATGCTCGCGGCAAGAGACAGGTCGTCGACGAGCGCAGCAATCGTGAATGCGATAATGTGAGTAACACGCTGTTGTACAAAAGCGCGAGAAGCCATGAGGGCAAGAGCCCGAAAGGCAGTAGGGCAGTCGTACTTTGTCATAAACCGGATTGTGTTCATCATCAAAGCAAACTTGTCGCTGTCGAATATGTTTGCAGGCTCTTGAAGGGAACAGAGATCGAGGAAAATGTGCAAGACCTCGGCGGTCTCGATGTCATTGTCGGTGAGTGACAGGGTTCGATCTGTCTCTTTCTGGGGAAACCCGGCGATGAGGTTCTTGAAAACGATACTTGGCATTGAGTCAATAGTGTCGGGTAGGATGCTCAACCACAGATTAGGCTCACCTGCCACCCATGAGGATGTAGCCATCGACGACGAAGGAGACATTGTCTGAGCTGATGAGGGTAACGTCGCCGGTGGTCCACTTGGCATCCTTTCGGGCACCGGCGGACTTGTTGGTTGCTGAATGTTCAGTGACGAGACTTCTCTAATAGACTCACAAGAAGAGCTCATACCAGCAGAGGAGAAACTGATGTAGAGTCGGAGACAGGAAGTAGGGGGCAAGGCTGATGTGGAGTGGGAAGCGCACATGAGAGTGTGGCCAAGACAAGGCGCACAGGTATACAGATACCGGGGAACGGTTCCCACCCCGTTGCGCCCCATCAGATGATCACATCTCCACGTTCCGATCCGTCATGGGCGCTGACAGCTCCCTCCATCCACTCACCTCCTAGTCTACCTACACATGCAACGTCATATATACCTATCTCGGCCACTGGCACTGAGAACTGCTCTTCATTTCGTTTGGGCTATGCTGGTTTTGGCTGCTGCTCGCTACCTCTTATGCAGCTATTTACATGTGAGCTGGTCTGGACGGCTATCAACAGTGCGAGACGACTGGATCCAGTGTGGCGAATATGTTGACAATGTGGCACGAAGTACGAGTCGTACTCGGGTGAATTCTCTTGCAATTGAAATGACTGGGCTTGTTGACACCTTCACCAGATGGCTAGCATTGCATGCAGCCTTGAAGTCAGAAGGGTTTTCGCGGTGGGTCAACATACCGTTGGGATGAAGTTAGATTACTTTTCCTTGCGAAGACTCTCCATCCGCGCACGAAACTTGACTGAAATCGTTAAGCTGTCGTGTCCCTTTGTCGTGAGCATCCACGAATACACAAGACCATAGAGATAGTCTGTAGGGATAGCCACAAAGGTGTTGAAAGGCAATATTTCCTCTACCCCTAAGGCATAATTGAATCCGGCGAAGAGTTTGCCTCCTGCTTTCACGACACTGGTGGCAAGCTGGATGTCGTCGAGAATAGCAGCGATACAAAAGGCCTTCTCCGGGTCGACCTGAGCATGCTTCACAGTGTCTCGCATCATAAGGCAGATAACGCGGGTCGGCATAGGGCAGTCATACTTGCGCAGAAACTGAACGGCCCGGGCCACTTGGGAGAGCCAGTCTGGATGGAGGAAGCCCCGCCACGTTTCGGCCGTGCAAAGGCTGAGAAAGATGCGAATGGAACAAGCGCTCTCAATGTTCTTGTCGGTGAAGGAGATGACACGGTCTTCCTTCGCCTGAGGGAATCCAGTGATCATGTCTCTCAGAATCGTGCTGTCGTGTCAGCTCGTCCGGGAGGTGAGATTCATTCATGCTGTGCTCACCTTCCACTCATGAGAATGTGACTGTCCACCCGGAAGGAGACATTGTCGGAGCTCACGAGCGTGACATCGCCGGTGGTCCAGGGCCAGTCAGGCTTAGGGATAGAGGAGCCCATGTGCTGCTGAACTTTTGAGTGAGTCCGGGAGCTAGCGGGGGATGTGGTCAGTGGGTGATTGTACAGTTGAGAGAATGAGAGGATGGAAGATTTAAATATGATGGGAAAGAGAGTGCGCTGGCTCCCTTGGCGCCGCCTCGCCCTCAATTCGCCATGCACACCCCTACTGTCAGCCCTCCTCCTTATGGACAAGCATCGCATTTCCCAGCACATGACCAAGTCTGCCTCCACTACTCGTCCTTCGCACACTCGCCAAGCTTGGCCTCAAACGCCCTCTCTGCATCGCCAAACGCCCTCACGAGCGTCGCGTGCCAAAAGGCAAACACATAGCGGACCGGAATGGACTTGAACACCCCAAACGTGATGGGCGGTTTCGAGCGGGAAAGTCGGCAGTCGCCCTCTGCCCGCGAGTCAAACTCGTCGAAGATGGAGCCGACGCGGACGAGGTGCGTTGCGAGTTCGACGTCGTCGAGCGCCGCAGCGATGCGGAACGCCCCGAGGGCCGTAATGTCCTTCTTGGCGAGGGCCGCCCACGTCTGCGTCGAGAGGGCGCTGAGCGGCACCTTGCATTCCTCCTTCTGCATGAATGAAATAGCGGCCAGGATGTCCGTGAGTCCCTCCGAAAACGTCGCGGAGACGTATTTGCACCTGCACAGATCGAGGAAGATGCGCACCACCGCAGCGGGAACGTCTAGCTGTATCTCCTCCCGATCGCACCACCGCAGCGGATCTCGATACCTGTCCCGGAGACACTTGCTGCTGTCAGCTTGATACTGAAGGACCTTACCTGCCCGCGAGAATGATATGGCTTGGGACGAGGAAGTGCTGGCCGTCCGAACTGATGAGCTCGATGTCTATGTCCCACCACGGCGGGAAAGCGTCCGGCGGGGGAGCATGTTCGGACACTTCCTCGGTGGAGATGATCTTGGATTCGTTCTCCGAGGGTACTGTACCGGGGTGGTCCTGCTCTGGGGCTGGGGTTAAGGGTGGGGCAGCTGTGGACACTCACTGGTCTCACGCGAGGGGGACGTGCTCAGGTCATCCATCTTGGAGCGCTATATATCTGGAAGCGATTTGAATGCGTCAAGTCAGTTTAGAGTAGGGGAGCGATGAGATGATGGGTTGAAAGAACAAGGTGGGTATGTAGAAGGGTTCAGATATACCTGAGCACTATTTGTACATACTTCACGGCAGCGGAAGATTGTGAGCCACATTGATCTGGCCGCCGGAAGCGTCGGTCTCACTCGTGCTCGGTACATATCGATGTCGCATATTCAGCAGATCATACTACTACTCAATCCCAGCCAGCGCTTTGAGTCTCATCTGTTTCACCCAATGCTCCTTCCAATCTCTTGCTTCCGTTCATCTCTCACCAGGAGTGTCTCTTGAAGACTTGAAGATAAAACGGGCCTCCTTAGGACCAGGTGTCATTGAACCTCAGCTACTTTGGCGCTGTCATGTCAGCGTATTCCCTGGAATGAATGACAATTACCTTGGGAACTTTGGGTGCGAACTAAAGCCATAAATCTTTCTACAACGTCGGAGTAGGGAACACCCAGCATCTTCCATCGTCCAGCCATCCAAAGGGCGTAGCTGTACCGCTGTGGGAGATTCGCAAAGTAGTCGTAGGTTAAGGTCATAGGAGTGAGCAGCTGCGGAGCCGGACGTTTGGCAGGTGTTGTGAGAAGAGGTGCCCCTCTCCTAGAGGATGGGGTAGGTTCAAGTGCTCTACCATCATCCTCGGCAAGGGGCATGAAGTCGACCATGATCTTGTGCGGGAAGTATGTCAAGATGTGATTCACCATGACGAGGTCGCCGAGGTTGGCCGCGACGGAGAAAGCGGTCAAGGGCGGTACCTGGCTGCGGTACAGGCGCCCCCACAGTGCAGAGACCAATACCGCCTGAGGGAGCTCGCAGTCGTATTTATCCATGAAATTGACCAGCTGAAGGACAGGTGTAGGGCCACCTGCGAGGTACGTGACGGGGAGGAATCCATGGCAGAGCTCGAGAAAGCCACGGACGGTCGCAGCAGTCTCGATGTCGTCATCCGTAAACGCGATGACCTCGCTGTTGCCACTCGGAACTTCCATCATGTCCCGCAGAGCCTTGCTGTAGAGAATTAGCAACTGACAAGACAGATAACATACCAGCCGGCCATCACCATGCACTTCTCGACCCGGAACACGACGTTGTCGGAGCTGAGGAGCTGGAGGCCGCCCTTTGTCCATTTGCTGTCGTCTGTCTTCATTATTTTTGCCGTTACAGAGGCGGCGGTTCGAGGTTCTGGACATCAGCATCATCTGGTGAGCAAGAACTCAATCTTGGCTTGAGACATGAGGGCAGAGATGGGTGACGCGGGAAAGAAAGAGGAGCTCAAGATTGGTTTGATGAGGAAGAGGAGGGAGTTTGCGAAAGAACAAGAGGAAGAGGTGATGAACGGTTTATACGAGGAGATGGAGATAGATTTGACTGAGGATAGGCCGACCTCTGTCAGTGATGATGACCTGTGTCTGTCCTCGTCATGGGAACAGAGCTGTGTAAGGCGCCCCGTCTTGATATCCTCGTCACCTGCACATGGTGTACGCCCCTCCCCGCCGCCTTGGCATTCTACGTGAACCTGATAGAACCGCAGGAGCACACTCCGGCTTTGCCACACAACTCACCAAACGATGGCATCGGCTTACTCTCCCTACTACTGTGTACTTCACCGATAGATCAAGAGTGAGGACCAACTACTCCACTGACGAAACCCGAGGAAGAAGAGCCTGATAGAGCTGCCGATGTGAGCCCTTCAAATGTGTGCCACTCCAGTCTACCTTTTCTGCCTTCACAATGGTCGTATACATTCTATCAGTGTGTCATCTGTCTGTACACGGCGTATCTGCCGCCTCACTATTGTCAAGTCCTCCTAATTCTCTCTCAAAATAACCCGGACAGGAGGTTGAGCTGTTCTTCGCTCTTACAAAATTGGTCGTAGTGAACCTCACACGGGCGCGATAACGATGTGCTTCACCTGGCTGGCGTGTGTATGATCCGCCTGTGCCAAGATGTGTCCCTAGGGGGGCAGACAGATACAGTCTACTTGGCCTCAGGCTCGTCCTCAGGGGTATGAAGACCCACTGCATAATCAGTAAGCCCCAAGCAAGCAGAGATGCACTCACCTAGAACTTGGAGATCGGCAGCAAAGGTGACCGCGACACTGGTTTGGGATTGACCCTGCATCCTCCGCTTGCCTGCACTCCAGAGGGCAAACTGGTACGCGCGTGGGAGACTGTTGAAGCCCTCGTAGATCGAGAGTATGGCACTCTTGTCCTGTACGCCGACATTGGGTTCGAATGCGGCGAAGACGTGTGACTGGAACTTTTGCATGATGTGGTTCACCAGGACGGTCTGATCGAGCCGAGCGGCGAGGATGAATGCTGTTTTGGGGGTGAGATTGTGACAGTGAAGATGGCCCCACAAGGTGGAGATAAACACCTGTCGAGGCATTTCGCAGTCGTACTTGTCCAGAAACTCGAGAAGAGCCAGAAGGTGCCCGGTTCCCTCTGGGACGTGCTCGGCGGGGAGAGCGCCGTGGCAGAGGCTGATGAAGACTCCGACCTCGTACTCGGTCTCGAAGCTCTCGTCGGTGAAGGTAATCTGATCCTGTTTGCCGTTTGGACCCTCCATCATGTCCCGGAGGACCTTGCTGCAGTGTGAGCTCTGACCGAACTAGACAACAGTTACTCACCTTCCAGCTGCTACCATGCACCTTTCTACTCGAAACGAAACATTGTCCGAGCTGATGATTTGGAGGTCACCCTCGGTCCAGGTTTTGTGAGGCGTAGGGGCGGCACTCTGTTTGGGAGAGGGCTTTGGTGACGTTTCTGTATGTCAATTGAGTTATTCAGTGGGGAACACACTGATGCTGTCTGGCATGACGACGTCGTTGGACATGAGGAGTGGCGACCTAAAAGTGAAGGCCGTTGTAGCGTTGAACATATGGGTGAAGAAAGAAGAGTGTACAACAACAAGGTTTGACTGTGAGTCACAACAATCACAGTGCGCGCGAGGGAAAGGAGGGTGCTGTAGGTATACGGGTGAGTCGACTGTTGACCTGCTGGTGGTCTCTGGGGGCCATGCCGGACAGGACGTCTGTCTGAGCGGCCCAAGCACATGAGCACTGTTCGCTCGAACTCAACTTACATGCTCTTGCAGCTGACCAGAATGATTCCCACCCCTTGCATGCCTGTCGGGGCTCAAGGGACCCAACCGCCTCGCGGCGGGCGGCAGATTCAGCTCACTAACCTCGCGTCTTTGACTTTGTGCTTGCCCCGAGGAGAGGCCCCAGACCATCCTTTGGTCCACTTTGCATATGTTATCCATGTTCGGTCACTGGGGTGCGGCAGTTGAGCTCAGAGCTATGTACAGGCGTTCTCCTCCACTGGCTCCTCAAACAGGCGTTCACTTGGTGGACGACCTCCACATCCGTTTTGGGCGTTGGTCGCCCGCCACTTCCTATCTCCTCGGCGTCGGCGTAGACGTACTGTAGACTTGGATGATCACCGCTCGACACTGTGCCGGCATTCATGCAGGCAACATTTGCATTCTCCTGGGGTAGTAGATAGATTCCTGGACCGAGTTGCTAACATGTACTGACATTTTGACCGATTGCTGACACTGATACACGCTACATTGTTCTACAGAAACACAAGACACGCCCCTCCCGTTCTACACTGCGCTTACGACTTTGCCAGGGACCTCCGCGCCGTGCCCGCCGGCGTAGAGTTGACCTTTGTGGCGAAGCGCAGTGTACACACCGTCTCGCCGAGATGGGCAGCGAGCGGCGAGAGGTTGCAGAGCATGAGCGTCTTGGATGAACCTGAGAGTTAGCATTGTCGGAAACCGAGAAACTCACCGCTCAAGCTCGTCTGGAGCAGCCGTGTGAGGGTGCTGTTGCGGTACGGAACGTGTCCACCCTGCTGGCCCTGCCCAAGCGCGCCGATAACGTCTGCAAGCGCACTGAGGCTCTTGTTGATGTTGATCGTTTCCTTGAGCCGCTCCTTGTTCTCGCCTGCGCCAGAGTTGGCCAGGCGCTCAGATCCAGCCAGGTCGACGAGGTTGAGAACGCCCTCGCTGACCTCGCCCGTCTCGGCGTTCACGCCCTTGACTTTGAGCGCAAAGACAGAGTGAGAGCGCGAGGAGCGCTCGTTCATGAGAGTAGCGGCGACGGCACGGCGGCCACGGGCCGTGGCCAGGAGCTTGGACACCTCGTTGGGGTTGGAAAGAGGCACTGCGGATTAGCTGCGGTCGGAACGATCGAACTCACGGCTGACAGTGTCCGTCACAGTCATGCGATTGTCCTTGTCAATCTTAATCTCGTGCTTCTTCGTGTCCCACTGCGATGTGCCGAGAAGGTCGTTGATCTGAGTGTGAGCTCAAGCTGCCGCCGTTATGGAACTCACGACGTCGTTGTACACCTCCAGGAACGAGCCCTCCATCTCGTACTTCCATCCGCGGTCATGCAGCTGCTTGCTGACGTCAAAGATCATCTCGATCGCACGGGGGATCATGCCACGGGTGTCGGGGGTCTGAGAGTTAGGTTGGATGTTTCTTTGTAAACTCACATCTCCGCCCTCCATAGTCCACGACTTGCCCGAGCCGGTCTGGCCGTATGCAAAGATGCAAACCTGGGGTCAGCTTTTCACCAGAGGACCACTAAGCTCACGTTGTAGCCATCAAGGACACTCTGAGCGAGCATGGAGATCTCTTCAAACACATCCTGCTGCCCATGCTTGGGGTGGAACACCTTGTCAAACGTAAACTGGCTGATCTGCTCGCGCTCCTTGCCCATCGCGCTCTCTGACCGTGATACGACAGTGAGATGGCTCTGGCCGGTCTCGGCTGCGAGTCGCTCGTCACCGTAGGTGATACCTGCCAAGCCCTCTGGGTTGTTGATTTCGTGGGCTATTGTCAGCGGAGATGGGTAAAGGTCACTTACGAAGCGGCGGACGCACGCGCGCAAAGACGCGAATGTTGCCCTTGAGTTCCTGCACCATGTTGTGGAGCTTGCGGCGGATTGTCTCGGCGGCACGCAGCTCGGCCTCAACGCCAGCGATGCGAGCGTCGCGCTCAGCCAGGGCATCCAGCACACGCTGTTCAGCGTCGTCGACCTTCTTCTGCGCCTCTTCTTGCTTTGTGGCCAGCTCAGCCTTCATGGCGGATACGGCGAGCGTCGCGCGCTCTACCTCGCCCTGGAGGGCATCGTTGCGAATCTGGGCGGCAGAAAGCTGCGCTGAGATCTCTGAGTTTTTGTTGTCATGGCTCGACAGTTCTTGCTGTACGGTCAGCGTTGCGTTATGAGGGGCGACTCACCCTAAGCTCGCGAACGACCTGGCGCTCCTCTGACAGCTTCTCCGACCGCTCCCTCAGCTCCTCTTCGAGAGACGACTTCTCCCTCTCCTTCGCAAGGATCTGGCGCTCAAGCTCGTCTACCTCCTGTAAGTGAGCTGCGCGCATCTCACGCAGCTCATCGGCAGAGGCTGACAGACCCCGACGAGCCTCGTGCTCCTTCGCCTCCGCTGCACGGGCCTGCGCCTGGCGATCATCTAGATTCTTCTGGTTTGCAGAGACTGTGGTTAGGTCACTTGAGGGAAGGAGTTACCTACTCTTAGCAGTTCTGATGTCAGTCGGGTGCAATAATATCAACTTACTCCTCCTTTAAAAACTCTAATATGGTCTCCACGTTCGCCATCCGGTTGTCGCCGATCGGTTCCTCAGGAGCAGCCTTGCGAGCCGGTGGGCGGACGGGGGCACGGCTAGGTCCACCGGCCGATAGTGTACGCGGGGCGGTCGCCGTGGCCGCAGCGGGCTTCTTGGCGACAACAGGGACGCGGGCGGTAGGGTTGCGCGGGGCGGGACGCGGCGCTGCTGTCCGGGGGGGAATGGGAGGCTTGCGAGCCCGAGCACCGTTCGCCGAGCCCGTGCTGCTGTTGGCGCCGCTCGATCGCCGAGTGGACATTCCGTGCGAGGCGCCTCCCGAGCCCGTCGACGACCTGGTCGCGGGACGAGCAGCTGGGCCACCAACCGCCGGACGCTTCGCCGGAGGAGCTCCGGTGGTTGTGGGGGTCTTGCGCTTCCCAGCATTGTTTGAGGCTACGGACGTCGCGGTGCCCAGCGGCCGAGTGGTGGGGACCGGTATGGCCCTGGCGAGCGACGCCTTGGTCGGGGTTGCGAGCCGCGGCAGGCGGGTCATTGGCGGCTGCAAGTCAGCTCGAGTTGCACTGGGGCAGCATACTACGTTTTCCTGATCTTCGGACATTGTGACTAAAGGTAGATGGAGGTATAGCTGAACAGTGCAAGAAATGTCGTTGAGCAGTCTCTGGTTGTCAGTTCTGCCTCGAATCGAATGTTTGTTGACATTGACCCCCCTGTACCTTTTGTGTTTGTTGTTGTGATTGCCAGAGAAAAAGCATCCGCGTCCATTTGCGCCCAAGTGATATCATTGAACCCAATGACGTGTATTAATATCGATTGCATATGTGAGAGTCATATTGGAACCTCCACTTTTTTGATAAACCCAGTCCGAGTCGAAGATAACCAGTGTGTTAGCCATGTGAGCAGGCGCAGGCTGAAGATTGTCATTCATCGTTCATTGGCCATCGAGACCATCGTCCTCACTCCCTGTCCTGGTCTGTCCCCTTTGATTCCATTAACCTCCATCTCATCTTCATCCACTCTCTCACCTCACCTCCCTTGCTCTCTCTCCTAGCTTACCACTCGAAGAGGGCTGCATACCCCAATGCTTCGCCGCCTTACTGCTATCCCCCGCCCCGCCGCGGCTCTGGCCCGCCAGGCCGTTCAGGCCCGCGCTTTCACCAAGCCGGCCGTTGCCGCTTCCAACGTCGTCCTCGAGCTCGACGCCAAGAAGGTCGGCAATGAGATCCGCAAGCGCGGCCTCACCAGCGCCGTTGCCAACCGCGACGGTGGCATGGACCGCGTGAGTAGCAGCAAACGTGGTGGAGCGTCCAAATACATCCATCGCTAGCGTTCAATAACAAAAATGCCGCACCATTTGCGCGCGCGCTCGCTGAACTCGCCACTGACATGTACAGGACACCATCATCCGTCTCCTCTACTCGCTCGGCTCCCGTCAGGAGGTCGAGCGCTACCTCCGCATCTTCACTCAGTCGTCCAAGGCTGCCGCTGCGGGTGGTGTCCTCCCCGAGGCCAAGTTTGCTGTCCTCAAGTGTGTATCTTGATTTACGCCCTTGATTGCTCGCAACTAACTGTCCAGGATCGGTGGTGCTATCCTCACCAACGAGCTTGACGACCTCGCGCTCTCGCTCTCGTTCCTGAACCGTCTTGGTCTCTACCCCGTCGTCCTCCACGGCGCCGGACCCCAGCTGTAAGTAGCGGAATCGGCATTTTGTTATCAGCGACTAACGCTCCCAGCAACGAGCTCCTTGAGGCTGAGGGTGTCGTCCCTGAGTACGAGGATGGTATCCGTATCACCGGTGAGTCATGGAGTGACATGACCGATGTCGCTAATCACAACAGATGCCAAGACTCTCCAGATTGCTCGCGTGAGTAGACAGCTCAGAATATCAGCATGAGCTGTTGCTAACTCCCCAGCGCGTCTTCCTCCAGGAGAACCTCCGTCTCACTTCCGCTCTTGAGCGTCTCGGCACGCGCGCTCGCCCGATCCCCACTGGTGTCTTCCACGCCGAGTACCTTGACAAGGACAAGTACAAGCTTGTCGGCAAGATCACCCGCGTCGACAAGGCCCCCATTGAGGCCGCCATCCGCGCCGGATGCCTTCCCATCCTTACCTCGCTCGCCGAGACTGCCGACGGCCAGATGCTCAACGTCAACGCTGACGTTGCCGCTGGTGAGCTCGCCAAGGTCCTCGAGCCCATGAAGATTGTCTACCTCAACGAGAAGGGCGGTCTCTTCCACGGTGTTACCGGCAAGAAGATCTCGGCCATCAACCTCGACGAGGAGTACGATGCGCTCATGAAGGAGTCTTGGGTCAAGTACGGCACCAAGCTCAAGATCCGTGAGATCAAGGAGCTCCTCGACACCCTTCCCCGCACCTCGTCGGTTGCCATCATCTCCACCGACATGCTCCAGAAGGAGCTCTTCACCGACGCCGGTGCTGGTACTCTTATCCGCCGTGGCTACAAGCTTTACAAGCAGCCCGCCAACGCTGCCGTCGGCTCGCCCCAGCTCCGCCAGGTCTTTACCGAGCGTGACCCCGAGGTCATTGCCGGCCGCAAGTCGGTTGCTGAGATCTTCTCCGACATGAAGGACGCTCCCGCCACCGTCTACGGTGACGAGCCCTTCGACGTTGTCGCCGTCGTCTCGCACCCCGAGGGCCTCACCCCCGTCATGACCAAGTTCCTTCCCTCGCGCAACGGTGTCCTCAACAAGACCACCGACAACGTCTTCGACGCCATCAAGAAGGACCACAAGCGTCTCTTCTGGACCGCCCAGGCCGACGACGAGAACCGCGCCTGGCACTTTGAGCGCGCCGACGGATCGTTCACTCGTGCCGGCCGCTCGCTCTTCTGGTACGGTGTCCCCGACGTCAAGCAGGTCGAGCAGATCATTGAGGGTTTTGAGAAGACTGGCCGTATCGACCGTGTCTACCTCCCCGTCGGCCCCTCCACTCCTCCCCACCGCCTTGCTGGCTCTGCCCCCGCTGGCGCCCGCGCCTTCTCGACCTCGGCTCGCCCCTCGGTCGCTTCCGGATCGTCGTCGTCGTCGTCGCGCCGCGGCTACGCCACTGAGGCTCCCCGCAAGCGTGTCGCCCTTATCGGCGCCCGTGGATACACTGGCCAGAACCTCGTTTCGCTTATCAACAGCCACCCCCACCTCGACCTTACCCACGTTTCCTCGCGTGAGCTTGCTGGTCTTCCCCTCAAGGACTACACCAAGTCCGACGTCTCCTACTCGAACCTTTCGGCTCAGGATGTCGCCAAGATGGAGGAGAACGGCGAGGTTGACGCCTGGGTCATGGCCCTCCCCAACGGAGTCTGCAAGCCCTTCGTTGACGCCATTGACGGTGCCCGCGCCAAGGGCGGCAAGGGTGTGATTGTCGACCTCTCGGCCGACTACCGTTTCGAGAACAACTGGACCTATGGTCTTCCTGGTGAGAGCTCTGCGCGCGCATAGTGACTAGAATAGATGATTATTTCTTGTTGCTATGCGTAGAATTTGATAAACATATGAAGATGAAGCTAAATTTACAAGAAATCTACGGTCGCGACGCCACCCGTCAGTCGACTCGCGTCTCCAACCCCGGATGCTACGCTACCAACACTCAGCTCCTCCTTGCTCCCCTCCTCCCCTTCCTCGACCAGACCCGTCCCCCGTCCATCTTCGGAACCTCGGGCTACTCGGGAGCCGGCACAAAGTCGGGTGAGAAGGACGCCGAGGGCCGTCCCAAGACTGTCCCCAAGATTGTGAGTCACGAAACACTTCGTCACTGACATTCAGTCGCAGGCCGACCTCGAGGGCTCTGTCCGCCCCTACGCTCTGACCGACCACATCCACGAGCGTGAGGCCTCGAACCACCTCGGCGCCCTCATGGGCCAGCCCGACTTTGCGCTCAGCTTCATCCCGAACGTTGCGCCCTGGTACTCTGGCATTGTTTCGGTCCTCAACGCGCCCCTCAAGCAGTCGATGCGCGCCAGCGACATTATCGGCCTCTACGAGGAGAAGTACGCCAACGAGCCCCTCTGCAAGGTCGTCAAGGGCGTGCCCGACGTCCGTGACGCTGCTGGCAAGCACGGATGGCAGGTCGGCGGTGTCCAGGTCCACTCGAGCGGCAACCGTGTCGTCGTTGTTGTGAGTACTGAAAGGCGATGCCAGCTGTTATCCGCCCGAGCTAACACACAGGGTGCCCTCGACAACCTCCTCAAGGGCGCTGCCACCCAGTGCCTCCAGAACCTCAACCTCGCCCTCGGCTACGACGAGCTCGCTGGCATCCCCAAGGACAAGTACTAAGCTTCTTGTCTGTGCGGAATAGAGAGCAATGAAGAGCATCAGCACGAGTTTGAGCGCGCCCAGCGGTCCTCGTATCGCTTCGGGTGATCAAGCAGAGTGGAATCGGAATCGGCGTCGCATCGAATCGAATCAACAGAATGTTTGAGCGATAGTTACAACTGCAATGTATTGCATGGCATTGAGATGGAGCAGAGAAGAGGGGGGAGTGCATATAAGCTCGTTCAAATGATGGAGAGGCCTGCGGACATTTAGAGGTTCCTCAGTAACGTTATCCCGTCCCACACCTGACAGTTCCAAGGAACAATGGTCGCTGGAATCATTCCACTTGACCCCTCGTAGAACCACGTTTCCGCCCCTTGTTCTCCGGTGGTTAAAGACATGCGAGATGACAGTCAGCAATTGTTACAATCACATGGGCACACCTAACGGCCATGCGGCCACACTGGCTGGCATCAGACATCGGGGCTAGATCGGACGGTGCGTGACTGGCAGCTGGCAGCGATCTTCCCATCGAGCTAAGGGCCACCAGCACCGAGGCTCGGGGGACAAGAGTTTCCTTGAATACAGGCGGCCCAGAAAGCGTCAGAAGTCTCCGATGTCCGATGCTCCCACGAGGACGTCCAGGCGCGCGCGCAGTGTCCTGCATATCCTGCATGTCCTGAACCCAACGTCAAGCGTTACACTCCCAGTCCCTAAATGTCCGGTCGGCTCGGTCTCTGCGTACGAGTGGAAGCTCTCGTTCCTCTCCGGCTTGCATGCAGCTCGCACTGCGTGCTCGCTGCGTACTCGCTACGTACTCTGTAACTCGGAGAGACACTGGCATGTACATTTCCAGCTGCACAGTAGCAATGAAGGGTACAGAGTAACGGCTGTCACGGCTGGGCAGAGTGTACGACGACGCAGGGAGCGGCTCGTCATAGTCTTCACTCCGAGAAACCGAGCGGAGCGCAGCATTCGTTGGCCGTACGACGAAGGCCGCAGGCGAAGTGAATGCCGCTGGGGGCTGGCGTAAATTGCGCATGCAAGCGAGTTTCCTGGACTGCCAATGTCAATATACCCATGCCATGTCCCACTTTGGTTAGCAATGCAATTATCTCTGATCATTGATGAAAGAGCTAGGGAACAGGATGCGTCCCGGTCGCTCAAGAACGCTCACTAGCCCCATTCATCAGCTGCGAGCACTCCACAATTTGTTTCATGTTGAGACTCTGAAAGCTAGAGTGCACTTTGGGGTCAGGACACGCAGGCAGCGAGCACGCAGTCAGCGAGCAGTGAGCAAGTCAGAGTCTACTGGATCCGAAGAGCGACGCGATTGTAGTGAACAGGCAGCAGCCGAGTAGCTGGGTACTGGAGTCGATGTGCGTAAGCCCACCAGGTTGGCCATATCCTTACCGTGGTCCTCCCCACCCTGAGACAAAGTAGTAGTCAGCGAACATGCATACAACGGCCAGCCAGTGCAGCCAAAAGTTCGCAGTCCGCTCGAGTGCCGTCCAAGACATGCGTTACGGCATGCCGTCACTTTGAGTCCTCTGGTCGTCATGTCGTCGTCCCGGAGTCATGTCGTCCCGAGTTGGTTCAGGTAGACTGGCGGCAATAATGCATAAAGGACAATCGTACGTACTCATTTGTTCTATAGCGAACAGCTGCAGTAGGAAAATAACAACAAGTAAAATGGAGACTGAAGGAAAAAAAGATGCGGTGAGAGGAGATGAGCGAGAATGACTGATGCTACATCGCTGCTGCTCGTTGTTGCTGTTCTTTGTCCTGACTGCTCTTCAACCTCCTCCCGTTGACGATCTTGATTCCACCCTTGTTGTCGAGCGTACAGTGCGGAAAGATCTCTCTGCCTCTCCTTGTCTCCATATCCCCGCACCGTCACCAGCCAGTTTCGGATCGACGACGAGCACACGACCGACGACACCGGCTGTCGACGTACTGTTCATGACCTGTTTACGTGATAGCTACGCCCTTCATTGCTCCATCTCTCATC
The DNA here is from genome assembly GCA_001600335.1 of Apiotrichum gracile. Taxonomy (NCBI): domain Eukaryota; kingdom Fungi; phylum Basidiomycota; class Tremellomycetes; order Trichosporonales; family Trichosporonaceae; genus Apiotrichum; species Apiotrichum gracile. The sequence continues at coordinate 4,248,391 of BCJO01000002.1, read as the reverse complement.
ACTCGAGCACGACAATCTCATCGCACCTGTCAACATTTCCGTATCCTTGTCACCACCACCACTCTCTTTGCTGTCGTTCAAGCGCCAGCCTCAAGCCCTGCCACGCCACGCCCACCTCTACGCCATAAGCACAATATCAGTGACTCACGATCGCTTTCGCTGCTTCTTGCCGTGACGCACAGAGCCATTTCGACATTATCCCTCAACGCTTTCCTACTGTTGGTCATTTGGCCTCTCGGGTTCTCCGACGTCCGAGCACCTACCCCACGCTCTTCCCCCCTCACACCACTTCCCACGGAGATAGGAGCCGGCACCGGTGCCGACGCCTCACCGCCGCATCGCCCTCAACACGCCTCTTCAAGCCTCTCCGACTAGCTCGGTTGTACCCCTCGATACCGCAAGGCCAACCCAGTGCGGTAACAGAGTCACCGCCTAGCTTTGACTGACGTGCTCCTGGCACTCGGCGTGACTGCACGCACACAGCTGCTGCTCATATCTTGACAGGTTCAAGAGGCTCCTCGTCGACGCCAGCCGTGGGGTTGCTTTGCCAGGCGGTCACAGCCGTTTTCGGGCCCTGCATTGACCCTTTACTGTTTCTCATCTTTTGCCTGAACACTACCATCGGGCCATTGCTGCCGACGCCTCCGACGTCTTGCTTTTATGGCTTGGTCGTTTAACGACCCTCGCTACCCTCTCAAAGTGGACATACGTGCTTGACGGGCAGATTTCAGAGACAGCTCTCTTGTCTCGGGTTCGCATACTTCGCGAGGTTTCTGGGCTGGGGCCTGACTGGGTTGCGATCCGTAAAGGACAATAAGAGACCTGTGCACAAGGTCGCAAGGAGTGCAGGACCATTACTCGTCGGCGTTCCCCTGAGTCCTGACCCGGTAGTTTTATTACAACCGACGCCGACCTCAGACCATAACGTCGAATCCATCCGCCCCACCACCCTCCGTCCACTCCAAGGAGGCAGGTCGGCTGCAGGAACGTTTCGCCACCGCTCTCCCTGTAACTCGCCACATCCACGCCGCCGCCAGACTTGTTCTGAAGCCGTTCTGAACCCCGGAGGACAGGGACGCGACTCTAGTTCTCATACCTTTTGCGTTTCCTGTGGCTGCAGGACTCGACACTGGTGGACCGCGAGCAAAAGTTGGAAAGGGAGTAAGGACAAAAGTTGGGCCTGTGCAGAACAACCCCCGACTTTCCTGTTAAGCGACCCTTGTTGCGTCGTGTGTCGACCTGTTGTCCTCGCGGAATTTCTGGCCGTGGATACTGGGCTGGTGCGAACTCGTACACGCGTGAACACACCTGGTGTCTGTCGCGCGTTTGTGCGTCTTGTCTCTCATATCAGCGCACACTTCTAGTCCCCCAGATCTCGCCGCAGGAGCAAGCCAGTGCGCCGAGCTCTTGACCAGCGATTCCCATCCCATTGTCAACCTCCCCCATATCATCGGTCCACCACACTCTTGTTTGTGTTCGCCCACCCTCCTCCTCTCACTATCTATCACCATCTCGACAGCTACCTAGTCGTCTTCAGCCTTTCACCAACCCCTTCCACTCTAACCCATTGAATACGTTCAATGGTCTTCTCTGATAGTCGTCGGCAGATTCCGCATGCCTTTGCTTTCGGCGGTCGCTCCGCGTCGTCATCCTCGCGCAAGCCAGCCTACCCTAGCGTGAACACTTGCTCTCCTCAACCGCCCGCGACGCCTGCGTCACCACCATCTCCTAGGTCCTCGCTAGACCAAGAAGATCCCACTAGTCCGCTTACTCCCCTATGGGGAATGGGCTCGTTTGTCACTAGCTCGTCTTTTTCGCGTTCGCCAGTCTCCATAACCTCGTCGAACGAAATTGGACCGCCTCGGCTCGGCTCGTTTGACTGGGACAGGGCTGGACCCTCTCAGTCGATGTCTATTGAATTCCCGCTAAAGGAGGTAGTGAGTTGTGCTGTCTGTTGTGTCTCTCGAGCACCTATTGACTCTTTCTCCAAAGCCCTCCTCCTCCTCTTCTTCTCTTAACCCACTTCCCGAACACTTTCCGTTGATTTCTTCGCCCTCGTCGTCGTTTGCTCCGCTGCAGGTGCCGTTGGAAAAACGCCACCATCGCCGCGAGCACGCGAGCACGGATCTCGACAAGAGCAGTTTGAATGCTCCAGGGATCCTCATGGTACTTGATTCACGAACTCGCAAATCGTCAAAGGCGTCCCAATCATTAGATATGACGAACGGTGCATCGTCAGGTAACGTGCACCGTCGCAGCAAATCACATAGCCATAAGCGCACCCACGGCCACAACAAGAATAGCATGAGCAGTGAGTACAGTTGGTGATCTGCGTTTAAGCTCAGCTTTCAAACGTTAAAAGTTCACAACATGATCTACTGTACCCTGTTCAGTACATCTGCTGACTTCAAGGTTCTGAGCATTTCCCGCGGAGACCAAGCATCGCTGCCAGTACAGCGTCTGCAGGCACCGTCGCGACAACAGAAGATGAGCTTACCAGCTTGTCAGAGGCAGCGGAGATGGCTCTGCGGAGACGTACAAGATCTCACTTTGACACTTTGCAGTCTCCGCATCTTGCATCTTCCCATCTCCCATCCTCTGTCATCGACAGCCACCGTCGTTCGGCCTCATTAGGCGGCGAGCGCCTCGACTTTGCTGCTCAGTCCTCAACATCCGCATTGAATGACCGATTGCACCGTGCCCCGCAAGCCTCTCAAGAACACACCACCACTGCCTCGTCTCCAGCTTGGACTGCGGTGGACCCCCCGCTGCAGCCAGTGCCTGTTCGTGCGCAAGCGCCCAAGCGCACCACTCTTCGTTCCCCMCCACCCCCGCCCATGCTCACAGCGACCCCACCGCCTCTGCCACTCACATCACGTCGTCCCCCACCCACACGAGCTCCCCCTCCCATTCCTCCTTCTGCGCTCTCAAGACCGCCCGTCACTTCTGGCCACACGAGACGCTTTCCTCGAGCGACTGCCACACCCGCACTTGAACCCGCACCTCCTACAACTGCCGAGGAGATGCACAAGGAGGCCATTTCCGCCATCCGGGAGGCTGAGTGTTGGGACTGGCCCGTGCCTCCCCCGTTGGCTGGTCGTCGTCACCTGCTCTCTCCCACAAGACTACGTTCTGTGTCGTCGGCGGTGCACGAATCTCGTACCTCAACACCGAGGATTGGCAGCATCGATTTTGGTGTTACCGCATTCGACAATTTAGCACTGGCAACAGAACCTTCAAGCCTGCTGGGTATGGCATGGGGAGGCAATGCCGGCATTGAATCGAGACGCTCATCTGGCTCGGATGATCTGCCACGGACAAACTCGTCCACCTTGTCTTCTGAGCTTGGCCCATTGACACCCGACGACGTGCATTACAACCCGTTTGACCGTCTGAGCGCTTCAAGTTCATCTGCAGGTCACCACCACCCGCCCAGCAAACAATTGCCGCCATTGCCGCCGCCGTCGTCCACATCTTCCTCAACCTCGTCCTTGACACCAAAGTATCGAGGTTCGGCGACAATGTCCCCTTCACGCTACGGGGTCCCCTTCTGAGGACCGTCTGGGCCCCAGCTTGCTGTCAAGGCAACCCTAACCTGGGCGCTAAAGCCAATCCAAAAAAAAGTACTACTACGATTACCACCAGCCTAAACCACGACAGCAACGCCTTACGACACACAAATGTACCATGTTGTATAGATTCTTCCTTCTCATCGAGTCACCTCACAATACTTTTTTTCTCTTATCATTCTGTAATGACCTCACACGCTTGAGACTCGGAGGTGGAATGTGCACACGGGGGCTGGGGATCTGGGCTTGTGACTGACGAGTGTAACACTGACCAGGGCTAGAGTCGGGTGGAGCTGCGTGACGGTGAAAGACGCAGTTGGGACCACGAAGCCACAGCACCACAGTGTCGACGCATCAACGAGTCGCTAGCACGTCGAGCAAGGTCGCGCAGCTATAGAGTTGCAGCCAGAGACAAACTTTGGCAGCGGCTGGATCCTCAATTCCACTGGGTAAAAGAATGGAATAAATTGCGCTGAATTCGACGCGGAAGTCGTGTGGGGCAACCCAAACACAAAAGAGCAAACCCAAAGGATTGCAGGAACGAGGGACGCGGATACCAACAAAACAGGCTGCACTCTTGCGCTGGGCCTCTGCGGCTCCGTAACACATTGCAAACCATAATCCAAGTCTCAGCTGGCGGCACGGCACGGCGTCAACACGACTAATTACGCTGCATTTCACGAATGTCGTCAGCGTGACGACTGGCGACCTCGTCCTGCATCGTGATCTGCGGCACGAGGCGGCTGGTGCGGCCGGTGCGGCTATGCGTACATTACGCTTGCGCATAACGCACCCTCACAAGCCGCAAGCCGCACTGGGCCGCAGAATAGGCGTGGCGTGACGAGTAACGAGTCGCTGGTGCCTTTGGCGCCTTGCATTCATGCATTCATTCCTCTGAGCTTGAATGGAGGAAATTAATCGAGGTCGAGGTCGAGGTCGAGGCAGTCATGGCAGTCAAAGCAGTCGAGGCAGTCAACGCCGCAATAGCTGCGTGCTGAATGGCAGAAGCGTGCCCGCGTGCGATGAAGTCACTGACATGGAACGCATCTGACCCCGATTGGTTCTTATGCGCCGGCAGATCTTCTATGGATGGATATCCGCTCAGGAGCAGGACAGGAGCGGAGCGAAAGGCGTGACAAGGAGCAGGCAGGTATGCCAGGTATGCTGCAGGACCACTCCAGGAAGAACTCCAGGAAGACACACAGAAGCACAAAATCACTCGCGATGGACGGGTGCCACCGCGCAGCGATTGGGCGCGCGCCCAGGGCCGGCGTCCGCTCGCCTCGGGTGGCTGGTAGATGGGGCGGTGGCACGTCGGTGGCACGTCGGCGGCGCCGGTCCTCGGCCCGTCCCTCAGCCCCTCCGCCGACTACCTGAGCAGTCCGCACCTGACGTCCGCACTCTCCGGAGGCTGCTCAGCATCATAAGCGGGCGGCGGAAGGTTCGTTGTGGTGCGGAGCGAGGTTCGGGGTGGAGCGGAGCGGAGTGGCTCGGGCACGCACGGCTCACCGAGGCGGTTATGCTCATGCTCACGATCGCGGCGGTCGAGCTTTCATGCTGACGCTACTCTCCCTTGGGCCCCCGGGCTTGACAATAAAGCGGCACTGCCGAGGCAGGGGATGCACTACGGCGAGACATGCGCCACTACAATCTGCCGCATCGGCCAGAATGGCGTGAAATGCAGCGGTGAAGTCGCCGAACGCTGAGAAGCGGAACTAGTGTGCGCCGAGAGCTGACGAGCTTGAAGCAGCGCCAGGAATGGGCCGAAGTGTGCGACCACACTGTCTGTCTCACTCAGAGGACACCTCTACGGTCTAATCCCAGCAACGACCTTGTCATGCGGGCAGGGCATACACAGTATGGGCGCACCCACGGATTCGTGTGGGTATTTGTGTGCAAGTACAGTATGTTCCCGTTCGTATAACGGCTAGTATGCTCGCTTGTCATCGCCAAAAGTGACGCGGGAGATCGGAGTTCGATTCTCCGACGGGAAGGTCTTTTTATTGTCTGAACGTACCTGCTCGGTGGCTGCTGGACGTGTGTGGCTGCGCGACGGCGCCATGCTCTTTGGTATTGCTTTGGAAGGAGACGAGCAACTACCGCCGCCGCGGGGCGCTCCTACAGTCAGACTCGAGTCTGGACTTGAGTCTGAGATAATCTGGTGGGGCGCAGTTCGATCCTCGGCGGGCATTTTGTGTCTGCAAGCGCGATCTCGGATATTCAATCGAGGTTGCTGCTGAATGGGCTGCGCGGCGTGACATGCAGTCTCCGAGGCCATCCTCTCGAGATCAAGATCCCGGGACAGAGTCGTAGGTACTGTGCTCATACGGAGTTGGGGTATGGTCACATACCACGGCACATGTTGCGGGATTCAACGCGAGCCGATTCGTGAACCTTTACCCGCGCTTCATCTTGTGGGAGCCTTCACGAACGCGTCCCCCTACCTCGTGTTCAATACAAGGCAACGCTCTCCTTCCTAGAAGAGACGACTCGTTCAGGCTTCCACTCGGCCCTGGCGCAAATTTCCACCCCGTCAGTAACGTCAGTTGCTCATATCTCAATCTGCACCTGCACCAGCTCTGCACCTTCACAAACTGCCATTGACAAGCCACGGACTGGCATAGCACGTGCTCGTCTAGCGACCATTGGCGGCTGGAGAGTATATCCATGCCTACAAGCGAAACGAGTGCAGCAGTAATGCGTACACACGGGGCGCCAGAGAAGCAACAACAGCAAGTAGCTGATGTCGCTTAGAGACGACGACCACGGCGACCACCCTTGCGGCGGGTCGAGTCGGAGGGGACGGGGGTGACGTCCTCAATGCGGCCGATGCGCATACCCGCACGGGCGAGGGCACGGAGGGCGGCCTGTCCACCGGGGCCGGGCTGCTTGGTGCCGGTACCGCCGGTAGCGCGGAGCTTGATGTGGAGGGCGGTGATGCCAACCTCCTTGCACTTGGCGGCGACGTCCTGCGCGGCAAGCATGGCGGCGTAGGGCGAAGACTCGTCACGGTCGGCCTTGACCTTCATGCCACCGGTGACACGCGAGATGGTCTCCTTGCCCGAAAGGTCGGTAACGTGAACGAAGGTGTCGTTGAACCTGGAGAGTCAGTGCTTGTTCTTGTCGCTGGATCGGACGGCGAGCGGGGCGGGGGAAGGTTGAGGAGACATCAGACTGCGCAAAAGACCCGATCTCGTCGCGCGCTTCCGTCTTCCCTCGCCTTCCTTCCCACTCTTCTCTCCGCCTGTCCATCGTCGTTCCGTCCACACTCACGAGGCGAAGATGTGGGCAACGCCGAAAACGTTCTCGCCCTCGGCGACGTTGGGGCCGAGAGAGACGGCCTCAGCCTGGGGAGCGCGGACCTTCTTGGGAGCCATTTTTGATGATGTACTTGCGGTATAGGACAGAAACCAAAATCCCAGCTGAAAGACGACCAAGGAATCCATCCACCACTACCGCACCACCGTACAGTCGCTCGCAGCCAGCCAGCCAGGCTGGGAGGGCGAGGGAGCGAGCAGAATGCAAAGTTCTAGCAAAAGGTCAGGGTGCACTCGGGATTTAGCGGCGTTTTCGAGGGAGCGAGGGTGGTCGTGTGGCACTTTTCCCTCTCTGGAGAGCACGTGGGTTTGACTCCGCTAAGCGGAGATACCCCGAAGTCCGGATTCCAGGCGATCGGGCTTGGCCGTCATCGACCCCATACCCCGCTCCCTGAGCTCTGAGCCTAGCCTCGGATCGCGATCACGTTCCAAGTACGCGTTACGTTGCCACCACTCCCACCGCCGTCGAACTCATCGTCAAGTCATTCTTCATCGCTCGGCCTTGTCTCAACCGTCGCTCTCTCTTGTCGATATGAAGCCGCACCCGTCGCAGTGCCCCAACGTACGCTTTGTTTACTGTCAACCAGCTTACAACAGAACCATGACCCGTACACCCTCACCCTGTCGGTGTTCCTTTGTCTGGGACTGATCGTCAGCTATCTCCCGCAGGTATGTGCAGACTGCGATTGCGACTGAACACCTGCTAATGTTCTCCAGCACTTGCGCATCATCTCAGCAGGGACTTCGGAGGGCCTCTCACCAGTGAGTCCTGCCCCTTGGCCGACAATGACGCCATGATCAACCGTGGTCGGACAATAGACTGACGGACAGTTCTTCCTCCTCCTGGGCGCAACGTCCTCTGCGAGCGGTATGCTGAACCTGCTCATCATGCAGTGGCCGCTCTTCCAGTGCTGCCGCGTTGTGAGCGGTGGACAGTGCGCCGAGAGCCTGCTGCGGTTCGTGCAGGTCTGGCTGCAGTGGCTGCTGTTCAGCATTGTGTGAGTAGCTGTGGCGTAGGGGCGAGAGCTAACTCCAGCTTCGTCCTGTATCTCGTCTACTTTCCCCGCGTACCCACCATGCTACCGGCCGAGGACGACGCGGAGAACGAAACCGAGGAGCACCTGCGGGAACGCCGGCTGATCGCGACGCAGAAGAACAAGAAGGAGTGGAAGGAGGCGCTCGGTGTCGGGTGGCTCGTGACGCTGCACCTGGCCGTGCTGGGGCTGTTGACGCTCATTCTCCTCTTCTCGCTCCCCACCACGAACCCGCCGCACCCGATTCTCTCCCGCCTCGCCGCCTTCTGCGGGCTCAGCGCTACCGCCCTCGCCATCTGCCAGTATGCGCCCCAGATCGCAAAGACGTACAATGCCAAACTCGTCGGCGCGCTCAGCCTCGAGACAATGGCCATCCAGGTGCCCGGAAGCATCCTCTTCTGTGCCTCTATCATCGCCGGCGAGGGGACGGACTGGACGAGCTGGCTGCCGTACGCCGTCACCGGCGGTATGCAGGCGAGTCTACTGGTAAGTTTGCTAAGATTACGTGCAGTGCGTTGAGTGCTCACGATTCAGTGTATCTGCCTCGCGTGGAAGAGCCGGCAGAAAGGTCTCGGCATCGACGACTTTGGCAAGCCGCTCAACGAGACGAGCGAACCGGACGAGCACACGGCGCTGCTGGGGAATGGGAACTAAGCGTTAAGGGCCTAAGGAGCAGGTAATGAACTAGGGGATGGGGGCAGTATTCTGGTGGCAGAGTTGTAGACGTAGACCACGAGTAATGAACAACGTGATACCTTTCCACCAGCTCGCACCATTTAGATCAAGTTAATCCATGTACTTTTAACTAACAACTACACAGGAGCGATCCTCACAACGGCCCGGAATGGAATGCACAACTTGAGCGAGAGCGGAGAAGGAGTGGGAATTAGTGAATGATATGAAATGTGTGGCAGTGTTATGTGTTCGTGTTACTTTATGAGCGCGACGAGGCATAGTCGGCGCTGGCCTGAATCAACGCCTGGACATCTGGCGTCGCGTAGTGAAGCTCGGTGGGGGTGCGAACAGTCCAGCTGCGCTGGGAGCGCAGGACAATAGCCTGCTGGGCGGCAAAGTTGCGGTGGTCCATGGTGAACATTTCCTTGTTCACTTCGAGGCCCTCGAGGAACATGTCGACGTCCTGCATCGTCGCTGCGAGGCCCTCGAGAGAGTGCATGGTGGCCGCGTCACGGCGCGAAAGGGGATGGCCCTGCACGGGGAGGGTACCGCGCATGGCGGTCGACATGGTGTCGATGACGCGCTTGGTCTCGCGCAGGATGCGAGTTGCGTGGCCAAAGTTTTTGCGGGCGGCGATAACCAGGGAACGGGTGATCATGTCACTCGCGAGCACCTCCATGCGGCGACGTACGATGCGAGGGTCACCGACAGTGTTCGACATCGGAGCAGATGGCGGGAGAACAGCAAGAGTGAGAAGAACCGGGTTGGACAGACGAGTAGCGCTGCGGCCAGCCTCGGGGTCATGGAAGCTGCAGTCGACCTCAACAACAGGAACCTCGTCCAGGCCTCCACCATCGTCGTAGACGCTCTCATCGTGAATACTAGGGCGAGAGTGCAGGCTGCTTGCTCCGTTGCTGGTGATGCTAAGGTGGCGGGAGAGTGAACTGCTGAGGTTGCTATCCTCGCCGTCGAGCTCAAACTCGACAAGAATCTCGCGACGCTCGTCGTGGCGCAGAACGGGAATCTCGACGTCAATCTCCTTTCCAGAGGCAGAGACAACCGCGGAGGATGTGCCAGACACCTTGACAACACGGAAGTCATTGTCCTGGGTGGTGAGTCGCAGCTTCATGTTGGTGAGCGCAATCGACATGAAACCGCCGAGAATGCCTGCCATGGCGTCACGGAGGTGGTACCTGGTTGTCAGCATAATCCCTCCCATAGTATATACTCACCACTCCTTGACAAACGTGTATGTGCCATGAGTGTGGTTGGACACCATCCACAGAGCCGCAGGGTCGTGAGCCTTGCCGTAACCGAAAGTGTGCACAGGCGCTCTGCATGTCAGTGCGGTTCGACTATCACACTCACTTGGCCGCATCTAAGCGAGCCTGGACCATGCCCATGGCGCCACGCTTGATGATGTCGCCGCTGTCACTGATGAGGATCATATTGGTGAGGGGATTCTTAGTCTTGCGCTGCAGGATCACATCCAACGAGCAGTTGATCGCTGTAACCACATCGGGCCGTTCGTCCGTCTGGAGACGGACCTCAAACTCGTCGTGGTTGTGATCAACGCGGCCCGTACCAAGAAGCTCGACAAAGTACTCCAAGCGCGCGCGGCTGTCGTGAAGCGTCGCATTCAGGAAAGGAGTGCGCCGAACAACACCGTTGGCTCCAAGTTCCGTAGCGACCAGAGCGATGCGATCTCTGGGGCCCATGCACGCCAATACAAACTGGAGGGACGAGCGCAAGAGGCGGACCTTGAGGGGGACCGTGCCCTCGCCTGTCGCGCTGACCTGCGTCGAAATAGCGATGACAAGATCGATAGGGGTGTGGTGGGGCGCAATGGGGACACCGTACGCGAGATCGCCCATGCACGCTGGAGGGCACATTGAGACTGGCGAGTGCGACTCAAAGTCGTTGAACGTGGGAGCAAGGCTCGCCGCCCCGTTGACACTAGGAGAGTGTCCCATACCCATGTGAGGCGTAAGGCCACCCCCGGTAACCTTTGCCGCTTTTTGAGAGTGGTGCCCCTGGGACTGGCTGCCAGCCGAGGACTCCTTGGCATGTTCGATTAGGCGAAGGACCGAGCTCTTCCACATTTCGTGGCTACTCCGATCCTTGAAGATGAGCAGAAGCTGCTTTGAGCCGTCCATCTGGTTGTCGGTGGTGATGAGAAGGCTCAACTCGTTCTGGGTGGAAGTGTCGGTCACGTAGTTGACATGGCTGAGATACACGCGGCCCTTGAGCTTGAGGACAGTGTTATTCTTGGGGTTGTCGCTCAGAGCGCTCGCATTCTTGTTGCTGCCAAACATGCTGCGGAAGGTCGCCTTCTTCTCCTCTTGGATGAAAACGATGGCAGTCTGGAAGAGGTAGACGTGAAACTCCTTGTTAAGGTGCCCCTTCCGAATTGACAGAATGTCGAAGAGATGAAGCTGACCATGAGTGTCGAGTCCGGAGGCCTGGTAGTTGTGGACACGGCGGCGGAGGTCCGCCTGCACATGGGCAAAGAAAGGACCCATGGCGCCGCCCCCGGAACCCTCTCGTGGGTGGTATGGTGGGGACATGATGATGGAGTCGCGAATGGAGCCAGTGGACAGCGGCGAGGGCGGCAGCTGAGGAGACGCCGCCTCTGAGAGGCTCTCCTGGCGGGGACGGGCCGGATACAGGCTCCTATCAGTGGCGGAAGGAATCTCGATTGTGACCATTGCGGTAACGTGCTGCTTTGCGTTGCCAGACTTGGCGCGGCGAACAGAAGGAAACTCGGAGCGAATGGAAATACGGGGAACGACAACCTTGATCTCAGCCGGTGGTGTCCGAGCCAGGAACGCCGGGGTCAGCTCGACGGGGTCGTCGTGGTCAACCTCGACGTCCTGGACAGAGGAGCCACCATGGTGGTTGTGGTTGTGGTGAGGTGTCGCCATCGGCTGTTCGTTGCCAACAAGTGCCGCGAGTTCTAAAAGTTAGATCCAGCTCTGCGCTGCAACTCACTGCTCCGTCCAGCACGGTCGCTTCCAGCTCCGTGCGTTACACGCATCGGCTGGCGACACACGCCACAAACGCCAATGTGCATGTCGGAGCCTTCTGGAGGCACACGGCCGTAGACTGTCACAAAGCATTCCTGTGAAACGAGTCAGTATCACATGACGGATACCACAAGCCCGAACATACCTCGTGAATAGCATGTCCACATTCGGGGACAATGTGGGGCTTCTCTCCCGGGAGTCTGTAACTGGAGCTCAGGCTTTCGCAGCAGACAGGGCACTCTTGGCTCTCTTGCTCATCCTGAGCAGAAAGAAGCGCCACCTGCAGCGCTGGGCTGTCGTCATTGGCCATCCGGCTATATTGATCGTAGAGGGATGTAGGGACTCGGGACGACTGAGCCGCTTGCTGTTTGGTTGGTAGAGAAAGGGGGTCGAGAAGTGGCGAAGAGGAACGGTTCTGGTTGACAGCAAATGGATGCTGAATCTTCTTCTTGGCGCCAGAGCCAGAGCGCTGGCCGCGAGCCGACTGACCACTTCGGCCTGGTGGAGAAGGCAGAGACGATGACGGGGGAGGCGGGGGGAGAGGGCTAGTAGAAAGTCCCAGAGACGACGGGCCTGAACGGCTGGTATCGCGAGTGGGACCCCACGGATCGTGAAAGTCAAGGTCCAGTCCGGTATCCAGCGGCTCTTCTTCAAAAACAGTAGCAAAGGATGGCCCACGCTGTTCAGTCAGAGGTGACCACATTGCTCCGCCCGTGTGACGAGTCGATGACGATTGATCGCTCGAGGTCGACGAGGTTGTGAATTGCGACCAGCGCGATCCGCGCTTTGACGCTGCTCCTGAGAGGGTCGGAGCGTCGTCTGGGATCTGGAGCTGATGTTGCTGGTACGGGTCGTGGTGTTGGTGCTGGTGGTGCTGGGACTGTGCCATGGGATCTGGCATCTGGGGATCCAAGCGAAGCGAGGTCGACCGCGGCGACAGGGACGTCGGAGGTAGGGGGGCAGGTCGGGAAGGATGGAATGGATAACTGGGTGGCGTGTGTGGCTGGGGGGAGGGCGGCGCTCGGTCCGCGATCCCATGGTTGTTTCCACGATCTGGGTAGCGTTAGCAAGCTGAAGAGTGTTGTTGTGCGGCGCTATGAGACAGTGGCAAACGCCTTTGGGCATGTGGAGATGCGACAGAGGCAATAAATGGAACAAAGAACAACGGAAGCGGAAAACAAAAGGACCCCGCCATCGCTGGGCTACTTACCGTTGGAACGGGGGGCGGCCTCGGACGACGATGGAATGTCGAGGAAGCCACTAAAGAACGACTCGTGAGAATCCGGATGCTTGTCGTGATGCTTGTCGCGCTTGTTCTTCTTGAAGCTAAAGCTGCGCGCAGACGACTCGACAGCGTCCAAGTCTGAGTTTGAGGGTTTGGGTGACGGTTTGGGCGAAGTCTTTGGAGGTTTGCTGCTCTTGGTGTTGTTGTTACTGTTAAAGTACATGCGGTCGTCGAGAAACATTGGGGACATCATCGTGGACAAGGAATGCTGCGGGTTATGTGACGAAGCAGAGAGCGTGTGACCAATGTCAATCGTCGGTGCCCGCTCCTCAAAGGGCGTGGAGACGAGCGGCGAACCGAGAGGGGAAGGAGATTGTGAAGGAGTAGGAGGTGATGCAGCCGATGGGCTCGACGGAGCGTCGGGCGCGTCGGGCTCAAACAGATGCGGAGGTGGAGGGCGGGACGAAAGAGGACAAGATGTAAGAGGGGTAATAGGGGTAGGAGCGATGGGAGAAAGAGTGAAAGATGGAGGAGGGGGAGGAGGAGGAGGAGGAGTATGAGTGTGATGGGTAGTACTACTATTGTCTTTGTGATCTTTGTGTGCCGAGGGGGCGTCGATGAATGATGAAGCGGGCGCCAGAGTTGGTGACAAGTCGAGTTTTGGAATACTACTGCTATTGTCGTGGTCACTATGAGGGGTATCGGCAAGACTGAGATCTTGGTCTTGGATGTCGTTGGAATGCACAATGGTACGAGGCGAGCTAAAGTCAGACAAACTGACGATACCACTGTTGCTGTCTCGGTATTGGTTCCCAGCTTGCTGCCCGGTAGTCGGCGTGGGCGTGGGCGTTGTTGTCCAAGTGGTGGTCGACGTTGCAGGACGAGGATAAGGACTAGGACACATTGGGCTCGAGCACTCTGTGGTGGCGGGGCCACGCCCCACAGACCTCCAGTGGCTGGAGTATGGACCCTCTTGACCCTCTGGGCCTCTGTAAACTAGTGGTGCTACTGGATACTCGGTTGTATCAGAGTATGGTGATGGTGAGGTGGGCCCAGACGGCGGTTCTGGACGCCTGTCATGGACTGGACAGGAGCGCGAGCGCGAGATGCCTGGGGTTGTCGTGGAGAGAGATGAGGGACAGGGAGAGGGACAGGAGCATAAAGTGGTGGTGGCGAGTGGGCTACCTGGATGGCTAGGAAACGATCCAAGACTGGACGCCGCGCGGACCGGGTGAGGACGACTGTGAGAAATGTGAGACGAGTGGGCGATGTGAGAAGAGTGGGAAGAGACGTGGGAGACATGGCGTAGCGGTCCGTGCGTCAGGGTGTTGCGCTCAACCCCGACATGGTGGTCATGTTTAGGGTGGTGCTGATGCTGAAAATGACCCGACGCGCGGGGCTGCAGCGTCGAAGGAAAGTATGGGGGTGTTGAGCTAGGCCTCTTGAGACCGGCGTTGTCGGTGGCATGCATGGCGTTCCAGGCATCGGAGCTTGAAGGGCACGACGCGAGATGCGATCCTCGCAAAGACAGGGTCGAGAACGGCGTTGTGGCGGTGGCTGGCGTGGTGGAGGCAGAAATGGCGCAGGTGGCACAACACATTCCAGCCAAAGTGGCAGTGGACGGCGAATGCAACGAATGAAACTGGCGGACGTGGTGGACTCTTCCTGTCTTTTTTCCTGTGCCGTGCGCCTCTTGTTTCCTATGCGCGCGAGTGCTTTGCCCGCTCGCGCCGGCTCTGCGTGACCCTTCCACGCTCGGACCGCCTCTGCTATGGTCGTCTCCTAGAACATTTGCCCCTCCACGCGGCTTTCGCGGTGGTGACAGAGAGCGCATGCGGCGAGTGCCGGTGAACGATAATGATCGCCGCCAGGAGGACAATGACAAGCGGGAGCCGGTGCGTATGGGACCAGGCCCGGTCGTGCGATGCAGAGGTCGTGCATGGTCTTGCCGTGCATGGTCTTGTGTTGTGGATGACTCGCGCAGGGGCCGACGGGTGGAGAGAGTGGGTGACTGGCGCACGCGTGACTGCTGGTCGTCGCCACCGCGCACTCGATGGTACAGAGGCCAGGATCTTCTCTGCTCCTTGTCGATAGGCGCTGATGGCGGGTGGTATGGAGAGGGACAGGGAAGTGAACAGACGGAGGGACGGGGTGGATGAAAGGACCGCGGCGTGTGAGGGTCCTGTCGAGTCCGTTGGGGTGACCGAAGGGTGTCTGCAGGCTTGAAATCAGAGCAATTCCATGTGATAGGGGCAGAGAGGTGATCGGCTCTGTAAGGTAGAATAGCCTGGGGTGACTCCAGTTCTGTCTGGAACTGCCGAGGGTCGGGTAGACTGAGATCGTACTCGTTGATTTGATCGAGCTGGACATTGAGATCTCGCTCGTCGATACCGCGAGCCATGACAGGCAGCACAACAAGTGGAGTCAGCCTATCACCTTCTGGCTCCAGGTCGAGCTCGGGTGGAGGCTCACACGAGTCGCTGATAGCCGTCAGTCATGGAAGATTTTAATGTGCCGAGAATTTCGGGCACTCACAAAAGATCCAGAGAGAAACAGATTCCAGTCCGATCAAGGGCACAGACGCTGGTAGGCGATGCAGCAGATGCTTCCTCTTCTTGCTGTCCACTAATGTAAAAGCTGAACGCACTCAGTCCGCTGATGCTGGTCGCACTGGCGCTGTGGACATGACGGAATCGGCTGTGGACGCTCTGAGGTGGTCGAGACGGGAGGCTCCCGTCGTCGTCGTCGTCGTCGTCGTCTTCTCCGTCCAGTTCGCAACCCGCGTACGCCGGCCGGTCCACCACACTGCACCCCCAGTCCCAGCCGTCCCCAGCCGTGGTAATAGACGGTATCGATGCTCTCGGGCTAGTAGGAGGCAGGGGCACGGAGCGGAGCACATGCAGGGCGGCTGCCTCGGTGGCGTCGGAGCTGATACTCTCGAGCACAAGCGTTGGCGTGAGCAGCGGCTCGTCGTTGTCGTACAGCTCGCTGCCATCGTCCTCGAAATAGTCCTCCCAGTCGCTCATGGTGCATGTGTGTTGGCAAGTGGGATCAGTCCTCGAGTCTTTCAAGCCGTGGCCGTCGACTAGCTCGGTGGCGAGGGCGCCGGCGGGGTGCGTCGGGGTTACGTCGCTTGTGGGTGTGAGGCGGGTGTCGAGGAAGCTGGGGCGGTGTGGAGTGGGAACAAGAAGACAAGCTGTGTGGTGAGCCGGACTCGGGCGGCCAAGTCTGAGGTCACCGACAAAAGATAGGCGCGTCTGACTGGTGACTGTGATTTTGTGTTATCGATTACGGGTGATTGTCAACAAATGTGGGGAGAGTCAAACGTCGAGGCAGCACGCAGCGCACCGCGCGCTCACATGGATGCATGCAGCACAGGAGTTTTGGAGAGAACCATCGAGCTCACACCACACAATGGGTGGTAAAGTAGGGTTCGGCGTCGCCCCGTGCAACAGGAAGGACAGGAATGTCGACGGGTGGGCCCGGGGGACGGTACAGCCTGATCGTGAGCATGCTTGGCGTGTGCGGCGCGTGCGGCGTGCGTGCATAACAATGGCAAGCGAACAGGTTTGCTCTGTAAAACAATCCGAAAGGGTACGAGGTCGGTCACCGTCGGCATGAAGATGCGGAACAGTCGTCTGTGTGTGCAGTGAGATGAAGATCCGACACGGTCTCTGGTCGTCGTTAGTGGGGCGCGACGCCATGGTGCCTTGCGCGTTGTTTAGCCATACTGCATCCACGAGATGTGTGGCGTCCAGGCCGCTCATGACTGGTGCTGGATTAAGGTGTATAAAAGAGATGCACAAAAGACATGAATCAGCAAGTCAGGATCGCGTCACGCGAGGACACCTGGCGGCTTGCTGGCTGGCTGGCTGCGGATTGAGCCAGGCCGCCAGGTCTGACCAGGTCAGACCACACCTGAATCGTGACTCGGCACAATGGGCCCTGGCTCTGACGGCCTCGCGGATCTAGATCGGAATGCCCCGCTGGATCAGTGGCTGCCCCGATGCCTATGCTCTGCAAGCAAGCTTGGCGCGCGCCTGGTTCGCGGTTCGCGTTCGCGTTTGTCCGTGCGTGTTATCACCGCTGTGCATCTACACGGTCGTTGCGTGCGGTGAGTGTCTCTCAATACTGTCCGTGAGAGCCAGATGTGGGGAAAGGCGTGTATCAATATCCTTCCCATGTCCCCCGACGCCCCTCGCTCCATGGCCTCGCGTGCTGCTCGCTTCGGTCGGTCCGGGCCATGCTGGTTGAGGGATGTTGCACATCGACGTCGATAGTGATGGATGGAGATTGGACACGGGACGGATCCAGCTCAGAGTGATGAGCGCCGAGGGCAGCGAGCCTGTCGGCTACATGCAGCATCTAGACGTGTTACGTAACAACCTTGAACTACAAAATCAAAATCACATCACAGCTAGATTTCTCGGAAATCCACGTCAAACGCCACCAGAGAATGACCATGCAGATGCAGCTGCTGGAGTGTAAGCACCTTCGCTGTCTACAGTGGGATCTATATCTACAGCACAGTGAGGACGCAGCGGCACCTAGTCGAGGCGTGCGCGGTGTGGACGTGCCTGCTCTGATCGTGTCCGTCAAGTCTCCGATCCCAGTGCTGTGTTCCGTTCACGTTGACTAACGACCTCTAGCATGCAGGCTGTTGTATCAACGCATGCCCGTTGTCTGATGCCTGAACTCCGCCAGATCAGTTCTTGAGTGTCACATGTCTATGCGGAGCATAATGTTTAGTGGACCAAGATGTGAGAAGATGTGAGCCGCATATCACATGTGGACTGAGTCTATCCTCGACTTCCCGCCCTGCCGGACCAACGCGCACGTGCATGTCCTGGCTGACAGCACGCGGCTAGACCGAGGAAAGCGCAACTGCTTAAGTGCTGAAGTGTTGGATTATGGGGACGACGATCAGGATCGGCGAGTGTGGCACTTTTGGTGTGGCGGCAAAAAATTGGCCGATCTCCGCCACTCCTCTTCGAGCACCACCTATCGACCTCTTCGAGCAGCCGCAGCACCTCGTACACGTCCGCTAGACTCCCCAAATGTTCCCCAACGCACCGTGGGGCTACTGGGTAGCGTCTGTTGGCCTCCAGGGCACTTTCCCCATTCCTCCTGCATCTGTATACTCAAATTCATTCCTTTTTCTACCGAAATCGGTGAGGTGAGGCTAGTTCGAGCCGCTGTCTTACTTGCTGGACGCAGCAAGCTCCTTCTCGTGCTTCTTCTCGATGGAGGCAAAGTTTCCTACCATGTAGAAGGCAGACTCGGGGATGGCGTCACCCTTGCCGGCGAGGATGGCCTCGAAGGCGTCGAGGGTGTCCTTCAAGGGCACAAGCTCACCGGTCATACTTTCCGTGGTTAGCGACGCACACAGTGGAGGGGAGGATGGCAGGGGGTAAGGGGAAGTCACGAGTTCAAGTGCAGACCCAATAGTTGAAGTCATACCCAAGTGCTCGAGCTCGAACCCGTTCCCCAACCAGACGCCAACAAATTACTTACCCAGTGAAGACCTCGGCGACGGCGAAGGGCTGCGACATGAAACGCTGAATCTTACGGGCACGCTCGACGGTGAGCTTGTCGGCCTCGGAAAGCTCGTCCATTCCGAGAATGGCGATAATGTCCTGGAGCGACTTGTAGGCCTGAGGATTACGTTAGCAAATATGATCGGCATTTCGGGCGCTGATCCGTACCTGGAGGATCTGCTGAGTCTGGAGGGCAATGTTGTAGTGGCGCTCGCCGACGATACGGGGGTCAAGCATACGCGACTTGGAGTCGAGGGGGTCGACGGCGGGGTAGATACCGAGCTCGGCAATCGAACGCGACAGGACGGTGGTGGCGTCAAGATGGGCGAAGGTGGTAGCGGGGGCGGGGTCGGTAAGGTCATCGGCGGGGACGTAGACGGCCTGGACGGAGGTAATGGAACCCTTCTTGGTGGTGGTAATACGCTCCTGCATACCACCCATGTCGGTGGCAAGAGTGGGCTGGTAACCGACAGCCGAGGGGATACGACCGAGAAGGGCCGAGACCTCGGAACCGGCCTGGGTGAAACGGAAAATGTTGTCAATGAAGAGAAGGACGTCCTGGCCCTCCTCGTCACGGAAGTACTCGGCGATGGTGAGGCCGGTAAGAGCGACACGGGCACGGGCTCCAGGGGGCTCGTTCATCTGGCCGAAGACGAGAGCGACCTTGGAGTCACCCTCGAGGTTGATGACACCAGTCTCACGCATCTCGTGGTACAGGTCGTTACCCTCACGGGTACGCTCACCGACACCGGTGAAGACCGAGTAACCACCGTGGGCCTTGGCAATGTTGTTGATGAGCTCCTGGATAAGGACGGTCTTGCCGACACCGGCACCACCGAAGAGACCAATCTTACCACCACGGGCGTAGGGGGCGAGGAGGTCGACAACCTTGATACCAGTCTCGAGGACCTCGGCGGTGGTCGACTGCTCAACAAAGGCAGGGGGGTCGGCGTGGATGGGGCGGGTCGAGACACCCTTGATCTCACCACGCTGGTCAATGGGCTGGCCAATGACGTTCATGATGCGGCTTGGAGAGTTAGCAAAAGTAGCCACAAACGTTTTTTCGATCGTTGTTAAACTTACCCGAGGGTCTGGGGACCAACGGGGATGGTGATGGGGGCACCGGTGTCGACGACACCCTGGCCACGAACGAGACCCTCGGTACCGTCCATGGCAATGCAACGGACGGTGTTCTCACCGAGGTGCTGCGAGACCTCGAGGACGAGGCGGCCGCCCTCGGGCTTGACCTGGCCCTCGGCGAACTGGACGTCGAGAGCGTTGAGGATAGCGGGGAGCTCAGCCTCTCCGGGGAACTGGACGTCGACGACGGCACCAATGATGGTCTTGATCTGACCAACAGCGGCGGACGACGACGAGGCGTACGAACGGGTAGCCTGGGCTGCGATGCATGTCAGTATGATATTCGACAAACTACTACCCAGGCCAGGGTCCACGTTTTTTCACCCCCCAAAACGTTCCGATGGGGGGTGCAGCAAAAGTCCGAGTCTTTGTGTCGTCGACAGACTGTAGCCCCGACTTGTTGCAGAAGAAAAAACGTAGACCCAAGGCCGTAGAGAGTAGGGCGCACTCACTCTGCTTGCCGGCCTGGACGCGGGCAACCTCAACACGGGGCTGGGGGAGGGCAACGGTAGCCTTGGCAGCGGTGGTGAAGAGGGCAGCGTTGGCACGGGCGTTGCGGAGCTGCTGGACTCCACGGCGCGAGACGCGCTGGGCGGAGCGGGTGACGAGGGTCATATCGCCGAGTTTTGAAGAGGGGGTAGAGAGAGGGGGGTAAGAGAGGGGAGTGAAGAGAAAGAGACTCGAGGTGGTGATCAGTAAGTAGTAGATGGAGAGGATGCACCACACACCCCGGGCAGAGGGGGAGGGGAGGGGGGGAGAGGGGGGGGACAGACCCGCTGGGGACAGCCCACACCCAGCGACTGGCTGGCAGCATGCCCAGTGCCAGCCAGCCAGTCAGGCTCAGAGCCCAGCCAGCGCCAGCCAGCAGCCAGCCAGGCAGACTGTACTAGCCCCCGTTGCTCCGTCGCACCCAGCCAGGGAGCCAGCCAGCCAGAGCCAGCGCAGCGCAGTGCAGGGGCGGCCCATCGGAGCACATCGCGCGGCTAATCACCCAATGAATAGTCTCCAACCGTATACCATCGGAGTTTTACCTCGCCTTTTTTATGTGGCACTTTTTGCATCTCGTCCTTTTTCAAGCCGTCTTCGGCAAACCTCTCCGATAACTCCCCGCCTAGCAAAGGGTCCAGTTCGACTGACCGCCCCACCCAGCGGACCCAGCAGGTCATGCGCGTCAACAATTCGCTGACAGCGAGCATTGCAAGCAACGCAGGCAACGCCCAGACGGTTGACCCTATTGTCCAACCAATGCGGCCAACGTAAGCCACACCTCTGGTTCAGTGGAGGCCACAGCCAACCAGGACTAGCTACCAAGCCTACCCCTCGCATGCATCAAAGACATCCAAAAGACACGGAGACAACGAGACATCCAGCGCGAGCCGAGCTCTCTCTGGTCGTAGATGAGATCATTCCGAGTGCAGCGAAAGTGGGCGTTAGATCGAGAGTGGTTTTCGAATTCTAGTATGGGTTTATCCGTCGATCTGCCGAGTTGTTGTCAGAATGCCACGTTTGCCACATGCTGATCAAAAGTGCCACGGACATGTGCCACATGTCCGTTTTCGGACGTCCCAACTTCTGGACTTTGCATGCATGCTCGAGTAGACCATCCATTCATTGCTGCACGCCATCAAAACAGTCCGTTTGCACAAACACTGTCAACAACATGTTCCGCCGACTCTTCTCCTCGTCGGCACGCATTGCCTCGGAGCTCGTCGAGGCCTCGGCGCAGGCCTCGCGGTCTGTTGGCTCGGGCGCCGTCGACCTCGCTCTCCTTCCTCCGGCAATCCAGCGTCATGTCCGTCGGGAAGTCAGCAAGCTCCCTCCTTCCACCGTCGCCCACATCCCGAACCCCTTTGTCGTGCAGTCCTTTACCAAGACTGTTGAGGGGTACGTCAAGAGGTAACATGCATTTGCTAACTCGCAGCCGCCCGGATCTTACCGCCAACTTGAGGCACTTCCGCGTCCACCACCCCCCGACGTTCTCGGTCCGCAGGCAAAAGCAGCTCTTGAGCTTGTACCCTGCCGAGCACCTCCCGCCCTCGGCCACCAACCCCGTCGCCTCGCTGCCGGTGCAGCTTGAGAACGGAACAATTGTGCACTGGTCGGGATCGTGGTTCCCGAAGAAGGAGAAGAGCGTCTACCAGAAGATCAACCGCATGTTCAAGGGAACCCGGGCGGAGCGCGACCACCTTGGCAAGATCAAGGAGCGCCAGCAGCGTATGGCGACCATGGAGAAGCGTATTGCCGACTGGAAGAAGGTGCGTCTAGAGTGGCAGCAAAGTGGAGGCGCGCACGCGAGACGTCATTTACTAACCTGATCAGAACAAGCTCGAGGTCAAGGCGAACACCAAGTCGTCGCTCCCCTTCTAGACGGTGTCAGGTTAGGTTGTGTATCATGCATCATTCATTATTCGACGTGTGTCTGCTGACGACTACTGACATTGCTGACGCCTCCGTGGAGGAGTGGTGGAGGAGTGGTGGAGGAGTGGTGATGTGAGGCTCGTGTGGAGGAGCCTGACACGGTGGAGCTATTTACTCAATGCTGCAAGTCACATGTGATGTTCACCTACTGGGAGGAAGGCGTGGTAGACTGAAATGTCTCAAGTACACGACTTCTGGCGCTCAGCATGTCCGGCGTTGCAATCATCGGCACTGGCTTGAGTGTTCCTGGCGGAACGCCTACGGTGCAGCCTCGGGAATCCTCCTCCCTTTGCCGCATATGATAACGTTGGCACATGACTGCAGCAATGTGCGCGCACCCTATCAGGTGCATCGTTCATGAGCGTTGATGGTGTGTCGCCTGATCAATCGACGGGGGATCGGGAGTCATTGGGCCTCGCCCAATGTGCGTATAAACGGTCTTATAACAGCAGAGCTTCAGGTTCCCGTGCTCTCAGATTGGTATTCCCATGTATGCACAATTCCGACGCCGACACTGCTCGGCGTATGCTTCGACGCCGTGCTCCGGTCGGTATGAAGTTGCATCATTATAACCTGGGGGGTGCGTGAAATGACGCTGCTGCCAAACGAGCGGAAATATGCGAATTTAATAACGCCGGCCCAGTCATCTCCTGGGTGAATGGCACCAAGCACCAGCCAGCACCCAGCTGCCAGCTGCAGCCAGCCAGGGGCGGTATGGCTCGGAGCGTAACGGACAGTCGGCCCAGCCTGGACGAGCTGAATGACCAGCAAGCCAGCCGGGCTGACGGGCTGCCAGGCAGACGCCAGCCAGGCCAGGCTGGTGGAGGGAGTTGGCTACGGTGGTGTGGGTTAGGCGCAATCTGGCTGGCTGAGCATCCTGGGCGCAGAGCAGACCACTGCGAATTGGCTACGCTGAGCCTGCAAGCCTGGCTCGCTGCTGCAGCTTGCAACCAACCGACTTGATCATCGCTGCAGAGCTCAACAACACACCACTCCACCAATCTACATCATCATGGTTCTGCTAGGCGGCCCCACCGGTATCTCGTGAGTCTGCAGCTGGACGTCGTGTCCGAGACGCTGACGCTGGGTTTTATTTGCATTCGTCTCCGTCGCCGTCGCCGCTCCTCTCCGCGTTCGTCTCGGCTCCGTGTCCTTTGTCTTGTTGCCGCTCGCGCGCACCGATATGATCCCCTTCCCCCTCGACCTTGACCGCACCCCCTCGCTTCTGCTCCGTCCTGGTCCTCCCCGTCATTTCTGCCCGTGATCACGCCCGAATCCTCCGCGCCCACATGCCCTCCGCGACCTCTTGCCATCTCTTACATTCCCGACTACAGTCTTGCCAAGGCCATCAAGGCCTTCTCGCCTTCGCTCTTCAACGGCCTCAAGCCCCTCGCTGGTGCTTACGCCTCGGCCGCTGGCCACCGCAAGGTCGGACTCAAGTACGATGACCTGATCATCGAGGAGCGCGACGACGTCGCCAAGGTGAGCGCGACTTGTGGAATGGATGGGAGCTGCAGCGTGCAGCGGCATGAGGATGAGGAGTGTGCAGATGTTGCGCAGTGCGGGGAACTTGCTGAGGAGCTTGATGAGCTGCAAGGGGTGTAGCCGAGCTTGCCAAACAAGCGGCCTCCGCACCGACGTCGACTTCGGCAAGAACTTTACCTCGTCACGAGATCGTCATGATCGTCCATCTCCACCCGGCATTGTTCGCACAATCACTAACCCCAGGCCATCTCTCGCCTTCCCTCCAACGAGCTCTACGAGCGCGCCTACCGCTTCCGTGTTGCTTTCCAGCAGGACCTCATGCGCCGCCCCTTGCCCAAGAAGGAGTGGCTCAAGGCCGAGGACGACACCCGCTACCTCACTCCCCTCATCAACGAGGTCGCCAAGGAGGATGCCGAGCGTGCCTACTGGGACACCATCGTTGTCGAGCGCAAGGCCGTTTAAACTGCCTCTTGAAACCAAAACAGTAGACTCTCTCTATGCAAACACAATACGGCCGAAGGAGGGGGTATAAGGATTTGCATCTAGGCTATTGGATACAGATTCTAGGCCTCCTCGTCGTGGGCGAGCTCGTACGGCGGCTTGGCGCCGTAGTAGATGCGCTGGAAGAGGACGGCTGTGTGTTAGACGGCTGTGGAGATGTCGTTGCTCACCAAAGTCCCAGCACAGAGTCATGATACCGGTCACCTTGAACTGGAGCGGATTGCCGCGGACAAAGTAGTAGCCCGTCTTGAAGGCATCACCGAACAGCCAGCCGGCGAGGGTGACGGGGCTGAAGCCGTAGCACGATCTGCGGCGGTAGTTTGAGATGAACTGGGGGATGGGCAGCGTCGACTCGATCGTGAGCGCGATGAATCCGAGGCTGGCGTCAGAAGAGGACAAGGTGTCAACGTACGCGTCAATGTACCACCTGAAGCGGCCGAGACCGAGCTGGAGCAGGCTGAGGACAAGAATCAGCCCGGCGAGGAACTCGAGATACGTCCCGAGCCCCTCCCACTGCCAAAAGTCGAGGGGGCGGCGGCTCTTGGTGGGTTCGCCGCTCGACTCTCCCAGCCCGCTCTCCTCTCCGGGCTCGACGCCCTTGGCGGGCTGGAACTTGAGGCAGATCTGGAGGAGGACCAGTTGCGAGATGATCAGCAGGATAGACTGCACCAGCAGAGCTGCCTGTCAGCACCACCCGGACATGCCGCCTTACGAGTCTCGAAGCGTGCACCGAGCCAAAAGTAGACGCGGACAATGTTGGCGATAATGACGACGCCGCACACGTCTAAGGTCAGCACGCGGCCCGAGCGCACACACACCGTGCGAGAATCCCGACGAGTCGCTGGGCGTCAGTTCTAATCAGCAGCGTTCTCTCACCGTTTGCGGACTATACTGATTGCCTGCATGTCAGCTTATCGCGTCGCCAACGCTGTGCAACGCGCCGAGGCCGCCCCGCCGAAATTCGCTTACCTGGTCGACATACACCAGGGGCGGGCTACTGTCAGTAACGCCCCAGCATCACACCTACCCGACGGCCATGCCCACGCCCGCCAAGGTGCTAACAACGCTGTCGAGTCCCATGGTGATGATGGAGCGATGGGCGATGGACGAAACGTCGAAACGTGTTAGACTCGGACAGATTGTTATTGTGGCCCGTACTTTGCTCTGTCGCCGGAATTAGAGTCTGAGCTTGACACAGCCGGGGGCCCACTCCACTTTCGTACCTTGGCCACTGGCCACTGAACAGCCACTGGGCCATTTGCAGTTCGTAATCTCCAGAGCCGGGCAGTCCTTTTGTTCCCACTCGACCGCTTGCATCTTAGACTCTACCTTGCGCACACGACCACACGCATCCGGAAGTCATCAGCCATGGCCACCCCCGTCCCGCCCTCCACGAAGCGCACGCCCGT
Organism: Apiotrichum gracile; assembly: GCA_001600335.1. Taxonomy (NCBI): domain Eukaryota; kingdom Fungi; phylum Basidiomycota; class Tremellomycetes; order Trichosporonales; family Trichosporonaceae; genus Apiotrichum; species Apiotrichum gracile. Next base: position 4,223,055 of record BCJO01000002.1, on the reverse strand, counting down.
CGAGTTCCGGCCCCCGCCCCCCGGCCCGGAGCTGTACGAGCCCGACGACTACAAGGAGTCGTTCAGCGTCCACAAGTCGCACAAGAGCATTAGCAAGGTGGGTAATTGAGTGCCGGTGTAGAGTGCGGGCTGTATGCAGCTGGCTCGGAGCTGGCATAGAGCTGGACAGAGGGCTTCATACCTGATAAGATGTTGAGACTCGCTCACACGCAGTTCTCCGACCCCTGCCACCGCGCGCAAAAGGCGAGCCTCAAGTGTCTCGAGATGACACACTACAACAAGGGAGAGGTGAGTGGATATGAAGTGCAGGAGCTGCGCTTGACGTGGTGCCGCCCTGGGGTATCGAATGTCGCTGACGACAGTGTTATGAGTACTTCAAGGCGTACCGGGCGTGCAAAGAGAAATGGGTGAGTGGCCGTGATGCGGACCTCGCAGGCGAGAGTCTGAGACTAACGCGCAGCTCGCGCAGAAGAAGGAGGACAAGAGAAACTAATAGTGGAGGTGGACTCGAGCCTTGGGGATCATGAGAGGAGAACAGCAGCCCACGCACGCGGCGCCGTAGCACACAGAACACAGCTCATTATGCACTAGTACAACACTGCATCTAACGTCTGGCTATAGTATGGGTATCGTAGAGAAGAGGAAAGAGCGTTACTCGAGTTTCTCGAGATAGTCGAGACGTTCGAGCACGACCTGTTTGCTCGTCTCCTCGATCTCGCCCGCGAGGAACACCTCGTCGAGGATCGCGTACACCTGATTGTCAGTTGGTCAGGCAGCAACGTAACTCGCCTTGTAGAATGAGAACACGAGATCGAGCTCGCACACGTTCTGGAAGAAGGCGTCTGCACGTCAGTTCTGGCACAGGACATGCTAACTCACCGAGCACCTCCACAAACAGGTGAATCGCCTCCAGGTACGCAAGCTCGTTGTCGTTCGAGTCGACGCACACGCAGAAGAAGAGACCGGCGTAGCGGCGGTAGACAATCTTGTCGTTGCGGAACTGAGAGTCAGCAAATGCTCGCCGCTTAACTCACCTCGACAAAGTTGGACTGGTACTTCTGATCACGCGGCGCGATCAGGCGGTGGACCTCGCCGCGCAGACGGACCTGTGGTGTGAGCGCGATTCCATGTGTGTCCGCCCTCGTCTAGAGTAGCTAGCTGGCGACACGCTTCGGGGAAGGCGCTGTCGCACCCATCTCGAGACACCTTCGGGAAGCGCAGCGGCGCCTTCACCACCTCGCTCAGACGCACCTTCTCGTCGTCCTCATACGGCGCGTACCACTTTGACAGGCGGGTCTTGCCCTGGCGGTTCTACCTGTCAGTACATCTGCAATCGCGGTGACCTTACTTGGACGAGGATGAACTTGATCATCGGGTGTGATGGTGGGAATGGGAGAACGAGGGCCCGAGCAGTTGGGCAGCCGAGATGAATGCACTGTGATGCGTGGTCGCCAGTCTCGTCGCGTATGTATTCGGCGCGTATTCGATCACGAATTGTGGTCGAGACGGTCGAGACTGTGAGGGTTGATGATTATGAAGAATCGAAGCGAGATGGACGGAGGTTGATGACGACGTTGACAATGCTAGGACCTCAATCTCGATCCTGGCCGTAACGGATGTAACCCACGCGGGGGTTGAATTCAAGCCAGACGCCGCCGCCAGTCTAGTCCGACTAGTCCAGCACGATCCTCTTGAACACGCGTTGCATCTCTTTGTCTTGCATTCACACTATATCCCAAGATGGCACAGGCGCAATACGACCGCCTGGCCGACGACGCTCCTTTGAACGGAGGGCTCGGCGCAGATGCACCGTTCTCCGACAGCCCCGTGTCCACCTACCCGCCTCCACCGGCTTATCGGCAGTCGCTCGACAGCGACGGCTCGGGCTCGGACCTCGTGTACCGCGACATTGCCGAGGAGGACCCGTTCGACACGGAGAAGGGACACAACCGGAGCAGCAGCTACCAGGAGGATGGCGAGGACCAGGGCTATGCGATGGAGCCGCGCAGGGTGAGCTTATTGTTCGTGTGCACGACTGACAATAGCTGCGGCCACGCAAGAAGTCGCGCAAGATCCTCACGGCCTTGATCATAATTGTGGGCGCGGCGGCGGCGATTGGCCTGCTCGCCGCTGCGAGCTACTCGGCCCCGTCGTACGAGGTGCAGAGCGGCAACCGCCATATCACCATGGACCATGTGTTCAACGGTACATTCTCGCCCGCGTACCACAGCACGAGCTGGGTCAAGGAGGCCGAGGACGGCACGTTCTCGACGCACAAGGACAATGGCATCATCTTTGCCTCTGTGCTGGACCCGAATAACACGCGTGTTGTCGTCGCGGACGCGGACGTCAAGGACCCCCGCACCGGCATCAGGCTCTTCTGGGACTGGTGGCGGCTGAGCCCCGATGGCGAGTACCTCCTCCTGCGCTCCAACTCGCGTCAGCAGTGGCGCCACTCGACGCATGGCATCTACTGGGTCCACCGGCTCAAGGACCACCACACCTTCCCCCTGCACAACGAGACGCTCACCTCCGCGACGCCGACTACCGCGTTCGCGTCGTGGGCGCCGGTTGGCCACTCGATCGCGTTTGTCAGCGATAACGACCTCTACGTCGTCCCCGGAACCCATATCGCCAGCGACGACACCAAGCCGATTCGCGTGACCAACGACGGCAGCAGTGTCATCTTCAACGGTGTCCCCGACTGGGTGTACGAGGAGGAGGTGTTCGGCACCGACTCTGCGCTCTGGTGGTCGCCCAAGGGCGACGCCATCGCCTTCCTTCGTCTCAACGAGAGCGAGGTCCCCGAGTTCAAGCTACAGTACTACAACCCCTCCAACGACGCGTTCACCGTCAACCAGTACCCCGTCGAGGTCGACATGCGCTACCCCAAGCCCGGCATGGCCAACCCTGATGTCACTGTGCACACCTACCGCCTGTCGGAGACGGCGGCTGCCAAGCCCGACGTCAAGGAGCTGCACTGGGCCGGCGAGCTTGCTCCTGGCGCGCGTATCATCACAGAGGTCGCGTGGGTCGACGACGACGCGCTCATCGTCAAGGAGATTGACCGCGCTGCGCGCAGCGGCCGAGTCGCGCTCTTCACCGACGGAAAGTCTGATGGCACTGTTGTTCGCAAGCTCGGCAAGGACGGCGAGGAGGGCGATGATGGATGGATTGACCACGGACAGGATGTTATCCCCATCCACACCGACATTGGTGGATACCTCGACCTTGTCCCCAACAATGGCTACGACCACATTGCGCTCTTCTCGCCTACGACTGCGACTGAGCCCATCTGGCTCACCTCCGGCGAGTGGGAGGTTGCCTCCATCTCCGGCGTCGACCCCAAGAAGGGCCTCGTGTACTTTGTCGCCGCCAACCCGTCAATCGACCGCCACGTCTACTCGGTCGCGCTCCCCAAGAAGGACCAGGCAGACTTCAAGCCCGAGCTCGTCGCGCTCACCGACACGTCCAAGCCCGGCTACTACGACGTCAGCTTCTCGCCGCAGGCGGGCTTCTACTCGCTCACGTACCGCGGCCCGATGGTGCCGTGGCAGCGCCTCATCCAGACTGGCGAGGACGGGCTCAACACTCTTGTCGAGGACAACCAGGCGCTCAACGAGACGCTGCGCGAGTTCCACCGCCCGATCGAGACGCGCTCGACGCTGCAGACCGACGACCTCGAGCTGAACATGATCGAGATCCTCCCGCCGAACATTGACACGTCGGGCCGCAAAAAGTACCCGCTGCTCATCCACGTCTACGGCGGACCGTACTCGCAGCAGGTCGACAACACGTTCAAGCGCGACTGGCACAGCTACCTCGCATGCGAGGAAAAGTATGTAATCGTGCGTGTCGACGGTCGCGGCACGGGCTTCAAGGGCCGCGCCCTGCGCAACCCCGTCCGCGACAACCTCGGGCACTACGAGGTCCTCGACCAGATTGCCGTCGCGCGCGAGCTCGTCAAGCGCAAGTACATTGATCGCGACCGCGTCGGTATCTGGGGCTGGAGCTACGGCGGATACATGACGCTCAAGTCGCTCGAGGCCGGCGCGGACCTGTTCACGCTCGGCATTGCCGTCGCGCCCGTCACCGACTGGCGGTACTACGACTCGATCTACACGGAGCGGTACATGAACACGCCCGAGGCGAACAAGGACGGCTACGACAACAGCTCGGTGCACAATGTCACCAACTTTAACGGCAAGGACCTGCTGCTCGCGCACGGCACCGGCGACGACAATGTCCACTTTGCCAACATGGCCAGCTTTGTCGATAAGCTCACCCAGAAGAGCGTCCGCGGCTGGCGCATGCGTGTCTTCACCGACTCGAGCCACTCGATCAGCACCCGCGGCGCCTTCCGCGAGCTCTACGAGTGGATGACGAGCTACCTCCAGGAGAAGTGGGGCAAGGGCGGCAATGTCCACCATTAGAGCGGTGCTTCATTTAATTGGGCCGGTTGTGGATGTATTGACTATCTTATTCGTGGATGCTTCACTGACTGCTCACGTTCACTGCCTTTGTATGTGCAGCAACTGATCTCCCGCAAGGTATTTGGACGCAGGTGCATCACTTTGAAGTACGGACGTTGGGCCTGAGCGATGACGGTCACGATCTCGGGGGGGCCGCCGGCTGCGAGTTGCTCAGCTGCTCGGCCCCAAATTGATCCCCGGCACTACCGGAGATCATCACTGACCGTAAAGCGCCGTTGACAGGTCTACTGGCAACGGAACCCGAGCCTCGAGGTTGTCGCTGCTTGGCACAACGTGGATCGAAAACTACAAACTGGAGTACACCCGCTGGAGGAAGGGGGTGATTTGCTGGGGATGACTTGCTTGGAATGCAGGGGTTACTGATGGATTGGAGGGTCTAAACGAGAGATACGAGGGAGATGGGTCGCAGGCATGGTGGCGTGAGCGCTAACGGTCGCTGTTGTTGTTGGAGTTGTTGTTGCGGCTCTCGGGACTGACCGTTCTGATCGCTTGACGACGTGCCCATGTCGACCCGCTGGGCACGTCGTCGCGCGATCGAGAAAAGGGGAACGGTCTTCTGGGGCTCTTGGATTGGTTTGATCTTTCGATCTTGCTCGCCCCAGGTCAACTGGGGTGAGACAGCCCGTCGCCAAGTCAACTGACGAAGGGCAGACTAAGCTTGGAAAGTGGTTTGGGACGCAGTATTGAACGCCATCATCCCCCATGGATGACTGGCGTTGCTCTCTTGAATGGAGTTAGGAGTGATAGGGGGTGGAAGCCACCAACCCCCATGGATGACTGGTGTTCCTTTGTTGGGCCGAATTTGGAGTGCTGGGGCGCTTGGGGCGCTAGGAGTGTTGAGACGGAACTCAGTGGTATTGAGAGAGCAGGCAGAGAGTCACGACGAAAGAAGTGTCTGGTTCGTCAGCGCGAGCCCAGTGGAAGTAGGGAGTGCCACAACGTACTGCAAGGACGATGCATCAACAGAAGTTTGGGCTCTTGGCGTTGATGTTTGCAGGGGGGTTGGTATTTGCAGGGGGTTGGTGTTTGCGGGGGGTTGGTGTTTGCAGGGGTGATGGCTTCAAGTGAACACGGGTCATGAGGAGCCTGGAGGGTCACCTGGGAGTATCAGCATATCAGCTTGACATCCACATATGCCATAAGCACTCACCGCTGGTGGCGAAAAAGGCTGCCCCCTCCTCTTAGCCACAGAGGGGAGAGCTCATCTACAGAGGTGGCTGCAGGGTGTCGAAAACGTCTCTGACCGGAGACGAGGAAGGCGAGACACCCCGGGGAGGACGGTGACTGCCAGTCGTGGAAGCCTCAGCGAGGACGTGATTAGAAACTGAGGGTGTGAGTAGTGCAAACAGGGAGCAGGATGATCTTGATAGCGAGCAAGACTCACCAGATGGCGGAGTTTGTAATGAGCGTGATGGTATTGAGGCCGAATGACCCGCGAAGTAAAAACAGATAAAATAATAAAACAAGAGGAATGAAGAAGAATGAAGAAGAGAATAACTCCCCCGAGTGCCCATTTATATATCATGCTCTAAAGGAAGGTCCGTTTTTCGTGAGCTGAGTGAGAGGGAAGGCTCAGCCAGTGACAAAAGGAAGGCGAGGAAGGCGAGGGAAGGCAACAGTTCTCTTGATAACGCACTGGATAATACAAATAAAAGCGTGGCATCCAGAATTGACAATTGACAATGGGTACAATGGCTCACTTTCTGTCCAGCATGTCCAGAGTACGTCTGTCACAACGGAGCGATGGGCGTTGATGGTTAAGACGTCATGGCAGAGGCGGAGGCGATGCGACCTTGGGAAGCAGCGGGATCGAGTGACGATTGACAGGGAGTCGAGAGGATCACACTGCCTCGAGCCACTTCCCACGCTCCCACGCTGGCAGTATCATGACCTCCCAGAGTTGTCCGGTACTACGTGAGAACGTGAGAACGAGAGGATACGCCCGTTATTGGTACAGTGCAGACGTCATGAAGGGAGGGCTCCTCGATCTGCACCACACTGCCTTTGAAAGACGTTCCTCCACATCGCGACTCCCTCCCTTGCACTGACGGGGTCATGACAGCGGCCTGATAACAGCACATCAGGCTTCTCATTTCTAGAAACCAAGACTCGGAGAACAAAGACCCTTGACCCCCTTCGAGAAGCTCTTGGTCGGGGAACGACAATGAACAGTTGGCGTTGAAACTGGACGGACTGGAGCTGTGAAACTCTCCACACATGAGTCGTCATTGTGGTGTGTATCCAGTCTCACGTCTCATGTCTCAGCTCCAGACAAGACTTGTTCTCACCTCTCGTGTGTGGCGATCATGCGTCAGATACATGACACTCATCTGGCCTATGTTGATCTTGTCACATTGTAGCAGAAACGCTGATCCTGCGTCAGACGTGCAACTATTGTCTGTGATTGAGACAGCAAGGACAGACCGCCGGAACGATATCTGCTCCTTCTGTTCAGTGAAGGAGAACCTTTGCTTCGGCATGAGAAGCGCCCAAGATGTGGACAGAAACACGGCGACCTCCAACAACGCTTATTGTCTACCGAACAAGCTATGTGAAGCGGCGTAAACCATAGATGTGGCAATCAGACAGAGATCAGAGAAGGAGCAAGAGCGCAGAAGGTGGCGATCGCGATGCGGTGAAGACAGCAGCGGTGCAAATGGCTCGATCAGATCGATACCATGTTCACACGACCTCATGCATGATCATGCATCGCGTCTGGCGTCTCGTCTGGTTCCAAAAAGGCTTCTCTCACTGACGCCACGCCACGCTAAAAGGACACGTACCGCCAGGAGGCTTGAGCCCCTAAGACGCTGCTTCCACCTAGCCGACTCGAACGACTGACCTCGACATTACAAGTGTCGCGCTCTACCAGCTGAGCTAAGGAGGACCACATCGGCACAGGTCGGAGATGCAGAGAACAAACGTTGCCCGTAGGAGCGTTTAGGGAAAGAGGGGATGGGAGAGTGCCACCTTAAGCTGGCTGTAGGCTGGTCTAGCACAACTACAGAGTTGATGGGATCGTTTCAAGTTGCTAAAGGTGTGCTCCAGGAGGCACTCAGTGAGAGGGATGCTACAGCTATCGCGAGCGAACAGCTGAAGGCAAGTCGATAAGATGAGCCATTCGCCATATCACCGTGAGAGATCGACCTTCAGATTTTACGTAACCAAACTGATCGGCGCTGCAACAATCAAAGTATACAAGGCAATGTGGCGGAGTGGTTAACGCGGTTGACTCGAAATCAACTTCCTTCGGGAGCACATGTTCGAATCATGTCATTGTCGGTTCTTTTTTGCTCTCCACATGTTGGGGCATTGCGGGGCAACACTTGGGTCCGCCTCCTATGATCTGTGATCTGTGATTCACAAGATGCGAGCGTGAGGATCGCGAGCCTCAGCCGCCGAACCCATTTTTCCTCTCCGCTTGATGCTTGAGAGTACTTGCATCCTGTTGTACCCTGACTCGCATGTCTTGGCCGGACGTTCCTCATGGTGCTCCAGGCTCCAATAGCCATCGTACCAACGCCCTTTAGCTCTGGGCCTACGTCTCCTGTGATCCCTAGCAGTTGGCAAGTCTCGATCGCCATGCCCAAGCCGACACACACGCCCAATGTTCAGCTCATGCACTATAGAGGACGCGAGTACCTTGTAGATCAGTCGAAAGATCAAGTCGAGTGCATGCTTTGTCAGCAGAGGAGTAGTGGTTGCAGGTGCACGAGGGTGAAAACACATATGAGGCAAGATCATATGGTGCAGATAAACGTGGTACATGCGCGCTGCATACCGCGCATGGGTGGCGACCCGACTGCACACTGGCCGAGTAGGGTGCTGGTTTGCACGCGCCGAGATGCCGGGGCCGAAGAGGGTCCCTATTGGTCAATGTGGCAGTGGCTTACACCATAGTCTCAGGCCGATCAAGGGCCTCTGCCGATCCCGAAGCTTTTGCTCCCTAGTGTCTACCAGCAGCATGCAATGCCATGTCTTACTGGCACGGTCCCGATGCGTCAAGGACATTGTGGTAGTAGTTTTGCATACTCGACGCGCCAGGAACGGGCCAGGAGCCACGAGAATGCTCTATATCCACCAATGGAAGGCCGGCGAATTCGCGATTTAGCCTCGGTGATGAGTGTCTTTGGTGACAAACGCCAAAACGGGCCAGGAAAGATGACAAAGAGGCGTTCAATTAGCCACGTGGCTCGGCCAACATGTTGACAACCGCGCGGATAGCATACAAATGCAGCGGAGTATCGCCAGTCCGCAGATGGTGTTCGACTTTGTCTTCATCAATATATAAGAGGTGCTGTTCGTGTCTCTGTCTTCAGATCTCCATGCTCCGAAACTCACTCCTTCGCACCGGCCAACTCATTACACGCCGTACAACAACACCCACCACCCTCCGAGCCTTTTCAACAACAATGCCCTCCAAAATCCGTGAAGCCGCCCAGTCCGCTGGCGACCCTGAGGCCAAGAAGGCCGCGCTCCCCCCGCTGTCGTCGCTCCCCAAGAACGAGCAGGCCGCCTGGAACCTCCCCTCGCGCGCCATGACTCGCTTCCACGACCACCACAAGCACGACTTTAACTTTGCGTACGACCACGCCGAGGACTACAACCGCTTCGGCATGACCCTCTCGTCGTTCATCCGCAACTGCTACGGCCTCGTCCAGAACCTCGGTGGCCACCACTCCATTGAGGAGGCCTACATCTTCCCCCTCCTCGCCGAGAAGCACCCTGCATTCAAGCACGGTGCTGAGCACAAGAAGGCCCACGAGGACATTCACGACGGCCTCGAGCGCTACGGCGCCTTCCTCCGCAACTCGCTCAACGACCCCAAGTCGTACTCGCCCGAGAAGCTGCGCCAGATCCTCGACTCGTTCCGCGAGCCCCTCTTCCACCACCTTGACCAGGAGGTCGAGGACCTCGGCGCCGACTCGCTCCGCGCCCACGGCTTCACCCTCAAGGAGCTCGCGAGGCTGCCCTTCCACTAAGCGCAGCGCTAGACTAGACCGATGGACGATTCCGAAGACCGAATAGAATAGAAGTTTAACGACCGGGCCCACACACATATACACAAAAGCCACATCCAGAAAACCCCCACATAAAAGCTTACAGGCCACCCCATCTTGCCTATAGCCCTAGTCCTCATTGTATCAACACGATACCTTGTTGTAATGCATACGTTCAATTAGCACTGTACTGAAGTTGCACGCCTCCGTTGCCTGACCTTGCTCGCTACTGACTCCTCTCTCCCTTTGGCCTTCCTGACCTCTCAGATTGCTACCGCCACAGTACATACGCGACTCCCTTCTTTCTTCTCTTCCCAGAACTGATATCCAACCCTGCGAACGCCGCTCAGTAACTCGACTGCGGACCTCCGAGTCGTCATTCAGCACAGGGCTCTCGCGTCTGATCTGTCGAGGGACCAACTCTCGACCCGCCTCCCGGACTCTTGCTGTCCGTCCTGACGGGCTGCCCGTGACAGGTCCCCGAACGGTGCATCCGCCAGTTCCGCAGCTCATCCCACGCCGTTCCCATCGGCCTCCTCGGTAAAAAGCGACCTCGGACAGGTTTGAACTCTCGATCTCCCGATGCCGTCGCCGCCGCTCTCGAAGCGGAGTAACAGTCGGACGCCTTAACCAGCTTGGCCACGAAGTCTGCACATGAGCTCCGCTGCACGTGCCTCTGTGTGCTGGTGGTCTTATGTTGTCCGTTGGGCGGCTGTGGGGGGTTGTAGCTTCGAGGTCGGATGCGATCAGTCGTGGCTGTACTGTGTGTGGCGGATCAGCTTTGTGGCGGATTCGACAGAGTCGTCCGCATGTGGCCTTGGAATGGGGTGTGAACACAGCGCCTGGGAGCTGGTCGCCCGTGTGTGGACACCTGGAGAGCTGCTCCGAAAACGATTGCGCTCCCAGTATCAGCGGCTTTGGAATGATCGTCGCAGAGGCCGTGACCGCTTCCACCCGCTGTACCATATCACTGCAGATGCCCCTCGCCTTCCGCCTCTGTCTGCTGGGTTTCCTGCCGACTCTCTGCTTTACCTGTGTCCAGGACGATCGCACACCTTCAGAGTGCTGCTTTGTTTGCTTGTATTTATATTTTATTGGTATTTTATTGGTATTATATTTGCATTTGAATTTGAATTTGAATTTATTTTTGTTTTCATTTCATTTGTTTTCCGTTGTATTCATTCACATCATTCAATCCAGCAAAATATCTCCACCATTCTCGGCCTGTGGTCATCCAGGTTCTCTCACTGCAGACGGAGGGCAAATTGAGTTTATCTCGTCTGGGGGAATGAGGATCGTAGCAGCCCCAGCGACGACACGTGTTTCAGCAGCCTACAGACACAGTGTGTGAGAGAGGCGGCTGATGGGTCAGGCTTCCATTGGACTTGACTGAACTTCCGGCCACATCGATGCCTATGCCTCGACCCCTCGCAGGTGGCGGCTGTCCAAGACGTGCTCTACACGTTCACAGGGGCGGCCGCGACGATAGTCTCATAGCTGCTAGAAGGATGACGATCCTGCCACCTACTCCACGAAATGAGCTGTGCCACACGGTCTATGTCAACTGCCCCCCAGCGAGAAGCCCATCCCGAGATCGCCTGGCCTTCTGTCCTCTTCCCCTGCGCTTCGACTCTCACGCCATCTTCCCCAACGAACGGCCCAGCGGTCCGGAGAAGACGGACGCGACAACGGCGCTGCGGGTGTCCGTCCCGAGCTGCAACCCCCGCGGCCCCTCTTTCGCAAACAGCTGAACAAAACTAAGAATAAAACCAGCCTCCGACGTCGGGGACAGTGACACAGGCTCCCGTGCCCCGGCTCCTCGCGGAGTGGCACAGGTGTGCACGCCGCCACCAACCGCCACCGGCCCGCGAACAGCGCCCCGCAAGGAGAAGCTGCCAGTGTCAAAAGCTCGCGGTTGTAGGTCCTGTGCCTCTACCGCTTTCAATAGCTCGGCCGTAACAGGATAACACAACCGCGAACCCGAAGTCACGAGGCTGAGCGACCCAGGCCCCAGACATCACGGCCTTCACCTCCTTCTCGCCCTGCGTTTCTGATCCCAGTTCAGCCACGGGATTCCTGGAATACATTTAGCTCAACGTCGGGTGGCCGGGTCACAAGTGCCTGCGGCCCCTTGGTCTCGAGCTCCGCCCACTGGAATGCTGGAACCGGGGAGAGGGAGGCAGCAGGCTCACGCTGTGGACCAATGGACGAGACTGTCAGGGTCGTGCCAGATCCCCTCGTGTAACCTGCCATGAATGAGATCTGTCCTAAATACTCGATGTATGGGTAGTACCAGGAGTCGGGAGTCGCAGGTTGGCCCTGCATGACATGGAGCCACGCAGCCATACGTCGTTGACCCCTCACAGTGAAGCAGCACCCTCTAATCGCCGCATTACGAGAGCCCGGCACGCGCCCGTAACTGTGGCTCCGCCTGGGTGCTGTTGTCCGGCACAGTTTGGAGCTAAGGTTTCGGAAACGGAGGAGGCGGGATCAAATTCGCATGCATGTACGGGGGTGGCACTTGCGCACTAGCAGATGCGTTGGCATCGCTTTCGGACATCGCCTTTGGCAATTTACCAGCGAGGGGATCTGGTAGGTAGGGTGAATGGTGCGTACGAAGTGCAGAAGGATAGGTGAAATATACATAGGCATGTAGTGCGCTGGCAGCGGCTGGTGGTAGGCCCTGGGCTGCATACTGCTCGTGGCGGTCACGGGGTCTCACCGCCCAACACCGCGTTAGCCACGCCTGTGCCGACCACACGTTTGCCCCCAAATGTATTGTCTATTGTTTCTCGACGAGCCTAGGCTTCCACGGGTAGCAGGCACACCGCTGACTCTGCCTTGATTGCTTCTTGCAGTGCTCTAGCGTCCCTCCACGTTCCAGCGGCCAAGTCGTTTCAACGTCAGCCGCTGCCTGCACCCCCGCCCTCGCTCAACGTACACCTTACTCGACCCGCCGTAAAAGTTCGACCTCTTTGAGTGAGCTCCACCAGCACCGGATTGCCCCATGGGGGGCACAATGGCCCAGCACGCGCTCTAGAGGTTCGTCCAGCCAATGTAGGCGGTACCGAGAGCTGTACCTCGTGGTCTTTATCGTGTCCAGACACTACCTCGCCTCCCCTACCTCAGTCGGCATAGGAACCCCCTCTCTCCTCCCGGGCCCGTTGGGGGGTAGGGCCCCGGGAACAGCTATGTGCCGGAGGTCGTACCCTCTGCACAGACTATGGCATCGCACGGACCACCAACATCGGCGCGTGTTCCCGATGTGAATGCAAACAACCGCAAACTTCAAACGTGTACCATCACGGGACTGCGCTAGGTCCCATGCTGTGGCGATACGAGTCTGGCCAAATGGGGCTGGTAGTAATGCATGCTGGTGGTAATGCATCTATGGTGGTGCCACGGAGTATCGCGTGAGGAAGCCACTTTTTGCAGATCACTGCTACACGTGGCAGCCACGGCGCTCCCCTCTACTATGCTTTATGCTGCATGCTAAGCCGGAATGTGTCCCCACTCCGTCTCGTCAGACAAGTCTCCGCACGAGCGCCAGAACAAAAAGTGTCCGTCTTCCACCAGCGCGTCGTCGAAGCTGGACACGAGGGTCCCTAGAACAAAGGGGAACGCAAAAGAAGCCGATCAGAACACAAAATCCAAAACACCCTGCGCACAAATTGCCCGAAACGGTGCAAAACGACTTCCGAAACCACAGCTCTGGTACTTCGAATCCTGAGTGTGGCGGTGAAATCTCGGACATCTCGGTATTGCATCGCCAGCGCTCAGCGCGTGTCCTGTCCGGCGTGCACGTATGCATGTACTACGTATAGCGTGTCGGCGACCTCTAGCATCGGTTTTGGTGCACACGGGGGGTTTCTGCGTACAGGAATAACCTCCATGTGCCATTGTCTTCCGCGTTTGCGGCAAGTGTATGCTGTATGCGGCTGTCCCGCAAACGTATTCTCGCCTGTCAGCTTACGGCGTACAAGCCGTCAAGTGGTGTCTGGACTGGACCTGCCGATTGTGGGATTAGCATTCTGATTCCATAGACAAGCCACCCATACCGCATGCTCAAACGTTGACACTCTTGACGGCAAGTCGTGTCATTAAGGCTGCCGTACAGCAAGTTACAGGCAGCGGGCAGCGGTAGGCGGCCAGACGAGCCGACCTCATAACCACATAGTTACGTCCCAGCGCTGTCCACATGCGGGCATTCAATCACGTACAGCAAGGTCGGCTCGGCTGGCGGGTGGGCGGTGCACCGGGTTCCTCATACGGGCCGTTAGACGGGTTATGGAACCGCCGAACGCCAGGGCAGCCGCGAGCGTGGAGCACGAGCTTGTCCATGGTGCGGGTTGTGGATGGTACAGCATCGGGTTTCGTTGTGTCAAGTTGGTTTGAGTGGACAGCCTCAGGACATCAGGATCTCATTGTATGGTGGCCGCGTGCAAAATGGCGGAAGGAGGTGCCTCGCGTGTCAGTGCTGCATCTGGGCCAGATGCGCTCACCGCCCTCGGGGCCAACACCACCACCCGAGATCTGGCCTACAGTCTTCCCAGGCCAGGAACACAGCTGGAATCACCACGTACAAGGCAGCACATGCCCATTGTCGGCGCGCGCGCGTCTGGGGACGTGTTTGTCGCCGACAGCGTGCAAAAATCTGACAAAAATTGTTGATTTTTTCGACAGTCTGATACGCGGCAGTTTCAAATACTCAGGGATTCTGTTTCAACCAGTTTCGAGCGCGCTCTATGCATGCAAACATGCACACACCGATGCATGCATGCATAGCTGGGCCAAGCCCGGCTGTCACCGAGCACCGGTGTGAGCTGTCGGTAGAGCACACGCTGCACACCAGTGAGATGTGCCACTCGGCGGTTTGATTCAACGTCGGAGGCGTTTCGGCCATCCTTTTGTGACGCCGCGAGCTCCGACGCAGAGTGAGGCGGTCGCGTGGTTGGTTGGACGCTGGCAAAGACATGACAATCTACGGGTCATGAGTGATGGCAGCAGCCTTTGGTGAGGTCACTGATGGTGAGGATGCCTCCGGGCAGTTCGCTGGATGCACCTCCCTGCTACTGATAGGAGTGTTTGCTCGCGATCTGGGTGGATGCCTTCACTAAGCCTCCCTCCGCCTCGCGTCGCTCGCACGACTTGCGAGGTCGAAACATACCAAGGTCGGTCGTTCGAGCAACACGTAATGGCATCGAACGATGCATGCATGATTTCGGCCTAGTAACAGCATCGACACTGGATCCGCTCGTTGTTGGCGGCATCGTCGGCGACTTCCATCAGGAAAAAGTTGAGTGCTGTACGCTATCAGGAAGCAAGCGCTGCCCAGCCGAAATCCAAATCTGCCACTTGCCTACCAAACACCAAACGCGGGTAGAAGTCAGGTTGGCTGCTGCTATATATATGCTCAGTGCTGCTACTGCATGCGCGACATGCATCAGAACGACGCCTTTACCTGCAGGCTTTTGAAAGAGTCCAGCTTGTTTTAGCATCCGTCTATCCGGGACGACTCGGTCCTTATGAACTAGATATCGGCGGCACTGCGGTGTGCTCCGTCGGATGCATTCTCCCCATCTGCAGCGGTCTGCAGCGGTGTGCCGGAGCCAGTCCGCAGCTTCACCGCTGTTCGACGGCCCATGGTTCCGGGGTTTCGTACAGACGCGTCCCAAAAGACGCGAAGGACGCGAAGGACGCGAAAAAAGGACGCGTCTCGGAAAATCTAAAATCAAAGCGGAGCCGGCCAGCAGCGCATGGTGTGCGGAAGGATAGTTCTACCCTACAGCGATGCGGACGCGTCGATCCAGTTTAGCCGGACACTTTCTCGGCGACATGACGGCGCGAAACCTCGGAACCCGGAAAACTTTGGGACAGCATGGTATGCGCCTCCGGATGCACGCGAGCAGCTCCGGAAACGGGATGCATTCGAACGCCACGCTTGCCGTACATACATGTTCGATTCCTCCGGCCCACCCTACAGTATGCACCCCACGCCGTACACCAAACCCGGGCCACACTGGTCCTACTGGCCATGCGGAGGTGAGGCACCAGGTCACGTGGTCTGGACCTGCATGGGTCGATGGATTCATGGGAACTGTGGCTTGTCGAGGTACGCCGGGGATCACTCTCACCGGAGTGGCTGGAGGATCCTCGGTCCCACCCTCATTCCACCCTCAAGCTCGGCACCGACAGCCGACAGGTAAACCCCCGTGTCCGTTTTCCACGGCTCGGCGAGGGCACGCAACGCGAGCAAAGGGCTGCGCAGGCGTACCTTTTTTGCTTACATTTTCTCCCGTGCCTATGGCGATCGATTCCCCAGCGAGCAGCAGCAGCAGCAAGTAGTACCTGAGCCAGGTCCTGTTCCTTGCTATTTGATTCTGTGCCTTTCTTCACGTTATTGGGTTGGTATTTTGTTCTTTTTCTCTCGTTTTCCAATGGATTTGTCCAGGATTAAATGATTATTTCTTTAACAGAGACACAGGCCAAGACCGAGAGCATGCATCGAACAGTCCACAGGAGCCCGCACCGAAGCGCGGGAGAGAGAACAGAGAATAGACAATGTACCCCAGCCAATGGAATTGCCGCCCAAAACTTTTGGCTTTGCCGCCAACTCGCTTTCTGTGACCAGATCACCCGACCCGACTTCGAAATGCCGGCATCACCCCAGAGCTTGTACGCAAGTGTAACGATAATCGAATATGTCGTTCCTGTTCCCACCTCTCTCTCATGTCAGGTGGGTCAAGCTGGTACCGAAAGACTGCCGACAGCCAGGAATGCCTCGCGCTCGGCCGTACAGAGGAGAGGTCAAGGTGTTCTATAACGAGCAGCGTGACCGCAGAACATTACAAGCAGCTGCGCAGTGACCGCACGTTCGGTCACTTGGACGCGTCGAGCAATCCGGGCCCAATGGTGGCGGCTCTGGCGTGTGGTCTGCATTCTGTGAAGGAGCCTGCTCGTCATCCTCCTCCCCACAGCAAACGAGGGTGTTTCAACCACCATCGTGGGAGTGAAGAAGCTTTGTGGCGCGCGGAATGGGCCTCTGCTCCGACTCCAAACTGTCAGGAGAACAGAATACATACAAGGGGGGCAGCACGCGGGCGCCACTCTGTCCGCTGGATACTGCGGATGGACGCGAATAGACTCCACCTTGCAAGCTAATGTTCAGCCTGGTGGAGCTTGGCGAAACGGTGGCGCCGAGCTTGTCCGTAGAGAGTTTCCTGACCTGCGACGTGTGGGCTGTACGCCGATCGGCGCCGTGGACGTCAGCCTGCAGTCCTGGAGGAGAACAGGCAGAACAAACTTGCTTCCGAGGTCCTCCTATCCTGACGCCGCTCCTGCGTCGGAGGTGGCCGCAGACTGCTGCATACCCCAGCGACCAGTACCAGAGCTCGCAAGCACACAGCTCGTTGCAAATCTTCGGGCCTCCAGTCCGTCGCGCGGACAGCTCAAACCGTTTCATCGAGCCGTCCCACCTGCCTTGCGCGCTGGCACCTGCGTCACGAGCGTGCCAGCGCGTGACTACCAATGACGATGCATCTGTGTGTTCTGGTGGCGTTGCGAAATGGTCCGTGGTCTGGTCCAGTGACAATGTGGCTGAGACACGCCCCGAGAACCGAGAACCGAACGCCGTGGCGCTCAGCCAGCGCCAATGCGCGCCTGGAGACACCCTCCCAGTCAGCCCGATCAGCCTCTTCATACGCCTCTGCGCCGTAGACGTCATGGTTCGGATCGTCGGGCCGTCGCGCAACTGCAAACTACAACCGTGCGGCCATTTCCGCCCCCCGACCCAGCCGGCCGTGGCCGCCGAACAGTCGTTTTGTCGACGACGCGGTGAGTCGCCGGGCCGCCACCAGGCGTGCTGTCTCGCTCGTTCTGCGTCCTGAGCCAGGCTTTCTGTACACCTGAGACGCTTCTGCCCTCCTAGATCCACATGCCCAACGCCCTCAAGCCCCGACAAGCCCTGCTGGTGATCAGCTGCACTGGGCAGTATTCGCGTCCAAGACAGAGTATATGGTTTGGGTGACAGGTACCAATCCCAGAAACTCCGGCCAAGACCACCTGGCGAGGATGCTCCGCAAACGCAGGCAGAAGGCCAGCTTGGCTGCCTCAGTTCCCAGACAGCCTCGACCCTCGGTCGGCCTAAACCCTTGTAAGCCACTCGGCCGGGCGAACCTCTATCGGCGCTTTAATCTCTTCTATTTTGTACATTTTCTCCTACAGGCAGGGATGCCCCATGAACAAGCTCTCAAACCCCAGCGCGTGGGCTTCCAGACTGGCGCTATTGCTCTCTCTCTGACCGCCACCCAAACTCTACAGGTCTCTCGCTAGCTGCCGAGCCTCGTTAGCTGTAAGCGGTGGCCTACGACATGAAACTGGATGCCTTCATTGTGTATGCAAGCGAAGAGGTGGTCATCTCTCATGGATTATAATAGTTTTTACTTTATCCAAGTGACGGCATGAGCAATGTATTGATGACAGAAGAGGGCTGTCACGCAGCTAGGTTAAATTAAGGCCCTCTGGTGGCATCTCTCGTACGGTGTTACATTTTGGTACGTTGGCATTGGAAGTGTGCTATGTAGCATGCTACTAGTTCCCATGATCATGGTAATGGTTATCGTAAACCGTCGTAAACCGTCGTACCTCTACGGCAGACCCAACGATTCGGCCATAAGAGAACACGGATAGAAGACCGCAATCTGTGTCCGCAGTAAAAGTCTCCATCTGCGGCGTCTGCGGCGGTCCTGCGGCGGTCCTCGGACCTCCTCCGGATATCCCATCGGACAGTAGATCGTGCACTGCTGTTACAATGTGATTCAGTTGCTGGCACAAGGCTCCACCAAGACGATGCAATGTCCCCGCCAAAGTCTCCAGGACGACCAGTAGGACAAACTGGCTGCATCCAAGTGGCAAGCAGGCGTCGTGTGCGCCATGGCGACGCCTGGCGACGCCGGAGGGCGCGGAAGAAGCTCTCCGCAGGCGTACAGTGATCTGGTGGCGGCTTCCAGCAGTTGCTGCAGTACACACATGCAAGCCGTAATTGGCAGCCAGGCTTTGCGACATTAGGTACCGGCGTTCAAGCGACGCCGCCACGCCGCATCGTCGGCGGCGCGTAGCAAGCCACCCACTGACGCACTAAGCCCTCCTCTCCAGGATCCAAATGATCAGCAGCCTGTTGGTGGCTTGCCTGTGCGCCAGGCCGTCGATGGCATCTGTTCGGCCGGTGGCTCGACGCCTGGAAATGAGCCACCTGTGTCATCCACCATAAAAAGAGTCCGTTCACAGGAGGGAGCTGGATCGGTGGGTGGGCACTGGTGTTCGCTCTAAGCCACAAAAGCCGTGGCCGGGCGGTGGAATGCATTGCGCAGGTGTGCAGGGGAATTTTGGTCAAAGGGGGAGCCAGGGGTAATGCTAGGGGAAATCTATTCAGGGGCTCTCTCCTCTGCTCTTTCGCCCATCTGTGTATTAAAAAGGGGTTTGTGTATATGCGAGGATCATTTTTTGAATTTTCATTCCTCTGCTTTTATGCCTTGTTCCCTGTCATTCAAGGCATCCCACCCAAGGATCGGAGGTTGACGAGAAAAGGTACGCAGCAAGGGACAGCCTGTTACGCCTCTGGTGCTGCGCCTCATTTCCATTTCCCTGGCTCATCTCCAGCGAGCAGTGCACCGGCCAGACGGCGTCAGAGCAGAGGCCCAGCACCGATGACTGAAAGGTTGGAGAGTTTACGCGCAGAAACCAACAGGGCAAGGCATGGGAGCAGAGGAAAATAAACAGGCAAGGCATTCCATCAGAGGATTTGCGATGGAAGGAACTGAACCTGAGGATCATCCATCTTGTGTCGGTGTCTGTGTGCATGTAAGCCTGTAGCCTGTAACATGTGTCTGCATGCCTCGTCCTCCTCCTCTCTTCATCTTTGGATGATTGTTATTTTATAAGAAGAGGTCGCTGTCGGACAAAGCAGCCCCACTCTTTCCGTCCTTCGTCTACTTTTACTCAAACTCGTTCTCGGTTACCATCTTCAACGACCTCCATCATATCCTCTTCTTGTTCGTCTTGAACAACAACGACCGCCTTCAACGTTCTCTTTAACGACTCTCGCGTTATCCCCCCATCATCACCACCACCATCACCATCGCCATCATCCCCCCAAACGCGCTACTCTTGATATCACTCCACCCAGTAGTTGATCAACCCCCAGCACCACCATAACATCTCATCCAAGCTGTTTTAACAAAAGAACCAACCTCTTCGTTGCTTGTTGACGAACTTTACGACCTTGTTAGTATCTGATCGCCCCCGCTTTCGGTTTGTCACCTCGCTGCAGACGCTAATGTTCTCTCAGTTCGACGTTCCAAACTACGACCATATACGCTCTTGATCGCTGCGCGACTTGAACGTCTCTTCATCATTCATACCTTCAACGACATCATTTCTTCTCTTAAACTAGCTTAGCACCATGGCCTCTCAAATGGCTACCCCCAGTTACACCCCCGAGGTTCAGGACGAGGTCGACTTCATGTCCATGTTCATGTCTCAGCAGACTACGGACAACATGAACCCTCAGGAGCCTCCTGCCCAGTACACCTCCATCCCCACCCTCCCCACTTCCGAGCACCTCCAGCAGGTCTTTGAGCCCTTCACCGTCGGCGTCGACAGCAGTTACAACGCCTACCCCATCCCCTCGCCCGCCCCCATCACCACTCCTGTTCAGTACACTCTCGAGCAGACTGCCACCCACCCCGCAACAGCCCCTTCCACTGTTGCTACCCCTTACGCCCAGGCGTCTGTATCCACACCCCCTGCGCAGATCACTTCCACACCATCTGCAATCACTACCTCCACTCCTTCGGCTTCGGGACGCGTTTCGCCTGCGCCGTCTGAGGCTGCTACCGCCGAGCCCGCCGCTCGCCAGCCCGGTCGCCGCAAGCGCAAGCTCACTCCCGAGGACAAGCGCCGCATCTGTGAGATCTACCGCAACAGCCAAGGCAAGATCCGCCAGGAGGACATTGCCAAGGAGTACTCGGTCGACCGCTCGACCATCTCCAAGATTCTCAACCAGGAGGAGCGCTGGCTCGACCCCGACGCTCCCGGAGCCAACGCTCTCCTCGCCCGCCGCCCTGGTGGTCGCTACCCTGCTATCGAGGAGGAGATGCACCGCTGGCTCGACGAGGCTGTCATGCACGGCCGTGAGGTTCGCGACTCTGAGGCTCGTGAGGAGGCTCTCCGCATCGGTCTCCGCCTTGGCCACCCCCACTTCCAGGCTTCGTCCAAGTGGTGGGACGGTGTCAAGCGCCGCCGTGTCGAGGAGGGTCGCCGCATGCCTACCGCCCGTCGCCACGCCCTCACCCCTCCCATGGGCATGCCTGGCCTCGTCCGCTCGTACTCTGCCATGGGCATGGACCCCTACATGTTCCCTCCCATGGGTGTCGCTGGCCCCAGCCACTACATGCTCCCCAACCACATGCAGGAGATTCCTGTCGCGATCCGCTCGCGCTCGCAGTCGTCCCCTCAGGTTCTCCCTGGCTTTGCTTCGCAGCCCTCGTCGTTTGGCCCTGCTCCCCGCCACCGCTTCTCGCCTGGTCGCCACGCCAACGCCACTGCTCTTCGCCAGTGGACCTTCCCGGGCGCTGCCGGCTCCCCTGGTCGTCCCATGAGCCGCAACGGTTCTCATCAGAGCCACATGTCTCACCACAGCCACATGAACACTTCGTCGTTCAGCGGCATGAACGAGCTTGCTCCTCCCTCTGAGATGAGCGAGATGGGCTCGATGCACGTCCCCGCTCTCTCACAGTCGTCCCTGTCGATCGCTGTTTCCGACACTTCGGACCCCGCGTACGGAAGCCACCCCCTGAGCCCCGACAGCCCGCGCACGCCACCCCACGCCAACTTCACGAGCGCCCCGATGCCGTCGACGACCGAGTGTGTCGACTACAGCAACTTTTACGGCCAGTACCAGCAGCAGCCGTTGTACAACACGCAGCAGGTCGGCTGCATCCCCGAGGGCCAGTACACCCAGCAGCCCCTCTACTCTGGCTACGAGTTTGCCGCCCAGCCCCAGTGGTAGGCGATTTAAAAATCATACACGACATTCCATCTCATCTCTCACGTTAGTTCTTTCTCCACATTAGCATTACAGTACACAAGCCTCGCATTTGATAGTCACGGACGGACGGTATCAGCAGATTTTTATCATGCATCATTAGACACCCAACATTGAGTCGCAGTTGCAGTTGGTGGATAAGCAAGAGTACACACCGATCACAGAACACGGCTACTTGGCGATCAACGTAATGGTGAAACCTTGGGCTCGCGCTTAGGCCAAACTATGTCATGACCACCA
This sequence comes from Apiotrichum gracile, assembly GCA_001600335.1. NCBI lineage: Eukaryota > Fungi > Basidiomycota > Tremellomycetes > Trichosporonales > Trichosporonaceae > Apiotrichum > Apiotrichum gracile. The sequence continues at coordinate 4,201,219 of BCJO01000002.1, read as the reverse complement.
CGAACAGCGAGCACGGCGAGCACGAGAGACGAGGAGGAGAGGAGGAGAGCAGAGAGGAAGGAGTACGAGGTTGCAAGTGCGACACTTTGAGGCACAAAGCCAGGGACGGAGGCTTGTCATTGGTCGATTGACAAATTGTTTGGTAATGTATAATGAAGGGACCTGTCACACTAGCTTGTACACCATTACACCATCTATCTTCTAGCTCGCTTTTGCTGTCTCTCACGCTGCCTCTCTTCTCGAAGGCGTTTGCTTGATTTTCCTCGATTTTATCCAGATTACCTCTTGATTTACTTTATCTCTACTTTGTGTCACGCTCCGCGTGCTCCGCGATGGCTCCGCGCTCCGCGCTCCATGCTCATGTTCGGGATCTATTCCTAATATTCTATTATCCTTATGCCCTAGCCCACGTACATGAACCGCAACGTGTATCACGAGCGGCAGCTCGGCAGCAGCAGTTCGCGGCAGCTCGGCAGCGGAGCTCCCCACGTTTCCCCACGATATAGATCGTTACAGTTGCGTCTAGCGCGAGGAGTGGGCTTACGCCGCCCGTTCTGCTATCCTGGAAGCGTGGGAGATACAAGTCGCGCATGATCAAGGCCTATCATGGGCATGGCATGTGCTCGTGAACCTCGTGCACCTCGTGCTCTTCGCCTCGTGCACTCCACGCCTTCCGCGTCGTATGTCTCCACAGTCGTCACTTGCTGTCCCCGAGCCCTAGTCGAGGCTGACTCGAGGTCATGCGGACGCGCTCGCAAGTGGCGAGTCGAGGGCCCCTGGCTCTGAGTAGTGCAGGAGCATGCAGGGTACACTCCACCACGCGCGATGGCGCCTGGCCTCCACCATGCCTGCAATTAATCGCCACCAGCCGAGACTCGAGCGGACGTCACCTGCACTCGCACTTGACTCGCACTTGCACCTGCTTCTGATCTGGGCCCCGCCTGCTTCTGCTTCTGCCTCGCTGCTTCTGACAGGGCCACTGCAGCCTCTAGCCTCTGCGTCTGCGTGTCACCACCCGTCGGCGCTGATGCAGGTGACTCTAAGTCACGGGCCGACACGGGCGCTGCCAGTGTGCAGTGCGGCCCAGGCCGCTGGGTGCTGTTTGATGTGAACGGCCGCACCGAGGTGGCAGGTGTGAGTCAGTCACGGCCGCAAACGACCCAGACCCAGACCCAGACCCACAACGACCCACTCTCGACCTCCGTTCGCTGGTGGGAGCGAGACACTCGGGTGCGAGACACGGGTGCACGGGCACGACACCGCGGTGGCTGGTGGTGAGCACGGGGTACGGCGACCTCCGCAGCGCGATCGCAATGATATCATTGACTGACACGGACATTACATGCGACGCACTAACCACCCACGATCCTGGACCCGAGCAAGCTCCGGCGCCCCGTACTACCTGCTAGCGCGCGTTGCCTTTTTCGGGGCATTTGGATTGCTAGATTGCTAGTGCAAGCCAAAACGCAGCCAGACGCAACCTTGCATGTACGTCTACGCTTGCTGCGATGACAATCTGGGTTTACGCGCAAATACCGACCTGTCGCGCTTGTGTAAACTCTACGCCTGGTGCCGTACGCCAGCACCGAGAGAGCGTGCTGGTCGAGCTGCTTGCGGAAGGTTGGGGTGCTGCCTAACCGGCCATGGTGTGGTATGTGTCGAGCTGGGTGCGCAAGCGAGATACGCTTGAAAACGTGCATTTCGCGATCGTGATGCGCGATGCGCGATGCGCGATGCATGGGATGCGTGGGGTCTGGGGCGGGTGACAGCCCCCGCGTCAGCGCGTCAGTCGTGCGCCGGTGTGCGTCAGCGGCAGGCCGGCCGACTCGGCGACACATGCCAGCCATGGCAGCCCGCCCAGTCAGCCATGACAGCCCTGCCAGCCAACGCATGCCTCTGAGCGCCACACATTCCACGCCGCAGCCACAGGCAGGACGCACCCAAGGCCGGAGAGGCGTGTCTCAGCCCTGGGCGCATGGCGGCGCCACACCCATGCCCGAGTCCGAGTATCCGACTCAGGCCCTGCGGCGTGCGGCGCCATCGGAGCTGCGACGAGGTGGGCGTTGGCGGTGGCGCTGGCGCTGGCGCTGGCGCTTTCTTCCGAGATGAGACCGGGCCGACCTTGTCAGGAAAAAGAACAATTTTCGCGACCAGGACAGCAAGGTCAGGACAAGAAGCAAGAATTCAGAACGATCAGTCAGGACGGGGCTAGCGCAGGACACGATCAATCAGGAGATCAGAACAGAACCAGGAGACCAGGACAGAAAGGATCGACCAGGAAAGACCATGACGCCAGGACACGACGCCAGGACAGCCAAGACTAATGCAGGAGAAGAGATCGGCGCGCACAGGTCTCTCCGATCTGCAAGGAATCCAAGGAATACGGCGGCAACGCGCCACTTTTTGGCAGAGCGCATCCGAGCGCAGCGGTGAGCCACGGGTCACACCTTCTATGCCATCCGGCGATCCATTCCAGCACGCTCCTCTCAGGTATTCGTGGCTACGAGACACCCCGTCGGGCCGACCGCCTCCGCCCCACCACTTCATTGACAGAGTCCCCGTGCGTAGGACACCCTGCTGACAGCCACGACAGCAACGCTGGCACTGGCGGGCGCTGGCGGGCGCGAGTAGACCCGAGACGCCGCCGAGCCGCGGGTGGCCGCTGGCGCTGTCAGTGCGCTGGCGGCAGGGCTGTCAGCAAACAGTCCTCTGATGTCATGGTGCGAGGCGACCATTACATACCCCCCATCCCAGGGCCATTCCACAGCGCCTCGCCGGGCACGCCACTCGCCAGACACGAGCCCAAGGCTGCGAGCTAGCCTGACACAGTTGGGCCCTTTGATACAGCATCTCGATTGGCCATAGGTACAACTTGATACATGCATTAACATGCCGCTAAGGCCAGGGAGCAGAAAATTGTCCTTATCATCCTGCAAAGCTGCTGCCCTGCGCAAATCGCCGAGTAACCCGCACGACGCGAGGCGCCACCGACGTAGATGTACATGTTTTGTGTCGCGCTAGTGGATGCTAGGAGTCTAAATGGTGCGAGTAATGAAGATGACATCTGATGAAATCTCCGCAGCCCTCAATTATCCTCCGCTAGCTTCGCTATCCTCCGCGCTACCACACCTTCGGCTCTGCGGCGCTGTGGCTCCACCCCCCACCCCCGCACTGGATGGCCGTAGCCGGCGCAGCAGAAGGTCATCAAAATCAGCCACTAGCCACGGCACCAAGACTAGCGACGAGCCCTAGAATCAAAGTATTCCAATCGCTTTGCTTCCGGTGGAGTCTCCTAATTTCCATTTTCGGCGATTTCACATTCAAGAAAATAGACCCCGTGCGGCCGCGTGCGGAGAGCATGGCAGCCAGCCCACAGCCCACGTGGTGGCCATTCATCGATCATTATCTTAAATTTTCCCACGGTAAGGAGACACAGTCAGTCGATCTCCACATCACGTGACCCCAAAAGTTGCGCCCGCGACAACAAAGACTACAGCCATGGTGACGAACACGGCTCAACAACACATTGACGCATCAGTCACCACTACCCACGATGGACGACCACCCCGCCGCCGCGCTCAGCACGCTCGACGCGTCCCTCTCCTCGCTCGAGAGCGCGCTTGCGCCCCTCCTCGCCCGCTCGCGCGCGAGCACGCTCGAGGCGCTCGACAAGGTCGCCAAGGCCAAGATGGACGTGCTGCTCGCGTTTGCGATTAACAACCTTGTCTGGGGTGAGTGTCGGGGGAGGGGGAAGGGGTGTTTGCAGGATTGCAGTGGTCGTTGCCCGTGCGACCGTGACCCATGTCGACCCATGCCACTCGCCTGATTCAGTGCTGACCGCAGTCTACCTCCGCTCCCGCGGCATCGACCCCGAGACGCACGACGTGACCGGCGAGCTGGAGCGGATAAAGACATACTACGCAAAGGTGCGGTCGGCCGAGGCGCCGAGCGAAAGTGAGTCCAGTGAAGCATGGGAGGCTGTCGCACGCAGTCACCAGCCGGCATGCAGTGTGACCTGACTGACACCAGCCCGCTCGCGCATAAACGTCCCCGCCGCCGCGCGCATCATCGCGCACCACACCCCGCGCACCCCGGCGCAGGAGCCGCCATCGACGTCCGCGGCCGCCTCGGCGCGCGCGCAGGCCGTCGCTGCCACGAGCGTGGGGCGCTCGAGCCGGTTCCGCGGCGTCGCGGCCGAGGGGGAGAAGATGATCCCCGGAACAGCAGAAGAGGAAGAGGAGATGGACGTCGACGAGCCGAGCGCGCAGGTGCAGGCGGACAATCTGCTCGACGCGGTCGAGGCGGATATCGTCGCTGCCGAGGTTGCCGAGGTCGCCGAGAGCGGGAAGGGGAAGAAGAAGGCGCCGAAGAAGAAGAGGAAGCGCGCCGCTTAGAGGAGATAGATGGGGCACAGTGTAATGTCATGTCGTGTAATGCATGTCGTGTAATGTCAAGTTAGCTGTTCACCATGGAGAACAAGCAGGTTGTGTCCTGCAATACCGGTTCGGGGCGTTGCGGGTCGCAAGGAACCTTCATCTCTTCACAATATGAGTCGTTGCGTGCACCTGCACGTAGCTAGCTGTTAGTCCGATGACAACTAGTAATTTATCCAGTCGGCGTGACGTCGCGAGGTTAACTGCACGAGTTGTGAACAACGGTGATGCAAACGGGAGCAACCTCTTCAAAGCTCAGTGAGTCACCAGCTTGCGGTCCGCAAAATTAGTCTAGCAGATGGAGCTAGGATCGCGTAGCCGCTTTCCGGTCCGGTGCCGTGCCGAGTGCCGTCCCGGACAAGTCGTATGCCATGTCATGTATGCAATCCTCTCAAATCTTCTTGCCCACTGCTACTCGACAACACCCTCTTTGCTCCCACACAGTTATCGATTGGCATGCATATGGCGCCAGTACAACAGAGGCGCAGACTACGAACTTACAGGGCAAGGCTCCAACTGATAGATGTTTAAACTATAGATGAGCACTTTTGGTTTCTCGAAAGGTGAGGTGATTGTCCATGCCGCCTGGGCACTGAATCTAGGGGAGCAGAGTCATACGTTCTAGTACACGCTGTGTGTGTTTTGAGGCAAACCAACTTGAGATTCTCCACACTTGACGTTCCCGGCGCTTAGCTCGCACGCTCGCAGGCGCCACAGTCGGGGCAGACGGACCACAGGCTGCGGGCACCCGCGTTGTCCGGGTAGTCGCTCATGCGCAGCTGGGGGATCGACTTGCAGTGGGGTCCGTGCGCGTTGCGGGCACGCTCGACGGCGTTGGCATCGGCGCCGAGGGCCATGCCAGAGGCAGGCTGGATGAGACCGGGCTGGCCGCCAGAGGCAGCGCTCCAGGGGGTGGCTGGCGAGACGGGGGCGGACTGCGTGCCGAACATGTCGGTGTAGCGGTGGGGATTGGGGGCGCCCATGGCGGGGTAGACGCCGAGCTGAGCATAGCCATCCTTGGGGGATCCCTCGTCGCTGTCCATCTCGTCTTCCTCGGCGCCGGGGCCAAAGCCAAAGCCGCCCGATCCGCTCTCAGCGTAGCAGTACTGCGTCTCGGGGGCACCGTAGGGAGTCTCGAGAGCGTCGTCCATGTCAAAGTCCATGTCGTGGTCCATGCCATTGTCCGAGTCGGACGCGGTGGTCGAAGTGGTCATGTCGGGCACGAGCTCGGGGGGAAAGCCAAAGCCGTTCGATGCATCAAAAGTGGGTGGCTGGATGCGGAGGTGCTGGTATCAAGTTAGTTAAATATTCAGGATGAAAAGGAAGAAACGCAGGGGGAAGGCGTTACCAATGGATGTACCATCGCGTGACTAGTGGCAGGGAAGACGCGCCTGGGCGCCTGGGGTACGCGGGGATGTAATGTAGACAATGACTCACCTTGGCTTGGGCTTCCTCGGCTTCAATCGAGCCTGCACGCTTGCGCTTGGGCTTGACACCCGACGACGACGCAATGTTGGGCGCCTGGAACGAGAAAAAGGTGGATGCCATGGTGGATGGATGCAGTTTGGCAATGTATTGCAGTGGTAGATGCTGTGACTGTAGTAGAGGGGTTTGGCGGAAACGCGTGTGGGAAGGCAGCTTTTCGTTTGTTTGTGTGTATGTAGTGTGCAGTGGAGGTGGAGGTTGAACGCGCCGAATCCAGTCGCGTGCGATGACCAGTGGTGGTAGTGAGTGGTAGTGGTGAAAGTGGAGGTGGTGTCGAAAGAAGAGCGAGGCGGTGAGAACGAAGTCGGAGCTGGCTAGCAGCTATAAAGAGATGAAGAGTAAAAAGAGAAGGAGAAAGAGAAAAGAAAGGAAGGCGGGGCAGACGCAGATGCTGAAAGACGGTATTGATTGATTGATGGGATGAGATGAGAGAAAGGAAGACCAAAAATAGTGGAGGGAGAAAGGAAAAGGGGGGGAAAAGGACTACCTATCCTCGATATATCAACAACCATCCATAACCAGGTAGTAGTAGTAGTTCAGCCAGAAGTAGAGCCCAGCCAGAATAAACTGAGGGGATGAGATAAACGACTGCCCATTACTACTACTCGGTACTGCCCTAGTAGAGTACTGAGTCAACCCAACTCTACCAAAACCATCCCTCCATCCCTGGATATGAGTGGAGAAAATGACCCAAAAGAGCATCGGAGCTGGACAAAGGCAGAGACGCCTTACGCTGGGATCGCTGGATCGCTGGATCACTGGATCTCACTTGCGCCTGCAGGGTGAGAGGATTTTCTGCCCAACTGGGGGGGTTAAACAGGCGTTGATCCCTTAAGCGATAATCTGGCGCAGATTTGGTTCCGTCAATGCCGTATGTACTCCTTTTGGTCGTGAGGCGGGGCGCGGCCAAAACGGAGCAAGCGGAGCTATTTGTTGGTGTGCGCCTGTAGAGAGGCTGGGGTCAGGTTTGTAGGTTTATTGCAGGTATTACCTAAACAATACATCGTCCATGTTTGGTCATTTGTTACCAAGCTATTTCTCCGGGACACTCGCGTCGCTTGATAGATTGCTTGATTTAATAATAATATCAGATTTGATTAGTACTCTTGATTGGGATCCGAATACAGCACCACCTCGATGCCACGTGACCAATTGCATTCAATTGCAATTATCTCTCCACTCCACTTGCGGTCAGGATCTGGCTGATACCTACGTCGTCCATTTTCGGCACTTCGGTACGACCAGCCACTCCGATGCCCACTTCACCTTGCCCCGTCCGGCAAACCTCCGGGCGCTCCGGACCCTGGTTAAGACCACCGGCCTGCTCGGCCGTTCAAGGATCCTCCTTTTACCAAGCCAAAGTCTGCCCGTGCGCCGAAGTTTGGACAATTTGCAGCCCTGCGTCCGTCATATCAGTACCACTCTACAGCCAAGTAGAAAGGAGCCGGGAACTCACCCCATCCTGCGGGCTCTGTATCAGTCGCTTCTTTCTGGTGCGCCACAATGCCCCATCCAATGCCGTGCCCCACACCATCAGGTCGGACGAGGAGAAGCGGAAGTGGCGCCAATGCTTCTTTTGGTCGCTCGGGCTGGTACATTGTGACTGTCGGGACCGTTTCAGCGAGCGGCGCAGGTGCAAGCGGAACAGGAGTCGCCTCTGGCTGAGTGACGGCGGGCGGTGGCGCTTCCATTGACGGGTCGATAAGACTGCTAAAGTCGTCCCTGTTCACGTCCACAGGAACCTGCAGAATGGATGCAACGTCGTGGTCTGCCTGGTGGGGCTCTCCCGCGTTTTGAATGGCCTGCTGGATCGTGAGCTCGGTTGCTGGGCCCATGACGCCAAACCACTCTGGGTCCTCGGCTGGTGGCACAGGCACAGGCTCGGGCTCGGCTGGCGGTTGCTCTACCGGTTCCGGCTGGCTGTACTCTTCCATGACGCGAAGGATCTCGGTCATGGCTGGCAACTCGACGTTCGCAATGACGTGCGGCACCGAGAACGGGAAGTTGCTGAACACCCGGTGAGGCTCCTCGGGTACTGAGATGTTGTCCTCGACGATTCCAGAGTAGGGGTACGCGGGGTAGAGTGCGTTGGGATCGTAGTACTTTTCCTTTGGAGCTGCTGATCGCCAAGTCGTTGCGGTAAGGGGGCCAATAGGTCCCAGGTAGACGCTGAACGGTTGCGGCGCCCCAGTCTCGGGATCGGGAGTGAAGAAGGCGGACAGTGTCAGATCGACAGCGTTTTCTTTTGTGTGCAAGCTGGGGTTGATAAGAAGGCGGGGCACCAGGTCGAGCGGGACCTTGGGAATGGGCTCCTCATCTCCCAGGCCGTTGAAGAACGAGTAGGAGAAGCACCCTGCGGTCAGCTATGGTGCGTTCGTCGTCTACTCACAGACACCAGACAACACCCAGCACATCCAGTCATCCACTGTTTCGATAGTGGCCTGACGCGTAGTGGCGACCTTGCCTTCAGTGACAGTGTACTCGCCCTCGCGTCGCTGGGCACGGTGCCACACGAGCCCCGAGGCAGTGCTCCCTTCCTCCTCTTCAGTGATGGCGGCACGAGCCAGGGCATGTCGAGCGGTCTTCTTCTTGCGAGTCCGCGTAGGGGTTGGAGCTTCTGTTGCGTCGACCGGTTTGGCCTCAAGGTCTAAACTGTTGAGTGTCGCCGGGGCGGTGGGATCAACTTCTTCAGGGAGAGTGGCTGCAGGAGCCTCTGGTGCCGCCGCTTGCTCCTTCTTTGTCGGACGAGCTCGTGTGGTCTTGACCTCGGCAGCACCAGCCACAGCCCCAGGTGCGGACAGGTACCACCTGCCTCCTCCCTCCATATCGTCCTCGCCATCAACCACACGGACCAGACCAACCCTCTGGAGCTCCGACACAGGGTGGCCATGGTCGGCACCAACAATCACCTCGTTCTTGTCCACGCGGACCAGACGGAAGTGGTCGGAGCGTGTACTGTTTACGATATCGACCAGCTGGACAATGGACCCGTATGTGACCACGCTCTTCTCGCCCTCAATGTTGATCTTTAGCCGTGTGCGTTGGCTCTTGTCCTCGCCTTCGGGGAGAGTTGCGCGTTGGATCACTTCAAAACGGAATGGCGACCACTTTCCGGTACGAGCGCCGAGGGAAGGGGTGCCGTTGATCATGTCGAGCTTCATAAACTTGGTGCGGACAGTCTGGGCATTGACGCGAACAACGAGGGAAAAGGCATCTGTAGAGGACAGACAGTTGACCATGGAGCGAGCCTTGGCGGTCTTCTGCGAGGGCTTGGAAACGATCGTAAGCGGATCAGAGTCGAACCTCGCCCACGGCTTCTCCAGGGGACCGTGTGTCACTGGCTCGACTGGCTCTGGCCCACGAGGAGGAAGATAATCCTCGATACCTTCGACAAGAAGAGCAGCCTGGGCACTGCGCTCTTGCTCCTCGAACATGACCGATTCCACGGCAGCCTCTTGAAGAGCACGCTGCAGAGCGGCGGCCTCGATCGTTGATGGCGACTCTGGCATCGGGTCCCGGGAGCGCGGCTGGCCGAGGGACAGCTCGAGACGGAACTCTTTAGACTTGCCATGGTCCTCACCGACCCAAAGACCGGGGAAGGTAAGACCTTCAGCCAGCTCGTCGTGTTCTCGCGGCGCCGTCTTGTTGCGCTCCCAGGGAAGGGTGCTTCCCCAGCCCGTCTTGGCTGCCGCCTCGCGTAGTCGCCGTTTCTTGGCGCTCCGTCGAACCTTTTCGCGCTGCATCAGGTCATAGCGAATGACCTCGTCTGGAATCATATCCTTGGAGTAGTCGACAGGAGAGCCTATGCGGTGTGTCTGGGACGAAAACAGCACGGGACCAGCTGCTGGATCCGGGTTCGCAAGTGCACTCAGTGTCACGTCTGTAAGGAGCGGAGCGAGGGGGCCAGCGATGCGGAGCGTTGGTGGTGGTTGAAGAATGCTAGTCTTGTCAACACCGTAATAACTCCCTCTACTCACCGCCTCTCCTTGCCATAGCTCGTCTGCCCCGTCTTGGGGTGCCACAACTCCACCGTAGACAGCGAGGGCCCATGCGCAGACTGCCGTGCATTGAAGTGCGCGCTCAGCGTACGCGAAATCTTCCTCAGCCGCGGCGATCCAACCTCATCAGCCGGCCGCTTGCGTGATGTTGGCTCTCCATTCGCTTCCTCGTCGGGGATTACATGGCTCGTCGCGTCGCCCGTGCTCAGGTACGCGGCGATCGCGTCCGGCGCCGAGCTGCCTTCCTCGCCGCCCGGCCCAGTGACGGCGCCGTCGTCGGCCGTCGAAAAGTGGTACTGCCCCGAGCCCGAGATGGCATTGATCAGCAGGTCGAGCGGCGTCGCCTGCGGCTCGTCGAGAAGTCCCAGTCCGTTCTCCGCCATTATTGTTGTCGTTGTTGTTGTTGTGAGATCATTCTCCCACGATCACATCAGGAGATAACGGGTGGTAGGAATGGTGGGGCGTGGGAAACTACGAGGTGTTTGGCTGCACGTGCGTTTGATCCCGTCGGCCGATACAACTGTGCAAGAATTACGTGGAAAAGCGAATAAGCTACTATCACTCGCACGCGCGTTGGGTGCGAGACATTTTGAGCTCGCTCCCTTTCAGATCGTGCGGACCGTACTCGTCGAGCACTTTTTAAGCAACTGTCATCTTGTCACCTTTATTCTCTCCATCATACTCTCCAACTTCTACAGCATCGGTACAAACGCATGCAGGACATCACCTTCACGACGCGTCGGTCGTCTGCTAACATATTTCTTACAGCTTTACAGCTTCCCTTTTTCCTCCCATCACCTCCCCCTCCTTCTCCCCCTCTTCATTCCTTCCATCTCTTCGCGCAAAGTCACACTTCTGCGCCTCCCACCCTATGATGAGAATTGCCAACAAATTAGAGTCAAGCTCGGAGACCCTAGTCGCGACCTTCGGGCGTGCTGGTTAATGCCGAGTGTCGGCCTGTCTGACAGTTCACTGAGGGCCATAATCATTTGTAGTATTTTGTCTTTCACACACATGTATCTCCACCATTTTATCGCGCATTATCCGGGGCTGGACCGCAATATAAAAGCCATGGGCTTGCACGCAAGTGCCCACATTGATCTTGTTACTCACCGCCGTCGTGACACTGCAATTCAGACTACAATCAAACGCCGAGGGCGATCACTAATGGGCCGAGGCGTGGCATTTCTCAACGCCCCGAGGACCTACAGGCAAGAGCAACCTTGGAAGTTTGTTGTTTGATGGGGCAAGAACACGGTCAAGGACATGTTGAGCTAACGACGCAACACACTGCACTGAGCGGAAGAGTCTGGGCGGACGAGTTGGCTCCGTTCATTGTTCGAGAAGCGACAAGAGCTCGAGTGTTACCAGTTCAAGAATCAAGGAGCCCATTTGCAAAGTCTACTCTCGAAGCACGCTACTGTGGGCTGCGGGTGGGTGACAAGACCAGTCCCACGTCGTACCTGATGCCACGAGCGCTGGAGTCAGGCTGCGAGACAGCGCCACGGTCGAGACACAGCGCCACAGAGCGCCGCCACGAGCGAGACGCTGCTGCCAAGTCCGATGGCGCTCACACAAGGTCGAGGGGGTTTGACCCACCTTGAGCAAGTCGCACGAGCTTGCTTATGTCTTCCCGAACCCTGTGGGCAAGCCGTGCGCGTGGCTTCAATTGTACGCAGCTACTGGGTGATCCTCGATGCGCACAAGCTCGGACGCCGTTCTCGTGGCTTTGAATTGGCGTGGCTGACGAGAGATCTCACGCAGAACCAAGCGTCACGATACCAGCGAGTTTGGCTGCGATGGAGACTAGGGCAATCTCCTTCAACATTCCGGGATCCCTAATTCAGCATGTTCTCACTCCTGCATGGTCCTGCAATGCATCTTTCCGCCAGTGCCAGCGCCAGCGGTTGGCGGCCAGCTACCCCATCAGTCGGAACAGCTGACCGGTCGCTCGCGTCGACCCGGATCACCGGATCCCTCGCGGTGCCTCGACTGGCGTTGCTGCCAATCCCTTTCGCCTCCGCCATGTGTTTCCTCCCACCAGGACTACTACTCTTTTGAGGTCTCAGCCTCGTAACAGCCATGAACGACGAGTGATCGGAGTAATAGACAACACATGCCATGGTCCAGTCTTACCGATATGACAAAAGCTGGTCGGCCGTGACGTTATGCCTGCGTCCACGAAACCAGGAATGAATGTACGACTCTCCGTGTGTCTACCAGTTACTTGTGACTCTTGCTCCCTCTGATATCGATTTAATGAACCTTCATTAACAAGACGGGGGACAAACATCCCCTCCCCCTCCCCTCAGCCTGACCGTCCCTTTTGTTCTCAATTCATGGGCATCCTCCTGTCCGCCCTCAGAACGTTCTCAACGCCGCTCAGGCCACTGTCTCAGCGCCCCCCCCAGCCCTGCCGTCCAGCCCCAATCGAGAGCCACGCCTTTGTGTTCGCTGTGCATGTTCTGCGTGCAAAAGTTGTTGCAACACACAAAAGCTAGCCAACCGAAAGCAGCCGCCGGGACCCGGCATTTCGCGCCCGACAACTAGCATCGATCTTGACGTACGTATAAGTTGGGGTCGGATAGAGCTGGCTACTTGGCCCGCCCACATTTGAGGGGCGACACCGATTGGTCTCATCCGCAGTCCTTGCTCTCGTTCCGCTTTGCTTGCACCACATTGTCGTCTGCTGCACCACCCATTGATCACGGACCGAGCGGCGCACAGCTTTGCTCTCCATCACCGTGCAACGCGGACGCGCATCGTGCATCGACCCAACGTTAAAACTCTTCCCACGCGACTCGCCCCCCATGGCGCCCCCCAATGGAGATAACGTCATCCCAGAGGACGACATCCCGAGGAGCTATCTCGAGGTATGTAGAGCTTACCTGTTTTGTGCTCGTGCGATCCCCCAGTGCACTCACTGACCTGCAGGCATATCCTTTCCCAGCATTTGTCCTCCCAATACACCCAGACGACGCCGCGAGCTCCAGTACGGCGCTTCGACCTGTTTGGCATAATGCACACTGGCAGCGTGTGGCTGGCGGACGGTCGCTTTCCGATCTGGTATCGAACGACGCGGCCGGGAGAATACGCCGATGGCTGTCATGCCATTTCCGAGGTGAGGCCGAATCTGGCCAGCCGAGACGACGACGCCAAAGCGGAAACGGCGACCGTCGTCGGGACTCGTTTCCGTCAAGCGATGATCTCATAACCGAGGCGGACGCGACGCTTTCGGTCGAGTTTGGCTTTGACAGTGGGACAGCGTCGCTCCAGCTTCTTGTAACGTGCATCCCGTCGCGAAATCGGTCCGAGGCCCCGAGACCACTAGCAGTGATCACCACCATACCGCAGTCGACCCTCGGTCTATTCCAGCCGCTACAAGCACGAGATCAGAAGCCATTCGAGTCGACCCAGGATACACCTTCAGGCCAGGATGCACAGCCGATTCCGCAAACCGCGAAACCGACAAGCCCGTTATCGGCACCAGTTACGCCGCCAGCAGCGGACGGGACCCTGCCCGATGCGAAACGGCCAGCGATCAACACGCTGTTCAATGGCGTCAAGGTCGTGCAGAACTGGAACACAGGCAACGGTATCCGCGTTCTGATAGACGGCACGGAGATCGAGGAGTACAGCGACATTCGCGCCGACTCGGTCCCACACGTGCGGTCCAACCTTTTCCAGACGGATTGGTCTACCACCCCTCTGGGACCGATGAAGGAGTGGCCGGACGATCTCCGGATGCTGAGTGAGTCTATTGTGGTGACCCGGGCCTAACGATTAGTGGGTCTCTCGATGGGCTTTGCCATTCCAGTCTGCCTCTGGTGGGGGCCGCAGCTTACCATGATCTACAACAACTCGTATGCGAAGGTAAGTCATGCAACTAAGATCATCCTGACGCCAAGCTCTGCGAGGGCCATCCTGGTTTGTTCGGCGTGAGCGGCGAGGCGGCATGGGCGGAGCTGCGCCGCACGCTCGGCCCACACCTCGAGACGCTGCTTGCTGGCAAGTCGATCTATCGCGACGACCGTGAGTTGCACCCGTCTGTTGAGCTAATGTTAGAGCTGTATCTTCACAAAGACAAGAGAACGGGCAAGGTCACCGAGGCGTACCGCTCGTACGTCTTCTCGACCGCGGTCGATGATCGGCGCCACTTTAGTTGCATCTGGACAGCGATGCGCGATTCGACAGGCAAGGTTGTCTCTGATCGACGGATAGCCCTGTTCAAGGAGTTGGCCGACCGTGCGCTCAAGGCACGCAAGCTGCGCGACTTTGAGAACGGTGTGCTTGCCACGCTGGAGAAGAACCCAAAGGAGGCGCCGTTTGCGCTCTTGTATCATGTCGAGAGAGGTACGCGATACATACAGCAAGTGGCTGACAGCAGCATACGTCCCGTCCTCGACTGGGAGGTCCAACTCGACAATACGCATTCGCTATGCCGGTGGCGTGGGTGTGCCGGACCGTCATCCGAGCGCTCCCAAGGTGGTGAACGTAGATATGTCAAAAGACACCGTATCGCATGGGCTGCCGACACCCGACGCCTCGCCAGTGATCGCTGTCGGGTCCTTCGCGGACCAGAAAACGTCACCTCCGCTGGCCAGCAGCGTGCCTACCGCGCCCTGGCCGATTGCCGAGACTCTGCGCACCAACGCCCCGGTGCTCGTCGCCGACTGTTCCGAGATCATCAAGGGGTACCCCGTGCGCGTGTGGGACGAGCTCCCCTCCGCGGCGGTAGTGATCCCTCTCGGTTCATACCGCCGCTGCGAGCTCCCCGGTGCGGTCCTTGTCCTGGGCCTCAACCCCATGTTGCCGTATGACGAGGTGTACGAGAGTTTTGTCGTGAGTAGCACTATGAAGGGCCTAGCTGACATCGCAGCGGGACCTCGGGCAGCAGGTTGCGCTATACCTCTCCATGGTGCACCTCTACACTGCGGACCAGCAGCGCATCGACCACCTCGCCGGGATCGACAGGGACAAGAGCCGGCTGCTGCTCAGCATCGCGCACCAGCTCGCCTCGCCACTATCACTGGTTCTCGGACCACTCGACGACCTGATCGACGAGCTCGACAGCGAGAGGCAATGCGGCACGCTGGACCGCCTCATAAGCGTGCGCTTCAACGTGCGCCGTCTCAAGCGCCTCGTCGAGATGCTCAACGATGTGTCGCACATGGAGATGGACCGGCTCAAGGGCGCGTTCAGAAAGGAGAACCTGGGGCAGGTCACGGAGGGCATTTGTGTATGTCAAAAAGGAAGGCTCAGCTGACATCAAGGCCTTCTTCACCGAAGCGGCCGCCAACATCGACTGCCGCTACCGGTACGAGTGCGACGAGACGCCACACGACACATATGTCAGCCGCGAGCTGTGGGAGAAGATCCTCTTCGTGGTCATTGGTGGCGGGATGCAGATCTGCAAGAAGAAGATCATCGAGCTCAAGCTCAAGTACACCGCGACGCACGCCGTGCTGTACGCTTCCGACAATGGCGACTTGTTCCTGCGTGAGTGTGTCATTCCTGTGCCGCACGAGTAGGAGCTGACTCGTTCTGCAGCAAACAACGCACCAAACGTCGCCGAGCGGTACCCCCACCGTCTGGTGAACATCACCGACATTCCGAAAAACGTCGGTGTGGCAGTCATGTTTGTCGCGGTAAGTTCTCGATGCCTGTACTTGACTAACTATCAGAAAATGGTCCAGCTGCATCGTGGAACGTACATGATCCTCACACTACGCCCTGACGAGGAGCCAGTCTATCGTAAGTTGGCAAACAGCTTGCCCTACTGATTCCGCAGACGGCACACTGTTCGAGATCAAGATCCCCTTCGGCACGGCGCACCTCGCACCGGATCTCGTCGACGAAACGCCGGATGACAGCACGGCGCCTACTGCTGCGAGCCTGGAGTTCTCGCACGAGATTCTCGACGAGATGCACCAAACGTGGAGCAAGAAACCTCCTGCTGGCCCCGGAATGAACACGAGTGGGTCAAACGACTCGCTCATCGACGGCCTCAGCCCCGTCAGCTCGAGGAGCAACGAGTTGAGCACCCTGTACTTCCGCAAGACGGATATCATTCTGATTGTCGACGGTAAGCCGTGCTCACATGCAGTAGCTAACACCCAGACGTCCCCGCGAACCGCCGCTACCTCCGGTCCATGCTCGAGCCGTTCTGCACGATCATGGAAGCCGAAGAAGGCCAGGATGCACTCAACTCGTTTGTCTACTCGCAGCCAGACCTGATCATTACGGACGCTATGGTTCCGCGCGCGGCGACACGGGGGTGGGACACGCACAAGAACCTGAATGGCCTCGAGCTGCTGCGCGAGCTGCGACAGGGGACAAAGGAGCAGCAGATGGTGCCCGTCATCATGCTGACGGGCGTGGACGAGAACGTCAACCTGAGCGGGCTGCGGGCGGACGACACGCTCGTGCGGCCGTTCAAGGCGCGCGAACTGATCGCCCGCGCACACATGCAGATGCAGCTCGGCAAGCGGCGGCGCATGCTCGAGCGGCTGTTTGAGGAGCGCACGATGGAGCTGCGGGTCTTGACGGAGAGCTCGCCCGTGGCCATCTTCCGCTGCAACTCGGCGGGATACATGACCTACGGCAATGCGGCGTGGTACGAGACCTCGGGATGTCCCCCGAGCGACACCAAGGACGACCCCGACTCGATCATCGAGTGGATGCCGTACCTGACTGAACAGTACCAGCGGAGGTTCCGAAACTGGATGACTTGGATCACCGAGGCCGAGAGCGGCGTCGAGGTCGAGCTGCAGTGGAGGAACGGCCGGTGGTGTACGTCATACCTCTGCTGTGTCTCAGCTGACAACAGGCTCCGCCAAGCTGATCCGGCTGGACAAGATGGCCACGGGCGTCAAGCCGGGCTTCCTGGGCTGCATGGTGGACATTACGGAGCGCAAGCTGAACGAGGAGCTGCAGCGGCAGCGCGTGGCAGAGGCCGAGCAGCGGCGCGCGGACGCCGAAGAGGCCAAGAAGCAGCAAGAGCTGCTGATAGACATCACCTCGCACGAGATCCGCAACCCCATCTCTTCGCTCATGCAGTGCGCGTCCCTCGTCAAGACGAATCTGCTCTCGCTCAAGGAGCAGCTCAGCGACGCGATTGGACAGAAGACTGAGTTTAAGCCCACGAGCCAGCTGCTGCTCACGCTCGACGAGGATCTGGAGGCGCTCGACAGCATCTACCAGTGCGGGCTGGTGCAGGAGCGGATCAGCAATGATGTGCTTTCGCTGTCCAAGATCCAGCTCGACCTCTTAGGTGAGCAGAATGCGTGCGGCTGTGCTAACGCTTGACAGAGATCTTTGACGTTGAAGTAGATGTCCGCAAAGAAGCCCGGAAGACGGTGGCCATCTTCCAGAACGAAGCTCGCATGAACCGCATTCAGCTCCGGCTGGTCGTCGGCGACACATTTGCCAAGACGGGCCTGGACACGATCATGACGGATCCAGTCCGTCTGGGACAGGTAGTCACCAACCTCCTCTCGAACGCGACCAAGTTCACTGCGTCCTCGGACGAGCGACGAATTGAGCTACGCATCGACGCGGGCTTTGAGCGCCCGCCAGATGGCAGCTGCGTCAAGCCCGACTCCTCGACGCCGGCGGAGATCACCGAGGGAATGCCGGTATTCATCTTCATCGCCGTGTCCGATACCGGACCTGGCCTCACGGCTGCCGAGCTCGAGCACCTCTTTGAGCGTTTCACGCAGGCGTCGCCAATGACCCACACGGTATTTGGCGGCAGCGGTCTTGGCCTATACGTCTGCCGCAAGATTGTGATGCGCATGGGCGGCGGCATCGATGTTGCGAGCGAGTACGGCAAGGGCTCTGAGTTCCGATTTTTTGTCGAGGGGAAAATCGGGAGTGTTTCCCGCACGCCAGACAAGCCGCCGCTGTCGGTGCACACACCCTCACGGTGCAGGACGGAGCCGATCCCCGCCTCGACTCCGACGCCGACGTCGCCGAGCCGCGACATGCCTTTGAAGGAGTTTGTGACCGAGGGCTCGTGGCCGCGCATCCTCGTGGTCGAGGACAACTTTATCAACCGCACCGTCCTCTTGCGGCAGCTGAAGCATGTCGGCTGGGCGGCGGACAGTGCGCCAAACGGGCTCGAGGGCGTGGACAAGATCCGCACCTCGATGGCTGTGGGAGAAGCGGAGACGGAAGGGTACGACTGCGTCCTCATGGACCTCGAGATGCCGGTCATGGACGGCTACACGGCCGTCCGCAGTATCCGGGAGCACGAGCACAGCGGGGAGCTGAAGCGGAGCACCATCATTGCATTGAGTGAGTACCCGCTGGAGGCACTGCTAACGTTTAGCCGGGAACGCGCGACAGGCCAAGCTCGAGGAGAACATGGTCAACTTTGACGACGTCGTGGTGAAGCCATACCGCCTGGACGACCTGTTGCGCAAGATTGAGCGCGTCATTGGCGTCCGCGAACGGAGCGCAAGTCCTGCAAGTGACAGTGGATCGAGCGAAGACATTGTGAAGAACACGAGGCCGTCGCCCGTGCGGTCCCAGTCGTATGCGTAATTGTAGCATAGTGTGTAGACTGTATTGCTAGTCGCGTATGAAGAGCGGGTTCATGCGTCGATGTTGAGCAGTGTGCTTGTTTCTTGATCGTTAAGAGCGCTTGAGGCGACACCCACCTCCTTCTGGAGGTACTACATCCGGGTCTTACATAACATCTCGATCTCGCTTACTCTACGTCACCGGATTGCCAGCCAGCCAAGTCTGATTCGCATTTTACTGCACGAGACTGGTCTCATTTCGGGAAAAGCGAGCTAACCAGTGCGCTGCGTGCGCTGTGCGCTGTGCCGCCTCCCAATTCACCAAAGGCCCAATTCAATGCCCCTACAACGTGCAAAACACACTAGGGGTCGCCCACTGCACCACCCCAGAGCAGCCACCATAGAGCCACCATGGA
The DNA here is from genome assembly GCA_001600335.1 of Apiotrichum gracile. Lineage (NCBI taxonomy): Eukaryota > Fungi > Basidiomycota > Tremellomycetes > Trichosporonales > Trichosporonaceae > Apiotrichum > Apiotrichum gracile. The sequence continues at coordinate 4,182,362 of BCJO01000002.1, read as the reverse complement.
TCACAGTGCCGACGCTCCACTAAGAGCACCCACCAGTTAGCAGTTAGCAGTTAGGCTCCTGCTCGGATACAGCACTCAACCCCAGACCCCCAGGACACCTCTCACATTTCACGGCTGGTCCGAGGTTGACGCCAACGTAAACGCTTCTTTTCCTATCGCATCGCTTGTATCTCGCACAACCCGACAGGCAGCTCCTCGCTCCTCGATCCCGACTCGTCGATCCTTGCGATTCCTCGCTTCTCGATCGTCCCCCACATTCACACGCCGGTACCTGCTCCTGCTCCTGCTCCTCTCTGGCGTCACGCACCGGCACCATGATCCAGCTGCGGCACTCGCCCTCGGGATCGCTCATCATCGAGATCGACAGCACGTGCCGCGACTGCCGGCACGCGCACCCGACCGAGGTCGCCGACTGGAACACGGTCATCTCCACGGCGTGTGCGTGGCTCGCAAAGAACAGCCCCGTATGCAGGTCCTTCCCTGGCATCCTTCCCTGGGCGTGAGTAGCGGCGTGGCGCAGACGCAGACGCGGAAGCGGACGCGGACGCGTGTGGACGCGTAGAAATCCGCGCGCGAGATAAGATATACGATCGAGGATCTTGCCCTCGCTTCCAGATCCGCACATCCGAGATCCGAGGCACGACGCTGACTGCCAGACGCGGGGGTGCGCCTGCATCAAAGCTCTCGTGCTGGGGAACCGTCCTCGCGCCCGGTGCTCCAGGCGCGCCCGGAGCGCCAACGCTCACGTCGCTGCAGATGGCCGAAAACCCTGTCCTGCAGCAGGAGGCCATGTCGGCCGTCTCGACTGTGCCCGCATCCGCCGTGTCCGGCACCAACTCGTTCTCCTCCCCGCTCTCCATGTCCATGTCCTCCATGTCCGTGTCGCCGCAGCACGATGTGTCCGCCACGCCCGTCCTCTGCCCCACGCCCGCGATGAGCACGCTCGTCATGCGCTCCCAGAAGCCGATCAGGAGTGTGTTTGGCTGCACGACGTGCAAGAAGCGTAAAGTCAAGTGCGACGAGAAGCGCGTGAGTGCGAGCTTTATGGTGTGTGCTGACGGCAGCCGAAATGCGGAAACTGCTCAAAGAAGAGCGGTCGCGAGTGCGTCTACTTGTACGAAGTGGCGGCGTGGGCGCGCGGGCCAGAGGAGGGGCCGATTCCGCTCGTGTCCGTGCCGGCCGGCACCGTCATTCCCTCCGGTGCAGCGGTGCCCCTGCCGCCGAATGCCGTTGCGGGGCCCAGCAAGATGCCAGGACACGGACTGGACCAGCGGCAACCCCAGGCGCCGGCGTTACCGCCCCACCCCCAGTCCCAGTCTCTGCCGCCACCGCCATCGCTCCCCTCCGTCGTTGCCCCTATCCCCCGAGGAAGCATTGCGCCGGGCAAAGGACCCGGTGCAAACTCTAGTCTGCAGGCTGTGGACTCCAAGGCCTCGATCCTGCGCGAGGCGGAGCGCGAGCGCCCGCGGTCGACGCTTGAACGTAAGTCCATGCCTGTCCACAAGATAGTATCTCACACCGCAGTATCGTCTCTTCTTGGCCCCCTGCTTGGACGCCCGTCGCGCGAGTCGCTTGCCCGCTACGTGGAGGCGCACGGCATGACCTGGTTTATCGAAGCGAGCGAGGCTATCGACCAGGAGAGATATGTAAGTTCCACACGACCAAGCAGAACTTTGTCTAACTCCAAAACAGCAATCACAGCAGAAACGCACATACTCGGAACGCCGCCAGACGGTCCTCGCGTACTGCTGGGACACTTATCTCGAGTACCAGGGCAAGTTCCCGCTCGCGCTGTCCGAGGTGAAGAACGACCTCACGAGCCTGGGCAACACGGGACTGCTGTACTCGTTCGTGGCGGTAGGCGCGTACACGTACGGCTACTGGTCACGATTCCGCAAGATGCCGTCCGAGGAGCACTACGCTGGCGCGCGCGCGGTCGGACAAATGTCCATCGAGGCGGCCGCGCTGCTGATTCCCAAGTTCCCCAAGCCGGCGAATGTCGAGTACCCCAACCGCGAGATCGAGACAAAGTTCCTCCTGACCATCTCGATGTTTGTCTGCTACGCCGCTCCTGCCGCGGACCGCTCGGCGTGGAAGGCCATGGACCTGCTGTGCAATATTGCGCAGTTCTACGGCGGCATCGAGGGCCTCTGCATGCATCTCGACGAGGAGCCCATTACGCAAATGTGCACCGTCGATGTCATCACCGGCTCGATTGTGGATATGGCTCGTGAGTGGAGTAGTTCTACGGCTGTGCCATGTGGCTGACTCTCAGAATCACTCATTCGCGGAAGCGACACCTGTCTCTCGCCGGCAGACTCGTATCAGTGGCTCGAGGAGCATCCCATTGCGCAGAGAGTTGTCCCAGAGGGCTTCGGATACAGTGTGCCCATGGCCAAGCTGGCGTACGAGGTGAGTGAACTCAACGACAACCTGGAAGCCATATCTCCGCTAACATCAGACCATCGCGGTGCTTTATGGCCGCTACTCGTCCGACACGGTCTCGCCGTCGCTCAAGACGCTGTACCGTACACTGAGCACGACCTCGCTCGTGACCGTCTACTCGTCACCGCAGCCGCCCCGCGTACAGACCGGCGACCTTCTGTAAGTCCTCCCTTTAAACACCACTAACCCACAGCATCCGCCACTGCCTCTTCTCACTAATTTACATTGACGGCTTCCGCCTGCGCCCCGACGACGACCAAGTAAAGCGCACAAGCGACACGATCCTCGAGCTCTTCTCCGAAGCCCTCTGCAACGGCATGTACACCATCCGCTGGCTGCTCCCCATGATCGTCGGCTCGTGTCTGTGCGCGACCGAGCGCCGCCCCGCAGTACTGGACATATACGACAGCATGGCGGCCACGTGTGGCTGCGACGATATCGGTGTCGCGCGCCGCATGACGCAGGAGGTGTGGAGCCGCCGCGACGCGGGCCGCGACGACTGGAGCTGGAGGCAGGTCATCAAGGACAACAAGGACATGGATATAATGTATATTTAATTTAGCGCATCGGACGAGTCTTGTAGCTTGTATGTGACTACTGGTTTGTAAGCGTTGCGGTTGCCTGGGGCGAGAAGTTCTGGGTTAGTGGCGGGACACCTTCGCTTAGGTGGTCTCGACGACGATAAAGACGAGAGGTAGCTTGGATCAGTTAAGCAACCACAGAGTCCTCATCGTGCCATGAAGCCTGGGATTGCGACTCTGCCATGTCACAGAGCGTGGAAACAAGGGCAAGCAAACCTCCATAAAAGAACAACAAATGCCACACTCGGTCCCAGCCAGTCGACCAGCTTGGGCGACATTTCCAATGCCACTCCGAGCCCACCTGCCACCTGCCTCGAGCGGGCATTTCCAACACCAGACTACTGTACAGAAGCGCAGGCAACGCCGTGCTTGGGTCTGCCAAGCTCCCGCGGGCACATGTACACTGCGACCGGGATGCCGATGGAAGCAACCATGGAAGCAACCATGGAAGCAACCATGGAAGCAACAATGGAATCGACAATGGGAGCGACACGACCCCGACACAACCCCAGAATGCCACGAGGGCCTGCCCTTGCAAGGCGTGTACCCAAGTAGAATAGAAGGCACAGGTACGCTGGCCTTCAGTACCAGCGACACTCCGTTGCCAGGCCCGAGCCTTTCGACGGAAGCGTGTGCTCCGCCGGCAAGGTCATTCACTCCTCTGTCGCCCTGTTTCTGTCATTCCAGCAGGTCTTCAGCCCCAAACGTCTTGGCAGACGTCAACAGCGAGGAGGGCAACGGCTTGCGTCGGAGGTTTGGGCATTGGGTTTAGGTTGTGGATCTTGTCTTGAGACTCCTTGTTCTCCGTCTGCCTTGCATCAGTCTACTTGTGCCATTGTCATCTCCTCAGGCTCCAGTCTCCGTTCTCTTCCCGGTCCTCTACCACCAGTCCTCAGACTCCATCGGAGCGCCACTCTCGTAAGCCCCCCCGCGCCAACAGCTGAACCCAATCTCCCCGCGAAGCAAAGAAACCTCCGCGAGATCCTCGAGATTCTGGCGAGATCCACAGATCCCGGGCTCCAGTGCCGAACCCGGCGGCGTGCCTGTTCACATGCACGTGGAGCAGAGGCGTTGTGCAGGTGGTACTGGGAGCCGATGACGCAGTGCGCCGGTGTACGCGAAGCCCGAAAGCTAGAGCGTCCTCGTGTCCACCTCTGGGGAGGGATGGGCGACGGGTCGACGTGAGCAGGACACGGGGAGGCAGCATGGCACACATGCCTCGGAAGAGTCGCCTGTTGACTGACGTTGCTGTCCGTTGGCTCAGTGGAGAACGTCGACATGTAACGCCTCACACCGCGAAGGCGACGCGCACACAGCAGGGGATGAAGTCATAACCCGCAAAAATCCCCGAAGCGAAACAGAGTTCGAGAAGCAACGCGGGAAGGCGTGTGGGAATCATGCATTGGAGCGACGGTGCATATCGCCAACAAGGTTCTTGAAGAGAACTGTTGCTTGACTGCCAGGCACAACTCCACATGCCACAGCTGTCGGTGAGTGACCGATTACCTAATTAGCGTCGTTGCCAAGTTGCCGTGCTCGTGGCGGTCTCCATGATCATGTTCCAGCAACAGTTCCTGCTCCACAGTTGCTGGAATCACCTTCAGTCCTGGGGCCCTCGCTGACCTCGCTGTTCCCCGTTGCGGCTAGCTCCCGGCCATAGTCGTGCTTGATCGTCAACTGAAATTACTCCGAATCTTGTAGCACCAAGACGCTAGAACGTGGGGTAGCAACCTAAACGTGCGTTGGTGTGGACTGGGGTGTGGGGATGAGGTGTGGCGAAAGAGACAGCGAGCTGGCGGGGATGTCAGGCGAGACAATCCAGCGATCCCATCTTGCAGGCAAAATTTCCTCCAGTGACTGCCCAAGTGTCAGCTGACGAGCAGGGAGCACGATATTATGCATCACCCCAAGTCCACATCAGCGACTAATTTTGTCCCGCCAAGACGTGCTCGGCAGCGATCAGTGGAGCAGCTTGATCGACACGTTCGTGCACGGGGCTGTGAGTGGCGCGAGAGTGGCGCGAGGTGGGCTTCTTCGGGCGAGCTGAGCCTCATTAGGCGCTGGAATTTGTCGCTTCGTCGCATCCGTTGGGTCGGTAGTGCCGGAACGACGTTGTCGCTGCAGATTGCAAACAAGCTCGATCCATGACATGAACGGGATTGAGAAGCGAGAAGCAAAGTTGCCTCGGTGAGCGGCATGTTGCGTCTTTGCGTCTGAGCTTCACGTGCGTGCCAGTCACTCAGAATCAGAATTACAGAAGCCGAGAAGTGACAGAATGACAGAACGACCGAACGACCGGACGAGGTTTTCCCGGCGCATACCGCCGCTGCCACCGTTGTCTTCCTGCTCGACGAATGACGGCGCGCGCTCGAGGTCACTTGAGCGCAGTCTCGTAAGCGCGACAGCCGCGGCCCGCGCCCTCGGCCGCTCGCATGGGGCGTTATCGCAGCGGCGCGTGCCCCCGCCGGCGATCAAGCGAACCAGAACAGCGCAGCAAGAATGACAATGTCAAAAGCCAAAAGTCTACTTTCCATTGCCACTGGAGGCAGGTGAATGATGTAGGCCGCCACCATTGCCTGCCCAGAGCACGCCAGGCGATATTCCAGATCTCGCGATCGTGGCAATGTGGCTCTGTGGCTAACCCGCGCCCACCGCGCCCCCGTCGTCGCGACCAGAGCTGTAATGCGCTTCAAACATTCCCGGAGGCGTCGTAACACATGCACTGCGCCCAGACCTCGTCAGCCTGAGGCTGATTTTATTCTGGGCGTTTGCCAAGAAGAGTCGAGAATGCATGGATGGATTTGAGATCGGCGACGGTATCTGCGACGCGCGAGCATGCCGAGTGGGGTAACTGTGGTTTCACCGTAGGGTTTGGATGGGTTGGATGGTCGATGACGTTTTTAATCGTCGTCCCCTCTCCGCGCCCTACACGGTCTGCGCACTTCTCAAGTTTTAGCGACTGATACGAGTGTGATACGCGGGGCACAACAATGCACTCAGGCACGGAAAGGGCTCTACGGTGGAGAATGAGTAATTCACGTGGTACTCACGTGGCTGTTCAGGGAAAGATAATGTCGCCAACTTGAAATTGGATGGTGTGATCAATGACCATTCTCTTCAGCAGTTGTCGACATCAATCAGCATCTGTGTGTTCACCGGCTCTTTAGTCTTTGGGGCGTGAGAGGAGAGGACTGCGCCTGAACACCTAGCTAATGCCCCACTACACCCAGCTACCAGCTGGCAGCTTCTAGCTTGTGGACTACTGCTGCATGCATACTTTGATTGAAGTATTCGTGGTACCAAATGAGGACGCTAAACATCTCTTGGCTATCCATCAATCAAAAGCTCTTCCAACGGCGACGACATTGTAGAATACACAGAATGTGCCTGGAAAATCCGCATCCATCTGATTACACATGCAAAACCCTCTCCTGCGTGAACGCCTCCCCGCCTCTTGAAGCCTTCGAGGCAGGCCAACAAAGGGCCGAGAGACCGAGGGACCAAGGGACCAAGGGGGGGCGCGTTGGCTGCGGGGGAGGCGGCGCGGAATGGGAGAATGGGAGATTCGAGCAATGTGAGATTGTGATGCATGCCGCAGCGCAGCGTAGAGTGGGTTGGTCCCCGTGTAGCCATGGGCCATGGGTTGTAGGATTAGAGGGACCCTGGCTATTGGCCGGGTTCAACGGCTGAACGGCTGCAAGAGCCCGATGGTGCCGATGTACCCAATGTACCGATGTTGTCATGTCGCCATCGATTACTGAGCGACGAAACCTAACTATTTCGACTAGTCTGGTTTGGGCTTGACGCATCGGTTTTGGTAAAAATGTCGTTTGCGGTACGTGACGAGTGATGCTGCGATGCAGACAGGCAGGCAGTCTGTCAGTAAGCTGGATCTTGCAGCTGTCTCACCATCAGTCGAGGTGCCCATTCCATCTCGTACAATCCATCACATCTGGGTTCTCACTTCCTCCCTCATCATCATCTTGGTTTCTCGTCTCGTATATATCGTAGAGCGGCGTGCACGAATACCCCCCTCCTCTCCCCATCACCCACCCATTCCTCACCTGGACTCGACAACAGTCTCTCCACTGGATCACAACTCCAGCAGAGCTTGCATACCTCTCGACTCCCTCCAGATATCCACACACCACCCAAAACACTTACCTTGACACTAGGTACCGAGGACCCGTCCTCGCTCTTGCACAGCAAGTAACATCTCACCATGGCGCAGTCCTATGGCACCTTTTCATCAAAACTCAAGGCCAAGGCCAAGGAGATTGCTGGCTTTGACGACGAGACACCAGCTTCGGTCACTGTCAACGAATGGATCAGCGAACACAAGACCGCCGTCCGTCCAGCTGTAAGTTGCCGCCACCGCAAATCCATTGTTCCCATCACTGACTCGTTTCCAGGTCACCAACTATGTCCGTTCCCTCTTCCCCTTTCTCGACTGGCTCCCCCGCTACAACTTGACATGGCTGTACGGAGACCTCATCGCGTGAGTAGACGCTTCGCCACACTGGCAAATCCATCATCGTAATCACAATGTTCCTGGCTTTGTAAACCTCCCTCCACCCCCACCCAATCTTGAAATACCCCCAATTACCCTTAATCCCACTTTTGATTACAAAGTCGAGTGTGGCAGCACCGCGTTTTATATTGAAATTCTTTCGCTGACGTGATCACAGCGGTATTACCGTCGGCCTCGTTCTTGTGCCACAGTCGCTGTCGTACGCCAAGCTGGCCAACCTCCCTGCCGAGTATGGTCTCTACTCGTCGTTCATCGGTGTCCTCACATATGCTCTGTTTGCCACCGCAAAGGATGTGTCCATCGGTCCCGTCGCGGTCATGTCGCTCGAGACGGGTGTGATTGTTAAGAAGGTTATGGAGGACCACCCCGACATGTGGACTGCGCCGGAGATTGCCACCTGTCTCGCGTTTATTTGTGGTTTTATTGTTCTCGGCATCGGACTTTTGCGCATCGGCTGGATTATCGAGTTTATTCCTCAGCCCGCTGTTTCTGGATTCATGACTGGCTCGGCCCTCAACATTGCTGCTGGACAGGTCCCTGCATTGCTAGGTACATCAAAGCTGTTCAACACAAAAGAGGCGACATACAAGGTCATTATCAACACGCTCAAGCATCTGCCCCAGTGCTCGCTCGACGCGGCCTTTGGTATCTGTGCGCTCGCTTTACTGTACTTTATCAAGTGGGGACTCGCCTGGATCCAGAAGCGCTACCCCAAGTACGCTCGCACAGCCTTCTTCGCCTCTGCTCTCCGCCACGCCTTTGTGATCATCATCTTCACCATCATCTCGTGGCGCCTCAACGTCCACCACGTCGCCAAGCCCAGGATCAGCCTGGTGGGCCACGTGCCCTCTGGTCTCAAGCACGTCGGCTCGCCTCTTGTCACCAAGGACCTTCTTGCGGCGCTTGGCCCTCACCTCCCCGTTGCCACCATCATCCTTCTTCTTGAGCACATCTCCATTGCCAAGTCGTTCGGTCGTCTCAACGGATACAAGATCAACCCCAACCAGGAGCTGATCGCTATTGGCGTCAACAACACTGTCGGCTCCGTGTTCTCGGCCTACCCCTCGACTGGATCCTTCTCCCGTTCGGCCCTCAAGTCCAAGTCGGGTGTCCGCACTCCCGCTGCCGGTATCCCCACCGGTGTCGTCGTCATCATTGCGCTGTACGCCGTCGCCCCTGCGTTCTACTGGATCCCCAACGCCACTCTTTCCGCTCTCATCATCCACGCCGTCGCCGACCTTGTCGCCTCGCCCAAGCAGTCGCTCGGCTTCTGGCGCGTCTCTCCCCTCGAGTACATCATCTTTGTCGGTGCCGTTCTCTGGTCGATCTTCTACAGCATCGAGTCGGGTATCTACTGGTCGCTCGTATGCTCGGCCGTGCTTCTGCTCTTCCGCATCGCTCGCCCCAAGGGTCACTTCCTCGGCCGCGTCCGCATCCAAACCGAGAGCCCATCTACCCGCGGCGAGTCGATCCGTGACGTCTACGTCCCCCTCGACCCCACCGGCGGTGTCACGAACCGCGACGTTCAGGTCGAGGCTCCTCCCCCCGGTGTCATCATCTACCGCTTCGAAGAGTCGTTCCTCTACCCCAACGCCTCGTACATCAACGACCGTCTTGTCGGATACGCCAAGGAGCACACTCGCTGCGGAAGGGACTACACCAAGATCTCCAAGGGCAACCGCAACTGGAACGACCCCGGACCCAAGAAGGGCGACGAGCAGGCGCTCCAAGCCGCCCGCAACCTTCCCTTGCTCAAGGCTGTCATTCTCGACTTTGCCGGTGTCGCCAACATTGACACGACGGGTGTGCAGAACCTGATCGACGCGCGCAAGGAGGTCGAGAAGTGGGCCGACCGCCACGTCGAGTTCCACTTTACCGGTATCCTCTCTCCCTGGATCCGTCGTGCGCTCATTGCCGGTGGTTTCGGAAAGGAGCACGGCCCGCACGGTCACGCTCCCGACGTCGCCCCCGTTGTCCGTCCCTACGGTGTCGGCGGCGACGCCGACCCCGCCAACCGCGCCATTGACAGCCCGCACGTCCACGCGCAGCGCATCAGCGATGTGGAGGAGGGCGAGGGCGGCATCACCCCGCTCGACAGCGCGTCAGACGACGGCACCACCGCGTCGTTCAGCGACAAGGACCTCAAGCGGGCCGAGTCGGACACGGAGGTGCGTGTCGTCAGCAAGGCTGGCGACTCGCCCGTCCTTCCCGTCGGCCACCTCGGACGCACCGCGCGCAGCGGCTCGTCCTCGACGAGCCTCACGCTCCTCGACCGCGCGACGCCCTTCTTCCACATTGACATTGCCGACGCGCTCCACAGCCTCAACCTCCCCCAGGAGGAGTGAGCGCCTCCTAAGCCTCCTAAAATTACTAGCCACCAAACAATTTAGTTTCTCATCTTATTGGGTCTTCATCATGGAATCCACGTCTAGAACGTTGTACTATCAGCTGTTTATCCGGACACGAGAGGGCGCGCTCGCTAGAATACGAAGGGCGCCCGAGTTAGTAGTATATCATGTAACACTATCAGCTCTTACTGGGACGTGAGCAGCAATTACATAATGACATGTTGTGGCATCGTCAACAGCGCCAAAACAGTAGTTGCTCGATCGCCTTCAGCTGAACAGATCCACTCACGTCATGGTGACAACCCAAGATATTGCAAGAAGCCGTTGATTACGAGCCCCAAGGCTCACAAGTGCAAGCGTCACCCGACGCAGCTGTTCGCCTACACGACGTGCCGCTATACCTCTCCGCCTTGGGTAGATCTATATGAAGATCCCCACTCTTCTGCATCTTGCTCAGAGCTTCCCCGAACCCGATCGGCACTCGGGGGAGTCTGAACTGCGTCAACTTGGCAGGTCTACTATCATCTGCCTGGAGATGACTACAATCATCATAAAATCTCCTCGTGGCGTGCGATCTGCTTGGTGTCGGCGACTTTTTGTTGGTGTGGCGGCCCTGTTGGCCTGTTGGCCTGTTGGCCTGTTGCCTGTTGCCTGTTGCCTGTTTAAAGCAGAGGCTGGGCGGTCGCGGCCCATGCATATTTGTCTACCCTCGGATACCACTCTTGGAATAGTCTCACCTGCTCCGTGATGACCTGTACGATATTGCGCATGATCCACTCGTCGCTGTATTCCGCGTCCATGTCGAGCGGGCGGTCAAAGTCGAACATGCCAAATTCGTCCTCCTCGTACCGTGCGACCCTGGCGGCGGTGGACATGGGCGTGTTGGTGGAGTAGAGCCAGACGACGAGTGATTCGTACAGCGCCGCCGGCACATGCTCAAACTCGGCAGGAATAGGAAGCCGGACGTTGGTCTGGGGTCAGCAAGCTGTACTGGCACTTACACAAAGCATGGGCTCGCCGTCCGGACCGAGCGGACAGTCGTAGGCCAGCATGGCGTCGAGCTCGTCCGCGTCGAGGCCCTTGGGGAGGAAGGGGTACAGCGGGCTGACAGTCAGCTGCGCCGCGGAGTCTACTCACCCCGCGCCCTCGGCGCGACGGGTCCGCAGCAGCACCAGCCCGCGCGCCACTGCGTCGTCGTTCGGCGCAGAGCCCCCGAGAGCAGAGAGGTAGATGCGCACATCGCGCGGGAGGCTGGGGTCAGCTGGAGCCGAGGGCAACGTACGTGGACGGCGCGGCGTTGAGATCAAACACGCCGGTGGGCCCCGTAGAGCTCGGACTCTCGGAGATCATAGACGGGGCAGAGTCGAGGGTCGCAGGCTTGGAGCAAGGCTCGGTGGTTGGAGTTTGGGATCCTGGCATCGAGGAGAGAGAGCATGTAGAAGAGAGCATGCGAAGGTGAGAGAGAGATTCTCGAGTCAAAGCAGTTAGTGCAAGCCAGCAAAGGGGCCATCGGAGCAAAGGTGAGAAAGTGATTATCGAGTCAGAGCAGTTAGTGCAAGCCAGAGTGGCAAAGGCGCCCATCGGAGAATGCATCTCGAGTCAACGCAGTTAGTGCAAGCCAGAGCGTCCATTGGAGCTAAAGTCGGATAGTGCAAGGCAGAGTGGCGAACACGCCCATCGGAGCTAAAGTCAGATAGTGCCATGGCTTGCATGATGGTGTTACCGAGGTCATGAAAGACGAGGCAAGAGTAACGAGTCAACGAGAACAGTCTAGCTAGCTAACTACACTGCACAGCCGTTGGTCGAGGTAGAGTATGTGGGGCCCCATCCACCATGTGCTGAAGGCGTTGTGGCCGTGTGCTTGTTTGGTTCCGCAAGTCAGTCACCACCAGCAGGCGACCTGACAAAGTCGTGATCGCGACAATGACATGTCCACATACACTCACAATGACGCGCCCCACCCGCGCCGCCGCGCGGTCTGCGCGCCTCTCCCTCCGCCGCTCGCCCTCGGGCTCCGAGGGCTCAGTGATAGTCGTCTCCGACAGCGACAGCGACAGCGACGCGTACAGCGACGCTGACCCCAACAAAGCCTCGCCCTCGCCGTCCATTTCCGCTGCGTCTTCTGAGCCCCTTTCCGAGCCCGAGCCTGAGCATACAAAAAAGCGCAAGCGCGTCGTCAAACGCGTAGTCAAAGCCGAGCCGCTGGTGGATATCGAGGACTGCGCGCGGCCGCACGGGCGCGAGTACCACCGCACCGCGGCCGTGGTGGGGGTGCAGGACGCGCTGCTGGCGTGGTTCGACCGCGTGCGGTAAGCTGCCCCACAGACTGCGCTGACAGCAGGGACGAGCGCGGCATGCCGTGGCGCAAGCGGTACGACGCGGGGGCGAGTCGCGAAGTCAAGGCGCAGCGCGCGTACGAGGTCTGGGGTAAGTGCCGACGCGCGACGTGTGGTTCCGTGCGGTTCTGACGGCAGTGTCCGAGGTCATGCTCCAGCAGACCCAGGTTGCGACGGTCATCGACTACTGGACGCGCTGGCTCGTGCGCTGGCCGACGATTGCGGACCTGGCGGCCGCCGACGTCGAGGAGGTGAATGCCGCATGGCGCGGGCTGGGGTACTACCGCCGTGCGCGCAGCCTGCTCGAGGGCGCAAAGGCCGTGAAGGGGAACAGCGGATATGGCGGTGAGTCTGAGGTCGTGGCTACAGTTAAGTTTGAAGGACATGCTGACTCGCAGGCCGCCTCCCGTCCGACCCCGACGAGCTCGAGAAGAACATCCCCGGCGTGGGGCGGTACACGGCCGGCGCGATTGCGTCGATAGCCTACGGCGTGCGGACCCCCATTGTGCGTTTCTGCCCCGTTCTTGGCTTACTCTAGGTCGACGGCAACATCCACCGCGTCCTCACGCGTCTGCTGGCAGTGCACGCCCCGCAGGCCGCGCCAGCGACGACCCGCTTCCTGTGGGACGCGGCCGAGGAGCTGGTGGACGCGCTGCCCAAGGGGCTGAGCAGGGGCATTGCGGGCGACTGGAACCAGGCGCTCATGGAGCTCGGCGCAACGGTGTGCCGGCCAGTCAACCCAGACTGCGGGGCGTGTCCGGTGCGCGAGGCTTGCATGGCGCTCAAGGAGGTGAGTAACAGAACGTATCGGGTGTTGTGCCCAGGCCTGGACTGCATACCATCTCGGGTCAAACTCGTGGCTCCTCACAGAGGGCCGTCACTCCCGAATGTTCTGATTCCAGCGAGCCGATTCCAGCCTCCAGTCCTCTGACTTCCACCCTCCAGTCCTCTGACTTCCAGCCCCAGTCACTGACAGCAGACAACCACGCCGCCGCCTCCGCCCACCGGCTCTTCGTGCGACCTATGCGAGCCCATTCCGCCCCCGCTGAGCGTGACCTCGTTCCCGATGAAAAAGACGAAAAAGGCCTCGCGAGAGGAACACGAAGTCGTGGTAGTCACCGAGTGGCGCGGCTCCGCCGGCGACGCTGGGCGGCGGTGGCTCTTCTCCAAGCGTCCCGAAAAGGGTAACTAATCGTGCGTTATTCTCCGCTGACGGCAGGCCTGCTTGCGGGGCTTTTCGAGCCGCCGACGTTCCCCGCGCCCAGCGAGACAACCACAGACACAGGCACGCGGCATGTGCTGACGCTGCTGGCCGACGTGAGCGCGGAAAACGTCGAGGTGGAGATCGAGTCGGCGCGGGCTGCGGGGGCGGTCGTGCACATCTTCTCCCACATCAACATGACGTACCACGCGCAGCACGTGGTCATAACTTCCGCCACGCTGCCAGAGCCCCCCGCGCGGCATGTGTGGCTCGACGAGGCGGGCGTCGAGCGCGCAAACGTTGGCACGGGCGTGAAAAAGGTCTGGGCGGCAGTGTACGGCAAATGGGGCTGCTTTGACGCCAAGGAGGGGGCCAAGGTAAAGGCGAAGGCAAAGGCCACGGCGGCCAAGGCGAGCAAGACGAGTGCCGCCAAGCGGAGGAAACAATAGATGCATGCGCATGTAGCATACTGCATACAGCATACCGCATACAGCCTACCGCATACTCGCAGACCATCAGCCGGTGCAGGCTGCAAACTGCACGTGGGGGCTGACGGCGGCGGCGAGTGTGCTGGCGACTACGGCGGCGGGGATGACGTGGGTGGACGAATATCCGGGCCGCGACCATGTCAGCTTGAACTCTGGGACGATGATGGGACGAGGGGATGATGGATGATGCCGCCTCCGTAGGCAATGACGACCATGCTAGCATGCACTGTGGTTGAAGACGTCGAGGAGGTCGAAGAGGTCGCAGACGGGTGGTGAAGGCGGCAACTACTTAAGCTCAGAGGCAGGCCCGCTTACCCGAAGCAAGCACCATGGTCCGCCTCTCGCTCCCGTCGATGCCGACGCTCCCGTCGATGCCGTCCATGTCGATGCCGTCGATGCCCTCGCTGCACATGTCGATGCCGAACATGTCGATGCCTTCGATGCCCAACATGTCCATGCCGTCGCTGCCATCTCTCCCCTCGCTCCCATCGCGCGACCGCGCCGCCTCGCCCCCGCCATCGCCCACCTCCCCGCGCCGCCTCTCGCGCCGCTTCTCCCTCCGGCGGTCGTACGCCCCGCTAAAAGACGACCCGGTGCCGGCGTACCGCGCGTACGCCGAGAGCCGCAACCCGTTCGACGACCCCGACGAAAAACTCGACATGCCGGCCTACGACCCGTTTGCGCGCTACGACCGCGCCAGCTTTGAGCGCTACGAGGCCATCCGCGAGATTGCCGAGGTGCGCGCCGAGCGCCGCGCGGACGAGAATGCCGCCCGCCGGCTGGCTGACGAGGTCCGCATGAGCGTGAGTGCAAAGCCAAATGTCGCTGACAGAAGCCCCACTACTCGTTCTCCGACACGCCGCTGCGCGTCCGCCGCATGACCCGCGTGTGGTGGGCCAAGCAGTGACCATGGGAGGTGTCCCGTACTGTACATAATAGCAGAGCAGCAGATAGGATAGCAGACATGTATCGATAAAGTCCACAGCGTGAGCAAGTGTGCTCAGCCCCGTGCCTGTAGCTTGTATCCTGGCAGCGACTGAATTCTCACCCACCCCGCTCGCGCCACTCGGCCATCGGCGAATTCGTCTCCAGCTCTTCACAACAATACTCTCCTCTCCACTCCCTGCACTTACAATCTGAGCTAGCACATCGCTCTCTCACCCCGTATACTGATCCCAATGAGCGCGTGCGACGACAACTGCGGCACCGAGGTGGACCCGCTCACCATCGCGTCGGACGCCGACGCCGGGCGCGTCGAGGGGCGCGGCAAGGTGCTCGCGATCGACATGGACGATGTGCTCTGGTGAGCATAGTGGATGGGCTGTAGAGAGGCTGGGGGAGGGAGATGTTGAGCCGACGACCGTCGCTACAACCATCACTTGCCCGAGCCGCCCCTGCAAATCGTATTCCGCTGACAGCAGCAACACAAACGCAACAATCGTCGAAAGTATGCTCCCCCGCCGAGTACGCTGACACCAGTGCACCGCGAGCTGTTCCCCGACCGCGCCAACCCGCCCATCAAGCTCGAGGAGTTTGAGCACTACCTCTACTGGCACAACCGCGGGTGGGGCACGCAGGGCGAGACGGTTTCGATGGTGGTGAGTGCGGCCTGGAGGCGAAGCCGGAGGGTGGAGCCGGAAGACTAGGATACCGGCGGTATGGGTAGCTGTTCGGACTCGTCATAGCTGTCCCCACCCGACCACAGCCCGCTGACCCCAGACGGACCTGTACCGCGCGGGCCTGATGGAGAAGCCGCGCCCGATCCCCGGCGCGCGCGAGGGCCTGCTCAAGCTCAAGGCGATGGGCTACACTTTGATCGTCATCACGGCGCGCAGCGAGGTGCAGCGCGAGGGCACCGAGCGGTGGCTCGAGGAGCACCTGCCTGACAGTGAGTGCGAGCGGAGCGAGCGTATCCCGGGACACGCCATCGGGTGCTCGCCATCCTACCCCGCACCCAAACCGCTGACGCCAGTCTTCGAGGAGCTCCACTTCACCGGCGCATTCAACCACCTCATGCCCGCCACGCTGCCCGAGCACTGGGGCCACGCGGCCAAGCGCGCCGTGGTCAGCCACAAGAAGCGCACAAAGCACGAGGTGAGTCCCCTCCCGACCGCGCTGACGGCAGGTGATGCGCCAGGTGGGCGCCATGCTGCTCGTCGACGACTCGGCCGAAAACGCGCTCGCGGCCGCTGCCGCCGACCCGCCCGCGCGCGTGCTCCTCTTCGGGTCGTACCCCTGGAACGCCGAGATTGTGCCCCCGCACGGCGAGTGCGCGGCACACCCCCACGACAAGCTCATCTACATTGAGCGCGAGGAGCAGGGCCTCATCTCCGACTGCGACGCACGGCGCACCATGCGCATCGAGGAGGGATGGCTGCCCGAGGGCGTGACGCGGGTCAGGAACTGGGACGAGGTGGTCGCTCATGTGGCCTCGCTCGAGAAGTAGGCATCTTGTAGAGCGGCACAGTGCTGCAGTACAGTATACATTACAGTGAACAGAAGGCAGTCCACTTGGGAACTAGAGCCAGAACTCATTTGGCACAGACTCGGCAACTCGTTTACTCACTGCAACTACACACCCACTGCCCCTGCACAAATAACCTGCACCACATGCATCGCTTCGCTGGTCGCTTCGCCATACCGTCGCAGGAGGGGGCCGCCTACAAGAGCCGCAGCTTGCCCTGGTAGTATCTAATAGTAAAATAAAAAAAAAGTTTATCTATTGTTTTTGGTGTTTCGGGTTTACTTTCAATGGACTCGAACGCAATAGTAGGGGAAGAGCGGGGTTGGCGGGTTCTCGAAAACCTACAGAGGGGGTGGGGGTATATGAGGGAGACGCGGGCGCTCCCTCGTAGGGTCCTTGGGGGTTGTCGTTACGCGCCGAGGTTGAGGACGGTGCCGGGCTAGAGCTCGGCAACGTGGCGGCGCGAAGGAGGAGGGAGAAGGGAGCCTTCAAACCTCATTGTTCTTGGGCGAGCGCATCGTCCATCACGTCACGACAGTGCCAGTACATGGCGTTCTGGTCACAAGTCGAGGTGCTGACGCACGTCATGGCCGTGGGCGGGCGTTCGCAGCCGACCGCGGCGACATTGTGGCGCCACATCTGGACGTGCTCAAGAGGCGTGTTGGGCGCCGTGCTGCCATTGTCCGACGAAGGCGACACAAGTCGGTTGGTGGACAGAGGGGGAGGCTCGAGGTGGTTGTGCGCGGCGGCGGAGGCGGTCTCGAGCCGGGGAAGAGGGTTGGAAGTGGGCTTGTCCGAAGGGGCCCAGCCGTTGGGAGCAGAGAACGGATTGAATGCCTGGGGCTGCTGCTCCACTGGAGTCGGGGGAGGCACGTAGCGCTCCCGGAAGAAACCAGGGTGGCGGTACCTCCGAGACAAGAGGCTGTTCTCGCGAGAAGCTCTGGCGGCGGGGAGAACGACATTGCCAGTCTGAGCGTTGACGGGGGACAGCCGGCCCATTGGACGCCGAACGGCATGGGGCTGGGCGGCCATGGTCATGTTCAGGGGGTTGGTGCGAGGCCAAGAGTCGTTTGCGGGAACCGAGAGCTTGTCGGTAACCGGCTTGCCGGCGCCGACCGCCGAGTAAAAGTGGGTGGCGCGAGATGAGAAACGGCTACCACCGGCATTGACCTCATCGGACTCATCGTTAAGCGCCGAAAGAACAGTCTTCTGGGATGCCGGGAAATGATAGGGCGCATCGGCCATCAGGGCGGCCATCGTTTCGAAGCGGTTGAGAACAGGGCGCACACGAGCGAGCTGGACAGGAGAACGGGGAACAGCTTGAGGGTGACGCAGAGAGACGGCCTGACGAGTGGTCGGGGAGCGGGTCGAGACGACGCGCTTGCCCTGGATAATGGGCATGGGGAAGTGCCCAGCACCATCATACGGCTCATAGTCGGACTCGTCGTCATCCATGGGAGGGTCGCTGTGGGTACCGCTGTCATTGTCGGGCGCCTGGTTCATGGCGACGAGCGAGAGCGCCGCCTGCAGGGCAGGTACAGAGACATCGCTCTCCACGACCTGAACCTTGGCAGGCGGCTGGACGGCAACGTGGAACGGGGGAAGGTCTTCCTTTTTAAAGATGGGCTGAGGGAACCTTCCGGCACCGTCAAACTCCTCATAGTCGTCGTCGTCGGCGACGACAGGAGGCTTGTTCTCCTGGTCGCTGTCGACCTGCGACTCGGAGGCGTCGCCGTCAACGAGCTGCGAGACCTCGCCCTCGGCGTTGTCGCTCATGTTGTCGAGCCACTGGTCGTCGCTCATGCGCGACGTGTCGACGTGGTGAGCCTTGATCAGGTCGAGGCCGGGCTGGAGCTCGAGGGCCTGGCGAGTAATGGCCCACTGGCGGTCTGACGCCTCGTTGGCATTGACGATCCCACGAGCAGTGGTGACCATCTTGTGGCAGACCTCGAGTAAGGCCCAGTTGATGCTGGCATCGCCAATGCGTAAACGGGCGACGTTGGAGTAGACGTGGCTGCAGTGGTCCAGCCACGCCTTGGGGGCAATGGTGATTGAGTGACGAAGCATGATGAGTGCTTCGCGCTCCATGAGACGGGCCTGGCGATGGGGCACCATGCACGAATCGGCCCATGCGGACAGGGCCCAATAGTTGTCTGAGACGGACATGTCGGCGAGGTAGAGGCCGATCATAACAAGACGACGCTCGATGGGAAAGGACTCGCCGGGGTTGGAGAAATTGATCGCCTGGCGAAGGTTGGTGCCAACCTCTCCGTCCACATCATGGACGGAAAGACCGTCGATAAACCAAGCGGCGGCGATGATAGTCTCAATGGCAATCTCCTTTTCGTAGACGAGATGGACAAGGAAACTGACAAACTGAGGGTCGGGCTTGATGGCCGGGCCGGGACCATGGACGTCGAGGACCTTGAAGGGGTCGGTAGGGAATTTGCCATGGACACGGTGTGGGTGGGCGGGTGTAGGAGGACGAGGGCTCGAGAGCCACTCGGGCTCAAAGTTGCCAGCACCGGACATGCGCTTGGCAGAACGGTCAATGACACCACCAATACCCCACTCGTCGGCGTCCGAGCCATTCACACCAGGTCTGAACGGCTCAGGGAAGGCCAAACGACCAACGACATGAATGGCAAACCAGTAACACATGGCCCGAACGTGAGGCTCCGTGAGCGGCACAGTCTTGCGGTAGAGCGCGAGCACCGACTCTTTCGACAGAGGCACGGTGGCTGTAGCGGACTGGTGGACATCATTGGCCAGAGGGAAGGGCGCAGGGGCAGGGGCGTACGAGTCTGGATTCCAGTCAACTGCTGGACCTAGATGCAGCCGTTGGGCCAACTTACGGTCAGCCTCCTGGTCGACCTCCATCAACTCGCACTCGGAGGTGACGTCGCTCGAGGCACCACCATAGTCGTCATAGTCAAGATCATCATCGATAAGATCCTGGACGTAATGAGGCACGTCAGATTCGTCACCTACAGCGCCGAGTGCATCACAGTTGTCGACGAGGGAAGCCTCAGCTTCGTTGCGGTCATAGCTGTTGCTGGCTGAGCGTGACAGGTTGAGCGAAGCTTGGGTCGACCTGTTGCTGGCTGAGCGGGACATGTTGACGTCCGAGTGCAAGCTAGGAGCAAACCGAGCGGTGGGGAAGACGCCGCCACTAGGGCCGGTGGCGGTGGTCTTGAGACGGGAGATGCAAGGACCTGCAGGACGGATGACCTTGTCCCACGTGTCCTGCTGAACGGGCCCGCCGGCAGGCATAGCGTTGCCAAAGTGGGGCACAGCGTTCGGCTTCGAGTTAGCATTGGGGGCTGCCTCTGACCAGTGCCAGCGGCTTACAGTGGTGTTGACAGGATGCGTCGAAACACCGCCGAGGGGAAGAGAGGCAAAAGGTTGGGCGGCGGTGCGGTTCGACTGGCACGTGTGAGCAACATGTCGGTTATTGCCATGCGGATTACTCACCATGTTGGTTCCTGCAAACAGCGGGGGCTTGGTAGAGTACCTGGCCTGGATAACGCGACGATCGGCAGAAGTCTTGTGGTGATGGGTGTGGCGAAGAAGCTCGATAGCATACCTCGAGCGGAACTCGGTGGCAATGCCGTTGACGTGACGGTCAAACTTGGCCACGGCGGCGCGCTCAACGGGCGAAGTAGCCTTCTTGCGAAGGTTGGCGGTCACCTTGTTGAGCTTGAGCTTTTGAGTGAGAATCCATTCCATGTCGTCGGTCTCGGGGCGGGTGCCAACATCGACAACGTCGCGGGGAAGGCGGTAGGTGCGACGCTGGGATGCCTGACGGTCGAGCTCAGCTGTCAGGTTGTCGAGGAGCTGTTGCTGAACCGCCATGCGGCTGATTGTACCAGGGCTCTTGTGAGGAGCAAAGGTGTGCGTGTCGTTGAGAACTGGCCCCCCCTTCCCGGAGAGGAGGGGAGGGGGCAGTACCATCGACATCGTGTCCCAACTAGGAGTGGGGCACAACAATGTAGCGGCTATACTGGGTATTAAGGGAGGCGCTTGTGGGGAATGTTGTCGTGACTTGCCAATCAAAGACGAGATTGCAACGTCACTAGATTAGAGGAGAGAGAAGAGAGACGTTGGCCACTTGCTAGCAGTGGTCGCGGGTATTGTTCAGTACTGGATGTTGTTGTTGTTGTTGGTGCGAACGATTATAGCTCTTGTGAAAAGGTAGAGCACAACCTTGGTGGGGTGTGTGAGACGTGACTTGCAAGGAAGCTGTGTCAAACGGATGTAGGAGAAAGAAGAAAGGAGGTCGGTTCTCAGAGAAAGGACCTCGAAGACGTCGTGATGAGGAGCGCGGTGCTCAACTCTCGCGGTGGACAAGGCGTAACCGTAGTGTGTTACCAACTAAGGTTGTGCCGCGAGGAGGCGGTATTGAGGTCGAACGAAAGGTAGCAAACCAAACTTCTGCGGAAGCTGGGGACGAGGCTACGGTGCGCTGGGGCGGATACCTATCCGGCGAGGTAAGATGAGAAGAGTCGGTGAAGACCACTCAAGAGATGACCAAGCTGGGTTCGGTCGACAGATAGAGGTCGACGTTTTGACGAAGGGGCAAAGGGAGTGAGGGGGGAGTGACTCGAGAGAGAGTGACGAGGGAGGGGTGGGGGATGGGGAGGGGGGAGGGGGGGAGGGATAGGTGAACGCGAGTTGTCCTCGTTGCTGCTCGAGGAGGATTGATGGATCCTACCTAGTTAGCAGTAGCAAGTAAACACGCGACGACCTGGGAGGAGGGGGGTTCTTCTTCTTCTTCAATCTCCTGCAGTCCAGACTTTCTCAAACCGTCCTTTAAACAAACGCGTTAGTAGAGACGAGTTGCGTCGACTACTAGACGTTAGAAGAAAGAGAAACGGAGAGACGAGAGAAGAAACGACGACGACGAGAAGGAAAGAAAGAAAGAAAGAGAGAGAAAAGAGGTGCAGAAACGCGCTACTACCTAATGAGAAGCGTGAATCTGTTGACCTCGAAAGAGTGTTTGATGGTGAAGTCGAAAAAAAAAAGCGTGGTCCCATATATTACTCTCTAACTCTGAGCTGCATGCGTCCAAGCGTCCAAGCGTCCAGTGTCTTCCTTCCAGCCAGGCAGCCAGGAAACCAGCCAGGGAACCAGGTAGGGAGAGTGGGCTGAGTGGTTATTGGGTGGGCCGACTAGGCAATAGGCTACTTTTGATTTGGATTTGGAATTAGTCCATTAGGGCTGGTTTGATTGGGCTTGTAATCTAACCAAAAGCAGACTTCTTACATAAATAGATAAAAGCTGCAAATGGAATATAACCTATGGTGGGCTTAGTATCTCTTTAGTTCACAGACCTAATCATGATGTGGTTGGCTGAGTACGCTGAGTACGCTGAGTGTGCCTGTGTCGTGTCTCTCTGTGGATACCTGGCTTCCTTTTTGAAAATTCTTAATCAATACTAATCGACTACTTTTTACTATTAATTGACACTTCATTAACTGGGTATGGAATCAGCATTGCACCCAGCACCCAGCACCCAGAGCCTGTCATCGTCGTGTGTCTCATGTCTCATTTGCCACCCAATCCACTCAATCCACTCAATCCACTCAAATCCAAGATTCAAGAATCAAGAATCAAGATCCAAGATCCAATAGGGGTTATTCGCGGTCATGTGGCGCGTATGCGTGTCTGGTATACCCATTAATGACACGTGGCCAGTTTATTACTTTTCATTAGGATTCTGTGATTCTTGATACTAAAATCATTAGAATTTTGCTTCTTCTCTGTAATGCCACTACTATAGCTCTATATTCTATTACCCATACGTAATAGCCAGTTCACATGGGGTGCACAGCCAATGATGACGCCAGGTGGGCTACATGGATGGATGCGTGCATGCCAGATGGCAGAACACGGTCATACGGTCATACGGGTCATTCTAACCTCCACCTCGGCGGCTCTGGTGCCTGTCTCCCTGTCTCCCTGGCTGGCACTTTCACTGTACCAGGTGCTAGCGGACGTGTCCAAGCCGCGGTGCTACGCTTGCTCGCTGCACTCTGGCTGGCTGGCTGGTGCTGGCTAATGTTACATGACATCTCACCCCACACTTTCGCTCGACCTTTCTCACATAGGGGCAGTTGTTGGCGCCTAATCAACAAGTCATTCACCATCTTCACCATTGCACGACAGCCAACGACCAGATCCCCTGCGTTCCCATCATGAGCAGCGAGCAGCCACCCGCCACAGCGGCGGCAGGCAAGTCTCCACTCGACACCCCAGGTGCTCCGCCATCAACCCCGGGTGGAGCCGCTGCCACAGCAACACCACCATCGACCTCGAGCGCGGCCAAGAAGAAGAAGAACAAGAAGAAGAAGAAGAACGCCGCTTCCATCTCTGTCGGTAACCCAGCCGCTCTCGACGACTCGGTAGAGCCATCGCCGGCGGGTACTCCGACAATCACAAAGTCGCAGGATGAGATCGATGCCGAGATCCAGAAGATTGCGGCAGTTCCGGAGGCGAAGCCGGAGCTCGC
The DNA here is from genome assembly GCA_001600335.1 of Apiotrichum gracile. Lineage (NCBI taxonomy): Eukaryota > Fungi > Basidiomycota > Tremellomycetes > Trichosporonales > Trichosporonaceae > Apiotrichum > Apiotrichum gracile. Next base: position 4,159,457 of record BCJO01000002.1, on the reverse strand, counting down.
CGCCCCCGCCGCCCCTGCTGCACCTCCCGCGCCTGTTGAGGAGCCCGTCACGCATGCCCCGGAGCCTTCCGCACCTGCCATCGACTTCACTGCCTCCCCTCCAGTCACCAAGGCCGCTCCCCGCGAGCCCGTCAAGGAGGAGCTCCTCCTGCCCGGCGAGGAGCTGCAGCCCGACTTTGGCGCCCACTCGTCTCCAGGCGATGCCGTCCACATTCCCTCGCCTGGTGTTCCCGCTCCGATGCCGCCGCACGCGTCGTCGTTGTTCGCCGACGAAGCCGAAGGTGCCGGGTTCGAGTTTGGCTCTGGCATCAACAACGAGTGGGAGGTAGAGGACCCTGCTGGTCCCCAGCATGCCGCCTTTTACGAGGCTCCAGCCCTTCAAGCCCAGGCGCCGGGCGTCGCTCCTGCCCCCGAGCAGGCTCCGTTTGTCGACAACGACGTCGACGAGGGTGCGTTCGAGAGCTCTGCCACTCTTGATGCAGCAATGGACGCCGCCGGAGCCGAGCACGACAGCAACGAATACCTTCAAAAGGCCGACGAGCTCTGTGCGACCAACCACCCGTCGTCCACGTCCACGCAAGACAAGCGGGAGTTTGACAGCGGCATGGGGCACCAACACCACGACGCCACGACAGAGCCCGTCGCTCAGCCCGCGGAACACTTCAAGTCGGACGATGTCGTCGTGTCGTCCCACCACCAAACTGCGTCCCTATTCGACGACGAGGCGGAGGCGATCGCGTTCGACATGCCGACGGGGCTTGAGGCTTTTGAGGGCGAGGGCGACTACGGACCAAGCGAGTTTGTTCCCAAGCCCCTGTCCCATGCTGCGGCTGCCTTGTTTGCAGACGACGCAGAGGGTGTCGCGTTTGACATTGGAAGGGGAGATGTGGAACCACAAGCCGAGCTGGAGGCAGAACACAAGTTTGAGCGCGAGGTCCAAGCCGAGACTGCGAACCAGGCAGCAGCAGCCACGGCAGCAACACCACCCCTGACCGCTCAGGCCCTATTTGCCGACAACGATGCGGAAGATGCTGCGTTTGACATTCCTCACGCTGACAGCGTATCTGGATCGGCTCCACCTTCCGCAACTATCCCATCTTCGTCCACTGTCCCGTCATCGGCTCCCATGAATGCCGCCGCACTCTTCTCCGACGACACGGACGCGTTCGACATTGGTGCCTCGGAGCCGGAGCCCGTCAAGGCTGAGCCCAAGGCTGACGCTGAGCGTGCTACGGCCCAGAAGCCAGCCCAGTCGTACCCGGCCAAGGAAAAAACCGCCATGAGCTTGTTTACAAGGAGTTCCAGCAGCGATGACTTTCTAGTCGACACGAGCTTTGACGACACGATCGACTATGGGCGCGACGACCTGCGGCCGTACTCGCCTCCGCAGAGGACGCAGTCGCCCCCAGCGGCTGCTCCGGCTGCAGCTGTTCCGGACATTGACGTGCCAGAGGGATGGTACGACGATTCTGGAAACTTTAACTGGTACACGGCCGAGGAGAAGGAGGCGGTCCGCGAGGCCATGCTCGGCGACCCCGCTTATGCTGGTGCGACCCAGCAGCCGAGCGAGAACGACCTCCGTCGAACCCCCGAGCCGTCGCATGATCCGTATGCTCCTGCTGCGGTTCCCGCGGATCCTTATGCCCCGCCTGCTCCGAACCCATACGCGCCCGCGCCTGCTCAGAGCTACGCTCCCACACCCGCCACGAACCCCTATGCTCCGGCGCCGGCTGCGAACCCGTACGCTCCTGCAGTTAGTGCCTACGTCCCGCCCGCCGCCGCCGCCCCCTACGCCTCGGCTCAAAGCTACTCGGCCTACCAGCCTGCCGCTCCGGCTGCTCCGGCAACGGGGCTGTATACTCCTGGCTTCCAGACCGCCGCCTCTTTGGCGGCATCAGCACCAGTGGCCGAGCCATATGGACAGACATTCGCCCCCGCCGCCCAGCCTTACGGACAAGTACAGGCTCCTTACGACCCCTACGCCCCCGCAACCACCGGCTACGGCCCCCCTGCGGGGTTCCCCGCGGTGACTGGCTTCCCGCCTGGTCCGTCGCAGGCGCCCAAGTCGCCTCCTGCCGAGCCTCCGAAGCGCATGAAGGCGACAGCGTACGACGCGCCGTTCCTCAACCGCGTTCCCAAGTCGCGGCAGTCGAGCCATTCCCAGCCGTCCCCCATTGCGCCGTTCGTCGTTCCCGCAGATGCTCCCCCGATGCCTACGGCCCCGTCGGCGCCCCCGCCTGGACCCCCCAAGCGAACCGGCACAATGGAGAGCGTACCGACCGCTGCCGGAATGGCACCTTCCCCAGCCATTCCTCCCCGCGCCCAGTCAGCCGCCCCGGGAACCTACGCTCCCACAAGCGCCTACGACCCCCCTCCCCTCCCCGCCCAGCCCTTCTCCGCGACTGGTTATGCACCCATGGCTGATGCCTATGCCCCTCAGCGCACAATGTCGCCGCCGGTCAAGCCTCCTCAGCGTCCCGCGACTGCCTCGGCGACACATCCCCCGAAGCCGACCTCGTTTGACCCGCCACTGCGCCAGACATCCTCGCGCCCGCCGTCGCGTCACTCGAGCAGGCCGGACTTTGCCTCTCCACCGGTGTCCGCTGGCGGCCTTCCTCCCGTCCCTGCGATCCCCAAGGAGTTTGCAATCTCTGGGCCACCTAGGGCCGCCGCGCAGCCGGCCTTCGCCACATTCAGCCCGCCCCCGCCTCCACCCAAGAACGCCTTCTCCCCTCCTCCTCCCAAGAACATGGCCTTCAGCCCGCCTCCACCCAAGGCTCTCTCGCCTCCGCCAGCGTCGGTGACCAGCCCCCCTCCGGTGCCGCCAAAGACCTCCAGCCCCCCGCCCGCAGCGATGAGCCCGCCGACCAGCCCGCGCAAGCCGATGAGCCCCCCTCGCTCGGCCCTCAAGCAGACTGGTCCCCCCAAGGCTGCCCCTCCGAAGGTGACCAGCCCGCCACCTCGCTCGGCCTCGCCTGGATTCGCGCCTCCTCCTGCGCGCTCGGCGTCCCCCGGCTTCGCGCCGCCTCCCAAGACTGGCACGCCGCCGCCTCCCAAGACTGGCACGCCGCCGCCACGTACCGGCTCCCCGCGCCATCCGACTACGCCAGGTGCGCCGCCCCGCGTCTCCTCGCCCCTCCGCCAGGAGTCTATCAGCGGTTTGTCGCTCGCGCAGGCCGCCGAGACCATCGCGCCCAAGGCTGCTTCCAAGTCTGTTGGCTTGCACGAAGAGGCAGACCCCGAGGGCGGAGAGTGGAACGACGACACGCACGAGAAGCAGGACAGCGGGTATGAGCCGGCGCCATATGCTCCCGAAGCGCCAAAGGAGTTTGCCGGCTACACCCCTGCGCCGTATAATGCGGACGCTCCCAAGGAGCCTTCTTCCGGATACGAGCCAACTTCTTTCGTTCCCGACCAGCCCAAGGAGACCTCTGGGTACGAGCCCGCGCCGTACGTCCCCGAGCCGCCCAAGGAGTCGTCGGGCTACGAACCTGCTCCGTACGTCCCCGAGCCTACCGGCACGTCCGGCTACGAGCCTGCGCCGTATGTGCCTGCCCCGACTGAAGGCTACGAACGGACGTCGTACACACCCTACTCGCCACCCAAGGCTACCCCCGCGTTGCCCAAGGCTGCGCCGCCGTCCCAGCCCGAGTACAACCCGTACGCCCCTGCACCCGCCGCTGCTGCCCCTGCGAACGCATACGCTCCTCCCGCCCACCAGCCCAAGGCGGCCGAGTACAACCCCTACGGCCCCTCTAGCCCCGTCAAGAGCGCTCCCCCCGTGCCGCTTGCAGAGTACAACCCGTACGCACCTTCGAGCCCGAAGAAGGTCTCCCACGCTGTCGAGACCAACCCGTACTCTCGCCAGTCGGGCGAGTACAGCCGCACCTCGGGCGACTATGGTCGCACCTCTGGTGAATACGGCCGCAAGTCTGGCGAGTATGGCCGCCCGTCGTTTGACTCCAACGCGTACACTCACGAGCGCAAGTCGTCTGCTGCCAGTGGCTACCAGCCGTTTGCTGCTCCCGACTCGAACCCGTATGCTCCCGCGCAGAACGAGTACAACCCGTATGCCTCTCCTCCGGCCAACAACGCGACGCTGCACCAGCGTCAGTCGAGCCTCAGCGGCGCGCCCTACGCGCCCATGGTCCCAGGCCAGCCGAGCGACCCGTACGCGTACGGCCAGCGCACGACCTCGCCCCCGCAGGAGTTTGGCGCGTCCCCGAACAACAACTACTTCCAGAACATGCACATGGACCCGACATATGTCCCGCAGCAGATTCTCGAGCAGCGCCCTGTCGCCGAGGACCCGCTCGGCAGGTGCACACCTGCGGCGCGCAACATTCCGTTTGCCAAGTTTGGTTTCGGCGGATACCTCATTGTGTCCTTCCCCGGTGCTTCGAGCGACGCGCCCGACTCGGCGCAGTACGGCTACGGATCGTACCGCGGCCAGCTGAGCCTGCGGCCTGTTTCCGAGGTTGTCGAGGCCAGCGCGCTGAGCACGACCGCCACGCCCTTCCCCGGTCCGCTCATCTTTGACGGCGCCCCCAAGGGCCCGGCGGGCGACAAGAAGCGCCGCGAGGGTGTGCTCGCGTACCTCTCCGCGCGCGCCGAGGAGATTGAGCGCGGCCTGCCGTACTTGAAGTCGTCGGCATCGCGCGCCAGGCGCGAGGAGGAGGCCAAGCTCGTCATGGTCCGCATCCTCTCGGCGTCCATCGAGGGCGACGGACGGCTGTTCGGCAACCCGACCGCCGAGGAGGCGGTGCGCACCGCGCTCCAGCCGCCTGCGACGAATGCGACGGTTGCGCCGACGGTCAACGGCCTCGGTGCTGGGAACGCCCCACGCGGCGGCCGCGCGACCGCTTCGCAGATGGCTGAACTGTCTGCGATGGCGATGCGCGGCGAGAAGCGCGAGGCGGCGCAGTTTGCGGCCAATGCGGGCCTGTGGTCGCATGCGCTGGTCATCTCCTCCTCTGTCGACCCCGAGTTATGGCGCGAGATGGTCACGCGCTTCACTGTCGCCGAGCTCGCGGACAACCCGTCCACGGCTGGTCTCAAGGCCGCGTACACTGTCTACGCGGGATTAACGCCCACCAACGTCGAGGATCTCTTCAAGGCGTCGAACATCACCGACGACCCCAGTGCGGATCAGTGGCGCGAGGTCGTCGCTGCGGTGCTGTTCAACGGCAAGCCGACCGACCTTGTCTGCCTCGACGACCTCGGCGCGCGCTTCAAGAAGGCACACCTCATCAACGCCTCGCACGTCTGTGCGCTGCTCTCGCCCAACTCGCCGTTCAGCGACCTCTCCCCCGGCGCCGGCGAGCGCCCCGTGCAGCTGGTCGAGAACGAGCTGGACGAGGACGCGCTCATCTTTGCCGAGATTGCAGAGTATGCGCGCACGCTCGTGCCGACGCCCAAGGGTGTCGACGGCCCGTTTCCCGCCATGTCGCAGCTGCTGCCGTACAAGCTGCAGCGGGCGTGGCGCGCGGCCGAGCTCGGGAACAACGACCAGGCGCGCGCGTACTGCGAGACGATTGGCGCCGCGTCCGAGGTGTCGGACAAGGACAAGAGCCGCAGGCTCGCACCGCACCTTGCTGCCGCGCTCGAGGATCTTCTGGAGCGTCTCTCGGGCGAGCCGTCCGTCGCACCCACAAAGGGCCAGCGCACGCTGGGCGTCCGCAAGGCCAAGAGCTCCGCGACGCTCGGATCGTGGATCGAGGGCAGGCTGACAAAGTTCATCGCGGGCGAGGAGGAGGAGGGCGGCAAGCCCGCCGGCCTGACCGTGAAGAAGGACGAGGTCGTGGGACCCTTTTCGCACTTTAGCACCATCTCACCGTCTCCGGGACCGAGTCAGTCGGTGTCGCGCGCAATGTCCAGCGTGGACATGCACGCGCCGTCGACGGGATCTACCGAGCCGCCGGCGCCGTACGCCCCCTACGGCGGTGGCGGCAGCTACCAGCCGTGGGGCGAGGACGACGAGAGCGAGACGCCGCACGCGTCCGCGACGTCCGCCACCTCGTCGGTGCCCACGCTCAACGTCGACCAGGGCGGGTTCATCAACCCCATGGGCAACCTGACCTTTGGCACGCCGGCCTTTGGCACGCCGGAGCCTGCGGCCGACTACGCCCCGCCGGCACCTGCGAAGCAGGAACCCGTGTTTGACGACGAGGACGACCTCGGCTTTGGCAACACCGCGCTGTCCCGCGGCCGCACGCCCAAGGTCGACGAGCCGGCTGACCCGTACAAGCCGCCGCCAAAGGAGGACAAGGTCGAGGAGAAGAAGGAGGACAAGCCCGCGACGCCGACAAAGGGTACGTACTGTACACTGTGCATCACTGACATTAGGCGGCTCATGGCTCGGCGGCTGGTTTGGAAAGAAAAAGGAGGCGCCGGCCGAGCACGGCACGGGCCCGACGCGCGCACACATGGGCGAGGAGATGAGCATGGTCTTTGACCCCGAGCTCAAGCGCTACGTCATCAAGGGGCAGAAGGCGCCGCCGGCTGCTGCTGCCGCCGCCCCGCCGCCGCCCCGCGCGCAGACCGCTTCGCCAGCGAGCACGGCGCGCCCGCCCCCCACCGCGCGCGCGAATACTACCACGCCCAGCGGTCCGCCCGGTGTGCCGCCCATGACCCCCGGCTCGCGGCCGCCGAGCACGCTCCGCGCCGGAGGTGCGCCCCCCGCCCCCGGGGCACCCCCCGGCATGCCGCGCACAACAAGCACCTCGAGCTCAGTGTCTGGTCTGCCGGGCGGCGCGCCCCCGTCCCTCGACGACCTCCTCTCGCGCCCGTCCTCGGGCCGCCCCGTCAGTGCGGCCAAGAAGAAGCGCGCCGCGAACAAGTATGTCGACGTGTTCCAGCAGTAGAACGTATTCTCTATTTCACTTATTCATCGCTAGGATGCCAAAATGCATGTAGACTGCAGAATCGGATGTGCGGGGCGGGAGGGGGGTGGTCTGGAGGGCTGCGGTAATCTCGATACCTTTGCCCATGGCCCGTTTGTATGGTGCCGCTGTGCCATGCATGCGACTGGCTACTGCAGAAGCTACAGCTTATCTAGCATCCACTGCTTGCATCCGCAGCCATTAAATGCCAGCTCATGGCCTCTGCATGGCCTCTGCATGGCCAAACCCCGAGTCGGGCATCTTAACATCTTGGATCCCCCGCTTACAGCATAAACCTGGGTGGCTTTGTCATTTTTCCCGTTTGCAGCCATGAACCCTCGTAATACCCCTTATAGCCGGAGCCACTGCTACTGCTACTACTACTGCTGACATGGTCCGTCTTTTTATGGTTGCTACGCCAGCTGCCAGGCCGCCAGCCGAGCCGAAAAAAGACAGACAAGAAATGTACATTTACTTTACTGCATCTCTCATCTCGGACTTGTCTATCCCGTCTTCATCAACACAACGTCCGACTCTAGCTCAGCACTGATCAAGCACTGATCCAAGCCCACCAGCTCCATCAGCCAGACCCAACCCGGCGTCCAATAACATCCCTCCATCCCTCCAGCGTCTCCACACTCCCAACCCTGTCATAACCCGCGTGTCCTCTTGGTGTTCATCATACCACCATGTCCGCCCCCGCCCCCGTGCCCAACCCCCCGACCGACGTGCCGGCCCCGTTCGCGTTCGACCCCGTCGCGGACGCCGTCGCGGCGGTCAAGAACGGCGAGTTTGTGATCGTCATGGACGACGAGGACCGCGAGAACGAGGGCGACATTATCTGCGCCGCGAGCAAGATCACCGAAGAGGGCATGGCGTGGTTTGTGCGGTGGTCGAGGTGAGTCCGAGGAGCAGCCTGAGGGCGGAGCCTGAGGGCGGAGCCCGAACGCGACCCGAGTCGTCCTAGTCGGGACGGCCGCACAATGTTCAAAGCTAATATCCAGCGGCTACATCTGCATGCCGATGCCCCCCGCGCGCCTCGACGAGCTCCGCCTCCCGCCCCTCCTCGCCGTCGGCGGCACCAACGAGGACGTAAAGGGCACGGCGTACCACCTGACGCTCGACGCCAACAGCTCGCGGCATCCCGTCAGCACAGGCATCAGCGCGCACGACCGTGCGCTGTGTGCGCGTCTCGTTGCCTCGGGCGCCGGGCCCGAGGAGTTTACCCGCCCCGGACACGTCGTGCCCCTCAGGTATACCGTGGGCGGCACGCGGAAGCGGATCGGCCACACGGAGGCTGCTGTTGGTGAGTTCCGAGTCGTGCGAGCAGCGAGCACGAGCGCAGCGAGTGCCAGTGCGGGGCGAGGCAGTGCCGCGAGCACAGCGAGCGCACGAGAGGGAGGACGGGTGAGAGTCGGCATGAGAGGCATGCCGGCGGACCCCAGCGCGATACCTTGCGATGCCTTGCGATACCTTGCGATGCCTTACGATGCCTGCGATGCCTTGCGATGCCTTGCGTTGCCTGGCGATGCCATGCCCGCAGACTATACCCACCCGCAGACAACACTAACCGCAGACCTCTGCTACCTCGCCGGCGAGCCGGCCGTCGGCCTCCTCTGCGAGCTCGTGCACCCCACCTCGCCCAAGGGCGACATGGCGCGCCGAGACGACTGCTGGCGCTTTGCGCGCGCGTGGGGCCTCAAGTGCATCTCGATTGCCGACTTGCAAAAGTACATTACGGGGCCGGAGGGCAAGCCTGTGCCGCAGTAGAGAAGGACGAGGGCGGTGGCATAGTTCTTGTGTCTGCATGAATTGCATTACTCTGAGAGGTCGCGGTGCGCTGCATGACGTTCAAGGACATGAACAACAATCCGCAACAAGGTCCATCTCGTCTGCTGGAAATTGTGGATGGAATTCGGACTCGACAATCAGCCCCGCTAATCCCGCCAAAGGCATGCTCGGCAAAGACTGGGCGTGTTCCCGAGTGGTGGCGCAGCATATCGGCTGGAGCACAGCACATGGGGCCATGCAGCTGATGTATATCCATGGCCGCCGGCGATAGGCGACCGCGACGGGAGGCACGACGGGCATCTCCGTGGTCGCGAGAGCGGCTGCCATTCACGTTGGTGGAAATTGTCAGGCGCAGACGCACCCTTACTGCCGAGGATGAAACCGCGTCCGTGATGGATTTCCTACTCTAGCACTGACGCGACAACATAATGTTCATAGCATATCGTGCCGGAGCGGCCCGCTGGCGCCTCTCTGCCGTGAACACGACACCGAAACCGTGCGCAGCATGTGGATATATCTCTGGTTTCAACTTTTTTTTTTCTTCCTACTACAAGTACGACACTGCAGACACTGCAGACGCTTAGGCCTTGGCAATGGCCGAGCCGGCCTTGCGCCAGAACTTCTGGAGAGCCATGTACGAGGTGGTGGCGCCGAGGAGGCCGATGACGCCCTCGTTGAGGTTCGAGTAGCCGAGCGAGTTGGCGGGGAGCCAGATGTCAAACGAGTCGGTGACGAGCTGCGACATGATGGTCTGGCGCTGGGTGAGGAGGGCGCGGCCCTGCTTGCGGCGCTCGGCCTCGTCGGCCGCGGCGGCCTCGTGGCCCTTCTCCTTGGTCTCGCGGCGCGACACCTCGGCCTGGAGCGCAAAGCGGCGCGACTGCGCGCGCAGGTTGACGAGCGACGCCGACGACGACACGAGCGAGAGCACAATGCCGAGGAACCACGCCTTGGCGGCCACGCGCGAGATGCGCGCAAACTTGCTGTGCTGTTAGTGTTTTCTGTATCAGTGCGCGTTCCAGATGTTCCCTGCTGCGAAGCAGAGCTCTCCGGGACAAGCGGAAGCGGTCAGGGAGAAGCACAAGAAAAGTTGGGATCGCTCCGTGTTTCGCGTCCCGGCGAGGTGTAGCCGGCAGAACACGGACGCCAGTCGGCTGCACTCCCTCCGCAGCTGTACTCACTCCTTGTCGAGACGGAGAACCTTGGCGCCCTGGAGCCACACCATCGAGTCGCAGGTAAGGTAGGTGGCGTAGCAGAGCTGGCGGGCAAACTGGGTCACCTGCGCGAGAGCCTCGGCGCCGGCCTTGCCCTTACTGGAGGCGTGAGCGGTGCACTGACAGTGTACACTTACAACGGCCGCTGGTAGATGTTGAGCGACGACTGGAGGTTCTCGACGGGCTTGAAGACGCGCATGACTATAGTCAGTGACGCAGAACACTTGGTACTCACGCTTGCGGCCCGAGGCGAGCGCCGACTTGAGCGCGTCAAAGCGCGAGGCGAGGTCGAGGTTGCCGTGGCGCGAGAGGCTCCAGGCGAGGATACGCGACGTGTACTGGATCAAACGGTAGGTCTAGAGCGTCAGCACACAGCCACTGCGGGTACACACCTTGTCGCGACCCATGGTGGTGGCCAGGACGGCCATGGCCTGCGAGACCGTGGGGTGGAGGACGACCTGGGAGCAGAGCGACGCCATTGTGGAGGTGGAGTTGGCTGGTCAAGAGAGTGTGAGAGGTGGGAGTGATGCGTGGAGACTTAAGAAGTCTGATGCGAGAGAGTGGAGCGGGTAATATCTAGAATTAATTTCTGGTCGACGACGATGAGAACAGAACAAAGTGTCAGCAGAGAGTGTCCAGTGTCCACGGCCGACGCAGCCACCCACTTACTCGATGCACTCACTCGTCCACTTGTCCATGGCCGCCGCCGGTTCCTCCGGCACTTGCACTAGCCGGAATCACAGAATCCATGGGCCACGGGAAAAGGCGGAAGCAATCGTGGCGATCACGCTACCGCGGAGAATCGTGGAGCTCCGTCCCGCGTGGTGGGTTGGGATTAATAAAATAAAAAGTGTGCGAGATTTATTTTCGCCGTGTATAGCGTGGAAGGCTGGTAGACATGGTTCTGCGCAGGGCGAAAACACTGGTCGTGACTGATTTGTTTTGACTGAAATTTGGTCCCGTCGTGCTCGTCTGCGAGCTGCGTTGTTGCCATGCTCCACGCCCCCCGCTGTTGTGACTGGCATGACTGGGACTGAAAGGGGCCACAACATGCACTGCACATGCACTGCACGACAGCCTTTGTATGTGCATATTGCATACTGCAGCTGCGAGCTATTTGAGTCATTTAAATCACTTTAATTTGCAGATTGTAATAAGATTGGCTACAACATTGATATTAAGGTTGATAGGCCGCACTCTGGTTGTAAACATCTTTGGCTGTACACAACACAACAACATATCCTGTCCTGTCCTGTCCTGTCCTGTCCTGTCGACAAAGGGTCGACATCATCATCGTCTTCAACTTCATCATCATCGTCAACAACAACATCAACAACCGTATCACCACCTTTTGGACGACACTCGACTCCCAGCAGCACCGATACCTTCCGCAGCAGTACCCCCCGAGCAACAACACCTCCATCATCACAGCATTCTAAACACACCTTCCACTCGGTACATGAGCACGACCAGTCTTCGACTCACCACTGCGCTCTAGGCAGCGTCCTCCTCAACTCCCCCTTCGACTCCCCCTTCGACTCCCCCTCAGCCTCCCCCTACCCACAACCACACCATCACAATGGCGTACCTAATGGACGACAACGCCATGCGCATCTGCAGTGAGTCGCTCCCGGTGCCTTCCCGGATGTTTACTGACGCACGGGCCAGTCCGGCCGCGACCATGGCACCCGGAGAAGGAGGTCCCATTCCTGGCCGCGCCAGTGTCTACGCCCTTCTTTCTCGGCGGCGGTAACTTTGCCAGTGCACCGCGCAAGCCCGCTGGCGGCGGAGCGCTGCGCGAGATTGTCGGTGAGTATTAGCTTGTGCAGCACAGCCAGACCTAACACTCCAGCCGTCATTGACAACCGGCAAATCGACTTTGACAAGCCCGAAGAGGGCGCCGAGCTAAGGAGGGGTATGGGCGGCGCAGGACGGAGATACAAGAACCGCCGGTGAGTGCAACTGTTTCGCTCGCACTGACATTAGCTACGTGTTTGACCACGTCTTCCGCATGGACGCAAACCAGGAGGAGGTGTACGAGAACACGGCCAAGCCGCTGCTGGACGGCGTGCTGAGCGGCTACAATGCTACGGTGTTTGCGTACGGCGTGAGTTTTGAGGTGTAAACAATGCTAATCGATAGGCAACAGGCTGTGGAAAGACGCACACGATCAGCGGCAGCGCCGCCGATCCGGGCATCATCGTTCTCACCATGCGTGACCTCTTTGACCGCATAGAGGAGACCAAGGACAAGTACATCACGCACCTCGAGCTCTCCATGGTCGAGCTCTATAATGAGCAGATCCGTGATCTGCTGTCGGACAACTTTCCAGTGACACCAACTGGCGGCCTCAAGCTCCTCGAGAACGAAAAGGAGCGGGTGACCATCGCGGACGTTACCATCAAACAGCCCAAGTCGGTCGACGAAGTGCTCGACCTTGTTATCCTCGGCAACGAGCGCCGCAGCACATCATCGACAAACGCCAACAACCAGTCGTCCCGCTCGCACGCTGTGCTCCAGATCAATGTCACCAGGAGTAACCGCGTGGCCGATGTCGACATGGAGAGCGAGACCGTGCTCCAGGACACATCATCTGCGACGCTTTCTATTGTCGACTTGGCCGGAAGTGAGCGGGCATCGGCTACCCACAACATGGGCGCGCGCATGAAGGAGGGAGCAAAGATCAACCAGTCGCTGCTCGCCCTCAGCAGCTGCATCAGCGCCCTCTGTTCTGCCCAGCGCAGTCGGTCCCGCCCGCACGTACCCTACCGCAACTCTAAACTCACTCGACTTCTCAAATTCTCCCTCGGCGGCAACTGTCGCACGGTCATGATTGTCTGCGTGTCGCCGTCCTCGCGCGAGATGGAAGACACCAGCAACACCCTGACATGGGCAAACAAGGCCAAGGATGTCAAGATGCGCGTCACCCGCAATGTCGGCGGTCACGAGGTCTCGGCCCGTCAGTATCTCCAGAAGATCTCCGAGCTCGGGCAGCGTATCACGATACTCGAGACCCTGCTGGAGAAGGAAAAGAACTCTACCGAATCTGTGTCGACGTCCAAGCTCGACGAGGTGCGGAAGCGCATTGCCGAAACGGTGCAGCCCGTCAGCGCCCGCATCGATGGATCTCTGCCAGACATTCGGGAAGGCGCCGAGACGCGCGCACGGTGGGACGGTGCGCACCTGGGAATTGAGAGCATGAAGGCGCGTCGCGACGAGTTGAGCCCGAGCAGCGTCACTGAGCGCGAGTTTTGCGACCAGATTATCCGCTGGTACGAGGACTCGTACCCAAACAACCGTGCGGCCGCGAACCGGGTTGGCCGCGAAAAGGAGGCCACGACATCGATTACATACTCGCTTAGAAGCGCCGAGGAGAAGAAGATTGCAGGCATGGACGCAACAAGCGCGCACAACCTCCAGCTCCAGGTCGAGAGCGAGCGCCACCGTCTCGACGCGGCGGTTGCCAAGGCACGGGAAGCAGGCTACCGCGCGTCGCTGGCGTGTTCGCTTGAAAGCCTCGCCAACTGCGCCGTCGCGTTTGTTAGCATGAAGGCCGCGTTCGGCACGTTCCGCGATGGGTTTGAGAAGAACACTGCTCGCGGCAGTGCGTCTGTGCCCGACCTCGAGCGGCTGATGGACGCTTTCGAGCTTCGCGTCAACGATGCCAAGGACGAGGTCGCCGACACATTCAAAAAGATGACACGCACCGACGCGATCCCAAAGTCTCCTATCCGGCCGGCTACCGAGCTGCTGGCCATGACTGCCGCTGTGCCGTTCATTCCTCCCGCGGAGCCGGCAGTCGCCTCTCCCAAGTCGCCCGCCGTCAAGCGCGTGCTGGCCGCGAGCGAGAAGAAGGGCGGCTACGTGGTCGGCCACGGCTCTCCACGCCGAGTCGCGCCGAAAAAGTCGTTACGCTTTGCAGACGAGAGCCAGCTCGAAGATGTGCGCATCTTCCGTCCTGGCTCGTCGCAGGGTATCATCGACATTGGCGAAGTCCTCGATATTGACGACTGGGACGACGACGAGATGAAGGACGATGTCAAGCCGCTTCCGGTTTCTGCGCTCCGTAGCGCGGTTCGTGCACCACCGCCGCCGCCACCGCTGCCGACCTCGCCGGAGCCTTTCAACCCAGCTCTGCCCAAGACATCAGCGCCGCCGCCGCCACCAACCGCCCCCTCGGCAGCGACGACCATCTCGCTGGCATCCATCTCTGCGGCCGACCGCGACACCATGCCGGCGTGGAAGCAGAACCGCATGCTCCTGGGCAAAGACTCTTCTGGCCAAGGTCCTTCCCCATCGAGCAGCTCAAACTCTTTGTCTGACCCCTCTGTATCAACACCCGAGCAGCCTCCTGCTCCCACTGGCAAGACGACGCCGATTGGCCTCGGCAAGCCATCCCGCCCCTCGCGTCCGTTTTCTGCGCTGTCGGAGCTGCATCAGATTCCCACTCGTACACCCTTAGGCTCCTCGACTCTGCTGCAGCCCACTGCCGCATCTGCTGCGCGTGCCGCGGCTCAGAACGGAGGCGAGAAATCGCCCGGCATGAACGCGTCGCCGTTATCGCAGTCGACGATGGAGCCCCGCAGGCTGTCCGTCTCCCGCCGGGAACGCTCCAAGCTGCACAAGTCTGGCGTGCCGTACAAGCGCAACACGTCGCTCGTCCCCTCCCCCAAGGGATCCCCAGACACGAGCATCTCCCCGCGCGGCGGCAGCAGTGCCCCGTTGAACGCGAGCACGACCCGCGCGCTCTCGCGCCCGCCCGCCCGCATGCGTTCGAGCGTCATGATGGATGCGAACAGCAGCATGAACTCAGCCGGCGACAGCAGCATGCTGAGCACCATGGGCCTCGGCCGGAGTCTGCGCCACTCAGTGTCCATCGGGACATTTGCCAACCCCGGCCTGCGGCCGCGCCCGAGCATGCAGCAGCTGAACAGCGCCCCCGCCCGCCCTGCGTGGAAGTAGGACAATAATGATTGGATTGTAGTTGTGTTCTGTATTATGAAAGCGTGCATAGAGCGGCAGGCAGAGTAGTTGCAGCAACTACGGCCGTGAATGTTTGCTCAGAGTCCAGATGGTCAAAAACTAGGTATGAGCTGCTGTCGATGGTTTAGGACGGCGTCAAAATGGAATACAGTTGGCGGATTTTGTTAATAACTTTGCACTAATCCAAATCGTCGCAATACTTCGATTTCAACACATAAATTCATTCACACCACTAGTGCACTAGAGACACTCTGTATGCATTCTCTAGTCTGCCACCGGCAAGAGAAGTAATATATGACATCTACTGTAATGCCTAGTGCAAGTCATGCATGCATGAGGTGTGCAGAAGGGCACAGAATCGTAATAGATTAGCAGAAGGAAGGTGCCACATCAAACCATGCAATGGACACACGAGAACCACATGGTCTGACCAAAAACACTCCAAAAATGCTGGAACGGATTGGTGAGCCGAATTCTCTATCAAGCAAGCAAGATACGGTCACCATAGTTGATAGACAGGAGCCCATGCATGTTTACTATGGATTCAGCTAAAAAGATGAAGACACTCCCATGTAAATATGCACTGAAAAAGTAGTGTAAAGTTGTGTGATGCTGTTCTCAGCGAAGTGGTCTGAAAAGCGACTGTGGTAACGGCTTACGCCGTAATCACGCGCGACGTCACGCCCGACGCGTCAGGTCCAGAGCGGATCGCGGATTGGCATCGGGTGGCGTAGGCCGCCGCGCCGCCACCTGGCCGCAAGCGTCCAAGCTGAAACGGCAGTGCAACACAACAACAAGACTAACATTTTCTCACCTACGCAGTCACACTTGTCTCTGTTCAACTCATTCTCTCATCCGACTGGACTGGGTCTCGCATTCGGAGCGATGCCGTACCAGCCCCCGCCCGCCGGCGCGCCCTTCTCCGCGACCGCCCTCGCGCGCCCGCTGCCGCTGCTCCCCCTCGCGGCGGCGGACATTGCGTACGCAGTGTGGACATTCGGCAGCGTGCCCCCATACCTTGCGCTCCTCTCGCTCCTCCGCGCGGCAACCCTTACCGGCCTCGCGGCCTCGCTGCGCTGGCGCGCGCGCGGCGGCTGGCTCCTCGCCGCCACCGCCGCCAGCCTGCTCGCGTGCACGTGGGCCGGCTGCGTGCCGATCATGTATGGCGAGGAGGGGCCCGTCGGCGAGCTCGTTATTGTGAGTCGCATACGGGGTAGGCTGAGAGCTGACGGCAGACGGCCGCGATATCCGTGTTCGAGTATGTGAGTATCGCTAGCACTTCGCACTGCGCTTGCTTGCACCTTGCTTGCACCTTGCTTGCACCTTGCTTGCACCTTGCTTGCACCTTGCTTGCACCTGCTTGCACCTGCCTCGCGCTCGCGCGCTCGCTGACAGCAGATCTTCTACCTCCTCCTCGTCCGCCTCGTGCCGACGCGCGGCTTCGCGCTGCGCGGCCCGCCGCCCGGCTCCCCCGCGCCCCATTCTCCGGCATTGACGCCAGTCCCGCGATCACGCACCAGCAGTGGACCCGTGTTATGCCCCACGCCCTCGCCGGGCATCACGTCGCCCGGCTCGGAGGGGCGGTCGCTTGCGCGCTCGCCGTTATCCCAGACGCCACTCACGCTGAGTACCGGCAGCCAGCGCCGACAGAGCCATAGCCGCAGCCGCGTGTCGTCCCTCCGCTCACCCGCCGAGGCCGCAGCCGCAGGAGCGGGAGCCGCCGATTCGCCCGGTATGGATCTGGAGGACTTTGACGAGGAGGACGAGGAGCTGCCGGACAGCACATTCATGGACAGCCCGCACGCGACGTACGCCGTCGGCCTCGGCCGGTCCCCGCCAGGCGACGAGGAGGCGGGCTTCCCAGAAGACTACGGGTACGACCCCAACTACGACTACAGCTACGACGACGACTCGTGCTCGTCCATCTCCGAGAGCAGCATTATCGACCTGCCGCGCGCGACGCTCGCGCCCCTCGAGCTCGACAGTGGGGGCGTGGGGGCGGCGCTTGTTGGTGTCGCGGCTGGTGTTGGCGCCGTTGGGGCCGCGGCGGGCGCGGCGGCGGGTGCGGCTGCTGGCGCCGCGGCGGACATTGCCTCGGGCGTGGTGCGGCGCTCGGCGAGCGCGCGGTTCCTCGGGCGCAGCTGGGAGGAGGGGCGCGAGTATGGGACGTTTGCGCGCGGCGCGTGATGCTGTGATGTTGTTTACGATTATGACTATGAGCTTATGGTAATGTTTCTTGTTTATGTGATGGACTCTCTGTGTCTATACTCCCCTCGCCGCGGTTATGCTGCTTGCCTCTGACATCCACCTCAGTTGCCTCCCTCCGTGATACGCTTCTTCTGCATACATGCTCTTCAACTTTACTCTATCTAGTCCTTGTTGATCGCGCCGAGCTCGTACAGGTACGAGCCGAGGAGCTTGGTGCCCTGCGGCGTTAGCATCCTCCTTGTGGCACAAGATTTCTCTACTCACGTTGATGTAGTTGCTCGTGTCAATCTTCTCGTTGGTCGAGTGCGCGCCGTCGTCGCCGCGCCCGACGGGGAGGAGGAGAATGTTGAGGTTGAGAATGTTGGCAAAGTCGAGCGTGACGGGGATCGAGCCGCCCTCGCGCGTGTAGTCGGGCTCCTGGCCGTAGACCTCAACGGTCGCCTTGTGCGCCGCGCGGTACGAGTAGTGGTTGGGGTCGGCCTGTGGTTAGTGCAATCGTGAGGTTGTCACGGCACATCTACTCACAATCCAGGGCTCGCCGCCGTGGGTGAGAACGACCTCGCAGCGGTTCTTGGAGCCAATCTTCTTAAACTCGTCGTTGACATACTTGATGACGAGCTCGGTGGTGTTGTCAATGCCGAGGTTGGGCACGAGACGGATCGAGAACTTGCCCTTGACCGAGGCGGGGATGACGGTCTTGGAGCCGGGGGCGGAGAAGGCGCCCTCGATGCCGTGCAGCGAGAGCGAGGGGTTGCGCATGCGGCCCATGAGCTGAACGTTAGTGCAATCTGGAGTCTACACGTACAGTCTTGATGGTGTCGTTGGTGAGGGTCTGGTCGCCGCCGAGAGCGCCGTGGATGTCGGCCATCTCAAAGTGGATCTTCTCAAACTTGTCCTGCTCGTCGGCGGTGACGGGGGCAATGAGGTCCTTGACGCCGGGGATGAGGATCTCGCCCTCGGGGGAGACGAGCTTGGACACTGACGGTCAGTTACAAGACATGCTGCTAACTCACTCAGGAGGATGAGGTCGGTCATGGGCTCGTGGACGGTGCCGCCAAAGACGCCCGAGTGGAGGTCGCGGGCGGGGCCCTGGATGCGGATCTCGTAGTAGTTGATGCCGCGGAGGCCGTAGGTGAGGCAGGGGGTCTTGGTGTCGAGCCAGTAGTTGTCCGAGATACACATGCAGTCCTGGCCGGCGAAGAATCCGTCCTTCTCCGACTCGATAAACTTGTCGAGGTTGACGGATCCAGCCTCCTCCATGCCCTCAAAGATCATCTTGAGGTTGACGGGGAGCTCGAGGCCGAGCTTCTTGTGCGCGTCGAGCACGTTGAGCCAGCCCATGATGGGGCCCTTGTCGTCGGTCGAGCCACGGCCGTACAGGCGGCCAGAGCCCGAGGGGTCGGCAGTGAGCTTGAAGGGCTCGTAGTCCCAGCCATCCTCCTTGAGCGCGGGCTGCACGTCGTAGTGGCCGTAGATGAGGAGGTTCTTCTGTGAAGCGTCAGCAGCTGCATCGGCATTAATGTGTACTTACCTTCTTGGGGTCGTTGCCGATCGAGCCGATAATGACAGGAGGGAGGGGAACCTCCTTGTCGCCGATCGTGTGCGAGCCAATGGGGCGCTTCTCGGCCTTGACGCCGAGCGAGGTGAGCTCCTTGAGGAGCCACTCGGCCATGTTCTCGACATCCTGGACGTAGCTCGGTGTTAGAAACGGGTGGGTGCTTGCACGTACTCGAGGTTGCCGGAGACACTGTGGGGTCAGCTATTGTTTCAAACGGTGACTCGACAGTTGTCACCAAGCGGAGTTGGACGTGTTTGCGAGTGAACGTGGTTGCGGAGAAAGCGTCCCACCACGCAACAGCTCCTCTTCGACAGTGACGCTACTCACGAGGGGATCTCGACGGCGTTACGGAGACGCTGGATGAGCGCCTCCTGGTTGTCGTCGACAAACTTGAGGAACTGGGGATTGGCAGCCATTTTGGGAGTGAAAGAAGTAAAGAGTCTAGATGTAGAGGGGTGAGAGAGATGACGAGATCGACAAATAGAACGAGCAAGATATCGATGTGATGATGACAAGATGTTCATTCCCAGCAAGCAGCAGCGGCCGTTCAAAAGATTACCTACCAGGTATCCGATCACAGCGGGGGACTTGTTGTACGCTTCCCGTGGCTGCCGCCGAGCTGCCGCTTGTTCACATGGTGCACGCTCGCTTTCCCTTGCGACTGCACAACTACCCTCGGCGGTGGCCGCATGGTCAATCGTCATTTGATTCGCTTACGTATAAAATCCCTGTGGGGCTCCATTCTCTTCCCTCAATAATCCCTTTGGATTGCCAGGTGCCGGCCGAGAGAATAGAAGTCAAACGGATATAAGGAGATCAACGAGATATCAACGAGATATCAATGAGAGATAGCGACGAGAGCCAGTATGATCGCGTCCAGTTGTCATTGTCTCATCAACTCAACAGGTTAGTCGTCGATCACAGTGACGACATGGGGGCAAGCTGCGAGCTCGAGGGGTATTCACCACCTATAACAACCACATTATCGATCAGACAGCGGTTGTTGCTTCAACGTCGGCAGTAGATATCCAGGCGAAGATTGAGTCAGGCACACGACGAGCATGCAGCCTCAGAACAGTTGCGTCAAGAGCGACTGACAGCTGGAGTTCTGAGCAATATAGAGAGCCTCGCATCACTGCAGGAGACAGATGGAGCAGTTGGGAGCGCAAGCAATCCGCGTCGATGCGTGACCGACATTACATTCAGGGCTCGAGATGACTGATATGACTGAATGTGAAGCTGCGCTGCTCGCCATCTATATACCCTCCGACGCTGTTTGAGAGTTACTGACCCCAACCTGACACCTGATACACCCAATTTTGCAGGTCCAGTACAGATATCGTCACTCAATACAAGCTGGGGTCTGAGCGCCGAGTCCGAGTAACCTGTACAGTACATATCTACAAGTTGTCTTCCTTTTTGCCTTCCTTTTCCCCTCTTCATTTCAGTGTTTCCTCTGTTCTCATTCCTCGCCTTCCTTTTGGCTATTAACGCCGACTGTCTTTCATTTCTGACAGTACACGGTAGTAGCCTCTGAGATACCGGCATATTCTCTCACTCTACGCTTCACCTATATATATACACCTCCCCCTCAGCCTCATCCTCTCTCTTTCTCTTTCTCTTTACCCCTCATCGCCATCATTATCCTCCTCTAGCCCACCTCTTCCTACGTCGGGGCTATCACCTCCCTTGTCCTCACCCCATCTTCACTTCACTCACCCCTTCCTTTTTGTAGTGTTTCTTATACTCATTTGTTTTCTCCGGATTGGAATATCGTCATCGTCTACTCGCCTTCCCTCGCTATCATACCTCTTCTTCTTCACATTACTCATACTCAACTCTCATCCTCATATACTTTCTGCCTATCATGTCTCCTCCCCGCTCACCCCTACAGCCTCGGAGGCGGACATTCTACCGTCCCCAGCCGGTAGCGCGGGTCCACCACACGGAAACGGCCGCAATCTTACAGGCTGCCGAACGCCTGTCCCATATGGCCGACAATGCGTCTCAAGGCCACAAACGTCGAAAGACTGTGAGTTGCTTTCTCACTTCTTCGGCTGACTTCCAGGACAAGGGCTCGCATGTCATCATGATCGTTGGTCCCTTCCCTTCCCAAATGGTGGACCTTGCATCGAGCAGTGGGTCGAGCGCGTCTTCCTCGGTTCAACGCAACCCGTTAGACCGCAGTATGCCCTCCCCACCCTCCACCCCCACACGTCCTGGTGGCTTCAGCCAGCCTCTGGCCGACTCCCCCGTCGATGACACCGACTGGGTGGCGTACTCGGCCCCCTTAGAGGACGACGAGCTCGCCAACGAGCACAGCTTTAGCAGCGACGGATCGTTAATGTACTCGGCCCCCACAGCATGGGCTCCATCGGAACGAGCAGTAATCGTCCCCGACGAGCCAAGGCCGTCTCCCGTTCCGGACGCCGCGTTCACTCAGATGCTGGTAGGTTACAGGCGGAGGCATGCCTAACCCACAGTTGGAGAAGCTCGAGATCAACAGTCCTCCCAAGGGACCCCGGCTCAACACATTCACCCGTGTCATTCAACAGCGTCAGCAGCAGCGCCAAAACCGCCACGCCGCCAACAACATGACTCCGAACCGCATTATTCCAATCCCCTTCGATCCAAAAATGCTCGGACCGTCTAGCGCATCACGTCGCATGCCCCGCACCGAGGCGTCTTCTTCTCGTACCTTGGTCGCGGATGATGACAGCAACCCCTCTCGCCCCGTGGAGCAAGTCTTTGCCGAGGCGGATCTTTTCTCCGAGTCCAAGCTGGCGTGCGTGGCATGTGATTGCCGTGAGAACCGCATGTATCTTCTCAGGCCGTGTGGGGTGAGTTTAGATACGCCTAACCATAATTGACATCAGGATCTGGTGTGCCCGGCGTGCTTTTCATCGTCCATTGCGGCCGTGTCGGTCACGCAAGGTGCCTCCAAGTGCCCTGCTTGCATGGAGCGAGTTGCCTCATTTGAGCAGTACAAGCCCGGAATGATTGTGGCAGTCCGTGGCCCTCGTCGTCCTGTAGCTCCAGCAGCAGTCGAGGACAACCAGTCGTACGAGACAACTGGTCAGACTATTGCGATGCGAATCGACAACGTCGCCTGGGTGAGAGTATTCAAATCTGCCTAGCTGACAGCAGGACATCGAGCCCACTCTGGTCGAGAGGTTTCTACCTGCGGGAACACTACCTGTTGGCCATCCCCAGCCGATCCATATCTGTATCGACCGTCGCGACGGCAGGACAAAGGACTTCATGGTGAGTGTCCAAGTATCCAGGATCCTGACTCCAGTACATCGAAGTAACGTCGCAAGCTGCTGCCCGGCGGGTTCTGCAGACCAAGCAAAACTCCTTCATGCCCGGTGGCCGCGTCACTGGCGGTCGTAAGCGCGCTGTTACCATCACCCAGGTGACGCATCAGGAACTTCTCCAAGCCGTAGGTGGCTGGTTGTCGGAGGTGTAACCTAACCCCAGATACGTCCCAACACCAAGAGCGAGCTCGACTCACTCCTTGAGCTTTGCGAAGCGGCGCTCTCGGCGCCACCTCCCCAGCTCCACGTTGACGCCAATGGTCGTGGACGCCTGCACCCGTCGGTTGGGACCAACGGCAAGGTCCACTACCTCAAGTACCGCCACGCCCCGTTCCATGTTCTCATCTCGCTCATGTGCAAGATGAACGGCACAGAGTCGCCTGTATACTGGGACCTGTTCCGTGGGTTACTGTACATTGGCGTCACTAATCACCAGGGATCGCGTCTGGGGCCATTTCCGCTCTGGCAAACTCGCTCAAGCAAACACGCGTCGACACACACGGTGACCGTGCGCTCCTTGTGCGACTAAACCGCCTGTTTGAT
The DNA here is from genome assembly GCA_001600335.1 of Apiotrichum gracile. NCBI lineage: Eukaryota > Fungi > Basidiomycota > Tremellomycetes > Trichosporonales > Trichosporonaceae > Apiotrichum > Apiotrichum gracile. The sequence continues at coordinate 4,136,965 of BCJO01000002.1, read as the reverse complement.
CAATACTTTAGCACTCGCCCAAAGGCGTGAGCTTTACTCTCCACCCCGAGCTTGGGAGTCACAACATACATGTACGCACCATAGTATTCATAATTGTCGAAGGTAGAGTTGCATGGTAGCCTGTAGAACGTGCATGTATCCGTATAGTCGAGCGAGCTGATGAGGCAGACGAAGGGCCTGTGGTGATGGGCGAGTCCCTGTTCGCAAGTCTGTCTTCTGACATATTCTGTCCACTAGCTGGCCTCTCACCGATTGCTTGTCTCCAGCTTCTCTGCGATCAGCCTCGCTGCTGCTCGTCGCCGATCGCCGCGGGATTGCCGCCGGGAGACGGACATCGTCGGCGAGATGGCCGAGCGGTCTAAGGCGCTGTGTTAAGGAGCTTCTCCTCCGCAGTCTTCGGACGTGGGTTCGAATCCCACTCTCGTCAAGAGAGGATTAGCTTCCCCCCAAGCCACCTTTTTAGCGGCGACCGAGCTGGCAGGCGCGGAGAGCGGTTTGGGGGGAAGGAGGGAGGGAGGGCGAGGGAGGGTCAGGAAGACCATAGGCATGTGCTGGCCCGGATCCCCGTGGTCGTAGGCCGAGTCAATCCGCTGTCTGCATCCTGCTCATACGCATCTGCTCGTGTGTCGCCGCTGGTAGCCCTAAGCGTTCTGTGGTAAGTTGGTCTGGCACACGGCCGCTACTCTGTCAAGAGGAACCGCCGGTTTCCTGCGCACGGCTGTGGTGAAGCGTCCACCAATCAGTGTCAATAGTCAGTAGCCCAATCTACCTGATACAATGCATAGTCTATCGGAATCCCCTGCTGGCTCCACTCACTACACCTCTGCGCTGCGCCTACTTGAACAGCAGCTGGCAGCTGTACACCTTGTCGTCCTCGTCCCAGTGCTCCCAGACCGAGTCGGGGTCCTCGTCCTCGTCGACCATGTCTTTTGCGGGGATGGCGAATGCGATGGTCTCGTAGGGCTCTGCCGCGAGCTGGGGGTCAGCGTGTTGGGAGGAGGAGATTATGGGTGGATGGATGCCGGCGACACAGATGGATGTTCTACAGGACATCTGTGCGACTCGCTCAAACAGCTCCCTCCGCCGACATGGACTCACGACAAAGTACTGGAACGCGCGGTTGGGAATCTCCCTCTTCTGCTCGAACGCGCTCATGAAGCGTCTCCTCGGGCGCTCGCCGACCTTGATCTCGGGGAGGGACACGGTGAAGAGCAGTCCGAGGCGCTGCGTCGCCGGATCCCGGATTTTCACAATCTTGTACCCCGGCCTGCCGATTTTGACGAATACGCGCTTCTTAACTGTCGGCGCACCGCTCGACGGCAGCGCAGGCGTCGCCATCATCGCCTCGTGGTTGTCGCGCGCGGCACGGCGCGCGAGGTTGGTCTGGTGCTTCTTGCCCTGCGTGTGCGCGAGGTACGAGCCCTCATTCACGTGCAGCGTCAGGCAGAGACGGCACTCGAGCGTGCCCAAGTGTGTGCGCAGGATGTAGGGGTCCTTTGCGAGGTCGATCGTCTCGAGCGCGAGCTTGCGCAGCCGCTCGCGCCGGTCCACCGCCGTCTCGCTGCCGCCCGCAATGCCGCCGCCGCCCTTGTTCGCGCCCGCTCGGTTCTGGCGTCAGTCTGAGCTTACGAATGTGGTATACGCCTAGCTCACTTGGTAATCTGTGCATGTTAGCGGCTGTCACCTGTTGTTCAGCGACTTACCCATCGTGGCGGATGTTGTTGTTGATGGTGACGTTAGTGAACCACCTTGAAAGTAGTCAACGCGCTGGGTGGCAACTTGCAAGTGGCGTTTCGGCGATATGCGCGTGTGGCGGCGATTATTTGCGGGGTCCCGCAGATAAGTCCAAGATTTCAGAGTCCCCTATACCAAAAGTTGCCATCAAGAACGTTACATCACCAACTCCACTACCCACACAACAATGTCGCTCTTCCCCTCGGCATTCGACGCGCTCCTCGCGCCCGGCTCGTCCTCGGCACCCCTGGCGTCGGGCTCCAAGGGCAAGAGGAAACGCCCCAGCACCGGCAAGGATGACCAGCTGCGCGCGACGCAGGTCAACCTCGCCAAGCTGATGGACAAGGTCGACCGGGGCGAGTTTACGGACAAGGCGGCGTCGGGGCGCGAGTCGCTCGGAGCGGGATCTGCGGGAAAGAAGGCGAAGAAGACGCACGACGAGCCAAAGGGCAAGGGCAAGTTTGCCAAGCGGGACGCGCCGCCGCATAAGGACAACAAGCCCAAGGACAAGCAGCTCAAGCAGAAGCAGACGCCAAAGGACAAGCAGTCGCCCAAGCCCAAGGACAAGGCCCCGAAGCAGAAGACCCCTCAGAAGACCCCGCAGAAGCCCCAGCCGTCGGGCAAGAAGAGCAAGCTCGCGCCCGCCGAGCTCGACATTGAGATCCCCGTCGCCAAGACCGACGACGGGCTCACCGACATGCAGCGCAAGATGCAGGCCAAGCTCGAGGGCGCGCGCTTCCGCTGGATCAACGAGCAGCTGTACTCGACCCCGTCGGCGGACGCGGTCGCGATGATGGACACGGACCCCAAGGTGTTTGCAGACGTACGTAAACTAGCTTATCTCTGCTGACATTAGTACCACGACACACACCGGCAGCTGACGGCGGCCTGGCCCGAGCCGCCGCTCGAGCATATTATCGCGCTCCTCCGCCCGCTGCCCAAGGGCACGATCATCGCGGACCTGGGGTGCGGCGACGCGGGCCTCGCGCGCGCGCTGGTTCCCGCGGGCAAGGTCGTGCTCTCGTACGACCTCGTGGGCGACATTGGCGGCGCGCGCAGCAGTGGTGGCGAGGGGTGGGTTGTGCCGTGCGATTTCCTGACGGGCGTGCCCCTCCCCGGCCGCGCTGGCGGCGAGGAAGACGACAGCACAGGCAAGAAGAAGAAGGGGGGAAAGCGCGACCCGGCCGCGTCCGAGGTCGTCGACGCCGTCGTGTGCTGCCTCAGCCTCATGGGCACCAACTGGGTCGGCGGCGTGTACGAGGCCGCGCGCATCCTCAAGCAGGGGTGAGTTGTGCAGTGCTCACATGAACTAACTCCCAGTGGCGCATTCCACGTCGCCGAAGTCACGTCCCGCTTCGTCTCGACCGACGCGTTCGTCGACGCCATTACGTCCTTTGGCCTCGAGCTCGAGTCGCAGGAGGAGCCCTCGACACACTTTACGCTCTTCAAGTTTACCAAGAAGAGCGCGACGCCCGTCGGCCCCGTGCGCGGGCAGGAGGGGTGGGACGCGCGCGTCGAGGAGGGCGAGGGCATCCTCCGTCCGTGTGTGTACAAGCGGAGGTAGAGAGAGATATCGTTACGCGTTACATTATGCACTTCTAGCCATGCTTGCTATGTCTACTCGTATGTCTACTGATTTGCTGCGTCTCACTTGCGCAACGCGCGCACCCTCCTACCCAGGTCCTGTACGCGGTCCTCGAGCGCGCGCCGCTCATTGTCCCAGCGCCAGACCTGCACGTCGGGCGCATTCTTGCGGCTCCGCCACGCGGGGCCGTTGGCCCCGAGGCCGGAAATGTCGACGATGCGAGGGGCAGCGGCCATGCGCGCAAGGTCGCGGAGGAGCAGCTTGGACTCTGTCGCGAGCGCCTGGCGCGTGGGCCGGACCGAGGTCTTGGGCGGCGTGCGCGGGCCGTCCGACTCGGGATCGCTGCTTTCGCCATCGACGAGGTCCGGCACCGCGAGGGGCGGCAGCGGTGCGAGCGACGTCTTGCGCAGCGGCGCAAGCATGTGTACGTCATTGTACATGTCCTTCGACTTGAGGAGGGCGTTCTCCGAGCGGATGAAGCGGATGGCGGAGCGCAGGCTCTCGATCTGCTCGACGAGGTGGCCGGCCTCGACGGTGGTCGCGGTCGGCGCGTCGCCGGACGCTGTCGTGGGCGAGCCGCTGTCCGCGCCGCGCGACTTGCGCAGGCGCTCGTTCTCCGTCTCCAGCGCATCAAACTCAATCTGCAGCTGCTCATTCGCGTCCTCGTACTGCTTGCCCTCCTTCTTCGCGAGCGCAATCTCCTTTTCGAGTTCGAGGATCATGTCCGCCTGCTTGCGCGAGGATTCCAGGCGATGGCCGAGCGTCTCGATCTTGACGTTGGCCTCCTGCAGGCTCTGGTCCCGGATCTTGACTTCGCGCAGCATCTCCTTGAGCTCGTCCGACAGGCGCGTCACCTTGCGCTCCGCCTCGGCATTGTACTGCGCCGCCTCCTTGATGGCTGCCACGCGCGAGATCCACGGCGGCTCCACGGCGATCGACACGACCTGCTCGCCCTTAGCGGCGCCGCGGAACTTGGGCAGCGTGTCGGCGAGGTCGGTCGCGAGGCGCTCCATAAACGACGAAATCACCTCCCACGGCGTCTGGTCCGTGTTGACCTGCACGGTCACCTCGGCGAGGAACTTTTCGATATCCGCAAGTCGCAGCGGCTCCTTGTTCTGCCTCACGGACGCAATGTGCATGCCGATGCGCTGCGCGAGCTGCACGGCAATGTCGACCGCGTGCGAGACGGATGTGAGCATGTCCTGGAGCGCGACAGTGAACTCGGGCAGCAGGGCGTACTGCCACGCAACCGCGTCCTCGACGACGCCCACCAGCTTGCCGGCCGGCGCCTTGACCGCACGCGCCTGGTTGAGAATACGCTGGACAGGCTCGTACACGCCCTCCTCGAGCGTGGACTCGCCGACGTCCACCTCGATATCGCCGTCCTTGACGACCGACACGACCGCCTGCCGCACAAAGCCGACCGCGGCGGCAAAGTTGTCCAGATCGTCCTCAAAGTTGTACGCGAGGTCGAGCTGCTGCTCGGCCGCATCCAGCCCGGGGCGGTTGAACATGACCTCGGCCAGGTGGTTGAACTGCGCGATAAGGCTGTCGAGCTCGCGCGCACAGTCGGCCTCGACAAACTCGTCGCCCTTGATGAGCTGCACCCAGCCGTCGACCTTGGGCTCGACGCCGGCAAGCTCTGTGACGACCTTGCCGAGCGTGACCCAGTCCTCGGACGAGGCGCGGCGCATGACAGCAGCAAAGCGGCGGTTGAGCATGACAAAGTGGCGCAGCTTGCCGCGCAGCTCGCAGACGCCGACCAGTGCCTCTGACGTGACGCTGTGGAGCGCAGTCGGCAGACCGTGGAGGTTGGAAATCACAGTGGTGAGCATCTCGACCTTGGACGCCACACGGAGGAAGAACAGCAGCGCAGTGACAGAGTCCTCCTCCATCTCGTGGTACGCGTCGGGGAGGTACGTCTGCACGACCCGCAGATGCTCGGTCAGCTGCGACGCCTCGAGCTTCTTGAGGTCAAGATCGATCGTCTTGCTCTGGGTCTTGGCAGCCGAGTTCTGCAGCTTGAGGTTGAGGTTGAGCAGCGCCTGCGACTCCTTTGTAGCCGTCGCCGAGTCGTACTCCTGCGTCGCCTGCTGCACGCGCAACGTGTCAATCTCACTCTGGAGGGACGACACGAGCTCGCGGAACTGGCCAATCGTCGCCTCCATGTCGACCACAACAACCTCGAGATCCTGCGAGCGCGCAAGCTCGTCCCGCAGCTGATTGGACAGTAACGACAGCTCCTCCTCGAGCTGCGCCTCCGTCTCGGCGTGGCCCTCCTCGAGCTCGTCGTTGAGCTCCTTGAGCGCCTCGAGGTCCTCGATCGTCGCGCGCTGCTCCTCGAGCTTCTCGCTCATCTGCAGGTTGCGGTCGGTGAGTTCTTCCAGCAGGTCCTCGGCGCCGAGCGCGTCGTCGAGCTGCTGCTTCAGGTCCTCGATCTGCGCCTCAGCGCTGCTGAGCTTGGCCTCTGTGAGCTCGAGCACGCCGTGGGCGTCCTCGCGCTGGCTCAGCTCCTGGTTCAGGTCTGCGACCTTGGTTTTAAGCTCCCGCTCGGTCTCGGCGGAGAAGTCGCGCAGTCTGAAGTTAGGTCGGAAGGCATGGAATAACCTACCGGATAAGAGCCTCCTTCAACCGCTCATTGTGCTTCTCTAGCTGGACAAACGCTAACGATGACCGCTCGCCCTCGAGACCAGCCACGGGCTTCTCGTACTCTTCTGTATTGTCAGCTCTGGTACCGGTCAGCAGCTCACCATTCTCCTCCTTGAGCACAGCCACCTCCAGCTCGAGCTCCTCAATCTTGCCATTCAGTTTCTCGAGGTCGAGCTCGGCCGCCTCGGCCTTCTCCTCGGCAACCTCGCGGTCGAGCGTCGCCATCTCGAGCTGGTCGAGGGCCTCCTGCGCGCGCGTCTCGAGCAGCGCGTTCTCCGACTGCAGGTCGCGCGACAGCCGCTGGGCATTCGCGAGCGCCGTCTGCTGCTCGAGGAACTTGGCCTGGAGCTTGGCGCGCACAGCGTGCAGCTGGTCCGCGTCCGCCTCCTTCTTCTCGAGCACCTTGATGCGCTCGGCGTCCTCGTTCTTGCGCGTCTCGAGGAGGCGCACTTTGATGCGCAGCTCGTCAAGCTCGCGCTTGTGGGCGAATACAGCCGCGGCGGCCTCGCGGTCGGGTGACAGTGAGCGCGCAAGGGGTTGCCGCGGGGAGATACGCGGCGAGAGCTGGGTGCCGGCGAAGGGGGACCTCATCGAGGATGACAACTCGGGGGCTTCAGCTAGCGGAGAAAGCACTGGCTCTGGTGTCTTTGGAGTCACGATCTGCGGCTGCGGCAGACGCGGCGGCTCGGCGGGAGGGAAGTCTCGTGCAGGCGACGGCGAGGCTGGTATCGGTATCGGCGAAGACGCTGCTGATTCTGGGACTGGCGGCGGGAGCATTGCGCCTTTCGGGGGTGGTGAGCCGAGCTCGAGCCCGAGCTCTGAATTGGAGTCGGTGACTGATACCAGCGAAACTGGCCGGGTCTGAGTCGACGCCGCGGACAGCGGCATACTACTGCTCGCGGCGGATGGGAGCGCGGCCGATCCGAGTGACGGCGACGCCACTCCGCCAGCGGTGGAGATCGACGCCGGGCGCGTTTTGACCCCCGGCTTGGCCGTTGAGGGCGTGCGGATGCCGGAGATGGACTGGCGCGCGGGACGCGTCCCCGGTGCGCGCTTGATGGTGGATGCAGACGCGGCGCTCGGCGGACGCACGGGGGTGGCCGCCGCGCTGCGCTCGAGCGAGCCGCGCGACGGCGCGCGCGTCGGTGTGCTCGCGCTGGCCGTTCGAGACGTTACGGCCGGTGTTGACGAAGTAGGGCGGGATGCGGGTGTGGACGAGCGCGAAGCACCACCAGATGGCAGACGCGACGAGCTCGCGGACGGCGTCTTGGGTATTGTCGACATGCGCGGCTGCGCGTCAGCACATCTCAAGCAGGAATACGCACGGCCCGCGGAGGCATCTCGAGGATCTTGACCTGGCTCGGGCGCACGAACACGCCGTGGTTCGGCTTGCAGTCAAAGTACTGCTCGTTCTGCACCGAGCCGTTGTTCTTTCCTGTCGCCGTCTCGCTGACTGTCAGCCACGCCCACGCGCTAGCTACTCACAGCTCGATGCCAACCCACCGCCCGGCGGAGAACTTGGGGTTCACGCCGGTCCAGCGCACCATGCCGGTGCCGGCCGTCACGGCCACCTTGGCGCCGACGGGGATATCGGGCGTGTTCATTGTGTCGGTGTCGGGGGTGTCGTGGTGGGGGGTGTCCCCATGCTGTTGTTGGGTTGGATAGTTGTCGGAATGTGAGATCGAGCTGTTGTCGTTGGTATCCGTATCCTGGGACAGACGCGTTACGCACAAGCTCAAGCTCGACCAGACCGAACCATGCCGTGACGTCGCTCGCGTGGAAGATTTACACGTGTTAATAAACAGTCGCAGAGAAGGAGACGATTTTCGGTGCTGCCACACAGACTGATCCATTTACTCCCGTTTTCCACATTGTCTGATTGTTCGTTTCTGCTGCCTGCTGCCTGCTCGTGCTCGCGATCAAGAGCGTTGTGCACGACACCTCCGTCTCGAGCAATCTATCTATTCTTCCTAAAAATCGCCAACACGACACCCCTGTTCAAAATGGCGACCGCGACCTCCCCCCCCGTGCCCCTCAAGGACCTCAAGGAGTGGCACATCCCCTCGAGCCGGACCGAGGTCATCCACGAGCTCATCCACGGCGTTGGTGCGTTTCGTTATTGTCGGTGGCGAGAATGGGCGTGTTCAAGATGAGCTCCGCCGCCCCCTCTGCCACCGAGATCTGACCTTGACTTTACACGCGTTTGCTTACACCCGCAGACAGGTATAACCCCTCGAACCTCTCGTTCATGGAGGAGTACCTCCAGACCCAGGTCGCGACCGGCGAGTACGACCTCCTTGCCAACCTGGCCATCTTGAAGCTGTGCGTGAACCGGAGTCGAGAGGGCTTCTGTGTACTGCGTGTAGAAGAGCTCGGCCTGCTGGCACTTGCCTACACGCGAGCTCATTAGCTCCCTCGGACACCGTTACTCAACCCTATTGTTCTAACCCGCAGCTACCAGTTCAACCCCCAGCTCTCGAACCCCGACGTGATCATCAACATTCTCACCAAGTCGCTCGTCGCCACCGTCCACGGCCCCGACTTTGGCCTCTGCCTCGCCCTCCTCCGGGATCCCGCTGTGCGTTGAGTGGCGTAACGCGTAAACGCGTCTTGACCTCCTACTAACCCCAGGCCATCCTCCACGACATTGACTCGGAGGACGAGTCGCTGATCACCGCCATGCCCTTCCTCGAGCACCTGCACGACCTCGTGCGGACATGCCAGTTCACAAAGTTCTGGAGCGAGTACAACGGCAGCTCGGAGGCCGCCAACATTCTCCACTCGAACCCGACCTACTTCCCCTCGCACAAGGGCCTCGTCGTCGAGTTTAGGCAGAAGTTTGCCTCGACCATCTCGGCCTCGTTCCGCCGCATCCGTCTCTCGCAGCTTGCGCGCTGGCTCGACCTGACCGCCGCCGACGTTTCCGGCTGGGCCAAGTCGGCCGGCTGGGAGATTGACGGCGACTTTGCCGTCGTCCCCGCCAACGGCGACAACGACGTCAAGGCCGGTGTTGTCAAGGAGAACGTTGAGCTCAAGCGTGAGTTACAGTGCGTATGCCGAACTAACTCTTACAGAGCTCACCAAGCTCGTCGCTGCCGCGGCGTACTAGACGTGTGGACGAGACGGGGAGTAGAGATGATGTGCACATGCATGTTGTGGATAATCTGCGGTGTTCTGACCAGACTGACATGATGGAGATCCTCCATATGCTGGGGTAGTGACATATGGTTGCATACTGATTTTACGGGTCCTCCTGGTCGTTGCCTCCAGACCTTCGCTTTCCTCTCATGACGCCTTCTTCCTTTATCATCGAGAAGCGAAATACTCTTCCCTACTCCTTGGCGAGGATTCCCCTGCGAGTCAGCACACGCCAAAGAACAAGACGTACTCCATATGCTCGAGCTTGCGCTTCTTGTTGGCGACCTCATGCCTCATGCGCACCTTGTCCTGGTCGGGGGCAGTCAGGCGCTTGGCGGCGGCCTGTCCGCGCGCGTCGACGTTGAGCTGGAGCTCGTCGCGCAGCTCGGCGGCGATGCCGGCGACAAACTCGCACACGAGAATGAGCACTTTGCGCTCGACGTTGCGCAGGAGCCCGCGGTTGCCCCAGCTGAGGTGCTGCACGGCAATAGCGCCGAGATGCACGAGGTCGACGGCGTACTTGTCCGGCCACGCGGCGGGGTCCTGCGGGCCCAGGAGCGCGGGGGACATGCCCGTGCACAGCGTGGCGAAGCCCGCCGGCTGCAGGGCGGGCAGGCTGATCCGGGGCCGGGTCGGAGTGGCGGGCGGGGTAATGCGGCCGCGCAGAGGGGACTGCAGAGGGGACTGCGCCGGCGTCGAGGCACCAGTACCGGGCGCGCGGTAGCGCTCCTGGAACTCTGCGAAATACTCGGGAAACTTCTGGTTTGCGTTTTCGATGACTTCGCCGACAAGGCCGTCGACCAGGGTCACGTCGGCCTCCTCGTCCTGCGCGGCTGCGCAGATGAATGCGTCGGCGCGCGCGGAGAATGACCGGGTGTGCTTCTGCAGACGGGCGATTATGGCGGGCGCCGCCTCGGGCGTCTCTTGCTGCCTGCATACGGCGCCGACGGTCGCGGAGACGATCTCCATCAAGGCCGTCCACACACTGGCGTTGTAGTTGAAGGACACGGCGGCCCACGGCTGGACCTGCGGCACAAGGAGCTCGTGCAGGACGCGCGGGACGTGGGGACGCTGCGTGCGCGCGCTCGTGTGCTTGATGAGCAGTTCGTGCAGTGTATCAAGGTAGAGCACAGGCCGGTTCGGCTCCCCCTTCACGTCGGCTTGCAGGAGTGGCACAAACTCGGGCCGCTTGGCCTTGAGCTGACGCTCAAAGTCCTTCTGGCACTGGAGGAGCTTGGCCGTCGACACGTAGCGGTCGCGCAGCTCGTGGTCGAGCTCTTTCTCGATCAACGCAATGACGCCGAACAGCTTGCCGCACGGGTCGGCCAGCTCGGGGCCGAGAACGGCCTCCTGCCGCGCCACCTCGGCCATCTCCGCCGCGATGCGCGCCTGGAGCCGCGGCAGGCTGTGGGTCAGTACTATCTGTGCTGTCACTCACGTCTGCGCGACGAGCTTCTCAAACTCGTCCTTGACGGCGGCATGGAGCGTGTCCCACGAAAAGTCGCGTCCGAGCTCGTGCGCGAGACCCGTCCACACGGGCTTGCTGAACATCTTGTTCTGCACGGCAATGAGGCCCTCCGTGGACATGTGCTTGTTGAAATCCTCGTCGGTGCGGAGGCGCACAGGCCACCACCCGCCGCACAGCTTGGGCTGGTAGTCGGCATACTTGTCCGCGCCCTTGATGAGGGCCACGAACCCGCTCTTGTCCGTGCAGATGTGGTCGGCCTTGGTGACGATGCCGATTGTGCGGGTGCCGCCCGGGTCGCACTCCTTGACGACCTTGAATGCCGGCCCGCTAAAGTCGGGATCGGGCCCGCCGGCCGCCATGCACAGCAGGATGAGCGTGGTGTTCTCGCAGAGGTACGCCCGCGCCGTGTCTACCGTCATCTCCCAGTCGGTGCCCTGCGACACGAGGCCGGGAAGGTCGATGATGCTGAGGCTGGGCTGCTCCGGCCCAGAGACGTACAGCACAACGACGTTCCGCGTGTACTCAGCCCACTTGTCGCTGCCGTACAGCCGCTCCTTTTCGTTCATCTTGAGCAGCTCCTCGTAAGTCCGCACAGCCACGCCGCCGCGGGTCCGCCGCGCCTCGTCCCCCGCCTGTTGCAGGATGCTCGCCAGCTCGCGGTCGTCTTCCAGCGGCATCTCGGTAAACTTGTCGCGCTTCTTGCCGGCAACGGGGCGGTGGTACTCGATCTCAACGCGGGCCGAGAAAGTGTCGGCCCTGCGCGAGTGGATCTGCGTGGGGCCGCTGGTGGTCAGCATACAGCAACCAGCTACGGCTTATCCGATCATTCCGCCACATTGACAAGACACACCGTGCCCACCGTGCGCCTCTTGTTCCCGCGAAAGCCGAACATGGTGAGAACGACACTTACTGCGTCGCAGTCCCCTCGGCCGACCAGAGTAGCACATTAAGGAGCAGACTAAGGAGGCTGGACTTGCCCGCGCTCTGCTGCCCGCACACCGCAATGTTGGGGACGGGCACGCCGGTTTTGATGCTGTCGTCAGCGGTGTATGGGTTGGAACGTACTCTGAAGCCAGGAGGGCGTCTACGACTGCAAACGCCTTCTCCATCGTGGCTTCGGGCTGGTGGTCTTCCATGGTGCGAGTGAGGAGAGGGGAAGTGTATGGAAGAGAGAGAGAGAGAGGAGGAGAGAGAGAAGTGAGGGGGGCCTTGTTTATGTATTCCGTCCAGAGTCATCAGTCGCGGGGAAACACATGCCGACCGCTACATGTGCCCACTGCTGAGAAGATGAAATGTAAATGGTTGACGCCTCGCACACTGTGCTTGCACACTGTCCTCGCACACTGTCTCCTCGTGATCACAACACCTCCCTCTCCTCGCATTCATGAGGCGCTCGATCTTGTCCCTGCTTCAACACTTCTTCCGCGCCTGTGATAAGCCCCTGCGCCTCGTGTCCGCGCCAGTCATGTTGGTCGGGATTCATCAGTAAATTCTGCCTTGTGTGCCATAAGGACGAGTGCAGTGTTCAGTGTAGACAAACCCTCGTGGGCACTGCGCGAATTCAATCCTACATACGGACATGGGGTACAAGACAAAACAGCCACAAACCAACGTACAGAAGTCGAGACAACGCAGGATAGGGCAGGGGCAGAGGAGGTGGTGGGATTTTTCAATGGTAGTTGGGAACGTATCTAGGGCCCCATGGATATAATGAAAGGTGGCTTAAACAGTCGCCTCGATCTTGCGCTCAACATTGTCGACGACACTTGCGGGCGTGTTGGCCGGCGCAGTCTCGACGGCGCGCTGGGCGGGCAGGCCGCCAGCAATCGCGGCTGCCGGCGGCGGGTTGATGGTCTGCTCGGCGACGACAAACTGAGGACGCTCAAAGCTGCTGTTGTAGCTGTAGTTTGGGTTGATGTGGTCCTCGGAAGTGTGCCCGTGCCAGTGGTCGTCGTCATAGTCCTCCGTCGTGTCGTGCTCGGGTCCAAGACCGTCGAGCATTGCCTCGGCACCATCGGGGAGCGTTGGCGCCATGGACTTTGTGGTCCGGACTGAGCGCAGGGACGGGGCACGCGAAGGTACGCCAGTTTTGGAGGGCGCAAGCGCGAGACGCAGCAGCGAGGTGTAGGCTGAAAAGTTAGCAGGCTGAATTTATCAAAGAGCACTCACGCTGACGACAAACGGGGCAATACCATCCCTTGGCCTTCTTTTTCCTCCGTGGGGGAAGGGGAGCAGGAGGGGCGGCAGCAGCGGGGGCAGCTCCGGTACCACTAGCGCCGAGCGCGTCGCCGGCAGCACCGCCAGCAGCACCGGCATCGACAGGGTCGTCGTCACGACGGGCAACACGACCACCGGCACCAAACTCGACCATTCCGACCGCGCATTCGCGGCACACGACAAGATGGCGACACGGGAGAAGAACAACGTCACGGGGCGACGTGAGACACACGATACACTCGTTGGGCGTGGATGCAAACGGATCGTTCGAGGCCGGGGCACCCGTGTCGTTTGAGTTGCTGCTGCTTGAAAGACCGTAGATTTCCTTGAGAAGGAACGAGTGACCTCCAATCTGCGCCTCGCGGCGGACAACCTTGACCACCCAGACACGCTTTCCGCCAGAACCGGGGGTCGTAGTGGTGCTTCCTGCCTCGGGAGCCCACGTGCCACTGACGAGAATGTGGGTCAACTGAGCATTGCGGCGGCGCAGGGAGCCCTCGGCGCCCACGCCCTCGAGACGGATGATAAGACGCATTCCGTGCTCGGGCTCGGGCTTGTCCTCCGTCTTGGGCTCGACCGAGGCTTGCGGCTGAGAGGACATGCCAGGAGGAGCACCCGTCGGCGTCATTTCAATCTGTGACTCAATGTCCGATTGACGATGGCGGCGCCCGAATAGGCCAAAGCGGCGCCGCGGCTCTTCGGGAGCTCCAGCGGATGCAAGTTCGGGAATAGCAGCGAGCTCGGTCGAAGTAGCCGCGGCATTGGAGCGGTCATATGACGAACGGGTCGTGTCCTCGCTCTGGGCGCGTACTGTGGATCCGTCACCCTTCGGGTCCTGCTGGTCCTCGCGCTTCTCCTCAGAATCCGAGGAAGGCAGAGGGGCGATCGCAGAGCTGAGATCAATGGCCGATGTGGCAGGCAGCGTAAATGTCTGGTTGAAGCCACCGGGGTGCATGCCAGAGTAGAGCACGGTCGGCTGCGGCGTAGAGACACTGACGTCTGATGTCGCGGGCGTGGGATGCAGCGTCAGAGTGACCTGGACCTGTGGGGTCATGGCGTCGTAGTTGAATTTGAGCAGGTGGAGCGGCGACGCCGGGAGGAGGGATGACCGCGGCGAGGACGAAGCACCGCCCCCGCTAATGACCTCGGCCTGAGCGTGTGCGTCGAGCGGCTGGAGAAGCAGTGTGGGACGCTTGAGGTTGACCAGTGCTTGGAGCGTTGTTGTTGCGTGAAGACCCTGCCAAGTTAGTGGATGGAGTAAAGTGCTGCGGGCCGGCATGTCTCAAACTCGTCGTCCACACTCGGTGCGAACTCGATCTACACAGCACACGCAGCACACACATCTCCACTCACCTCCTCGTTCTTTGCCTTCTCGACCCATCGCTTGACAGTCTCGACGGACACCTTGTTGCCCTCGTCGGGGGTGACCCAGCCCTGCTGGTCGTCGTCTCCGACGTCGGGGCCAAAGATGGTCTCGCGGCGGCGGGTGGTCTTGACGTCGTCTGCGGCCGGAATGCCGTTCAGAGCGCCGTCAACCACCACAGTCTGCTGGACGATCGGGTAGCCGAGCGTGCTGCCGAGACGCGGTCCGCCCGAGAGGAGGGACGAAGCGCGGGCACGGGTGCGGCCCAGTGTTGTAGAGTCACTGGCCGTGTTAGTAATGGTCATGATCGCCATTTCGAGTAATTCGGAGCGAGCGCGATATGCAAAGTGTCGAAGAGTGTGAAGAGAAGATGAGAAAGAGAGAGAGCACTCACTAAGAGCCCCATGCTCCCATTCCAAGTGCGGTGGACGACATGGCGGCAGATGGCGATGGCGGTGTCGGTGTCGGTGTCGGGTGTCGGTGGGCGCAGTGACGTCGTGGGTCTGCGGGAGGTAGGCGGTGGAGTGGATAGATACGTGGGACGTGGACGGAGTGTTGAGTGGGTGCGGGTAGATACGGGCGATGCGGGCGATGCGCGGACCTCGGTGACGTTGAGCCCCGCTTATCGGGATAGTATTACGATGGAGCGATGATGACTGCTGGGGACACCTTCGTATGCCCTATGCCGAAGATGGATGTCGGTCGGTCTCGGTCTCTCCACTGATTACTAGGTTGCGTGGGAGTGGTGGTGTTAAATATAGAGCAGAACAACGACGGAGACACGCTTTATCAACGTTGATGAGTAATAAAATGAAGAGACGGAGTGAGAAACGGAGTTGAGTGACGGAGTGAGTGACGGAGTGTGCCGGAGAGATGGAGAGATGGAGAGAGACAGCAAGCAGCAAGCAAGTGGTCCCACCCCGTCTTACCGTCTTTACCATGGTACCGGATACTGTGGCCCCTGGGCTCTGCTGTTTCCCTTTGCTTGGTATGGGTGGCGGCGCTTTTCACTCCCCTGGCTGGCCTGGCTGGCCTAGCTGGCATGGCTGTAGTAGCTGTAGTAGCTGTAGTAGCTGGGTGCTAGATTTGATTCCGTCTCAAGTGTGTCATTTATTTCCTATTTCGAGCCCACCAGCGTACCAGCGACATGGCTACAGCTACAAGGCATGCTCTACGAGTTGTGGTGGCGTTTAGAGGGTGTAATACGAGGGCCTTGAAAGGGAGCAGCGACTGCACTGCAGCCAGGCAGACTCAGCCAGGCCAGGGGGGTGGGACGCGATATCGATACTCTCATTACAACTGGTGCGCGCAGGTCTTGGCTCGGTTACAGTTACGTACCAAAGACCGATCACAGTAGCTCAACGGCGACGCCGACCGGTCTTGCAGACAAGCCATGCACCTCTTGTCTCGACCATATGCACTCCTCACTCGAGGATATATACAGACATGTATGATGGGATTGATGACGATGCGCGCGTTACTATACAAGATACTGATCAGACTGATGCACTCTAGATCAGACTAGATCCATTCGGACTCTTCATCTGCTGCGCCGTCATTTTCTGCGAGATGTCAGCTATGCAAAAAGTGATCAGCTTAGACTCACGGTAGCCGGCAAACTGGGCACCGCCGAGTTCGTCGTCTTCGTCCTCCTCTTCCTCTTCCTCGTCGTCGTCGTAGCCTGGCAGATCGGGCGCGGCCTGGACGGCCTCGCCGAGCATGTTGGCAAAGTCGTCCATGCCGTCGTCCTCTTCCTCTTCCGGGTCCGAGTCGTCAATGATCTCGACGCTCTTGATCTTGGCGGCGGGAGGTGGTGCGGCCTTTGCTGCAGCCTTCTTCTTGGGCGCAGCTTTGGCTTTTGGTGCAGCCTTGGCCTTTGGTGCGGCCTTGCCCTTCTTTGGCGGAGTGGCAGAGTTTAATCCGGCAGCAGCAAGCGCAGCGGCAGCGGTAGCGGCTGCACCCTTCTTTGGTGCGGCCTTCTTTTTTGCCGCGCGCACGGGTGCAGATTCTGTAATGGCTGCTACGCCTGCTGGGAGGGCGGCGTTTCTGGACATGCTTGCGCGAGCACGAGGCGCGGCGGGGCCGCGAGTGGACCCTAATGCCACGCCAGGTGACGACTCGCGTGAAGCGGGTGACTCGGCCTTGCGGGCCTTCTTGTGGGAGTCATCCTGCGTTGGCGGGGCGGCAGCACGCTTCGCCGAGAGGTTGCGGTTGAGAGTCAAGTGATATGTGGACGGCAGCGCGTGGAGAACAAAGCACTGTGGGTGTCAGTATGTGTCGCAGACTTGATGCACTGCGTCCGCTGGGAGACCCCACTGTAAGGAACACAACATTGCTGCACGCGATAGCGCAGCAGTTCCCCCCACTAGGACGATCACTCCAAGCGAACCGCACACTGCACACAGCTCGCCGCGATGCAACACACGGCCCGAACGGCCCGAAGCTTGAACGAACCTGCCTTCCCTCGTCCCAGACGACCACACACTCCCGCGGCTTGCTCTGCTCCTCGCGGACATCAAACACCTGGCTCCCGCTGCTGGGGTCGAACGCGACGATGCGCCCGCCCGCGGCTGAACCCGATGGCTCGAGCGTGCCGGGTGTCTGGGGTGTGATTGATGCGGGCTTGAAGTTGTCTGTAGGCGAGAGGGTGTCGGAGGAGGGCCGTACGCGAATCAGATGGATGGGATCGGGGGCGAGCATCGGGATACACGACCAGTTTAGCGATGCGATGGTCAGATGCATGAGATTGCCGAGGAGTCGGAAGAGGAAGGAAGCGTCAGCAGAGCACGGCGGCGACGACAGCAACACTCACACCTCAGCGCGACGACCTCGCCGCTGACCGCCCGCCGGCTCGACGTGAGGGCGGCGTTGGCCGTGGGCGAAAAGTGGAGGGGGAAGGTGCCGGACGGCAGCGCCGCGAGCGGGTCTGCTGCTGCCATTGGATGCGAGTGTGAGGCCGGAGAGTGATGGAGATATGGAGAGTTGAAGAGATGAAGAAGGGGAGACGACTAGAGAGCTCAAGGCGGATGTCGTCACAATGGGAACCAAAAGCGGCAGCGGTTTGCCAGTGCGAGCGACGCTTTTATTCCTGTTTGACCTGCCGTGCAGCGCGGGCGCGTGACCGAGTGAGACAGACGATGAGCAAGACGGCTAGAACAGCGAGTACGCCAGGTAACCCGTTTGATGAGACTTGTGGGAGACGAGGACTCTAGTATGCTCTGTACAGCTTGTGCACCGCGTCCGACCTCTACAACCGCAACGGATCGGAAGTAACCCACGCCTAGGGGCACTAGCGTATAGCGCATCTGGCCGCAACACCGGAACAGTCGCCAGTGTACGGCAGTGGGAATCGCCTTGAGTCAAATATACTCCCGCTTTTCCAAAGTCGAGAGACCGTCAAGATCGAGATCACAATCATCATCACCACCAACAGCCATGATCCCCGCCGCCCTCGCCCCCGCCGCGCGCTCGGCGTACCGCTCCGTCCTGCGCAGTGCGCGCATCACGTTCTCGGGCGATCCGGCGCGGCACGGCCAGATGCTCGCGGTGCTCCGGACGACGTTTGAGTCGCCGACGCTCGCGGCGCCGAGCTCTGCGACATCTACCCCGCCGCCGCTCGAGGAGGGCGATGGGTCCTCCACGGTCGACCCGCGGTCACCCGAGGAGCTCGCTAAGCGCATCCAGGAGTGGAAGGAGGTGGCCGACTTTTTGCGGCAAAACGTCGTGCAGGGCCAGCTGGACCAGGAGACCGGGCGGTATCGTGAGTACCAGTGATGCACCGAGCTAGCTTGTCGGCTTCCTCAGTTCGAGGCCGGGCTTTCTTAAGCCCACTCTGCCGCAGGCCTTCCTCACCCAGACCTATTGCTAACACGCAGGACTCCGCGTGCACGAGGACACGGAGATGGGCAACAACGACGACATCAAGGCCCCGCCCAAGCTGCCCGTCACACCGTTCCCCAACCGCGGCAAGAAAAAGTGCTGGGAGTAGAGCGTAGAGCGTAGACGCGCAGACGCGCAGGCGAGCGCAGGTGAGCGCAGTAGAGACACATCGGAAGAGGTAGCATCATGCATTGCAGTAACGACTCCAGGCGGTGCTGGGGCTCCGGACACTGACGGTTACTAATCACTTCTCGAACATTCGTAGCCATTAGCTCAACAGTGGCACGAATACCGAGGTAATGAGACGGCCATGTCAACGCGACAACGAAAGCTCGAGCTTGCCACTGCCAGTCTCCTCCTAATGTACTCTGTAGAATCCCAATGCATGTCCTGTCTCTGTGCTAATGGTATGGTTTCGTGCTCTGTGTTTTGCTATGAAGTCTGTCCTATGTGTGACGCTGTACAATGTTGTATGTGGCTCTGCTACTCTCGCTAATGTCGAAACTCTTTCACTCTAATCATCAATGACGATCACGTCGTCCGCGGTTCCGGCCGCCCCCGTGCTGGAAGGAGTGGTCTCCAAGCGTGTCCGTTTCGTGCGTCGAGAAGGTGCGCCTCCACCATTGACCGCCGCGGACGAGCTCTCGCCAAGCACCTCGACGTCATCCTCATCGTCGTCCAGGAGGCTGATGGCCTCGCCTGCAGACGCGCCACCGCGGTCCGACGGCGCCGAGCGGCGGGATCCGATGATGGGAGCTGGTGGTGCCATAGAGCCGTTGGTCTGGCGCTGGATAGCGCGAGGCCGAGCAGTCGCAGTGCCGGACGTGGTAGCCGCTGGTGGAGGGGCGATGACTTCAGTCTTGGGGATGGCGTATCTGGCGAGTTAGATTGAGAAACGTCACTTAACTCACTGCTTGACCCAGTCGCGTGCAGTCTGGTCATGCTTTTTCCGGTTCTTCTTGTACTCTTGCGCAATACTAGGCACGAGAGGATCGGAGGGGTTGGGGTCGGTGAGAAGCGAGGAGAGGGAAAGGATAACCTTGTAGAGGGAGAGGGCTGGCGACCACGCAGTCTTGAGAAGCTGGACGTGTCAGCAATGTAAACAAAGGACGATCGCATAAAGGGGTCATCGGCGATATGTGGAGGAAGGCTGCGTGATCAACTCACATCAAGGCCTGGGTCGTTAGCACGGCAAACATTCTAGTAGAACTCACAGATGGCGCCAGTGTGCGCAATATTGCAGTGGTACACCTTGGTGACAAAGGTGAGCTGTGGCGGCGAGAATCTGACCCGTTAGCTATCGCGCCGACCACAACATTCCAGAGCTCCACTTACGGATAATCTTCCGGCACCTTGATATCAACGTCAAACACGCCGCCCTCGTACGGACTCCCCGCCGGACCGGGGAGCGTTGCGCGCCACAGAAAGATATTGGACTCGTTGGGGGTAAGTGTAATAGCGCCTAGGTTCTCGCGGGCAAGGTCTGCGATCTGGGCACAGTGTCAGTGCTGGTGCGGGGAGTAGAATGCGGAGCAGAGTGGAGGAAGCGAGGCGGGGCGGAGGGTCGTGGCAAGTACAATGCAGGAGAGGCTGTTTCCAGACCCTCAGGACATGTATTAACGTGTCCGCGCCGATGCGCTCCCTCCGCTCGACCCCCGGCCGATATGTGACGGTGGCAAAGACTCACTTCTCGACGTATCCGTTTCGCGGACATCTGCGATGTCAGCTTGGTTTTCGAGCGGGTTGCTAAGCTGTACTCACGGTCGCATTAGTTGGACGCCCTGGGGGCATGATGGGAATGAAGAGTGGTGGTATAGAGTGGAAAGAGGAATGGACAAGAGTGAAGAGACAAAGTTGATATTGTCTTGTCGCTGCACCGAGACCAACACGCAACGCACTCGAGAGATGGGCTTGAAGCTCTACGATCAATGGGTCTGGAGTACACATCATGACCGTGTCCGACCCAGTCATATTTTTGCTTCCGTTTGAAATGACCGAGATTAGTCCGGAGGAAGAGGACTGGTTAAGAGCTCTGCAGTTAGCAGTTAGAGAAGTGCCAGCGAACAGCTCGTGGAGTGTGTATGAGAGTTCGATTCCCAGATAGGCGCTTTAATAAATCCGTGACCTGAGACTCGACCTCGACGAGTAGTCAGTCATCCGCTGAATCGACAGCATATCTTTGACCATGGCCGACCTGACCACTCGCTGCAGACCAGGGCACCCCGACAACCATGTACTTCCTTGTGCAGGTTCATTCGGCCGAGTCACCAGACCAGCACAAGCTCTGCCCTATATGGAGATTTCGGCCCAGCTCGGAGCACCATTGGTGGGCTGATCTTATGCTCCTGGCAGGTACTCACCATTGGCATCGCCGAGAAGCCGGGACGCCGCCACGGGTGGCGTCGGCGAGCGGGACGGGTGGCGTCGCCAGTGCGCCACATTTGCCGTGCACGGCGACTAGACAGCTACAATCAGCGGCTAATAGAGCTCTGCATTCATGGCGCGGAGCGTCTAGCGTCGTAGAACACGCTCCACCGAGAGGCGGGATAAGTCTATTCGTAGCACATGGCCTTCTAGCCTCTAGCTACTTTTACTGCACTCTGGCATGTCTGTCCTCATGCCTGCGCATAACGCAGCCCGGCAGAACATTACGAGAAGCCAACGCTAGATTGCTCCCACTTTGCACACCGGCTCGCCCTTGACGGCAGTCCCAAGCCAAGAGAAGGGAACCTACTGCACAAAAGGCAGCATGCCGGCATCTTTTGTCAAGGTCGCCATGCCGAGTCCGACCATTATGGCGTAGAGCTCTGGTCATCCCGGTTCCTAGGCGCAGCGAGAACTGGAGAGAGGACCGGATGCTGGATGAAGACGCTTCACGATCGGAGCCATGCACTGCAGTCTCCCAGGTGACATCCATCGTTGTCAGAGAATGTAGAGACTCGACGCTGTAACATGACTACCACGCAAGCAATTTACGACGCCAGACAGTTAGCTCTCTCCACTGAGCCCAAACCTGATCAGACCTGGAAAGATGTAACGGTCCGAGGTGGGATTCATACGCCACCGGACGCTATCTTTCGACCTTGCCCTTGGACGCACGTACCAGGCCTTGAAGGTTTAGATGTGACAGGGCCCGGCGGGAGTGCATAATAGGTTGAAGCTGCAGCAATCCACCAGCTTAACAGCAAAGAGGTGTAGGTTCACCTGACCTGAGTTTCCCGCGTGCCTCTCCCGAAACATTTGGATCCTTGGATCTTTTAGTCTCGTACCTTCAACCTTTTGATGGTCGCGCCCCGGATCTCCACGCGTGCGCGTCCAGCGTGTCCAGTGACAGGTCTGCTGCAGTACCGCTCGCAATGCGGCGCTGAATACGGCTCATTTACATTTCTTTCGCTCCCTCCCGTGACAAGCCCGGCCATATGGCGGTAGCCTGTCTTGAATAGAGTGCATCCCCGACAGTCGTCAGGCGCACAAGTGTCCGACAGGGGAGTGGTGCCAACTAACTCGAACTCGTGGTCGCCGGGGTAGTATGTACGTCCGTCGCAGACTTGCAGAAATGTCACGTCCAGTTCCGTTGAGAACGTCTCGACTTGTGCAACTGAACACTTTCTCATCTCACTCTTCACATACACGACAACTAGTACTTTTTAATCACGATGATTGCGCGCGCGCTGCTGGCTTTCGGCGCTGTGGTCGGCGCGATGGCGGCCGTCACAGGACAGGAACGGTGTAATCAGGTATGTAGGCGAGGAGGCTGCGAGGGTGGTGTGCGCTGTGGCTGACGACCAGATCATGTGTGTAAAGGGATTGCGGCAGGACGGCACAGATACATGTGAGTAGAGTGGTACGAAAAGTGTCGTTGTCTGACGGCAGACTCGCTCCGGCCAGTGACGGACATTCCGCGGGAGACTTTTGGCTGGGTCGGACTTGGATTCGGGATGCAGATGGGTATGTCGGAGCTTGCAGAGGGTGAGCTAATCCGCAGTCGGGTCGGACGTTGTCATCATGTGGCCAAACCAGGACGGCTCCATGACGCTCAGCCAGCGCCATGCCTCGGGGCACCACAT
This sequence comes from Apiotrichum gracile, assembly GCA_001600335.1. Classification (NCBI taxonomy): domain Eukaryota; kingdom Fungi; phylum Basidiomycota; class Tremellomycetes; order Trichosporonales; family Trichosporonaceae; genus Apiotrichum; species Apiotrichum gracile. The sequence continues at coordinate 4,114,865 of BCJO01000002.1, read as the reverse complement.
GCCAGAATGTAAGTCGGCGTCATATCATCATGTCTGACCACAGTCGCAAAGGAGCCGCCGCGGACAGCCACGCTCGTCGACGACCCGCTCAAGACGTTCTCCAACTCGTCCATGACCGGATTCACGTTCACGATCCCGTCGCCCGAGACCATTGACAACTCGAAGCCCACACCAATCATCTGGGCCATGTCTCGGACAAACCCTGGAAACAACGCGGCGACGGCTACTCTGATCCAGCACACCTGGCGTGGGCTCGAGTTTCTGAACATGAGCGCACCATACGACGGCAGCGCCATCAACCAGCGGTCATTGTTCCCGATCTCGAGCGTAACGACCAAGGAGAACGGAAAGGCGGCATTCATCCTCATTGCGCACATTGTCTGCGGCTGTCTTGCCGCCATGCTCGTGCTCCCCGGCGGAGTCGTCGTGCCCCGCATCACTCGCGGTCTGACCACCTCCCGCTGGTGGTTCCAGTTCCACGCCATCAACCAGGGCCTGACGGCGCTGGCGCTCGTGAGCGCCGCGTTCGGCATTGCGCTCAAGTTTGGCGGAGAGCTCAACACGCGCCACCGCAAGACGGGCTGTGCGCTGTTTGGCCTCATCATCTTCCAGACCATCCTCGGCATCTTCTCGCACTTTTGCAAGCCGGGACCCCGTCTGCGGCCGTATACGTTTGAGACAAAGCGCGGGCGCGGGCCGTCAAACTTTCTCCATGTGGCGTTTGGTATTATCTGTGTTGCCGTCGGGTGGTCTGCCGCGTGGACTGGTGAGTTACAGAATACAGTGCTCTTTCTGACAGCAGGATTCACAAACGAGTGGCACGAGCGCGGACACGGCATCGCGGCCATGGGGTGGCGGTACGGCTGGGGCGTGATCGTCATGCTGTGGCTGATTGCGTACCTTGTCGGCATTGTCTTCTTCCTCCCTCGGCAACTGCGCATCGAGTCGCACCAGCGCAACCTTGAGCGCAAGGTCGAGAACCACGAGGTGTACCGCTCGAGCGCGGTCGCGCTCGCAAACGAGTACTACATGGAGCACCGGCGCGAGGCCGAGGGCGAGTACAAGCAGGACGAGTACAAGCACGACTACATGTCGCGGCACATGCACAATGACAGCGTCAACAGCGTGCCGAGCGAGTACCCCTCGAGCGTGCCGCGCGGTTACTACACTGCCGCCAAGCGCGTCTCGGCGCTCTCGGGCATGACGGGCCTCTCGCGCCTGACGTCGGCGACGTCCATGTCCTCGCTCCCGCCCCACCGCCCGGGAAACTCGGGCACCTCGTACGCCGGCTCCTCGACGACATTTAGCAACGATCTCCGCGTACCCCACTCCCCGCCCAGCAGGTACACCCCCACGTGCCCGCCGTTCTCTGCGCCCAAGCCACCCACCCCCTCGTCGCCCCTCGACACAAAGGGCCTCGACGGCGCAATGTTCGCCAACCACCAGCCCACAGACACAGACTACGAGCTGCCCCCCATCATGTTCGATCCCCCTCTGGGGAACAACAAGCCAAACTCCAAGCTGCCGTGGGCCGGGCAGATTAATGTGCTCGCCAAGAGGGCGCCAAACGTGCCTCCCAAGTAATCCGTGCAGGCAAGAACACAAGAGGAACAGGGAATATCTACTACATGGCTATGACTTATGAACAAAATGTAACGTCTTCTGTCTCGCTCCAAAGGTATTCGTCGTTGTCGTTATTTCCTATCTGCTCCTCTGTCCTTCTTCTCACCTCCTGATACCCTCTCTGGCAAGAAAAAGGAGAAGCACTCTCGTGCTTGTCGTGGACGAGTTAGGAATCGAACCAAAGACCTTGTCAAGAAGGATGCTAATGACACGCTCTACCAACTGAGCTACACGCCCGACGATGAGTGCAGTCCTGGCGTCCTCGGCGCGCGCCGGTGTCTTCCGCCATCTTCTGCAGAGTGTGGCAGGATCGACGCCACCGATGCGCGGGTCATTGTATGATCGGCGTGATCGGCGATCGGCGATCGGCGCATAAGGGTATGCAGATCGTTGTGGCGTCTGCAAGTGGCAAAACGGTCCTGGCTTCGGCGACGCAAGAACGTTGCCTTCTGTAGCTGCGGAGCCGTCGCGCACCGAGTCCGGGCCAGTCCGCAGAGCCAAAAACGTACACCAACCGTGATTCGAACACGGGCCGCTTCTTCGACTGCGCAGGGCATGGAAGAGAAGCATCCTAACCACTAGACTATTGGTGTGGCTCTCGATCTCGGCGGACGACACTTGGCGGCGATTCTGCGTCCAGCCGCGGCTCTGCACTCTGCCGAGCTCCGTAGGCATGCTTCACAGGGTCTGAACCGGGTCTGGACCCGCCAGCAAAGCGCCGAAACTCCACAGATGACGGAGACGGGACCATTTCAACCCAGTGTGGCACTTTTAATTATGCCACATTTCGGCACATACAATTGGCTCTCCACCTCGGACGCCGTTCGGAGCGCCTCCCTCGGCCCCCGGGGTCCGCTGCACGCCGAGAAGAGCAAAAATGGAGGCATTGGGGATTGAACCCAAGACCGCTAGTAGTACCCAGGTTGGAGTCCGAAAGTCTCCAACTTGTTGCAAAACGAGCGCGCTACCACTGCGCCATACCCCCGATGAAAACTGGACTTTCGGGAGGCATGGGCTCGGGATGCCCGCGACGGAGACCCGTTGGGCTGCGCTGCACATTTGAGCTCCGCGTCTCCTCGGACCACTCTGAGCCGGCTGAGCGGCAGTGGACCGCTTGGAAGGGTTACGCACGCCGAAGAGGCAAGCGCAAGAACTTTCCGTGTCTCTGAACTCTCTTCCCCTCTCCCGTCTGTCTCTTTACTCTGTCCCGGACAACATGCAGCGGACAACAAGCAGGGGAGAACACACCCGCCCCACTCCCATAGTCTCTTCGCTAGTATATCGGCTAGTATAACCGCCTCTCAAACGAGAGTTCCTCCAGGATCGCGGTAGAGCAGGGTTCGACTCCCTGGCGGAGAAGACGATGGCGAGAACCGCTGTCTGTTGCTTTTTGGATGTCTCTGGGGTCAAGCCTAAGGCTTGAAGGGCATTGGGGGATGTCGATAAGCTGGCAGCAAATGCAGACTGGCGGTGAAGGACGTCGGCGGTCGTCGACTGTGGCGCCACATTTTGCGCGTCGATCTCTTCCCGCGGATCAATGTGGCGGAATCAAGTTTTCCTGTGACCTTACCGAGCGGCCAACAGCAAGGCCCAGTAGACTGCATAGAACAGCTCCGGTGCCCAGCACCATTGTGTCAAGAAGCGCCTAGTAATGCCTCTCGCACCCATTCCTTCTCCCTGTTCCGGCCATTCCTCTCTGACGGCGATCACTTCTCCTCGGCCTCTCCTTCCTCACTAACCTCGACCCTCTTCATCCCTTCCACATCTCCAAAAAGGTGCTCACGCTCTCGCGAGCGCTGCAGGCCACGACGGGGATCGAACCCGCGATCTCATGATTGCTTTCGTAGTCATACGCCGTACCATTTGGCCACGCGACCGGACGGAGGAGTGGGCGAGCCGTTGATCGGCGCCGACGCCAGCTCCGACGCCACCACGGAGGCTACAGATCGTGGTGTTGGCGTTTCGTGCTTCGGGGAGTGCAAAAGGGTAGGGCAGGAGCACGGCATGATCTCCGGTGCTGTGATCTCCTCATCTTGACACGTCTCTCGCCACACTCTCCCCTTCTCTGACATCTCCAACGTTCCTCTTCTCTCCCCTCCCACCTTCAGTCCCACCGTCCAAAAAGCAGCACGCGCTCTCGCTCGTACTCCAGGCCACGACGGGGATCGAACCCGCGATCTCATGATTACTTATCGTAGTCATACGCCGTACCATTTGGCCACGCGACCGGACGAGAGGCTTCTCCGGCGCGTCTGGCCGCCGATTCCGGCGCGGAGAAAGGAGCGCCGAGGGCGAAGGGCCGAGCACCAAGCGACCGCTCTGAGAAGGAAGAGGTGTTGCGACAGTGTAGGGTAGACTGGATGTCGCGGCATTGTCAGTGAACTCGTCTAGTACACCCATGTGAGTGTTATCGTGGTCAAGGTCCGCGTCTGCCGAGTACTCCTGTACATCGTTTCCGAAGAGTCCCAGCCGCCTCAGCAATCGCTGCTGCATATGATAATCTATGAGGCCGAGCCTCGGCCGCAACCCTTCCCCCACTGTGCACGCACGGCATAGCCGGTCCATTGTGGCTCCGGTTGAGCCAAACACCAAGTGCGGTCTGATAATGAGCAGGCTCACTCCTATGACCTCTGCATCCAGGTCCAACCGCTCGGCCCAGCACTTGCCGCGTATTCGTCGTCGGGAGGACAGTCGACAAAGACGTAGCGCCCGCCCACGGAGGTGTCGCCCGGGTAGCTGGATGTTAGTCACGACAGCGTGGGACAGACGATAGTTTCTGCTCACAACGTGTTCTCGGCAGGCTTTACCCGCTTAAATGAGACTTCGAACAAGCTCCCCCACATCCTGATGACGCCCCAAAGCACTGCGCCGCGGAGGACAAAGAGCCACCATGACTGAGCAACGATGACGGAGACGAGCAAGAACAAGGACCCCAAGGTGAGGGCCACGATTCCTGCAATGAAGGCAGGAATGTAGAGATGAGTTGAGACTATATACTGCTGTTGCTGTCTGGGCTTGGTGAAAATCTCGATCAGGTCGGCCGCCATGGTGACTGGTGGAATGGTGGAATTGCGATGGGGTTCTAGAGATGTTGACAGAAATGTTGTCAGAGATGTTGTTGACCCGCTGGATACATCGTGTGCATCCATGCATTGAACTGTCCACCACCTGCGATGTCTCACGTAATCACGTTCAAAACATGATACCACATGCTGTCGTAAGGCTACAGGCTACAGAAGGAAATAAGGTTACCCGTGTCCATGCCGACCTTTCACTAGCGCACAGGTTCATCTCGCCTCTACAACAACGGACGAGTTTTCACAAGGCCACCGGGTGCTCTTGGAGATGGACCGAGACAAGATCAGTGGATCGTTTCCAAAGCGCTCCGCCAGCTATTGCAATGATTGCATATGAGATTGCCTCTACCCGTGGTCCACCCCGCAACGCTTCCCGCTACTGCGATGTGAGACATGGCCAACCGGTCTGTAGTTGCCATCGAGCTTGACGTCACCAATGTTGCACTCTTAAGAGAGCTTACGCCGAGGTCCTGGTACGCGGAACGCACTCGGTCTGGCCGAGGCCGCCATCTGCAATGCTCCGACACTGGCGGCTACTGGAAGTACCAATTCCTCATCCCGTCACTCCGAGCGTACTCGTCCTCGGGACCACAGTCAACGAAGACGTACCGCCTAGAGGCGACACCATTGGAGCTTGGCATCAGTGACAGTTCTTCAATACATTGCGGTCTCTACTCACCCAGGAACTTCGGTGGGCTTCACATGCTTGAATGTAGCCTTGAGCACATTCTTGATAGCCCCGAGAAAGTACCAGAAGACTGCCCCGCGAAGGATAAAGAGCGACCAGCTCTGGGTGACGATGAGCGAGAAGAGCAGGAACAGAGTCGCCGCGCCGAGAGCTACAAGATCCACAATGAAACCCGGAAGGTATACAGGAGTTGTGAGTATGTACTGCTGAGGCCGTTGGGGCCGCTTGAAGATCTCAAACAGGTCGGCACCCATTGTGGATGGTGAATGGTGATGGGTTGAAAGACAATGGGTTAGATGTTGTTGTTGACATTGACTGCACTGTACCTGTTCGTCGCGTGCTGAATGCGCCACGACAGCATCCTTCAAGCACAAGGCAATCTCCAGCACCTCACGTAACCACAGATATGCCACATGCTGTCGCGAGGTAATGAGGTCACATACAACAATTTGTATCATAACCGAACTTTTCGAACCGTCTTGCTTCGAGTACGCCCCTTGACTTTAGGGTGCGTATAAGTCTCCGTTGCGTCGACGAGACATAGCACCGACGAGCCTCTGTTGCATCGACATGCACTGCCGAGTCCTGCTGAATGTGAACTTGCAAAGATCGGTAACGGCGGTGGTGGGCCTGGTGACCCTTGGAAGAGGCGGTACTCCCCGATCCCTTGGGTACGCGAGCATCGCTTCAGGCGATGGCCTAAAAGTATGTCTCCGAGCCTTGCGATCCTTCAACATTTCACACCTTACGCCTAGCGAGCTCTCGAAACGGCGGACATTAACCGAAGCTAGGTCGCACCGCACTCTAACTTTGTGTGGTTTCTCTCAACAAGGAACGGAATATTCGCGAGGTGGTGCTGAACTCAAGAGGCCTCCTCACTTTGTTTCTATGCTCTCACTGACCCTCAAGGTGTGATTAGAGCTGTTCCCGTCTTCTCTCCGAGGTGAACAGAGTGCATGATGCTATGCATGGGTTCAAAGCCTGTACGTGTTCTGCAACGTCCCTATAATATGGGTACGGTTGGAAGCTCGTGTCATTTACCCCCCCGCCTCCGACCACACCTCTACCAACTATCCTCGAATCATCCAGCAAGCTCGTATTAGCCTCTCCATGCGCCTACCACTTGCTCTTTTACCCAGCCTTCAGTTGGCCGGAGTCACCTTCGCTACGACATGCTTGGACGCTCGTATGAAAGACGATATGCTCGTGGCCGACTGCGTGGATCCAGAAACTGGCTTGGAGTTTATCTACATGGACATCGATAACAGTGTCATGGGGGACTACATGATCCAAGACGACGAGACATTGGATGCGGGCGAGCTGATTGAGGCGAAATGGGCCAATTCGACGACCACTGAGACGAACCCACTCCGACGAAATCTTGGTCCAACGTACGAGGACATTGCGCTCCAAGTACAGTACTAGGGCTCGCCACTCCGGACTTGTCCCTTCGTGACCCTCGGAATGGAGTGTCAAGCGGGGATGCCGAAGAGGGTGGTGTCCGTAATGTCGAAGCGGACGAGCTTAGGAGACTCCGTGCCCAGAAGTCCAAGAGTGAGCTCATACGATGGCTGATAGGTACTGTGGCCTTGGGCACGCTCAGCAACTCTGTGGGCATTGGGGGCTTTGTCGTCAACCTAATCCGACAACCGGCATCACCGGCACCCCCTCCCCGAGCGCCGCCCCGCTGCTCCTCTGTCTTTGGCGCCCCATATTGTCTATCTTTCGCTGAGGGCGATCCGAACTACTTCGACGACGACTACGCATACACTACGGCCTTCCAGTGCGTCGCCCACTGCGCAAAGAAAGGGCGGGCCTGCGATCTGGCGTGGGTCGAGGCGGGGAAAGCAGGAGAGCAGCCTGTCGTCAAGAATACGTGTAAATTCGACATTCCTGATCCGTTCTTGGCCACCGACGCCACCCGGGCCTCGATCCCAGACTGGGCCCAGGTCGCGAGCCATGGCGCGACATCGGGCACGACACAGGACGCGACACAGGACGCGACACAGGACGCGACACAGGACGACGGCGCCGAGGACCCACAGTAGTCACAGCCGCCACCCCCTCCCCCCGCACGCATCGACTCTGGTAGACCTCACGGGCTAGTTCAACCACCGCAATGCTACCTATGGTCCTCCCAGCGTCGACGACGGACTCTTACCTTCAGACCCCAAGCTCGCCGTCGAGGCACTTGGGTCTTGGGCTGTGGCACAAGTGTGGCGGTTGTCTGTGGCACTCGGTTCTAACTGCTGCCTGGTCTTCTGCTTCCATTGCCGCTTCACTCCGTCCAAGCTCCTATCTCGCATTGTCATCCATAGAGCCATAGACACACCACCCACCCATGCATACCGTAAAGCAAGCAGAAAGACAAAAAAATATTTCCACCGAAGTGGACCTCTCTGATTTCAAATTTTGTCATCCTTATGCAGGGGCAATGCTAATCTTCTCTGTATCGTTCCAATTTTAAGTGTGGCCAGCCGAAGCTGGCCGACAGCGTGGGGTGGTGGTTCGTAGACTTGAGGTGGGAGAGGCGGATTTCGGCGTATTCAGATGGGGCGGAGATTGGGGATATGTGGCGGTTTTTGGGTGTGGATGTTGTATATCCGTCTTCCAACCGTCTTCGCCACTCCATCCTAGTCTTCATGAGGGCGTCTCCGCTGCCCGCTGCATCTCCCTCTGCTCCGCGCGGCTCCGTGGCGGGCCGAGAGCGAGCGCAATCGCCGAAAGATCGTCAGTTCCATCGTAAACCGCGTGTTCATCCACGCTCGTTCTTGTAATCTGGGTCCGATTCCCAGTGGGACCTGGTCACCGCGAGGTGGTCTATCCTTTTTCGCTGTGAGGCGGAGAGGGCTGCACGCGGCGTGGTGCTATTCCGAGCAGTTAGCAGCAGTCGCGGTACGCGGGAGCAGTATGAAATGAACGGCGTACGGCAGGCAGCAGGTGGCCGGCTCGATGGAAGCCACTTCACAAGTGTACACTATTTCCTGACTGCATTGGCAAGTAGAAGCGATATGCAGTGACGCTTCGTATTCTGTCATCTTCACCCCCGACCCCTCCCAAAACCGGCTGTATCGTTCCAATTCTAAGTGTTGCCACGCGAAGTTGATATTCAGATTTTGTCATCCTTATCGCGATCCACTGCCACGGTCCGAGGTATCGTTCCAATTGTAAGTGTTGAAATCTGTACCACAGTGTGCACGCGGTTTACCCTGTCCTCGAGACATCCACGTGCTTGCAGTCAGAGGGCGCGAGCGGTGATGGCATTGCTGCATGATGGACAAGTCCGGCGAGGCGGCGAGCAGCACATCATCGCATCACTGCAGCTTCTCGGATACGCGCAAACGAGCCCAAGGAGACCTCCAGGACGCCGGACGGTGTGCGAGGGGATATCAATCGCGCAAGTGGCACGAAGCATGCGCTGTGCCCAGAATCCGCTTCTCCTGAACTATAAGACTCCAGCCGTCAGTATGTCAGTGTGGGTCAGCATCCCGCTGGTGCGCGCGGTGTCATCTGTGCATGCGGCATTAGGGTATCAATGTGGGGGTGGGGGCATCGATTCTGTATGCTCTCTACACGGTGTTGCTGTGATTGATTTCCGGGGTGTTTCACCCGGACAAGGTGTCCAAGTTGTGCTTCTCACGGTGTCCAGATCTATTGTCAGCAAATTCCATCATAGTGCTCACCTTTACGGTCTGGTCGACCGAGCCGGTCGCCAACACGTTTATCCTCCGCGGCTCGTCCTTCCCCGGCGCGGCCTTGTCGCCGTCCGCCGCACCGCCCATTGTCGCACGTCCCCACGCCATACACGTCACAAAGTGGCCGTGCGCATCAATGGTTTTGAGGCACCGGCCCGTTGCGAGATCCCACACGCGGATCGTCTTGTCGTCCGACGCCGAGAGGAGGTGTTTGCCCGAGGGGTGGAAGACGATTGCGCGGATCCAGTTGTCGTGCGCGGACTGAATGTTAGTTCCATCGGCATTGGGTACATACCAAGATGCGGACACACTGCCCAGATTGCGTGTCCCAGATCCGGATCGTCTTGTCGCGCGAGCCAGTCGCCGCAAACGCGCCGCGGTTCTTGGAGCTGCTGGCCGGCAGTCCGCCCAGTTCCCGGATCGCAGCGTACGAGGCCACAGGCGCAAACACGCAGCACTCGACGACGTGCTCGTGACCTCGCAGCTCGACCTTTGTCTCTCCCGTGCTCAGATCCCATACTCGTGCAGTCTGGGGTCAGATTAATTAGCCAAGCTGCACTCACTTGGTCGTTGGACGCGCTGATCAGCAACCGTCCGTCGTCCGATGGCACGGCCTCGCGCACCCACTCGGCATGCCCTGTGAGGGTCTTGACGCAGTAGCTGGGCGTCAGATTCAGATCACATAGCGCTCCGCTGCGCGCGCTCACCCAGTAGAGACCTCCCACACGCGGATTGTCTTGTCACGCGAAGCGGATATCAACTGCTCGCCGGTCGGCATGAACCGCACACTGGACACGGAATGGTCGTGTCCGTGCAGTGTCTTTGTGTTCTTGTACTCGTTTGCCGGGTCCCAGAGTTTAATAGTCAGGTCCGACGAACACGTCGCTGTGCGTCAGTGCCAGAGTTCGGGGCCTCGTCGCACGCACCCATGACGTTGCCCTTTGGATCGAAATCGACATCTGCGACCGCCTTGGTGTGGCCCTTGACTGTCCTCTCAAAGTCGCCGCTTTCCCAGTCCCAGATCTTGACGGTTGCGTCTTCGCTCGCGCTGGCGAGAACGTTCCATGTGGGGTGGAATGCGATGCGGGTAATGGGTGCACGGTGGGACGAGAGGGCGTGGCGTGCCGGTGCGCGGGGAAGGAAGGGTGCCGAGCTGGAAGACGAGGTCGTTGCGCGTGTCGGGGAGGCCAGCTCTGCGATGAGCGCCGCATTGCGCGACTCGAGGTCCATGATCTGAGTAAGTACAATTACAAGCATGCGCGCACCTTCTTCTGGAGTCTGATCACACTTGTCCACTTTTTCTCCAGCAGGCCGACCCACTTTGCCTTTGGGTCGGACCCGTCAAAGTCGGTAATGTCAGCCTCGCGCGCGAGCGCGTCGTACGTGTTGTTCATCCCAGCTGCCAGCAGATAGGAGAGCATTGATCGGTGGCTGGTCGTCAGCAGTGTTGTCCACAAGAGCTGCTCACAGCTCATCCTTTTGCCGTTCAGACAGCATCGACGACATGTTGGGCACGGGCGGTCGCGGACCAGGAATTATAAGTGTAATGTTGTGTTGTGTGTGTGTGACGTCGGTGAAGGTGTTGTTATTGATGCTACAGCGATTGCACGACGAGTCTCCGAGATAGTCCCGCGTCGTCAGCGGCGGCCGTCTTGTGTTGATGTGCTGTGATGATGCTAAAAAGCAAGCTCGGTCGTGTCCGCTCTGGGGTTCGTGGGTGGTATGTGCGACTTGGCGCGTGCCGTCGAGTATTCGAATTGGGACGCGGATGAAATGGGAAAAATCAAATGAAACGTGGTGGTGTGGTGTGAGGTGGGCAATGCAGGTCGTAATGCCGGGATATCGTCAGAATGAGGATTGTAGATGTAGACAAGAGAGGGAGAAAGAGAGAGAGAAGAAGTGAGAGATGTGATAGATGTTTGGTGTGACGACGACGACGACGATGGTGTTGATGATGATGATGAGAGGTAAAATGTGAATGGTTGGTTGATGTGTACGAGTCTGTGTGTTGATCAGAGCGTCGCATGTCTATGGTGTATCGTATGGTGATGGAATGCTGTAGTCAGTGTTCACGCTTGGGTGAGACATTCAAAAGTCAAAACTCTAATCGACTCTAATTGGTTGTCTGATTAGAAATGTCTATGCTCATCTTCAAATGATAACAACCCATCTCTAATCCTCGATTTCAATGACGTGAATCAACAGCCACACCCAAATGGCAGCTACTTAAGCACCGGCTACCGCCCAGATCGCATCTCTTTCATCCTCACACCTACCATCAACACCACAATGGACGCAGCTCAGTACAACGGAAAGTTCCACCGCGCCTCCGAGGCCGCGCCCGGTGTGCTCCTCCTCGAGTTTAACAGGTACGTCGTCGCCGCCGCTATGGCCTCCATCGCTGCCCTGACTGACCCGCTTTCCGCCGCTGCTCCTCCTACCTCTCCCGCTGCCTCTGAACATTGCACACAACAGGAAGCCCGTCAACGCCTTCCACGACCCGTGAGTAGCCCACACTGAACCCACCTAACCTCAGCTTCTGGATCGAGCTCAAGGAGATTGTCGACCGCATCTCGTTTGACCCCCTCGTCCGCGTGATTGTCCTCTCGTCGGCGCTGGAAAAGTTCTTCACCGCGGGTCTCGACAGTGAGCACACAGCTCGACGACATGCTCACCCCAGTCACCGCGACGTCTATCGGCACCAAGGGCGCGCCCGTCGACCCCGCTCGCCGCGCGCTCCAGCTTGGCAAGCACATCGCCGTACGTCCGGCAACCAGTAGCCGGTGGGCAGAGGGCTGACTTTTGCAGGACTTCCAGGAGGCCATTTCGTCGCTGGAAAAGGCCCGCCAGCCGGTGATCGCCGCGTTGTACGGCTACTCGCTCGGCCTCGCTGTCGACATTGCTTCTGCATGTGATGTCCGCCTCGCCTCGGAGAATGTTATCATGGGCATCATGGTGCGTTTGGGATTTGGCTGATGGATTTTTCAAAGATCGGTTATGCCGGCCGGTGCCGGCCGGTGCCGGCCATATCCGCATCCCCACATCTCATCTCCAGTCGTCGCCTCCGCCGTCCCACAGCTAACACTTTCACAGGAGGTCAAGGTCGGCCTCGCCGCTGACATTGGCACGCTCCAGCGCCTCCCCAAGGTCGTCGGCAACGGCTCCAAGGCCCGCGAGCTCGCCCTCACCGGCCGCCAGTTTGGTGCCGCCGAGGCCAAGGAGATTGGCTTTGTCTCCGACATCGTCCCCGGTGGCCGCGCCGAGGTCATTGGTGAGTGTATGAGTAGGTCTGTGCTGACTCTTAGCCCGCGCCGTCAAGCTCGGCGCCGAGATTGCCGCCAACTCGCCCATTGCCGTGGTCGCCACCAAGCACATTATGAACTACTCGCGCGACCACAGCGTCCAGGACGGTCTCGTGAGTGAGCGCGTGCAGCTCGCCACTGACACTCTAGAACTACATGCAGGCGTACAACATGTCGATGCTCCAGTCCAACGTAAGTTTGCCCGCGAGGTCGGGTTTACGGCGTGCTGACGTCTGCAGGACACGGCCGCGTCCATCAAGGGCGTCCGCGAGAAGAAGCAGGCCATCTACGAGCCCCTCGACACGCCCAAGGCCAAGCTCTAAAGGGAGGCTAGGCCGGCTCGGCAGGTCAGAAGCAGCGGTGGGGAATCTTGGGTAGAGTTCAGAGGCGAGGAATGTATACGTAGCCACGCGTATGGCATGTGGTTGACGCGGTAGAGTGTCTGGATGAGAGCTTGGGCTGCAGGGGCGCCATGAGCCAATGGCTAGAGATCTGCACAGACGGAGGACTATGTAGCGTGATCAGAGCCTGCAACTGGCAGTAGCTGGACACGGCATAGCTGCGATCAAGCTGCTGGCTCTAGACTAACCACCATCCGCGGCTCTGCTCAGGAACTGCAGGAACGAAACCCCACTGCCCACACGTGCACCGCGGAACAACAGAAAGGTGCTTCATTACGGGTAGCCTATAGACGCTGCAGCCCTAGGAATCGGAACTCTAAGGTCGTGCTTGGCGGATGCCGGACTGGAGCATCTTGGATTGCGGATCGCGGATCGCAGAGCTTCTAGCTTCTAGCTTCCGGCGACGCGACGAGCGATGCGAGGTGTGCAGGTGGTGAGACAGGTGCTACGACGCGTCTTGTGGTGTCAGACGGACCAGCCGTGATCAATGCAGCATCCAGCCTCAGTGCCAACAACATGCATAGAGCGATCGCAGCCACTGGGAGCGCTGGCTGGCCTGGCGAAGACTCTGAGCTTGTACACACTCCCTCCCATCCACTGGCAACGCCTGTCCCTGTACATTGTACCTCCCACCCGCCTGACCCTGTGTCCAACATGTCCCCGCCCTGAGTTGGCATCATTAGCATCATCGCCAGCGTCAATGGCGCAGCGCGTCGCAGCTAGAGGTGTACGATATGAGCATTGTTGTTCTTGTTCCCCATGTTCGATAGTCGATGAAAGCGGCGACTAGCCATGGTCCGACCATTGAACATTGCGTTGCTGTCTGTTGGGATCGGGAATGCAGAATGGCAATAGAAAAGGACATGGACGCGATGGTGAGAGATGAGAGCTGAGTGAGGGCGGAGGCGCGTGCCTGGCGACCGAGGTGGACCATGTTCTGTTCACTCGCACTCGCTCACTCGCTCACTCGCACTCGCACTCGTGTACGCACTAGAGTTAGGTTTGGTTGCTTGTGGGTGTTGTCTCTTCGCGGCCGGGTCGACTGGGTTGGTTGGGTTGCGACGGAGACAATGTATCCGACAGCGACTGTACGTACTCTTGAGCGTGCCGCGCGGCGTGATGTGACCCCGGTTCCTAGCACCGCCACCGCGACTCGTCCCTCGCGACGCTACGCGCTGCGCTGCGCCACGCCGGTGCAATGTTCGACGCGTATCTACACGAGTCCGTCCGCCGCCTCCGTTCTCTCATAGATCGCCATGTCCTGTGAGAGCGCGGATCGCACATGTGAGACAAGTGTGAAAGGTGAAAGTCGAAAGGACTCTCCAGCCTGCACACATTACCATCTGATCATGTTAACGTACACGCCATGACGGCATTCTTCCGAACAGTGACAAGTGGGAAAAAGTTTGACAGCGACACCACCGAGTATGGTCCGTTTTTAGTGTGCGTTGAACCCCCAATCTTTTCGTCGGCTCCACCTCATCGGTGGTGGCCTGTGCTAGTTGCTGGTCTGATGATGAGCGGGTCAGTGTTGTCGTCGAAGAGAGTCGCTTTGATGGCAAGGAAGGGTCTCTTACTGGGCGGATAGACTGGAATCAGACGCGTAAGAACTATTAGATATTCTTCTTAATTGAATACAAAATGACCAGCTCATGTCATCCTCGTCCTGTTGGCCCTTTCCTCTCCTCTTCCGCCTTGATTCTTCCATTACCCTGAACATTCATTTACAGCCCTTCCCTTTCATTATTTGTATGGACGATCTGTATTCAATGTAGTCAGAACATTCAGAGTAATTCAGAGTGTGTAGCTTGTTTAGCTTTTATCCTTATTATTAGTCGGGTGAAACGCATATCATTTTCCTATTACGGTATTAAAAAATGGGTAGGTCAAATACAAAAAAAGTGAGAGGCAATGTAGAGAAACGGATTCAATATTAAATAGTAAATATTGAAGACTAGAGCATTAATGATAATTGTAATCCTCCAATTAGCATTTCATTTCTAATGCCTATTGGCCTGTTGCTCTGTCGCGTCCCCACATTTTCTGATCATTTATTCGCTAGCTCTAATTGAGCTAATTGACCAGCGACCTTCCTTTCCTCTCCTCTGCTCCTCTCCTCTCCTCCTCTGCTCCTCTGCTCCTCTGCTCCCTCCCTCCCCTCCCCTCCCTTTCCCTGCCTCTCCTCGCGCTGTTCTCTGCCAGAATAGTTACTACTTTCGTCTTGCTCTCCATCTCATCCCCTTTCCTCACCATCCACTTTATCATCCATCCCATCAATCTCCACCTCCCATCCACCTCCATCTCCATCTCCATCATCCTCCATCCTCCATCCTCATCTCCGTCTCCGTCTCCGTCTCCCCTCTCTCGGTCCCTCCCCTCCGCCCTCCCTTTCAGTACCTTTCCTTGTACACGCCCCACACACTCTCCTCTCCTCTACGTAAAGACCACGACGTTGACATCCAACCCCACGACACGTTATTACGCTTTCACGTACAAAGTACTCCACAATCCACAACCACAACCAACAACGCCCTCATCCATCACGCGTCAAACGCCATCCACATCATCACCTGGACTCTTTTCATCCTCAACGTCGGATACCTTTCCACACCCGCATCCTCCCTCCTTTGCCCCTCTTCGATCTTGTGAACATCTTTGCTTTCCATCCCCGAGGCGTACATGATCGCCCCGACAACGCGTTAAGCTCTCTTCATCCACATTGTCGAGCAGGACACTTCTTCGGGCCTCACACAACATTTTTTGTCAAACTCCCGGACAACGTCCATTCCCACCTACATCCGTCTCGTCTCGACTCGTCGTCGCGCGTCGCGACCAATCCCACCATGGCAATCTTCAAGAAGAAGACCAACAAGGACAGCCGCGAACAGGGCGCGCGCTCTCCGCAGAACATCCCCCCGGCCTCGCAGGTGTAAGTTCCAAAGTGACAAGCGGCCAAGCTGGCGCGAAGCGAAGAGTCTACGCGCCGTTTCTACGCACCGTTGAGCATGCATCTCGCACCACCCTTCGCACCAGCTGCTCCGCGTTCGTCTCGCAATGCATCCATCTGACCATCCGCAGAAACACCCAGTCCTTAACTGGCGCCGCGCGTAACGTGTCCGATTCCTACCCGTCTCCAGCAAACGCTAGTGGACCCAACGCCGCCGCCGCCGCCGCCGCCGCTGCCAGCGGTATTCCCCGTCGCAAAACGAGCTCAGTCTCTTCGGTGCGTAGATAATATCAAACTTGTGCTCACCTTTCAGACCCAGCCGAACCCGTACGGTGCCGGTACTGGTCGCCTCTCCCCCGCCCCAGGTGGCCAAAGCTACCCTCGCGTCGGAATGGGACTCCCCACCCAGCTCGAGCACGCAGAAGTGCAGTCTCCGCAGCAGGCGGGCGGCCCGCCCAACCCCAACGGCCCTCTGATCAACGGCGCCATGTCGCCGCCTCCATCATTGGGAGCACACGCACCGGCGCCGGGCCCGAACATGGCAGCTCCTCCCCCACCTGCCAACCCCGGCTACCCTTGGTCGACGCGTCCACTTCGCCCGTACCAGCCCCACACCAACCCCCCTTCCCCCGCCATTTCCCCCTTCCCCCGCTACGGCTTTAGCGTTCCCCCGTACCCATCTCACTCTGGCCACATTCTGCTCTTTGGAGGCTTAGTCCGCGACCGCGCCCACAACGACCTCTGGAGCTTGGATGTTCGCGACTGCTCGCTCCAGCTGGTCAAGACCCGCGGAGACGCGCCCTTACCCCGCATCGGTCACATTAGCGCCATTGCCGACCGTATCATGCTGGTCTTTGGTGGCGACACCAAGATCAACGAGGACGACAGGCAGGACGATGGACTGTACGTTCTCGACCTCCGCACACAAGAGTGGACTCAGGTGCCTGTCCTGGCTGGACCTAGCGGGCGTTACGGCCATGCCGCGTGCATGCTCGGCGGACAGTTATACGTTCACGGTGGTCACGTCGACGGTCGCAACTTGGACGACCTCTGGTCGTTTGACATTCGCCAGCTCGGTCACAGCAACGGCCCGTACAAGTGGGAGAGGGTCAGCTACTCGAACCCCGCCCCCTTGGCTCGTACCGGACACACCCTGGTGCCCTTTGGCAACCAGCTGTACCTGTTTGGTGGAACCGACGGTGACTACCACTATAACGATTCTTGGTCGTTTGACATGGCTACTGGCATCTGGACCGAGCTCGAGTGTATTGGCTACATTCCTATTCCTCGCGAGGGTCACGCTGCTGCCATTGTTGACGATGTCGTGTATGTGTTTGGCGGCCGCGATGTTCACGGCAAGGACCTGGGCGACCTGGCGGCTTTCCGCATCTCCAACCAGCGCTGGTACATGTTCCAGAACATGGGACCGTCCCCAATGGCAAAGTCGGGCCACAGCCTGTGTGCTGCCCACGGCAAGGTCTATGTCATTGGTGGCGAGTCGAACCAGTCACCTCAGATGCAGCGTGACGACCCCAACATGGTTCACGTACTCGACACGACAAAGATCAAGTACCCCACGGATCAGAACCCTCCTCGCCCTCGCAACCGCACTACCTCGGATGCGACTGACCGGAGGCCAACGCCTGGCTCTCAGGGGCCGTATGCACAGCCAAACGGACCCGGAGGGAACAATGCTCAGTCGTTTGGCGGCTCGCGATCTGTTGATAACCTTGCTGCTAATCGTGCAATGTCTCCTCCCGCATTTGGTGGATCAGAGCCCCGTCCTCTGGTCATTGCCAACGACACTGCCGCCACCACGGGCAATCAAAACACCAAACACGTCCCCCGCTCCGAGTCGGTCGACTCGTCGCGCATGGGACCCACTGCTGCCGTCGGTGCTGGTGCGGCTGCAGTTGCGGCTGGCGCCGGGGCCGCGGCAGTGGCTTCTCGACCCACCAATGGCCTTCCTCCGCAGAGGCCGAAACGCGACGACGATGAAGAGTACCGCCGTGCCATGTCTCCTAGCACCACCACCAACGGTACCGACGCGTCGACACCTCCTGCCGACCGTATCATTACCCCCCACGGCACCACCAACACGTCGCCCAATGGCCCGACCAACCCGATTATTCGTGCTCCCCAGCCCGGATCGCCCACTGTCCCCAGTCATACGATCCACCCCAATGCTGCTAGGAACTCGCGCAGCCCGCCACCGCAGCTCCGTCTCGGCGAGGGCAGCGACCGTCCTGCGCTCCCGCCGGATGCCTTCTACTTTAGCGGCAAGTCGCCCACACAATCGAGCCGACCTACTTCGATGAACGGTCGGCCAGGGTCGATGCTCGATGCTCGGGCGCGTCCCGGATCCGTTGTCGGACGGCCCGGGTCGATTGTGGGTCGCCCTGGATCGATTGCTGGCACTGCAGACCTGGTGCGAGAGCTCAAGGCTCGTGAGACTGAGGCGGACAATGCAAAGCGCCGCGAGGGTGCCCTGCGTGTCGTTCTCAGCCGAGCAATCCAGCAGGGTTATGCTGTCGAAGAGGACCACTCTATTGACCCGCCATCGGCTGATGCCATTGGCGACAATGAGACCGTGCGCCAGGTCGCTGCCGCATTGGTGCGTCTCAAGCAGGAAAAGGCCAACCTCCAAAACGACGTTGCCGCCCAGATGAAGGTCGCCAACGAGAAGATTCAGGATGCCGAGCGTCTGCAAAAGAGCACGCTCCAGGAGGCCGCCTACTACCGCGCCAAGGCTATCGCCCTTGAGACTGGCTCGCCTGCCGACCTGAAGCGTATCGAGACTGAGCGCATTGCCGACCTCGAGCACCAGCTCGAGTCGCAGACTGGCGAGTACGAGAAGAACAAGAAGGAGCTTGAGCACATCCAGTCTGAGCTCTTGCGGCATACAGACCTCAGCAGCTCTGCCACCGACCGCGAGGCCGAGACTCTGAAGCGCGCCGAGGCCGCCGAGGAGGAGAATGCCCGTCTCGCCGAGGAGCTCGAGGAGCTGCGCGAGCGTGCCAGCTCCAACGACAAGCAGATCCGCGACCACTCTGAGCGCTTTATCACTCTCACCTCGAATCACCAGCAGCGCGAGGCCGAGCGCGACGACTACAAGTCGCAGCTGGATGGTGCTCTGGCCAAGCACGCAGAGTACCTGCTTGTTATTGAGCAGGCGCAGGCTTCGCTCACCTCTGCTGGTTCTCGCTCGGTCGAGCTCGAGACTCTCCACGGCAAGGCCCAGGAGCAGATCGCCCAGCTCGAAGCCGAGCTCGTTCAGGTCCGCCGTGACCTCGAGGACAAGACCCGCGAGGCCGAGCAGGCCCAGCAGCGTCTTGCCGACGCCGAGGCTCTGCACAACACTACGCGCGAGGAGGCGTCCAACCTGCGTGCTCTCAACACTGGCAACCTCGGCGAGCTGCTCGTCCTCCACCGCGGTGCCAAGGACACTGACGAGCGCGCCGTCAAGGGCCACCAGGACCAGCTCCGTGCTCTCGAGGAGGAGAAGTCTTCTCTTCTCAAGCTTTTGCGCGAGGCGGGCCAGCGCGTCGACGCCACCGAGCTCGCTGCCAGCTCGCACCGCCAAAAGGCCCGCGAGCTCGAGACATCGCACCAGTCGCTCCGCTCGGACATTCGCGTTCAGCGCACCAAGCTGCTCAATGTCCAGACGGAAATGTCAAAGTACCGCGACCTGTACGCGACCAAGGACGCCGAGCTGCGCGAGCGCGACCAGGCCGTCACCGAGCTCCAGACGCGTGTTTCGCTCCTGCGCAAGATGATGGGCGACCACGGTATTGTCGTTACCGACACTGAGCTCGACAATGCCGAGCTTCCCTCGACTTCGGAGCTCGAGGACAAGCTGCGCGACAAGACACGTGCGCACGAAAACTCGCAGCGCCAGATTGAGGAGCTTACTGCCCGTGTGCGTGAGGCCGAGGACAAGGCCGACAGCCTCGGCAAGCACGTCGAGCGCATCAACAACCGCAGTGGCAGCAGCCAGTCGATCCGGTCACAATCTCCCGGTGGCGCGCCCGCGTCCGAGGCGCGTGCCCTCGAGGCCGAGCGCAAGCTCCAGGAGCTCGAGGAGAAGCTCGCCGTTGTCGAGAGCGACTACCAGACTGCCGTCCGATACGTCAAGGGCACCGAGAAGATGCTCAACCGCATGAAGGTGAGAAGGTAAAAGTGATCATTGCTGACATTAGAACGAGCTCACAAAGCAAAAGACGACCAACATCCAGCTGTCGACCGAGTTAGACTCGCTCCGCGGACGGGCGTCGTCTGTTGAGCCCGCTGGCCGCCTGCGTGATGCGACTGGTCGCTCGACACCATCAGAGAGCGAGCTGTCGCGCCGCCTGCAGACACTACAGACGCAGTACAACAGCCTACAGGCCGAGCTGCAGGCGTCGCAGGATGTGCTCGCCGCTCGCGACCGCGAGGTGCAGGTGCTCCGCATGCGCATCGACGACACGGAGCGCGGCGCCGAGGTGCTCCGCGAGGACCTGCTGCAGGCGCAGCGACGGATCGACACCTTGCTCGAGATGAACCAGGCCGGCATCAACCTCGGCAGCGATGACGAGGATGAGCGCATTGGACTCGTTGGTCTCCGCCGGGGATCGAGCGCATCCTCTGACGGCACATCCATGGCATTTGACAAGGTACGTAGGGACAGACGCTTGCGACCCACAAGCACGGGCGGGCGGTCGAGCCGGAACGGGACCAATAGCGCGTGCGGTGGCAGCATGAGTGACCCGGCGGATAGATGGAGGCATTGGGTGTGATGATGAATAAAAACCTAGGTTTCAAGTACTGACGCGCGTGCACAGTTTACAAAGGAGCTTAAACAGTGGGAGCGCGCACGGTCCCCCGACGCGGGCGGCGACAGCGATCACGACGAGCCCGGAACCACTGCGCCATTGCGTCCTCGCGGCAACGGCATCCACGGCACCGACGGGGCCGCTGGCTCGGCCACGAGCCTCCTGAATGGGTCCCCGAGCTCCAACTTTCCTGCCACCCACAGCCCTGCCGCCACCACCCCACCGGCCGTGAAGAAGATTGCCGCTGAGGGTCCGCAGGGTCACTCGCGCTCGTCCTCGGCGTACTCTGCCGACTGGATACAGTAAATGTCCGAGCGCAAAGATGAGTGTCACGGGCGTAACGCGCGCCGGGCAGGAGTAAACCGGCCCGAACGCGACAACATTCCACGAAAACGACACAGACCACCACGAGTAGACATAGAGCACCGGCCCGACGAGGCCAGCCGACGACCGACGACCGCGAACGAGTTGACGAGGCATGCGTAGATGATTGCCGCACCCCCGTGTTTTCTTGAGACCCGAACATGTTTTTTTTGCTTTCTTCCGCCACCTTTTAGGATCCGCTTCAACTTTTTTTCAACTTCTTTCTTTCTTGACATTTCTTCTTCTGTCTCTGGTCTAGTATTCTATTCTTCCTGCTGCTATATCTTGGCGTTTGGCGCTGTGCGCTGCTGCTAGCGGCGGTATGCTTGTATCCATCGAGGGTCGGGGTAATGCATCTGGTTCGAGAACTGCGTCATGGGCATGAGGCAGGTGAGGGGGCTGGCGGGAAGGAAGATGAACACTGAGGACGTCATGACTGCGTGCCCCAGCCAGGACACCTGCCGATTGCTCTCTTTGGTGCTCCCAAGACAAGTTCTCGCCGTGGGCGCACTCCGTCCGCCATCCACGTCAGGAGGGGCACTCAGCAGAGCTGCTGCACCTAGCGATCGTTGCATACACTTGACACACCAGCTACCGGGCTATAGATCTTACTCCTCGCCAGCCAGGCTATGGATCTTACTCTTCGCCAGCCAGACTATAAATCTTACTCCTCGCCAGCCAGGCTATGAATCTCACTCCTTGCCAGCCACAGTCGGTGCGGAGTAGGCAACCTTCCGCGCACACAGCCAGATCAGCCCCATCTGTCCGCAGAGATACGCCGCGACCAAGAGGCCCTCACAGTGGGGGTGCTCCCGCGCAAGCTGGTCGCAGATCACAATTAACAGGAAAGAAGCGGAAACGCACCCCAAGACAGAGAAGAAAACGCGGCGAGTGGGATCGGGAGTGGTTTCGGGCTTGGGCCCGGGGGGCGCGGCGGGCGCGGCGGCAACCCCGTCGGATCCAGCGGCTCCAACAGCCGTAACGGGTCCCGCATCGGCTTCAAGCCACTGGCCCCCCTCCAGCCACAGCACGCCGTTGTACCGCGCGTTGTTCGTAACGACGAGGAAGGGCTGGGGACCCGGGCCCTGCAGGCGGAATGCCACCGCGCCGGTGACGGCGTCGATGACCGCGCCGGTGGGGGTGGTGGGGGTGATGACTTGCTCCCGATCGGTGGCGGGAGGGTACGGAGCTGAGTGCGGAGCTGGGTGCGGAGCTGGGTGCGGAGCTGGGTGCGGAGCTGGGTTGGGAGCTGGGTGCGACGCGGGGTGCGGCGCTGGGTTCGGAGCTGGGTGTGGCTCTGAGTGGACGTGCATGTCGTGCAGGTATGCGAAACGTGGCTTGGGGGTGGACATGCAGTTGCAGGACTCGGATGGAAGAGGGGATGAATGAAAGAGTGAGTGAGAACAGCAATTACTCCCACGCCTCGCCACAGTCGAGCACCTGTCCTCGTCCTCCCTGCCCTCCGCTTCACAGACATGCTGGTGTGTGCTGTCCCCCGGGGGCCAACGGGAGTAGTAAGTTGTCCCCGCCGCAGCGTGTTCACAGGTCGGGTGGTGGGTGGTTTCTGAGAGACGGAGCGGGTGTGAGTCCTCTGAGGGGGCGTGGGAAGCCTGGCAGATTGCGGCCAGGCATCATTCGTTCATTAGTTCTCTCTCTCCGTTTGAACCTCCGCCAGGGCAATTCGCCAGCTCGCCAGCTCGACATCCGCTTTCCTCATCGGCCATGGACAGCGTTGGGCAGCACTGGGTCGTCGCTGCCTTCCGGCGCCGCACGGGGTACTTTGCGCCTGCGGCAGCGGCCGCTCCCCCGCCACAGCAGCAGGAACAACCCCAGCCCCATCAACACCACCGAACCCAGCAGCAGCAGCAGCAAGAAAGTATACCTGGCGCCTATCCTATGGCAGCGGGTACGGAGAGAGTTACCCCCTCGCCCGCGCAGCTCCAGCGTCAGCCCCGCCAGCAGACGCAACCCCCCCCCCCCAGCAGCCTCCSCCCCAGCAGGCCCAGCAGGCTAACGCCGAGGCAGGTGTACCTGGCGCTTATCCAATCGCAGCGATGGACGCTTCGGGCCCACCCACTTACTCCGAACCCCGTCCGAGCCGAAGCACGGTATGGGCCGTGGTCTCCGGCTTCCGGCGCGGAGCGAACGCCTTCCTCTCCCCGTCCCCGCCGGCCACCCAGGTACCCCGGCAGCCCCCCCAGTCCCCGCAAACATCTCAGCCCCAGCAGCAACAAGAGCAAGAAAGCGTACCTGGCGCCTATCCTGCGGACACCGGGGCACCACCAAGCTACGCCGCCCAACCGCATGCTACGGCTCCGGTCACCCCCACCGAGGACCTGCCGGGGTACGACGAAGCGACCCTCCCGCCGCCGTCCTACCCCCGGTGGGAACCGGTCTTCTGGGCGTGGCCGAGCACTCCCCGCGTCGGCTCTCCAGCAGCACGCCGGCCCCGAGGTGCTTTACAGACGGCGCGGGACCTCAATATGGCGGCGCTGGCCCGGACTGACCCGGAGGCAGCGCAGGAAGCCATGTGCACAGAGTACTTTGAGCGTGAGCGGCGGGAACTGGCTCTCCGGGAGCCTGATCCCAGCAACGACGATCGCCCCGAGAGCGATGACGGCTACGACTGCTTCCATGGCTACTGCCACCACCGCTACTGCAACGACTCCGATTACGACTCTGGGGGCTTCGACGCGGCCGAGCGCAGGTATGAATTGCTGCGGCAGCAGCATTCGGGTCGGCCCGAACCAACTCCGCAAGGACCTGTAGCATGGCTCGAAGCGGCTCGCCGGTCCTTGCTGCTGGAACTTGTCGCGAGAGGGATGCTCTTCGTGCTGGTGGTGGTGCTGGGGACGGGGCCGGTGGTCTCTGTGGTTGTGGTGCTGGCTGGGGCGTGGCTGATGCTGCTGTCGCTGGCGATCCTGGTGCTTCTGTCACTGCTGGGAGTGATTGCCGTCCTCTTGCCCTGCGGTGTCCCAAAGAGGCTCTGGGAAAAAGCTACCGCGGGTCGAAAGTCACTCATCGTCCACACACTGGTCCCTCGTGGTCCGTGTCCTGGTCCGTGTCCTTTGGCAGAGGGTATGTTCCCATGGTGGCGTTCTGGGCACATGCTGCGTCGGCGCAGCTACAGCAAAGGGGTGCTTCTGATATATGCTGTAAGCTGTAGGATGTAGAAGCAAGTAGTGGTGTCGCCGAGTATGCACAGTATATTCCAGTAGCATGGCACAATCGAGTTGGCAGTGTGGCAGCTCATATCCTTCTGCGGTTCAGCTCCGAGCCGGTCATATTCTGCGTGAACGGCGACGACAGGTGTAGATTAATTTCACGCCTTTGGCGGAGGCTTGTGCGTCGATCTAAGACATCAGGATACCACAACATGAGGCAATGAGGGCTCCAGACCATGCCAAGACGAGGACGCGAGTAATGTGCATGCCGCAGGGGCGTGGGAGCGAGCTGGCGACCAGAACTGCACCGCCCAAACAACTCAACACTTTTCTTCTATATATGTCTGTATTCTTCATCCCAACTCTTTACTTTTCCCACCCCTCTCTTTCCCTCGCCCCGCCCTCTCTCAGTAGCTCTCTCTGCCAGTATGCAAGCTCCCGACGAACACGACCTCCGGCTCGACTGGGTCGTCACCTCCTTCCGCCCCGGATCAGGCTTGCTCGATGTGCAGCCCGAGCAATCGTACCCTGGCGGACCTTTCACCGCCAAGCTGCCGCCAGCCTACACCCAGCATTGGTCCGTCTTTCAGAGGGCCAGCATGGTCGCCCCCTGCGACCCCTTCGACTACAGCGACGACGATGACGACGACTACGATGAGGACGATGAGGACGACGAGGACGGACTGGGCACGGGTACTGCTGCCCTCCCCGACACCTCCACTGTCAACGCGCCTCCCACGGACCAGGGGCATACGACCAACGCGCACCAGCACAACGCCCACACGGCGCCGCAAGCTGATCCTTCGAGGCCCGCGCTCATCGTCTGGTCCCGCCGGGCTTGCGGCGATATCTCTCAGCACGGCCAGGCCCCCCCACCTTCCGGTGCACCTCACCAAGGCACCCACACTCCCCGCGCACCTCCCGACCTGCTGCACCGCGTCCGTGTCCTGACGCCGGATGGCGAGTACCACCACCTATTCGTCGACGACGATGTCCCCGACTTGAACAAGCATCAATGCGACTACGTGTTCGACCACAACGACGGGTTCTACCACCGACGGGAGCGGTGGGCGTGGGAGGTACTGCCCGAGCGACCTCTCGCCCGTGAGATCTCCCCTATCTTGATGCCGACTCTGAGGATCTGGAACCTGATGATCGATGTTGTCGCCGTACTCCTTGCTTTGTTGGTTTTGTGGTGGCTCTGGAAAGGTGTGGGGCTGCTGTGGCGTTTTCTGGGCTTGGCGGGGCGCGCGGTTGGGATCTGGTAGTGGGGATCTGGTAGTTGGGATCTGGTAGTTGTGCCTCGCCGGGGCGTTTGGAGGCCCATGCGCATGTCAGGTCGATGTTCATAGATGGAGGTAGGTCGCCCTGGTGCTGGTAGTTTAGGTTTAGGGAGAATGGCGAGGAGGTCTCGTGTAGAAGATGGACAACAGAGTGATGCATCGTTGTAAAGCTCCCGAGCCAGCCCTAAGATGTATGCATTGCTAGGGTCAAGAGCAAACAGATGGTGCTGACGAAGACCACTAAGAAGCAGCACTTCCCTCCCCAGGTCGCTGACCGGGGACAGTACCTCCCACTGAAGCCACAGTGCCACATCCACTTTCAGTAAATGTGGCAGCGCCAGCACATTCTGCACAGCGGTCAAGTGACTGTTCTACATCCCCGAAGCCGAAAGAGAAGGGGGCTCGTTTCATCCTTGCTTGTATCTGAGCTCAGTGTGAACACGAGGCAGAGGGAGGGTGGCAAAGTGGCGTGGGACCGTGGCGCGAGAGTTGGCAACCGCATTGTCCTGGCGACGGTGAGGTATAAGAGGCTATCCCACCTTTCTCCATC
This sequence comes from Apiotrichum gracile, assembly GCA_001600335.1. Lineage (NCBI taxonomy): Eukaryota > Fungi > Basidiomycota > Tremellomycetes > Trichosporonales > Trichosporonaceae > Apiotrichum > Apiotrichum gracile. Next base: position 4,088,961 of record BCJO01000002.1, on the reverse strand, counting down.
CATTCTTTCATCCCCACTCTCATATCTATCCTCTTTCCATACTTCTCACCACCTGCACCGCTCAGCCTCACTGCTCTCACTCTCACTCTCACTCCGGCCTTGTAGCTCTCGCCGACCATGGACACCCTGCCGACCCCGCCCGCCACGCCCGCCGCCGTACCGGCGCAAGCCCACCCCAACCTCCCCTTCAATATTCTTGTAGTATCGCAGCCGGTCTCCTACTTCATCACCCAGGACGATTCTGACGACGACCTCACCTACCCTCCCTACGTCTACGCAGACCACGAGACTGACGACGACCACTCCGACCAATCCGACCACTACTACGACCACGACCACTACGACCACTACGACCACTACGACCACTACGACCACGACCACCACGATGACAGTGGTCACTCCGACGACGACGGGATGGTGGAGACGCACTCTTCTGTCCACAACCGCTTTCCAGCCACGACGAACCAGGGCGGTCCCAGGGTCTTCCGGGCTGCTCCTGATGCAACGAAGGCGCGCAAGACGGAACAGCCTGTCGTTCCCCGTATGCCCGCGCGCCAGTTCCCCTGGGAGCAGCTCGCCGCTGTCAGCCAGTATCTCGGCCGCCTCTGGGACATGATCACCTTCCCCCGCGAGATGCGCTACACCTTTCCTTCATGGCCCCAGTTCCTCCGCGATGATCCGTGGTTCTTTGCCCTGGTCGTCATGGGATTGGTGTCCGTGATGTTCGTCAAGTGGACGTACTGTAGCTGTGGTCCTTCCATGCTGGTGATGTTCCTCAAGTAGACGTAGCTGTAGTCCTTCTCCTTGGTGATAGAGAGCAACCACGTGCTAGTAGATGATAAGTTGATGTATGCCCGTTTGACACCCGACCTTGAGCGGCGCCAGTGAAGTGGATGTACACTGACCTTGACTGGATGCCTAGCCAGGTTGTTTCGCGCTGGTGATGTTGAGGGTACAAGGAGACAGGGAGATAGTCTTAGACACGCGTTTCAGAGCCGCATCGTGGCTACGAGGCAAAGGAGCAAACACCGTGCAACGCCAAAGGGCAAGTACTATACATACCAACAATTACAACGGTGCGAGAGACCTGTAGAGCCAGAGGGGCGCCTCGACAGGCAAAGCCTAGAAATGGTGAAATTCGGAGTGCCACAGTCCAAAAGCAGAAGCGCCACACTCGCCCGGAGGGAGCATGCAGCACGGAGAATGCCTGCGACTGGCGCTGTGCTTTCACGATGACCGGTGCTGCTACTCATAGATTGCCGGCCGCCCGCGCGTGGCTCGGCGTCACCGCCTGTCTCAGACGCGTCCACACGTACCCATTGTTCTTCGCGCTTTGTGTACTGTCTGTTTCGCGTTCTCCTTCTAACACACTCGCACTATCGCTGCTCTTCGCCCTCTGGTACCCTCTCGCGCTCGTGTTGATATTTTCCTTTCTGAGAGATATATAACCCCCTGGACCTGGCCCCCCTTCTCTTCCACACCCTCACTCCCAACCGCACCTGGTCCTCGCCCACTCACCACAATCACCACACCGAGGATGCCATCTTCCCGCGAACGCGAAGAGCATGACGCGTTTGCGGCTCACTACACCTTGCTGGCGCACCAGACGCGGAGAGAAGACCTGCTGCGCGCCCAGCAATTGGCTCTTGCGTCCGCTCGTTCGATCACCTCGCCTGCGCCGCCCGCTTACTCCGAGCGAGAAATGTACAACCCCCACAACCCCCACCACTCCCGCCTGTCCTACGACTTTCTCAACATGCGCAACCGCGACTTACGCTCGCGCGGCCCCCACAATGGCTCCGCTGCGGCTGTCGCTCATGGCGGTAGCGGTCCCGTCAGCCCCATGTTCCTGCGGCCCGAACTTCGCCCTCGGCCTCCCAACGCAAGCGCCACCACGGCCAACGCAGCCCTCGAGACCAACACCAGCGACACCCCCAGCGACACCCCCAGCGACACCCCAAACGCAAACCCTCCCTCCCTCCCCCAAGACGCGAATCGCGTGCTCGCCGTGCCCAGCATCACCTTCACCCACTTCGGAAGCTATGTCCGCCCCCAGACCGTTGCTCTGGTGCTGCAGGACGGAACCCACCTCCGCGGCGTGGTGTGGGCCGAGGTACCGTTCGCAGGAGAGGAGGCTAGGTCGGCCAACGAGGCATTGGCTGCCTCGGAGGGAAGGAAGTCAGCGCCTGCGTTTTGGCGCTGGACGCTGCTGCTGTTCTGCGTGCTTTATGTAAGCGGGCTTTTGGCATCCTTGTGAATGAGCTCGTCAACCGCTATTTGATGAGTTCTTCGGTGCACAACGGTGCCGCTGGGCTGTAGTCTGAGAGCCGCCGGAGCGGCAAGTGGCATGTAGATCTGTAGAACGGTATACCCGAGAGCACAGGAGATGCATACGTAGAAAGAAGCGGTGAGCCGGGGAAGCAGGGCTCGAGCGGTGGCGAGTCGGCTGCTTCTGAGCAGTATAAGTGCCTTTCGTCCCCTTGTACCCCATCTCATTCTCTCCAGGCTCGGTGGACTCGCCACTAACGCCCGACCTTCGGCAGTACCCCATCCCCTCTCACCAGGTACACTCGGTGGACTGGCCACTATCTGGCATGCCGCACAGCCCGACCTCGCCCTCGCCCCTCCTCCCCGCCATGCCGGACTCGGAGATGGCTGCCCCGAGCGCGGAGAACACCGCCCCCTCCGAAGGCTCCGCTTCCAGCGCCATGCTCCACTTTTTCCCCCTCTCCCAGCCCGACCCGTCCCCCGACCCGTCCCCCGACCCGTCCCCCGAAGGACGCGACTTTGGCCCGCCCCGGCACTGGGGCCCCCGCGAGGACGAGAACTTTGGGTGGCGGGACCGGGCGAGCGCCGCGGAGATCAACACCTTGCCTACTCCGAGCAGAGCACGCGCAACCGAGGCGTGGCGCGCACCGCAGACTCACGACGTGCTCGGGAGGACGCGGCTGCGAGAGCCAGACCTCTTCCACACGCCCATCCCGCGCGTCCCTGCGCCGCGGTACGGCACGGCTTACCAGCACTGGACGATCGGCGCTGTGCCGCCGCCGCAGGTGTGGCCCGTGGAGGACCTTGACTTGGGCTACTTGGACGAGCTTGGTCGCGCCCGGGCTGGCGCTGATCAGCCAGCGCCGGCGACTGCGCCCGCTGCGCCCACTGCCCCCACTCTCCCCCGGGAGGACCACATCCTCGTCGTCCCCCTCGCCGAGCTGCACCCCAACCCGGCGAGGTGGAGATCGACTACACCCAGGCGCGCCGCGTGACCCTCGTGCTGGGGAACAACGTGCGGCTGTGCGGCCTCGTCTGGGAGGAGTCGCAGCTCTCGCTTCTGCGCCTCGCCGCGCTGGGGTTTGCCGTCGGGATCTGGGCGGCGGTGCTGCATGTCTACTCGCTGGTGCGCGGCTTGCTCGGCTTGCTCGGCCGCGCGGCGTCACAATCACGATTCCGGACACGCTGCGCGCCCTCCTCGCGCGACACCGCACGCGCATCCGCGTGCTGGTGCTCCCGTACGTCGTGCTTGTCCTCATGCTGTGGAGGGACACCCCGGAGGAGTATCTCCCGCGGATGTGGGTGGTCGTGGGCGTGCTCTTGGCGGTCTGGTAGTTGTCTGATGGAGTCTCGTGTGTGTGGCAATTCTGAGCTCTGAGGGAAACGCTTGTGGCACCTGTAGAGCAGATCGGGCAAGCTCACTATGGCGAGGTAACATCAAAACATCAGTGGTCGTCACGCAGTACATGCGATGGGCTGCCAACCCGTTTCAGAACAGGTACGCGTACGACCAAGCATGACAACGCCCAACGGACGCCAACGCGTACCCGCATGCATACACGAATCACGCATGTGGGACGCGTCAGATCTACATGGTGTGCCGCGGATCGGTGTGCGTCGAAACGCCCAGGTGCCACATGCCACATCCGCCACAGTGTCACACCATGACTGCGTTTCTGCGTTTCTGCGTTTCTGCACATGCACTACCCATCGTGACGGCGGACGTACGAGCATACAGCAGCCACGCGTACTGCATGACTCTCGGCGAATCGCAGGCGGTGGCGCGCGACGCGCTTTTCCCTCTCCCTCTCCCTCATCCCTTGATCCCTCCATCCCTCAATCCTGCCCTCCTCATCCCCATCTCCCTGACCGCTCTCTCTCCAGAAAAAGAGAACAGCGCTCGCGCGCGTCCAGTGGAGTGAGGGTGGATCGAACACCCGACCTAGTTCCAAAGTGTAAGAGTTAGATCCATGTCGCAGCCAGCGATGATCTTGCGACCTGTTGAACTGAACTTCAGTCGCTCGCTCTCCCAGCTGAGCTATCCCTCCGACCTGGCAGTGACTCCTGTGGACCGTGGCTGCCGGAAGCGGAGCGAGGAGCAGGGAATGGAGACGGAGATCGAGGCCCAGAGAGCTGCGGAGACAGCGGAGAAGAAGTGGAGGAGAGGAGGAGAGGCTTTGGAAAGGGATGAGGAACAGCGCGTGTGTTTCGCCGTCAGGACGCTGTGTAGGGGGGGTTGGACCACTACTCCCAGTCCGTTCTCAACGACACCCTTCCATCTTCCGGGATATGTGCGTCAGCTCCCCTCGTGACCATATCTCACGATCTCGTGACCTCATGAGCTCGCCACAGTACTTAGTACAGTGTCTGATCCACCCCACAGGCAGCAGCTCACGCATGGGGAAGGCATCACCGAGCCCGAAACGCACGAGCCACACACACAGCCGGGGCGCCACATGACCAACCCCAGCTCCACCCAACCCCCTCCTCTACCTCCTCGTTCCTCACCCTCGGCCTCGTTCCCCGAGATGACGCGTTCCATCAAACAAGCAGCCCGGGACAACGTAAACGCGCGCCCGAGCCGCGTCCAGTGCCCAGAATGCTCAGCACCAACCGGCTTGGGTCTTCCCGGCTCCCGGACGTTCCGCACGTTCATGAGTTGCCCTATGTCGCCGAATCCAGAAAGCTTGGAATCTGAGACCGAGCCGCGGGTTTGCGGATTCGCCAGCGCCCAGCCAACGAGACATGTCGATATCCATGTCCGTGTTCCTCGTGTTCCTTGTACCCTCCTGGCCTCCAACTTGCGCATATTGCGGAATGGAGTGCGCACCCGCTCGGGCTAGATTACTTTTGCCGGACCCGCGTTTCGGCCGCCCCCTGTGTCTGGGCCGGATGCCGTATGTGCCGTCAACCTTGTGCCGTACGGTGTGTGCCGTAAAGCGCTTCCGTCCATGGTGTCGAGTGGTGTATGAGGTTTTTTAGTTTTGAGCCTGTGGTAGAGTTTAGTGAATTGGCACGGTGGTATGCGCCGCGCACGCCAGATCGCTCCACCGTGGCCGCGGGTGACGGGGCACGTCCCGGTCCGGCTTTGTGTGCGCTTATTCTTGTGCTTAATCATGAGGCACGATGTGGGAGTGCGTTGGTGTGGCATGTAGTAGATGGGTGGCCATGGAATGGGGAGTGGTGTTGTGAGCATGAGTGCAGAGTGAGCAGGACCTGACCCCACATCGACAGCGCCGAGGCACGTCCTGCGGCCCGGGATCGACATTAGATCCAGAGTCCGTGCCAGTCTTTGGCGTACACATGCCATCCGGCGGCCGACATGAGCCGGAGTGCCCGAGCCCGTGCCACGAGCCACGGACCGGCTTGGCTGCGGCCGACGCCCAATTGACGCTTGCGGCCATGATGGTGATCTACTCGAGAGTCTTGGGCAGTTAGCGTGGAGGCACCAGAGTCAGAAGTCATGTTCACGTCAATGTCATCTAGAACTGGATCTGTCAGAAGAATCTTCAACATTGCCTTGACGCGACGCGCCGCCACTCGACATGCCACTGCCTTTCTCCGATCACGATCGGCGACCGACCCTTTGACGCGTCCGCCCTGCCGCCGTCATTCTTCCAGCACGGTCTACGTGGCTTGCCTCTGCTCTTGGCTCTTGGTGTCCGGCTTGGATTTGGGCATGAACCGCGCCTGAGCGTGAAGACGGACCGGAATGTGAGGGGACGAGGACAGGTGAGGACAGGGCTCTCGGTCCAGTGCCCGACGCGTCCTTGAACGCAGATGAGGGGATACGAGGACGCGCCGCTAGCGCTTTGTCTGAGGCGTGGTCCTCGCAATAAAAGGGGGCACCATCAGATGGCTCTAATTTGATTCACTTGTTGACATTGTTAATTGACAAAGAAGCACGTGTAATTGAATATCAATAAATAATAGTAATGAAAAAAAAGACAGTGCTCCGAGATTCTCCATTATCCGGCTTCTCTCAACTCAGGGCTCAGGGTCGAAAGCCTGGAATACCACACGCGAACATAAAATGAACGCCTCACTGACCCTGAGCTATCCACCCTGAAACTCGAGTTTTCCCTTACGATCCGGAATCAGTGTGTCAGTCAGTCGGTCTGTGCGTGTCTGCTCTCGTGCCGTGTCAAGTCTCACCCTTCGGCCCGGCCCGGATGAAAAGCCAGGGACACCGACGCATGGGACCTGAACAGGTCTACAGCTTGCAGCAAGTTGCATCTTCTTTATTCTCCATACGGCGGTGCTCATGTACGTAGACACCGACTCTGTTCCGTGGGCGAGCGTTTCAGTAGTATGTGGCAGCTGCTGAATGTAGACAAGACGGACAAGACAGGACAAGACGCAACTGGTTAGATCGACGCTAGAGAGAAAGGAGAGGGAATGATCAGCGCAGTCTCTCATCTCAGGCTTGTACTTGTATGTACAGTCACGTGACAATCAAACAGGGGCAAACGTTACATCCCCATTAGACCAAAAGAATGAATTACTAAATGGAGATTAGGAAATATGTTTTGACTTTATTAGAAAGCGCCATTTCAGCCAAGTTTCAAGTTTTCGGATCCACCGCTGGGCTAGCTCAATTTCTGACTTTTGATTTCCTTTTGTTGGTCCCTGACTCCTGACTGCTTCGACGCGATTACCCTTTGTACTTTACATTACAAAAAAGTGAATAGAAGAGTGTTGGTGTTTTCTAATGGTGTAAGTAGAACTTCTAATACTTTTTGATTTTCTTTATTTTTGCCCCGAGGAACCAAGAACGATTGAAATGGACGCGCGTAATCCCTTGGCTCTTGTGCAGTGTAAGTGTTCCTCTGCTCTGATGCCTTGTAGCTAGTCTAGGTAGGTCCAGGGTGCAGGGAGGGAGTTAGATTATTTTAGCTTGGGTTAGGTACAGTACTCATTTGAACACTTTACAGTACAGCGTATAGTCGTACTCTGTCCGCACTCGTGGTACTCGCATACTGCACACTGGGCATTCGCCATCCATCATCCTGCTACTCCTCACTATCCATCCCGCTTCTATCATCGTCCGCTGTGCATTGCATCGGCACTGGCACTCGCACTTGCTCTGCTCACTGTCTCTCATTCCATCTACATCACTCTTTTATCCATCTCATCTTTACATCTTCTATTCTCGTCGGTTCGACACCAGACACACGCCGCTCCATCACGGACGCCCGCCCTATTGAGAGTGGTGTACAGGACAGGGGTGAGTGAGTACCCATCCATCTACATGTACGCACATCCTCAGGACCATCTCTGCTCGTCCTTTGTCCTCAAAGAGGGGGGCACAAGGAGCAAGGAGCAAGGAGGGATACTCGGTCGCCGCAACCTCCATCATCTCAAGCCACAGGCAACAACGAGGTGGGCTGCCGGCTGAATCTATCGAGGGAGGTCTACAGGGATCAGTGGATGAATGGACAGAATGGATAGACTGCACAGGAGATCAGGAGCACAATTTGTGGCTCGTGCTCTCTGCCCGCGTCCTCGTCGTCGTCCTCGTCGTCCTGCTTCTCACTCGAAACACGATATTCCTCCCTCTTTCTCTCACCCTCTCACCCTCTCTCTCACTCTGTTTTGCCAAAGGATTGTTGACTGACACTTTGTGCACAGGCCATCTTTCCTTCGTTTCCCCCCTCTCTACTACTCGTACTCGTACTCTCCTCGTCTCTCCCTCTCTCCCTCCGGCGCCACTACAGCCACCCTCACTATAAACGCCTCGTTTCCTCTCTAGGCCGTCAAAGACCGCGCCGCCCGATATCTTCAGAGAGCTGCGCTCCGCTTGTCCGTGTCCGCAGACCGCCGCAGGGTTGCTCCTACCTCTCGCGGCTCGGCTTCCTTTTTGTCCACGCACGCGTGCTCTTTCTCTCTCTTGCTTCTTCATTCTCCTCCTCGGCAGGATAGACCATCCGATTGACCCTGTGGCGACACGACGAGACAGCGACGACAAGAAGACGACCACGCTATCACACTCTCGACTTTTGATTTTGGGTTCATACATCTCTCCATCTCTCTCTCTCATTGTGTCCTTACGTCCGTCCCTCGTCACTCTCTCTGTCTCTCTCTCTGTCTCTCAACAACAACCCCGCCCGTCATCGTTCACTACACCTAGACGGCTAGTCAACGAAGACGTCGCGTCCCCTCCCCCCCGACTTCCTCCCCCATCCCACCTCCCTCCCCCCGCTCCTCCGTTCACTCCTTCACGCCGACCTTTGTCACTCCTTTACACACGCCCGCCCATCGCTCCCCCTCCTTCACCATCTCTAACACCCAAAGAATAACCTCCCTCTCCATCAACCTACACTCCAACCTCCACTCCCTTGACCCGAATGCCCCATCTCCGTTATGGAAATGGCCGCTGACACCGACGCCCGCAGAGCACAAGTAACTAGCGCAAAGAAAAAGGTAGGCTCGTGTCCTCCCCAACCCCTGCTCACACCTAGCTCCGGCAGTTTCGAGCATCACGTTCCGGTGTTCACTCTCCCCCACCACCAGCATCTGCCGTCTCCAATGGTGCTCGTACTACACCTCCGCCTCTAAACACGAGCACAATGGAAAACACGATCGCATCGTTTACGATGCCTCGCAGGATTCCATCCGGCCACAAGCCCTCTTCCCCTGAAGACATGTACGACGAGGACACGGTCAAACTCGAGGCCCCCCCAACAAACGCTCAGCGTCACAACCGCAAGGCGAGCCGATCGCACCACCGCAGGGACTCGTCAATGGCATCCTTCTCCTTCCCCCCGCCTGCCAGTGCACCTTCCTCGGGGCGTTCGACCACCGTGGGGGTGTTTGATATTCCCAAGCTCGAGTGCCCAGAGATCTTGAGCATCACCCCGACATCAGAGTATGCAGAGGACGACGACGATGACGACGACGACGACGACAAGGCAAGGGTCGCCGCCATTCGAGAGATCATCACAACACCTGCTACCCCCGTGCAGCACCCGGCTTGCCTTGAGCAGGAGGACTCTGCAGAGGAGCAGGCAATTGCTCGACTGAGCGCATTCAGCTTTGGCTCGAAATCGCAACAGCCGTTCCGTCGGCCGCCGCTCATGCCCTCGGTCCCACTGGCACCTGGAGCACAGGCCTCATCTTCCCGCCCGTCCTCCAACCCACTCATCTCGCGTCCCCCTCCATTCCCCTTTGACTTTTCTTCACGTGATAGTCTTTCTGCTCCTCGGTCAAACTCCCGGCCATCGTCGCCGACACGGAAGCGCCACTCGCACAACCGTTCTGAATCTATATCCCTACCAAACCTCAAGCTCGGAGGCCATCCGACTTCGCTTGGCGTTCCCCCTCTGTCCTCGCCAGGGTTCGCGTCCGCACCTTGCTCGCCCTTTGGAGAAGCAAGCTCGCGTTCCTCGCGTCTTTCTGCTCCCCTCACTGGAAGCAGACTCAAGTTTGAGCCCAGTGACAAGGAAAAGGAAGAGTCGCGCCGTCGCGCCCTCGACAAGCTCACTGGCGGACCTCAGCTCACCCATCGGATGGAAGAGCAGCGTCACTCGATCACCCTGCCTGCGTTTGACGATGATGATGACTTTTCGGTAACCTCGTCTCGCCCTCCATCGAGCACAACCATCAATTCTGCGGGTTCCTCGAGCCGGCCATCGTCTTTTGCTGGCACGTCGTCTGGTTCCTTCAACGGCGGATCTCTGACCTCGCCCCTTCCCTGGTCTACTTTTGAGGACAGTGACCGCTGGAGCTTCCCCCACCGCTTTGACCCCAACAAGGACGAGGTCGCGTTTGATCTTCCCGTGGTTGCGAGCAAAACAACCTCTGTGCTTATCAACAGCAGTCTTGGTGTGCTCGCCGAGGAAGACGAGACCGAATCGGACGAGGACGAGGAAGAAGACGTGCAAGCCGTCATTGACATGCGTCCTGGATCTCCAACCTCGTCGGCCCGTGATGTCACCTCTCCTTCCGAGGACACGCCCGTCGCTGGTCCCACTCCTTCCCGCCTTCGCGAGCTCCACTTGGTGACCTCCAGCTCGGCTCGCCGTGGTTCCAACCCTGATGTCCGGGAAAGCTTTGCTCGTGCGGCCGCCCAGTCCCGCGAGACCCCTACGAAGAGCTACTCTTTGAACAGCAGGAGTCGACCGCGCCCTCTTGGTATCGACGAAGCAAGCGTGTTTATCGCGTCTTCCAACACTTCCCCTGTCAATCGCATTGGTCGATCCAACAGCTTGAACAGCTCTGTCGGCCGAGGCCGTCGCGCACCTTCCTCCCGTGGCAGCTCCATCTCGTACAAGAAGGATGACAGCAGCAACTCGTCTCGCGACTTTAGCAGCCCCGGCGGCCCTGGGTCTCCTCTTACGCTCCTCACAGAGGTCACCTCGCCGCAGTCGTACACGTACTCGCCGTTGAGTGACTTTAATGCGCACCCTCTCCCTCGCGCACAGCCTCGCCAATCGCGTCCTCGTCCGCGCAGCATGATCATGGGAATGACCTCTTCGGTACTCGGAGAGGTCGACGAGGAGGAGGAAGACAGTGGCGCGGTGGGGTTTCGCGGGGATGGCGTCTCGAATGGGCGCCCCAGTTTTGAGTCGTCACGCGACAGTCTGGATTCCTGCGCATACTCTAATCACCAAGACAGCCGCGACCGCATCGATGCCGAGATGGAGCGCGACGCTCTCCGGGAAGACGTAGACCTCTGGCGCAAGCGCTGCCGTGGCATTGAGGATCAGCTCGAGGCCGAGCGCCGTGAGACGTCTCGTCTCCGGGAGCGTGTCCGGAAGCTTGGCGACCGCATCCTGCAGCAGTCGGCATCGCACGCTCCGTCGCCCGTTGAAGAGCGTGAGATGGCCCAGTCTCGCCTCATTTCCGAAATGCGTGACCAGATTTTTAGCTTGGCCTCTTCGCTAGAACGCGAGCGGAAGGAAAAGGCCGAAGCGTTGGCTCATGCGGCAGAGCTTCAGGCCGCTATCGACGAGGCCAAGACTCCCCAGGTCTCGCCCCACTCTTTACCGACAACGCCCAAGTCCCGTCCTCGCCCTGCGATGCCCACGTTTGACATGGTCACTCAGTACGAAGGTCAATACGAGGATCAGTACGAAGACGCCGACGACGACGCTCGCCCTCACCACGAGTCTCCCTCTCCCTCCAACGACGACCCTAATGCTCACCGCATGCGTGGCTGGGGTTTCCCTCAGGGGCCCGTGGACAATGGCAGCAAGCAAAACAAGCGTGACTCGTTCTTTGGTCTCTCGCGTGCCCGTCCTGTGCGCGCGCCCAAGGCAAGCGGCTCGGGTCTTGGTCTCGCTTGGCCCTCGCCGTCGCCGGATGAAGGCCACCACGACCTCCCTCCAATTGTTGTCGACGACACGAACCGTTCCCTCATCACGCCCGTGTCTCCCGGACGCGCGACCTATAATGCCACCTCACGCGTCGTCTCTGAGCCCGTTCGCAAACCGAGCCAAAGCATGTTCCAGACCCCAGACACGACTCCGGAACGTGCCACTTCCAGCGCGAGTGCTTTTGGCCTCTCGTTCCTCTCCGGCTATCTCACACTGCCGCGATCCACACCACCGGTCGTCAACCCCACGCCCCAGCCAATCCCCCGCATATCTATCACGCCATCGAGTGTCTCGCCGAAGAAGACCCTGCTGCACCTGGAGCGCGACGTGTTTAATGCGCGAATCGGGTCAGTCGCACGCGGTTGCGAGATTGACTTTCGTCACTGCTGCAAGCGGTGCACTGGCGACATTATCGAGCTTTAAACGACAAGAAGTATACAAGTAGTAAAGTCGGTGTCAACCAATTGTTATTATACCCAAAAGAACAACACCACCATTGCACACAACCCCATCCTCATCAAACATTAGCATCGATCCCCCCTCCCCTTTTCTTTATATTGGTCGTCTTTGGTCACATGTTTGGGTACCTCGCCGCACTATACACTTTTTTTTTTTACAACAGAACCACGAATCTTTGGGCATCTCTGTCATCTGTACTATAGATATTTGTCCATGCCAAGGATTGATGGAGAAGAGGTGCAGCAGGAGCAGGAGCAGCAAACTGACAATGGACGTGAAGATCGCCTTCATCTTCGACGCCACTAACCACTCGCCGGCCACACTCCAGGTCATTGATTCTATGCATAAGTAGAACCATCTCAGAACGAGATGAACCCCACCTGGTCGACGCCGAGCGCGCGCCGCGCCGTGATGAGCGCCACAAGCTCCTTGATGAGTTCCTCGAGCACGATGCAGTTATCGAGCGCGGCAGACAAGGACGAGCGCGAGGGCACCTCTGGCGCGGGCGGCGGCGCCTGTTCCTCTTCCTCCTCCTCAGCATCACTCCCGCTCTCGCTCTTACTCTTCTCAGCTGCCCGCCACCGCCCTGCCTGCACGGCGAGCGCGGGCTCGACGTCGAGGCTCCCGGCGTCCGCGGCCTGCACGTAGTGGCTCTTGAATGGCGGCGAGGTGCCCTCTGTCGCGAGCGGTGGTGGGCCGAGGGACGGCGGGCCGGGGCGCGGACTGGAGCTGGCGCTCGGCACGGGGATGGAAACGGGTGCGGGCGAGTCGCGCGACTGGCGCAGGGGGGTCGAGTTGCCTGACGCCGACACAACGGGGCTGGGCGGCACGACGACGGGGGACGTCGGCCCCGCGCCTGCCGTGCTCACTGTGCGCTTGCGGCGCGGGCTCCAGAGGTTCTTGATGCTGTTCGCCAGGCTCGCTTTCCGGGGAACAGGGAGAGGGGACTGCGGTGGCGTCCCGATGTCTGCTTCCAGCATGGCGGTCATGGCCTCCTCGAGGTGGTCAGCAAACAGCAGGCCCTGTCGCCGCTCTGCCAGCAGACGGTCAAAGCCCTCGACGACCGCGCGGAAGCGGCCGACATGCCGCACCAGCTCGCGGAGGATCTGGTAAAGCGCCGGCAGGGGTCGCTGGGGCGGAGACGAGTCGCGCCGCGACGTCGGCCGGGATGCGTCAAAGGACGAGTCCGAGTCGTACCCCTCTTTTGTCGCGTTCCACTCGTCCGCCTCGGGCGGGTCGTACAGCAGCCACCCGGCGAGGGAGCGGTGCGGACACCGCGCCAGTGCAGAGACGGCGCCGGTGAGCGCGACGTTCGTATCAGGACTGCTGGTGAACCACCGCGTAAGCCCCGTGATGAGCTCGCGCATGATCGGGTCCGAGGGCGACAGCGCGTGCTGGAGGGGATCCGTCTCGTACTCGCCCACACGGAGGAGCGCGGGCTTGCCGTCGTCCGAGACAAACTGGAGCGGCACGCGGGAGCTGAGCCAGCACCCGTCCGCCTCGAGATATGCGTGTGCGTCGGTGAGGTACGACGCAAAGCCTGATGCAGTGTCCACGCTTCCTGTGACTGCGTCGTCGAGACGGGGCACCAGCGCGCCGTACAGTTCTGGCTCCTGCACGTGCACGTCTGTCGAGTTGGTGGGCGTGGGGAGGTGGCTCTGCCATGTCGTCGAGCCTGGTGGGGGGAGGGGGCGGTGGACGACAGCAGTCGCTGTCGGGTCGCGAATGATGGTAAACAGCGCGGGGGTGATATGACGGCAGTGATCGCTCATGAGCGTGGCGAGGAGGTGTAGACTGGCGGTTGAAGCAGGCGCCGCGCCAGAACGCAGATTGTCGAGCAGCAGGTCGCGCAGCGTGAACCGCCCCTCGTTGTGGTAGTAGGATGGATGGGGCGTCATTGGCGTGACGAACCCCATCGCGCCCGTCTTGCGCTGCTTTTTCCGTCCACGCTTCTTGGGCGAGAATGTCGGCTCGGCGCCGTTGGAATCAGAGAGCACGTCGAGAATGCGATGCAGCACTGGCCCGTCCTCGAGATTCGACAGCAGCACATCAAGATATGTCAGCACGGCCACTGCCGAGCCGTCATTACTCGAGCACTCGAGAATAGAGGGGTAGAGGACATTGTCGACGAACGCGGTCTGGATCGCGTCGAGGGCCGCGTCCGCCACAGCGGGACCAAGCACCTGTGTCGTCGACACTGTCCGCGCCGACGGGTCCGCGTACAGCACTGGTGACCGACATCGATACAGGATATCCTGCAGGAAACCGAACAGCTTGAGCAGCAGATCCAGCTGCGCGCGCACGTCCATGTCTGTCGACGATGGCAGCTCCATGAGCTCGTCATCCTCGTCCACCTGTTCCGCGGCGCCGATATGCATGCCGCCAGACGAGTTGAATGTCGGGTCCTCGCGCGCCTGCTCGGCGAGATTTGGCACACGAATCTTGGACGGGAGCACCGAGAACGCGGCGCCGAGACCTGCCGCCATGACGTCCGCAAAGTCGCCATCGAGAATGTACTCTGCGAGCGCGTCTCGCGCGTCCTGTAAGGGATCGCTCCCGTCGGGTCCCGGCGTCATCGAGAGCCCATCCCCCTCGTCGACCGTCAGGAACGCAATGTCGAACAAGAACAACAATCCCGCACGCGCAAAGTCGCCCGTTCGCCCCTCGCGGTGCACGAATCGGAGCAAGTAGGAAAACAGCAGAAACTCGAAATGTGTCGTCGTCGCCGGGTCCGAACCAGACATGGCGCTGATGCCTGATATGGCGGAGCGGCCCGTCTGCATCGACGGCGTGGGGGAGAGTGCGCGAGCGGGACCGAGTGTCCGTGGTGGCTCTGGCGGCGGTGGTGGCGCCATCGCCCCCGACGAATTGTGCGGGACGAGCCACCCGCGGTCGTGGAAGAAGATTAACAGTAATGGTGGGCTGCAAGTGTTAGAGGGAGGCCATTTGGTGACAAGACCACGCTGGTGACTCACTACGCGCGCATCCTTGAACAGAGGATACACATGAGATCGACGAGATCCTCCTCGAGCGCAGAGTTGTAGCTCATGCTGTCCTCGAGCGCGCCTGCGCCAAACACGCGCTTCTCGCCGTCGACCTTTTCGACCGGCGCGTCGCCGACACACGAGCGCAGGAGTCGTCGCAGCGGGCGGTGCACGGCATTGTGCACGAGAAAGCGCTCCGAGAGCAGCACCACGAGATTGTTGACAGCCCGCAGGACCTCGGCTGCATGTCAGCAACAGCAACACCAGCACTCACCCTTCACGCCCCGTGGCCGGTCGCGCTCGCACAGCCGCTCGAGCTGCCCGAGCATGTCATGTCGGAGAAAGTACTCGAGGCAGGCTCCTGTTGTGCTGGGCGTCAGCGTGCGAGTAGGCAGTAGTGCGTGTGGCCAGCACCACCAGACTCACTCCTCGTCCGTCCTGTTCCCCTCGTACACGAGCGCATCGACGATATGCTTGAGCTGGCGCGGCACGTCCGTCGCGGTGATGCCCCTGGAGTCAGCGCGAACAAAGACGGAAGACCACGCATGCGACGCGCAAAGCACATTCCCACGTCTCAGCAACCTACCTCAGCAGCTGGCGTTCGTTGGGATGTTCGAGCGTTTCCTGGCCGTCAGCGTGACATGTCCGTCGTTGCCACCGGCATTCCCCCTGTTCTCCGCCCACAGCTCCCTATGCTGATTCCTGGCTCCATCGATCCCCTCCCCACTCCGCTCCCACGGCGCTGCACGCCGGGCCGCACCCACCTTGAGAGCACACCACGCGGCGTCAAAGTCCGCCAGGCTGTCGGGCGCCGCGCGCGCGACGGCCGGCTTGGGCGCCTGCAGCAGGCGCGTAAAGAATGTGGAGGCCGCCATGGGGGGACCAGCGCATGGCCGGCCGGGCCGAGGAGTGTGGTGAGGTCGAGGGCGGCGGTGGTGGGGGTGGGTCAGCGAGCGCGGGTGTGTGTTGTTGACGGGTCGGGGTGGAGGAATGTGAACGTGAAGTGTCGGAAGTGAAAGTCCTGGTGTTGACGCGATTAGAGTTCACTTGTGGCCGCCAGTAGTCTTGAACGTAGAATGGAGAACAACGCGTCTCGGGTTAGTTTGCGTTGTTGATGCTGGCGATGGTGGTGGCGTGCGATGCAAAGACAAGATCAAGACCCCGAACACGGCCAAGGAAACGACAAAAGTGGAGGTGTATGCGTGTCCACCAACAAACCAAGTCGTCACAGTCACGCTCGCAGGTGTAGCGCAGGGTGTAGCAAGCGGTCGTACCCGTCCAACGACGCATCTAGCTCGTGCATCTGTTTATATTCTTCTTTCATTGTCGTTGATCTACAAAGCATCTCCTCTTCACTTTCTACGTTAAATCTATGGTAGCCTGCACTAATTATACGGGTAGTGTGCGGCATTCTACGTGCCGGTGCGGACCGACACGGCGGTGGGTGTTTGTATGTCCTCACTCTCATGAGCAGGAGACAGGAAACGGGTGCGAAGCGAACAAGAACGGAACAAGATACCACTTTTCCTCTCCTAGAACGAGAAGATACCCGCACCGCGACGGCGCGAGCCGCCGAGCGGGTACATGACGACGGCGGACACGAATAAGCCGACGCTGATGTCAGTTATCATCAAGAGAGAGTCAACTTACGTGAGACCAATGGCGACTGATACGAGCTGCTGCGCGACACCAAAGCCCTGCGAGTACTGGGCCGCCGAGCCCTCGTCCGTGTCGGACGCGAATCTGGGACGTCAGCAAGAGTCAACTTGTTCTACTCACGTAAAGAGACCGCCGGCGGACAAACCCGATGGCAGCTGGAAGAGGATACCGACGACCATGACGGGGAAGCTTGCGCCGTTGGAGAAGAAGCGGCCGTAGAGGTTTCCGAGGAGGCCGACGCAGAACGATCCGAGAGCAGAGATAATGTCCGAGCGGTTCGGGAACGCGAGGGCGGAAAAGTGGTTGGTCACCCAGCCCGCGCACGCGATCGCGACCATGATGGGCATCTCCCGCGTCAGCAGCGGCTGCTGGTTGCGCAGACTCAGCGCGAGCGAGTACCCCGGCACACAGAGGTAGTACCAGTACCCGCTAGGCGTGCGCATGTACCACGGCGCGCCGGGATAGTGCGTGTTGGCGCACGTGTAGTCGTCGGCGTTCTGGACGTGCTCGCCGCGGATCTTGATGTAGATCTCGGCGCCGATCGAGATGCCGAACCCGAGGAAGAGCGAGTACATTACGGAGTAGGCGATGCGGACCGCGCCGGCCGTGATATTTCTCGAGGCAATCTCGAGGGCACCCGTCAAGACAATGTAACCGGGGAGAATGAGCACGACGCCGCCGGAAACCAATGCCGTGTAGCAAAAGTAGTGCGTCGAGCCAAGCACCGCCGCAAGGAAGGAGATGAGTGTCGCGATGGTAATCTCAAACACGTTGGAGAACATGTCGTTCTTGGCCGCGAGGAGCTGCACGGCGACGAGCAGCATGCCCAGCGGCGCACACATGAGCGCGTCCAGGAAGGAACCGTAAAACGAGGGGACAACAATAAAGCTCGAACACAGCGCGCCAATGAACAGCGTCTGCCACGAGTTGTAGTGCGGCTTGGACGTCATGAGGTGGTCGAGGTCGGTATTCGCCGCGTCGACGGATACCTTGTCGTGCACAACGTCCCAGTAGATGTTGTGCACCGCCAAAAGCTTGCCCAGGTCGAGCCCCGTGGCCTGCTTTAAGAACTTTGTCTCCGAGGTATGCGTCGCGTCGTCGCCAAACGACAGCAGCATCGTGCCGGGGAGGTACACCACCTGGGCGTTGATCTCGAGCACCTTTGCAGTTGCCTGGATCTGGGTTTCGAGACGGTGCGACGGGCTGCCAAACATCATGAGCGCGCGCGCGAGCTTCATGATAAACTGCTGCCGCGCGAGAATGGCAGCGACGTGCTGGATGATAAACACCTCCTGCTTCTTGCGCTGCTCCTTTGCGCGCTTGCGCCGGCGTTTCTCCGCTTCCCACTCTTTCCGGCGCCGGTCGTCTTCCGTCTGCGGCTTGGAAAAGTACTCGGCGACAGCGGACATTTCGCGCTCGGGCGTCATGACCAGCGGCCGCATGAGCTTCTCCGCCCCCTTGAGGTTGAGATTGAGGTTCAAGCTGTGCGGCCGCTTGACCTTCTTCTTCATCATGAGCAGGTTGTCGCTGCTCTTGGAGCGCGGCGTCCCGTTCTCCTCGGGGTTGGGCGAGTGGTTCATTGTCTCGGCGCGGGCAGGGGATGGCTGCATTTCCGTCGTGGCCGAGTGGATACTGGCCGGGCGCGAGGGGGGTCGCGACGACGGCCGCGAGTGGCTGCGCGACCGGGGCGGGCTCTCCTCTGCTCCGAGTTGGAAGCGCTGCAGACGGAATCCGGGCTTGTTGGCCGCAGGCATCAGGGTCGACGACGACGGCGCGGCAGCAGCAGCCACAGCACCCGTGTTCTGGATCAACGCGCCAAACACACCCGCACTGGAGCGCGCGGCCTTGGGCCGGTCGTCGCGGAAGTTGTCGACCGCGCGCGCAAAGCTGCCCAATAGACCGCCCTCGCGCGGCGTCGGCGTCCGGTCGGCAATCGACGTGCCGGACGCGGTGCGGTGGTGCGCACCGAGCGGAGCCGAATCCCGGCGCTCGTGCGAAGGGCCAAAGTCGTCAGACGTCCGAGACGCCCCTCGTTTCTTCCACGGCAGATGCTTCTCAGACCACGACTGGCCGTGCTCGTGCTCGTGCCCGTCGAGCGAGTCGAGGCTGCTGATCATCGATGCGGGGCGGGACGACGCCGGCGTCGTCGCCGCAGAGTCGAGCTGTTGCTGGTTATACAACGTCAACAGCGTGCCGAGCACGGATGTGCCGCCGGGGATCGCCGGCATGCCGCTGCCTGGTGGGGGGTTCAGCGGCGGGATCATGCGTGGTGCCGGTAACCCCGGGTTGAGCGCCTCGTCGCTCGCGCGCTTTTCGTCGTCGTCGCGCTCCTCGCGTTCCTTCTCTTCCCTTCCGCGCCGCTTGACGCTGCCGCTGGCAACCCGGCGGCGCAGGCCGCCCCACCGGCTCGTGTGCTGGCGCACAAGATCTGTCGCCTCGTCCTTGGCCGTCTGGTCCTGCGCCGGCATGGACGGCAGACCGTCCGTCTCGCCCGGCGGGACGTACGTTGTGACATAGTCGTTTGCACCCGTGTCGAGCAGCTTCTCCTCTGTCTGGTGCAGGTCGTTTCCGTCATAGTCTTCGTCCGAATGAACAGGATCCTGGTCGAGACGGTAGTCATAGTCCTCGTCGCTGTGCTCGTGCTCGCGGTGGATGTGGTGGTGGTGGTGGTGGTGCGAGTGGTGGTGGTGCGGCGGGTACGTCATGCTGCCGTCGGAGCCTATCGAGGACATGCTGACGGTGGACCCGTGGGTGCCCTGGTAGCGGCGCTTCTTGAACCGCTCCAAGGCGTCAGTCACCTCGCGAATATTGCGGTGGTCGAGCAGCTGCTCGTCCTCTGCCGCGTCCGCACGGTTGTCGTTGAGCGGCGCGAGATTGACCACATGGTCCGCCGTCCACTGCACGCGGCGTGGGGCGCTGCCTGGCAGGCTGGGCGCGCCGGGCCCCATACTCCCGCCCAGCGCATTCCGCGTGTGCGCAGCGGCAGGAAGAGACGGTAAGATTGGTGTTGGCGGGATCGACGGCTCGGCGGGCGAGGACGTCGTATTTGTCGTCGCTGTCACGCGCGCCGCGTGCAGGTCCGTCTCGGAGTGGATGCGCAGGATGGACGGCGCGGGCGAGCCCGTCTGCCGCCCTGGCGGGAAGACGGGGGGCTCGGAGAAGGGGTCGTCGGCGACCATGGCGATGGTGGGTGTAGGCAGGTAATGGGGTGGAGAGTGCTGGGGGATTCGAGGCGCGATTGCGGTCGATGTGGTTGTCTTATCAATATGAGTGACAGTAGGCTAGCTCCCACTGCGGCTAGCACTGTTCCGGACGTGTGGAGCAGTCGAGAGGCTCAAGCTAGTCGTCAAGGCCTCGAGAGACGGGTGGAATGCAAATAGAGACGATAAGAAATGCTAAAACAACCAGTACGTACAGAGCATGAAAAATCGCTCACGCATCATCCATCACGTTAGCTACAAGAGGCACAACAAGAGTATACGGTTGACGCGCCATCCCGAGGCCAAAGCTGTAAACCTACAGAGTTGCTCCGTGTCGGCCAGGCCCACTAGCCCGCTGCTGCAGCCCTAGAGCAAAGTGGTACCCCGGAACTGCGTGCGGGGACTCGCTGGCCGTGGACCGTAGGTGCTCGCCGCAAGACCGAAAGCCGCTCGACCACGGGCGGCTTGGCGCCGGGCGACGGACGTCATCATGCCCGCAGGACGGGCAGCAGCTGCTCAGCTTGTCCGGGTTCTGCGCGGTGGGTCTGCTTCTCCGCCGCATATCCGCACTGTGCTGTTGCGCTGGTCCTGGACAGTATGGTGTGGCGTCACGTCACCCTGCTGTGGATTCTGTGGCTTCTTTGTGGACGGCATCGTGTCAGCGGCGGCGGCCCAGAGCTGCAGCGGCGGCGGACACAGTTGCCGTCTCGTCCGCGGTCGCAGTTCCGGTGCAGCTAGCTTCCCTTGTCTCCTGTAGTCACTCCGCGCCAGCACGCCAAGCTGAGGGTCCGTCTTATCGGGGGTGCTCCTCTGCAAGGGTGCAGCGACGCGGCCCTTCCACAGCGGTGAGTAAAATCGCACTAACACTTGCGCAGCAGTGCAGCAGCTCCGCCTCCGCTGCAAGAAACTTTGCTCCTGGTTGCCGCCGGTCCGGAAGGGTTTGGCACCAGAGTCCCTGAATCACGCGGGCACGGGGGTGAGCACGTTTTCCCTGGAGCTGGCATGCAGTTTGCTTTCGATTAGTGCCAACAGAGTGGGACGCAGGATTGCAGGATTATGGGAACGCCAGTCGACGAGTGCTCTTTTGTCAGACAATGGTCAATCGGCGATTGGTGTCGCGCCGCGTTCACACAATCAGTAGGCTAGCAGTAGATCAGTCGTTACCAGCTAGTGTCTGCTCGCTGCCGCCAGCCAGGGCTGGAACTGGAACGGCGGGGACGAGTCCGCTCTTGCGTGGTCTGGAACGCTGGAACCGATTCTTGTCTGGCACTACTCGTGCTTGTTCGGAATGCACATTTCCCATTGAGCTTAGCTTCTTGGCAAGGGGAACAAGGGAGAGGGAGAGAAGCAAGCACAATTGATGGGAGAGTTTGACCTGCGGAGTGCGGAGGAATAAAGAGGTCATGACGTCAAGCTCGATTTAACAGGTACTGCCCTCTGTTTCTGTTTCGCGTGCATGTCGATGGTGGATGAGAGTAAGAGAAAGATAACAAGAAGGACGTGACTGATTGATTGAGCTTGTCGGAACTCACGGCCAAGTCGCCGCTCTGCACTCCATGGTCACCCGGGAGGGCTTTGCGGTCGCCGACACCCTATGTACAGCTGGCAAGGGCCATCTGGCGAACGTCGATCCGGACTGCCGTGCTGATGAACACACAACGCTCACGTGATGTGCAGCACAACACTCTGGCCTCATTCCCAAGTGAACTGCCATGTTGCTAGGCTGATCAGAAGATAAGACCTCCAACTCGTTCGAGGGTTGTCTCGTAATGCTAACTCTAGGAGTCGCTCGTGACTGTACTGCTGAGGCTTCTGTCACTGGTCCAAGGTCAGTGTCAGTCAGACGCCACGGCACTGTCTCAACGTCTCCAGCTACTCATCCACGACCCGTACGTTCTTCACGTCACAGGTTCTACAATCTACCAATCGACATGGGACGCTGCACTAACGCTCGACTCCAGTCGCAGGCGGCTCCCCCCGCTATCGTCTCCTCGCACATGCCCGACCGCCGCCTATGACCGCAGATTGTAGGATGAGACAGCAGAGGAGGCGTCGCCGGCCGGGATGCAGGCCTAGCGCGGATGATGGTCCTAGGCCATACCACATGACAAAAGTGGCCAGATCGACGAGGTTGGGATCAAAGACCCAAGGTCGACATCAGCATAGTCAAGCGCATGCATTCCTCGAATGGCATGTATTGAAAGGCGTCCGGGTCTTTAACATGCTGATATCGAGAAGCGCGCACGAGAGCGTATTTATCGTCCGAGGTGGGTATGTGGGTGAAGCGTCGCAGTGGGGGAGGGCCAGGACTGCCTGGAGCCCAAGACCAATCGTGCTTCTACTCACAGTGTGCACGGTTTTGATCAGTATGTCGGTGTGGTTCCGCCAGGAGGCGATTGATGTGCCCCGGGTAGTGGGATCGTCCTCTCGGGGTTGGCCCCGCTCGCTGTCGTTACGCAGGCCTGCAGGTGGTAACTCGACATCGACGCGTTTGACCACAGCACCCACACGGCGGCCGCCTGGTCAAACACTGCCCGGATGAAGCACATTTGGTCTCCCCTGTCCCAACCGCCGCTCGCGCGAGGCGCTTCCCAGGTGCTGGCTGCGTTCGGCGTAGTTGACTCCCAAGTGTTGCAGCCGGTTGCCTATGTAGGGTGGGAACAGAGTCAACTGAATGACAGGAGGAGATAAAGTAGCGGTGGCGCCCCAAGACGCGTCCACCATCCACGGTCACGATCCGACTTGGTTTCAAGTGGGAGAGCCTCAGCCCCGGTTGACGAATGCATGCCAGTGAAGAACTGTCCGCCGGAGTCTGAGGGCTCTTACATGCACTATGCCAGATCAAACACATGCTGCTGTGCAGTAATCGTTCTGCTCGAGGCCACCCAGCAGAAATTGTCGCCACGCCCAACTCACGTGCTCTCCACGCGATTTTCAGCCCCATCCAAACGCGTTGTGTCATCGGTCATTCCACGCCAGCGCGCCAGCCAAACATGCAACGTCGGACGCCACTCGACCATCTCGAGGTAATGTCGACGAGCAAACAGAAACAGAAACATTTCTCATCTCCATACTTTTGTTTACTTGTCTTTTTCTTCTGATCTCTAATCTCTCGGACTCACGGCATAAGACACAGTGAGCAACCCGTCTTCAACCCGTCTCGAACCCGACTAACTCCCTGCAGATGTGGCTCAGCGATAGGCAAAGTAAGCAGCTCTGCAGCACCGCAGCACTGGGCCCGCGCTCCCCGCGCTCGCGACTGCATACCTCGACTGACACGCGCAGAGATCGGTATTGCCCTAGTGGCGTTTGGAATCTTCTTCCAGCTCCTCGGTGGGTGTTGCTGATGGGTGTTGCTGACGGCAGGCATCATGCTGCTCTTTGACGGACCGCTGCTCGCGCTCGGAAACGTGAGTCCCGGCCAGCGCGGATTGGCGTGCGGGGAAGCGGCATATATCAGCTACATAATGGATGAAGCTGGCCATCGCTCCCTCGCCGCCTGACCACCCGCCGACATCCACTGACATCCAGATCCTCTTCCTCTCCGGCCTCCCGCTCATCATCGGCCCCACACGGACGTTCTACTTCTTCTCGCGGCGCGAAAAGTGGCGCGGCACCGTGTGTTTCTTTGGCGGCATGTGGGTATCTCTCGAGCAGGCGGACTCGGGCCGTAGAGCCGGTAGCGAGCTGCGGTGGTCGCGGCGGCCCCATGAGCTCGTCCACCCGGCTCTCGGACATGGGGTCAACCCGCTCAAAGTCGCAGCCACTAGACCCCCTTCGCTCAACAGCTAACCCCCCAGCATCCTCGTGTTCTGCAAGTGGGCCATGATCGGCATCTGCGTCGAGTTTGTCGGCTTTGTCGGTCTCTTCGGGTACGTCCACCTCCTCTCCGCACACTCACCCCCAGCTCGTTCTTCCCCGTCGTCCTCCAGGCGCTCCGGCAGACGCCCGTCATCGGCACGTTCCTCTCGCTGCCCTACATCCGCCAGGCCGCGGACAAGATTGCCGGAGTGCGTCAGAGCGCCGTCTGAGATTGACACGCTAGAACAGGCTAGAGTAGGATGCATGAAGTAAAATCCGCGAACGTTGGTGCGGAGCGCAATGGCGTCGAGAGCGGAGAGTAATGATGGCGTTGTCTGGAGTCACGCGAGCTGCCCTCCTCGAATACGCAGCGTGGGTCCTGTGGTTCTGGGAGCTGTCTCGAGGGATTACGGGGCGCCTTGAGTAAAGAGCAACGGTTTAGAAGAGCGTCGCGCTAGCCTACCTCAAGCCGAACGCGCACGGCACCCCCACACTGTCAAGTAGGGTACAATGCATAGTGTTCGGTCCCAATGGTACAATCGTCTACAGACGCCTCTACGTTTATATGGCCTGCTGTCCGCCCGGGCTAGCCGCGACAGACATCTTCTCTGGTTCACTCTATTCTGCGCCCGCGCCGTGCGATCCACCCGCACCCGCAGCGGGGCCGACGACGCCGTGCGAGCCCGTGCTCTTGCCGCTCGCGTCGGACACGACGTCGTTGTGCATGTCGAGGTCCTCGAGGTCCTCCTTGAGGTCTGCGCTGGGCTCTTCGGGCCTAAAGTCCGGGCGGTGCGTGTCGAGACCACCGTTCGGGTCAGACTTGAGGTTGTGCAGGTCCGCGTCCGTGTCCGCGTCGGGGTCCGCCTTGAGGTCGGGGCTCTTGTTGTCGCCCTCGGCGTCGCCGTGCCCAAACTCCTGGTCCTTGTGGTCCGTCGTCTCGGGCACGTCCTCTGCGTCCGTGCCCTTGTGCTCGGTGGGCTCCTTGAACGCGGCCGTGTGGCTGGGTACGACCACGGCGTGCGTGGTAGTGGGGATGTGCGGGGGACGGCCATGCGGGGGACGCTGACCTGCGCCTGGGCCGACGACATGGTCGGGCTTAATGTGCCACGAGCGCGACCACATGTTAAAGTTGTAGTGCGTGGTTTCAGAGTACTTCATGATTGGCTTTCCGCGTGCGCGGACGTGGATGCCCTTCTTTGAGCGCACAATGAAGGATACCTGGCCGGGGACAAAGCCGACCTTGACACCGTTGGCGTGGCCGGCAAAGAGCTTGAACGTGCGGTGGATCTTGTTGCCGTGGCCGTTCATCACCTCGAGGACCGGGTGCTCGACGCCCTCGGGGACGAGGACCATGATGTTGATGAGGTCCTGCGCCTGAGTGTCAGCGCAGTTCAAGTTTATTTCACTTACCCAGACGTAGTTGTGGGGACGCCCAACGCTGTCGTGGCTGACAGTGTAGCCCTTGGGGTGCGGGCGGTACCACATCCAGACAGTGATCTCGTTGCGGAAGATCTCGGGCGCGCCGTCGCGCCAGCGGGTGATAAAGTACTTTGTCATCTCGCGGAAGGCAATGTGGTCCATGTTGTGCGTCCACTTGTACGATCCGGGCTCGGCGCCCATGACTGGCGCAATGTTGTGGCTCTCTCCATAGTCGTTCCACGAGAGGACCTGGACAATCTCCGGCGCCTGGTGCGCGGGCTGCGAGATGATCTGCGCCCAGCGGTTGGGGTACAAGAGGTCGTCGGAGCGGTAGATCCAGTTCTTGTTAAAGGGAAAGTCTCCGGTCTTGCCGTAGTGCGTGTAAAAGAGGGGCGAGACGGCGGCCATGAACGGCTTGTCGGCCTCGAGGTACGGCTGGTCCGCCTTCATGTTGATCGTGTGGTCTCCCATCGGCCTGCGGATTAGCTTGTGGACGACCCATAAACTGCTCCGCTCTACTCACCACGCCGAGTTCCACGCAAACAGGCCATCGGCAACCTCGTTCTTGAGCAGCGTCTTGGGCGAGTTGAAGAACGTGGGCCAGAAAAAGACCTCCTTCTTGTGGAGCTTGCGGTTGATATAGTCGAGGAACGGCCGCCATCCGTGCTTGCCAAACGCGTGCTCGCCGGAAAAGGTCGAGATGATGGGCCGGCCCTCGCGGGTCATGTACGCTGGAGACAAGAGGAGGGGCTGGATTTCGTCGGCGAGCTTGTGCATGTCCTCCATCGTGACGTGCGGGAGGACGGTCATGTCGAGGGAGAGGAAGAGCTGCAGCGGCCGCTGGCGAGGGCCATGCCTCATCGTTTCCAAGAACCGCTTTGCAGCAATGTTGTACGCTACCTTTGCCTGGTGCAGCTGCCAGTCCTCCTTTCCGAGGTTGAGCGCGAGGCCGTCCAGTCCTGTCGCCTGCGCCAGGACAAACGTCTTTTCCCAGTCCTCTTCTGTGAACGGGTATGTGTTTCCGAGCTGATTGTCAGAAAACACAAGCACTGCTTGGACTCACCATGAAATGCGCAACGACGCGACGCGGCTGCTTGGCCGGGTTGTACTTGAGCTCCTCGCCGGGTGTGATCACGCCGAGGTTCTCATGCCCGCCCGCGGCGCCTTTGCTGACATTGATCTCAAAGACCGTCTGCGCGTTCTCGTCGTCGGGATCCTGGAACATTGGTCCGCCTGTGCCCCGTTGTTCCCAGTGTGCGAGGAGAGAGTAGAGAGCAAGAGCAAGAACTGCAAACGCGATAAATGGGCGCACTCCCGTCGAGGCAGATCGCGGGGGACCTTGGGCGAACATGAGCGCTCGGGCCGGGGGTGGGTGAGAGGGAGGGTGGGTGAAGGGACGAGGCAGGTGGGAGACAGGGATGTGGCCAATGGACGGCGCTGTAAGTCGCGGACGGACGGTGGAACGAGTGTAGGGACGAGTGGAACGAGTGGAATGGGACGACGGCCACGACGACGCGATCAGTCGATCTCTATAGTCCTTCGCGGATGCTACGGATAGATGAGTGTAGAAGAGAGTAAAAGTTGTACAACACAAAGAGTATAGAGGCAACGACAAAAGATGGTTGACCCGGGAGGATGGTTACTCACACTTGCGCGTCACAGCCAGTGAAGATGGATGACTTGCGTTTGAAACTTGTCCTCTTGTTTGACAAAGACAGCAAGACACAGAGCAAGCTAACACCAGGAGAGTAAGAGCAAGTGAGTGAGCTGCGAGCTAGTGAGCTAGTGACTGACTGCATGCAGTGAATAGTGCGGGAACATGCCCTTTCCCAGCCTAGCTCGTGGATCACGGAATGGACACGCGTGATGGTCTGTACGGCGCAGATGGGTCGACGGTCGTTGTACGTGGTCTCTCTGGTGCCCCGCTCCGGGCGTGCGCCAGCGTGCGCCGTGCGCCATGCGCCTCTGCCTATCCCTGCGCTGTCCTTGCTGTCCTTGCTGTCCTCGTGCCGTCTTGTGCTCGTCGCTGCTTCCACCTGATTCAAGGGACCAAACGGGGACGGGATGACGGCAACCGGGGAGTTATGCAGAACTCTGTGAACCCAATTCGACGAGGCTACTTGAATTCAGAGCTTCAAATTCAGTCCCAAGTCAGAAAGCAAGGCCGCGCACTGGGAGCTTGAGGCTGCGGGTGCAAGTCCATGCTCACATGCTGATGCATTCAGTCTGGAGAGATGCAGATCGCTGCTGCTCAAACTACTGCCACAAATCCACTCGGAAGCGTTCCTGCGTTCCTTGATCTCGCAAGGGAGGGGTGTTACAGCTCCAAGGCAACGAGGACGATACTCCTGCGTGTCCTGGCTCGGCGCTCGTCCGTCCTGCCCTCCCCCTTTGGTGTTGGAAGATGCCCCCGAAAGGAATACATTCGCACACTTCCCGCAGCCCGCAGATTAAAGGCAAGGTTGGCGGGTTTCAGATTCAGTTACTTGCGCTGGGCATGTTCCCGTCGTGGCAGGTGCGTGGCGGATGCGTGTGGCGAAGGGGATCGCAAGGAGGGTATAGCATGCATGCAGGTATCTACGATCTGTGTATGTACAATCGAGGTCATATCTGCCACTTCTTCGTGTTCTCCATCACGTTCTCGACCAGCAGCTCACTTAACGCCGCTCTACTTAGCGGGCTCTACCTAAGGGGGGCTCGAGCGGGGAGCCCAAGGCGCGGGAATGTCCTCATCACGACGGACACCAACAGCGTGGTCGACGACGTGCGGCGGAGTAGTCGGGGTAGTCGGGGTAGTCGGGGTGTTGTGGCGGCGCCGGACTCGGCCGTTACGCGTAAACGCCAAGACGAGAGAGATGGGTGGAGCGACACGGGCGTCCTCGTCGTCGGTGTTGATGTACGTGTCGGCTTGCGAGGCGTGGTCGTTGTCGTCCTCGCACACCGTGGCGGGCGGGAGCGGCGGGGAGGTCTCGATAAGCTCCAGGAGGCAGCGGCGCACCGTGCGGGTGTGGGTGAGCAGCTCGGCGATCTGCTCCGTGCAGTAGGTGACAAGGTCGGGGACGTAAAAGCGGCGGGCGGCGAAGAGGTCGTACTCGTCGCGCAGCGCCGTCTGCTCCAGCGTACAGGTGCGGGCCAGGGCCGCGTCGGCGCCGAGCAGAAGCGTCAGCGCGCGCCACACGCCGAGCCCGCAGTAGCGCGCACGCAAGCGGCCGAGATGCTCCTGCATGTCGTGCTCCTGCCACCCGTCCATGCGGTCCCGGCCGCGGGAGCGGTCGTGCGTGGCCTCGTCCACGGTAGGGAACACGGGGCGCGGGCGCATCATGCGCGCGTACTCGCCGCTCATGGGGCCCGTGAGGTCGGCGAAGGTCACGATGCCAAAGTGCGCCACGGTCGGGAGGGCAAGGGCGAAGCCGTTGCAGTGGACTTCGGTGAGGCCCTGCCGGCGCAGCTGCGAGGGATGGAGGTTGCCACCGGTGGGAAGTGCGCGAGGGACAGTGGAGAGGGCCGAGGGCGCCACCGTGGGCTGAGGGGCGACCGGATGGGTCGCATCCACGGGGTGGAGCCAGTGGCGAATGGCGCGCATGTGGAGCGGCGCCGGGTGCTGCGGCAGGTCTTGGCCGAGAGCACGGCGATGGAGGTAAGCAGCCTCCACGAGGGTGTCGACATCGTGGGGGCCGGGACCGAGGGTGGGAGCGGCAGCGGTGGGAGCGGTGGGAGCGGGGGTGGCGGGCTGCTCCTCAAGCTCCACAAGCGCGCAATCAGCACACTGGCAGCCTTCGCCGCAGGGCTTGGCCTCGACGAGGCGCAGGGGGCGGGGAGCCTTGTCGGGCCCGTGGGACATTTCGGTGCGGTTCGTCTCGCGGTTAAAGTAGACGACCCCCGCGGCGTACGTGTTGCGCTTGAGGCGGGGGCGGAAGCGGTGCACAAAGGTCGGGTCGGGGCGGATAATGTAGCGCTCCTCGTCCTCGGGCGTGCGGATGATGGTGAGCGGGCGGCCATCGTGGTCCGTGTTGGTGGCGAGGCGGAAGCGGAACTCTTCCTCGGTGATGCGAGAGTGGCGGGGGAGGGGGCCCATGGTTGGTGGGGCTAAGGAGAGTGACAAGAGAGAGACGAGCAGCAGGCAGAGTAAACAACTGTCAAGCAAGAGAGGAGGCAGTGGCGGAGGAGGAGAGGAGTGACGAAGAGAGGGAGAGTAAACACGCTCTGGTGGTGAGGCGTAAACACCAGCCGACCGACAAGCTGTCCTTCGATAGCGAGAAGGGAAGAAACGGCGAAGCCTAGCAATTCAAGAGAGTGAAGGAAAAGGAGGGCGGCGAGGAGGTCCACTCTAGCAGAGAGCTGAGAGACTCTTTACAGAAGAGGATGAGATGGAGAAAGCAAGAGACGAACGAGCACCGAAATGAGAATGCCACAAGCATCAAATCAGTCGCGCTCACATTCGCGTTCACATTCGCGTTCGCATTTGCGTGCCACTCCCTTTTCTGGCACTTGCGACTTGTCAGCGGTCGGAGAAAATGTAAATGGCCTCAAGGGTCGGGATGAGTCACTTGGTTCTCTCGGTGCCTCTGCTGCCTCAGCGCAGCTGCTCCCCTCTGCGAGTCCAGCTCCAGGGACCCATACAATGGGACATGTCGACGCACACAGCTGGCGTTGGGAGAGAAGCGCCGGAGTCCGGTCCGGTGGGGAGGGCAGGCCATTATGCCAGCCACCGTGAGCGCAGTAGATACGGTGCGAGCAGAGGCAGGCGTAAACATAATGCCAGAGCACACAGTGGGCTTGCTTCGGATGTCAGCTGTGAGACAGAGCGTGCAGAGCTGTACGTGAGCAGGCCACTCCCATGACAGACAATAGCGAAAAGGGCATGTAGCGAGCAGAGGCCATTAAGACACTCTGATTGTTCTGCAGCGGAATTGTGCTCCGCGTCAGTGTATGGTTATTGTCCATTGTTCTGTGCGGCAGCTGCAAGCCCATCACTACCCTCATACTGTTTTGACAGCAGGCCACGGTCCACCCTCTGCGGTCTCAAACAATGGCCCCAACGAATGACGCATACGAAGCTGGTGACCGGTCGACAACCTCGCTGGAGTCGCTGTTGACCTTCCCGGCGTGCCCGGACTGGTGGGGTCGGGGTTGGCGAAGAATGTCAGTGGGATACACACGGCCTGAGAGATTATGTAACTCGAGCAGTTGGGCGCCTGTCATCAAACGGGGTCACACCTCTGCGATGGGTGACGTCTAGAAGTCATGGTCAGCATTGCCTGTCACCGTTGGCTGATGTGTCGGGGTCAGCAGCCCGCTGGCCTGCGACGCACATTAGGACGTCAGTCCGAGATCCATCAGCACCACCGATCAGTACCCGCATCACGAGCATCGATGCTATTACATTATCCACTACCCGCTGCGCTCCGCCGCGTTCCGCCTCGTCCCTCTATGTCTCGATCCGTCCGTACCCGCCTAGCTCCGCCTGCTCCGCTATGCGAGACCAGCAATGGCCTTGCGCGCCTCCGTATTCTGCAGCCAGTCGATGCGGCTGCCGTCAGCTCGTGGTCACCAGGGGGTCGCGGCTTCGTCTTTCGCGTCTTCCTGTTCCCCTCATCAAATGGCGCCGCCCCCACTCACGAGTCATCCAAATGGTCGTCCAGATCCTTCACGCCCGCATGCACGCCGCGCTCACGCACGAGCCTCAGCGCGCCGGCGCGCACGCTCTCGCCGGGGAACGAGACTGATCCGCCGTGGGTGCTGTATGCCGGCTGGGACGTTGCAAGCTTGTCATTGTCGAGCTGCAGTCAGTAGTGTTCTCAACAAGGGACCCGACGGCTGTACTCACCGAGATGCCCACCGCACCCTCGCCCAGGCTCTTGAGCACCGCGCCGCCCGCGCGCCCCAGCCCCTCCCCCTCGCCGAGCGCGACGTACACCCCCACGACGCGCTTTCCCTCCTTGTCCGCGTGTGCGCGCGCGAGCGCGAGGCCCAGCTCGGTCGTCGGCGAGAGGGACGTGTACCGGTGCACGAGCGGGAGGGCGTCGGTGATCTCACTGCCTGAAGCGAGGAGGAGGCCGAGCACCGTCGAAGAGGGGTGCGCCGCCGCGTGCAGGATCGGGAGCGCGTAGGCCTGCGGTGAAAGCGTGTACGAGGCCATTTTGTGGGATGATGGGGGATGTTGAGAGAGGTCGAATTGTTGGTGACGTTGATGACGGTGACGAGTGGTGGAGGTTGACTTTGGTGCCGGATCACGTTTCATTGGCGCATCGGGTTTGTTCGTTGGTTTCTCGGCGTCATTCTGGCTCTTCGTGCAGTTGGATGCATGCAATCCGAGTGTGAGCTACGGAGGGGTGAATAACTAGAAACGAATGCATGACAGAGAGCTCTTCTTCAGGTGAACGTGGACAGCAGGAAGCGCCGTCCCCACCGTCATCCCACGACGTTTCCTCATCATGATAGCCCTGGCTTTACTGACGACAACAGCCGGCTCTGACAGACAAACAAGCTGGGCTACAACGCACTATACTACTATGACGAGATACTGTGTCGTGAGATCCCCCGCAGCACAAATGGGGAACCGTAGCGGCACCCGTCCTCAGGCTCCTGCCGCCAGCAGCACTCCTGCTTGAATCGTACACCTGTCGACATGGGAAGAGCCGCGGCGTAAAGGCAGACTCCTCAAGGGCACTCCCATACTCTCACCAGTCCATGGATGCCAGACAACCGCTGCAGAAAACCTCGTCAGCCGTGCCACTATGCACACCTCCCCACTCCTTGCTTCCGCTTCCCGGCCTCTGCGGTCCCTCCAGTCTCTCCATCGTCGGCCCTCGCCAAAACGCAGACAAAAGGAGGTGGCAAACAGTGCCACCAAATTGCGCGCACATAGTCAGCTGAGCCGGCCCATGCGCCACCGGCCCCAACAGGGTCGGAGATCATTCCGGACGCCTCCGAGGACAATACGACCCCCGATGTGACGCCAAATCCTCTTCCAGCGCTCTTCCCATCATCCGTCACGGCCTCCTCGGCTGCGATGGTGGCTCCGCAGCCCGCGCCAACCGTTGACGGACTCCATCGCCGCTCATCGCCCGTTTCACACACCCCTCCACGGGCGTAGATTTCGTTCCACCCGGATCCGTTCGAGACTATACGTTTTGCATAATCCTTCTAGTTTGGCGGACGCTTAGAGACCGGCCTTGGAGGCCTCGAGCTTGATGTAGTAGTCGTCACGCTTCTTCACTGCGGGTGTTAGTAGATCCAATTGACAAAGTTGGGCAAGATGCGCGGCCGTACGCACTCATGGGGACGTGGACCTGGTACCTGCACTGTCAGCGAAGTCCTCTGCTATCTCTGCGGGGCGCGCGCTACTCACCAGAACCAGTAGCCGCCGACCGTGCCGAGGCCGAGCCTGAATGTCAGTATTCCCATTCCCATTCCGCTGCCGCCGGGTCTCGGATGCTCACGAGGCAACGACGTCCTTGTAAAGGCGCTTGCGGATCTGCCAGTCAGTGATGGCTCAAACAGTCGTTGGGGGAGGCAGAGGTCTCTGGCGCTGATCGGCAGGTGCACAACTTGATCGTCGGAGAATCGCGATTGTGATTGCAAGTTTGCGCGCGCCTGAGCAGCGCCGGAGGAGACGAAATGTCGACGGCCGCTGAAGATTCGAGGGGTACGCACCATGCCAGTGACGGGGAGCATTGTGAAGACTGTGTGTGGGGTTCGGGGTGGTTGGAGATGGTGACGAGTTGGATTGTGTTGAAAGAGGACGACGGCAGCGAGCAGCGGTGGGAGACTGGGTGTCTGTGGGCTCAATCCTGGTTGGTGCGGAAACTGACGGGCAAGGATTGGGTGTGGGCTGGGTGGTTGGGCGATTTATGGATGTTTGATTCCGTCAACGGTGAATGCAGATGAAAGATAATGGATGCCTAAGAGGCTTCGGTTAGGCTCACTCCGGAATCTGAACATCGTCCTGCTTCACGCGAGAGCAGCGCTACACCCACATGGTCAAATGTGGCATGTGGCGGATGGCGGATGCGGATCATGACACCTTCCAACGTAAGACAAAAACTTATTCGAGCCCACATGCATTCTCGACAAGTCGGCAACAATCACGAACCGAACCGAGCCGAGGCGGGGGCGTGTATGGGTGTGGGTGTAGCCTGAGCCTGGGCGTATGGATGCGGCCTGGGCGTGGCCGTAGATGGATGCTGGGTGCGTGGCTCGCCTCTATCCGCCTAACCCCGTATCCCGGCTCGGCTCCCCAACAAAGATATCTACCTACCTCTACATCTCATCTTGTCTGCCTTTCTTCTCATCGACGCATTCTCCATCCTCCATCATGTTCCCCACTCGCCCCGCCCTCGTCAACATCCTCGTCCCCGTCAAGAGGGCCATTGACTACGCTGTGTGGGTGTCTTTGTCACGGTTCGAGGCGTGTTTTCGCGCTTGCCGGGGTGACTCCACCTTTGTCATTTACTAACCTGCCTTTAGCAAGATCCGCGTTGCCCCCGGCAACAAGGGTGTCGACACCAACGTCAAGCACTCGATGGTGAGCAGCGCGTTACCCACCTCCGCGACACTTTGCTGACGCTCTCCAGAACCCCTTTGACGAGATTGGTGAGTGATACCGGGGCGGTTCGGATAGCCGAGCCCAAGAGCCGAGCTCCGGCCGGCACGTCATGACGCTGGTGGTGACCAGTGGTGAACGCGATGGTGGCCATGGTGGTGACCAGTGATGAACGCGACGGTGAACGCGATGAAAGCGCCGGGCGTGGCAGACCCCTTGACATGCACTAACCCGCAGCCGTCGAGGAGGCCGTCCGCATGCGCGAGAAGAACAAGGAGCTTGTCGAGTCGATCACCGCCGTCACCGTGGGCCCCCCCAAGTCGGTCGACATTCTGCGCACCGCCCTCGCCATGGGTGCCGACTCTGGTATCCACATCACCGTCCCCGACGGAACTGTTGTCGAGCCCATTGCCGTCGCCCAGGCCCTCAAGAAGATTATCGAGCGCAACGGCAACACCGACCTCGTCATCCTCGGCAAGCAGGCCATTGACGACGACCTCGGAGCCACCGGCGGCATGCTCGCTGGTCTCACCGGCTGGTCGCAGGGCCAGTTCGCCTCGGAGCTCAAGGTCGACAAGGACGGCTCGGCCGAGGTCACCCGCGAGATTGACGGCGGTCTCGAGAAGATCTCCACCAAGCTCCCTCTGATTGTCACCACCGACCTCCGTCTCAACGGTGAGTAGCGTGCGAGTGAGCGCGAGCGCGAGCGAGCGCGAGTGACTTGCGAACGCGCGGCTCAAGCTCACTCGCGGCCTGCATTTATCAAGATCACCTTGACTGACAATACAGAGCCCCGCTACGCCTCTTTGCCCAACATCATGAAGGCCAAGAAGAAGAAGGTCGAGACCCTCAAGCCCGAGGACCTCGGCCTCGACTTTGTGAGCACAGCAGACTTGGCGCCTGCGGGCTTTTCTTGTGCTGTTTACTGACTCCAGACCCCCCGCCTCGAGACCATCTCGGTCACCAACCCCCCCGAGCGCCAGGGCGGTGGCAAGGTGAGCAACCAGGCGGCAGCGCACACTAACACCACAGGTCGAGTCTGTCGCCGAGCTCGTTTCCAAGCTCAAGGAGGCCGGTGTCGTCTAAACACCCCAACAGTAGAAGCATAAAGAGGCCAAGGGAGAGGGGTACCTGGCTGGACTGGGGCTCCCACGTCAGCCGCAGCCCGGTTAGTAGTCGTCTTGGGCCAACAGGACAAACACTCTCGGCCGAAAGGGCGGGAGCAAATATGCATGAGGTAGCGCAGGCGTGTAGAGGCCGGAGCCAGGCTCATACTTGTGCTGTACGGGCTAGTGGCTCGTGCTTGCAGCCGGTGATCGAGGACAAGAATGTGGCACGGTTTGATTGTTGTGACACTCAGCACGGTCGATTCTGCTTCCTTCTTTGATGCTGGGCTGGGTAGATCTGTGTGCATAATTACTGCCTGACCTCCACGGCCTCCATTCCGCATAGTCCGTCTTAGAGCCAACTTTGCGTGTGGCTACCCATGTGGCTTTGGGCTCGAGCGGGTGATACAACTGAGCGGGTGATACAACTACCACAGATCTTGAGAGGGAATTGCATCTCTCCTCCAGGACTAACCGATGAATGAGCTCGAGACTGAGCTGCTAGGGATGGTGGGGGCATGCATGCTCCAGCTCTCCAGGAGGCACATTGATTGCTCTGTGGCACTTGATTGAACGTTGCAAGCCAAGAACATAATGGCCCAATGATAGATCATAGATGGTTGTGGAAAAAAAGGTGTGACTTGTTATGAAATATTATTTGGCATTTTATTTTTTCGTGATTATTCCCAAAATATTATCACCTGGGTGTGTACGCAGCTACGCAGGTTTATTGACTCGAGTAGAGATGGTAGAGAGATCGATTGCATGAGCGGTTGCTGGCTGGCTGGCTGGCTGCTCGCTGGGGTAGATGGACATTGCGTAGGATGTAGTGACCCTGGCTCCCCTCACTGCAGCCTGGCTCTGTGCCGCAATGCCGCAGCACCTCCCCCCCTCCCTCCCCCGGTCTTCTGCATCTTGACTCTTGACAACAAACCGCTTTTTCGTCTTATCGTCTAAAGACGTTCACCTCGATGACTACTAACAGTGAGTACATCTCGTGCGCGCAGCTCGTACTGACTCGCAACAGCCTCTGGGGTTTCGGTTGTGTACGTATCGCGATCAAAGTTTTCGTCTTCCTCGGGTCTATCATTTTTTGATGGCCGCGGCGGGTGCGCGGGTGCTGGCGTGGGGTCATGCTGCTCAGACGGTCGGCGGCTGCGTTGACTTGCTCTCGACGGATGACACCCGCGTCGCCTTCCCTCTACTCCCTCCACTGCATTTACTAACCCCCAGTCTCGGCGCCCAGTGGGGTGACGAGGGCAAGGGAAAGCTCGTCGACATTCTCGCCGCCGATGCCGATGTCTGCGCTCGCTGCGCCGGCGGCAACAACGCCGGCCACACCATTGTCGTCAAGAACGACAAGGGTGAGAAGACCACTTATGCCTTCAACCTCCTTCCTTCGGGTGAGTACCAAGAGTCGCAGCCCTGGGGTCCTCTGCCAATCAAGTCAACTAACACTCCAGGTCTCATCAACCCCAAGTGCACTGCGTTCATCGGCTCTGGTGTCGTCGTCCACGTCCCGTCCCTCTTCAACGAGCTCGACACCCTCGAGCGCAAGGGTGAGTAGTGTTTAAGGGACAGCAGAAAGGTCGGACTGTTGCGGAGCAACGAGTGATGTGTGCGCAGCCTCCATCGGCTCATCGGCTGCCGCAGCGTCCGTGCGACCCATGTTTCATATCCGCGCCCAATCCTAACACCCAGGCCTCAAGGTTGCCGACCGCCTGTTCGTCTCGGACCGTGCCCATCTCGTGTGCGGCTTCCACCAGGTCGTCGACGGCCTCAAGGAGATTGAGCTCGGCGCCAAGTCGATCGGCACGACCCACAAGGGTATCGGACCCACCTACTCGTCCAAGGCTTCGCGCTCTGGTCTCCGTATCCACCACCTCTACGACCCCTCGTTTGCGGACAAGTACCGCAAGCTCGTCGAGGGCCGTTTCAAGCGTTACGGTCACTTTGAGTTTGACACCGAGGGCGAGATTGAGCAGATGCTCGCGCTCGCCGAGCGTCTCCGCCCCCACGTTGTCGACGGCCCCACCTGGCTCCACAACCGCATCCAGGCCGGCCAAAAGGTCCTTGTCGAGGGCGCCAACGCGCTCATGCTCGACATTGACTACGGAACCTACCCGTTCGTCACCTCGTCGTCGACCACCATTGGCGGTGTCTGCACTGGCCTCGGCATCCCGCCGTTTGCCATCAAGCGCGCCATTGGTGTCATCAAGGCGTACACCACCCGTGTCGGTGGTGGACCCTTCCCCACAGAGCAGCTCAACTCGATCGGCGAGACCTTCCAGGAGGTCGGCGCCGAGTGGGGCACCGTCACTGGCCGTCGCCGTCGCTGCGGCTGGCTCGACCTTGTTGTCTGCAAGTACTCGACCATGATCAACGGCTACACCTCGATCAACCTCACCAAGCTCGACGTTCTCGACGGCTTCAAGGAGATCCAGGTCGCCACTGGCTACAAGCTCAACGGCGAGGAGCTCGACGGCTT
Organism: Apiotrichum gracile; assembly: GCA_001600335.1. Taxonomy (NCBI): domain Eukaryota; kingdom Fungi; phylum Basidiomycota; class Tremellomycetes; order Trichosporonales; family Trichosporonaceae; genus Apiotrichum; species Apiotrichum gracile. The sequence continues at coordinate 4,051,715 of BCJO01000002.1, read as the reverse complement.
CCCCGCCGACCTCGACGACCTCGCCAAGGTCGAGGTCATTTACGAGACCCTCCCCGGATGGGAGTCGGACATTACCAAGATCCAGACGTTTGACGCCCTCCCCGAGAACGCCCAGAAGTATGTCCAGTTTATCGAAAAGTACCTCGGTGTCCGTGTCCAGTACATTGGCACCGGCCCCGCTCGCGAGAGCACCATTACTGTTTACTAGAGTGTGTGTACGTTCTAGACTGGATGCATCCGTGAATGAAGCAGTGATGGTGTTTACAGGGGAGTTCGGTGGGCGTGTGCATGGACCAACTGGTCAGAAGCCAAGGCCAGGCGAGCGGGTGTAACTTTGTCGCCCGCAGACTGACACAGACCGACACTGTTTACCAATCAGCCACCACTCTGTCCGTCTGTGCAGCGAGGTACGATGAATGGCTGCCCAGTTGGGATAGTGGATGCACATCCTGTTGAATGCAGTAGAAAAGTGAGACAGGACAAGACAGCAAGTAGTACAGCACCGGTGGAAGGGTGTAGCCAAGGTTACTGATAGTACTGGAACGGGCAAGACGACGAACAGACCAAACAAAAGAAAGCAAACATCCACCCTTAGTTGTAAGTCAACCCTCCTGACCAGAAATCGACCAAAAAGTGTCACCCAGGCAATTCAATCCCCAGCCAGCCAACTAACTACTGCCAGCCAACCCCCGAGTCCCTTGCAATCCAAACAAACAACAATCCAAACCAACCAGCCGCATCTCTCCTCATCTCTCCTCTCCATTCTCTCTCTCTCTCATTCACATCACCACTTCTCTCGCATTGCATTCATAGCATATCTCATTCATAGCACATCTCACCACTCGCATCACATCATCATGGAGGCGCTCCTGCTGGGCGCATACTCTTCCGAGCGCACCGCCCTCGACACGCCCAAGCTCAAGTCCAAGGACACGCCAGGCCACAAGGGCAAGGCGCGCTCGAGCATGCCGTCGCTCACCAACCCCCCGGACCCAAGCGCGACGCCGGTTCCCAAGCGGCGCAAGTCGCACCACGGCGAGTTGGGCAGTGTGCGCAAGCACAAGGAGCATCGCAGCCACGGGGTGACAACTACGCTGCACCCGCCGTCGTCCCCCGCTGTCGGGCGGGGTGGGCCGAGTGGACCGGCAACTAGTCCCATGGTCGCATACACCCCGCTCGGCATGGGCAACCTCTCGGCGTTAGCCAGCACGGCGCTGGCGCTCGCAAACGCCCACCCCTCTGAGCGCGATGCAATCGTCAACGAGGAGGAGGCCAAGCGCATGGAAAAGGAGCGCCGGCGGGAGGAGAAGCGCAAGCGTCGTGAGGCAAGGGAGAAGGAGCGCGACGCCGCCGAGGAGGCAGACGAGGACGACGCTCCCAAGAAGAAGCGCAAGCACAAGGAGCGCGACACCCCTTCAGGTCTGGTGTACTCGCTCCCGGCGCCTAGTGCGCCTGGCGTAGCCGCCGAGCCCGCGACGCCGACACCGAAACGCAAAAAGGCCAACGGCAAGCCCGAGACGCCATACACTGGCCCGAGCCGCAGCGCCGCCGACGTCTCGATGACGGCGCTGCTCATGAGCGGAAGGAAGAAGCGTCCCGCCGAGGACGACGAGGCTGCTCGCAAGCGCCGCGAGAGCCGGTCGGGCGCCGACATGTCCGTGTCGTCGCTGCTGGTTACGCCCCGCCCAGCCCGCTCGCTCAACGGGGCGCCGTCGACTGCTGGCATGGCCTCGACCGCGGCCGAGGAGAAGAAGGCGCGCAAAAAGGAGAGAAAGGAGAAGAAGAAGAACAAGGACCGCACTGTGGACATTACCAACGTCCACTCTCTTCTGGCTACTCCGGGCGTCGCGAATGGCCACCCTCCCAGCACGCCCGGGTACCACCTCGACACGGACGGCATTGACATTCCCGACACGGACGGCATCGACATGGACGACGATCAGCGGGCCGACAGGGAGGCCCGCCGGGCGGACAAGGCCGAGCGCAAGGCGCGGCGCAAGGCTGAGAAGAAGGCGAGAAAGGAGCGGGAGCGGGAGACCGAGGTCGCCGAGAAGCTGCTGCAGATGAACGCTCAGCGGCCGCGAGAGGAACCTCCCAGGCCCAGCGGGAAGACGCCCCGGAAGGAGTCGAGGCACGCCATCCTCAGCGACTCGGACTCTGACGACGGCTTTGACCCCGCGGCTATCCTCCGTGGCATGGCGCAGCGGAAGATGCCGGCCCCGGAGCCCGAGTTTGATCCCACCAGCATCCTCCGCGGCCGCCGTGCAGGAGACACCCCGAAGAAGGTCGCCGAGGCGCCAAAGCCCACTGAGAAGACGACCAAGGCGAAGGCTCCCAAGGCCCCCAAGGCTCCCAAAGCCCTGGTTCCCGCCCCCGCCGCTGCAGGCGCTTCTGCGTCGACGAGCACCAACGGCGCAAACGCATTCCGCACTGCCCGCAAAAAGGGCTCCGCCGATGCCGCCACGCAGGCGGACCAGGACGACGTGCTCCGCCGCGAGCTCGCCGAGAAGGGCGTCATGGACGAGTTCCTGGCGTCCAAGTGGATTGAGATCAAGGAGCTGCAGCGTCTCGAAGCTGCTGGAGGTGGGTTCAAAGTATGCAAGTGCGCTAACCCCCAGTGCTGCAGTACAAGCGTGGACGCTTCTCGGAGGAAGAGCGGTCGGCGCTCCGTGACTGGCTCGACACTTTCCGCCAGGTGAGCTTGTGCGTTCTCATTGAAGCTGACATCAGGTCAACTCCCTCTCCGAGGACGCGCTCCTGGACATTATCATGGCCAAGGGCAAGTCGGGCGAGCGCAGCCAGTACCCCAAGTTCTACTCGGATCTGGCGGGACAGGTCCCCGGCCGTCCGGTGCGCTACGTCAAGGAGGCCGTGAAGCGCATGTACGACCCGCGCGCACGCAAGGGTGCATGGACGAAGAAGGAGGATGCCGAGCTCTTGCGGTTAGTTATAACGCACGTTCCCAGCTGACATCTAGGGCGTACGACCTCCACCCGAACGAGTGGACCAAGATTGCGGTCATTGTGGACCGCTCCGAGTCGGACTGCCGCGACCGCTGGCGTGGCGAGCTCAAGGGCCAGGAGTCGCGCGTGTCGGGCGCCTGGTCGACCGAGGAGACGGACGCGCTCACCGCCGCCGTCACCGAGGCGAACAACCGTCTCGGTCTCGGCCCCACGGCCCCCGATACGCCGTGGCAGATTGTGGTCGATCTCATGGGCGGCAAGCGGTCGCTGACGCAGTGCCGCAAGAAGTGGTCAGTGCAGCTCTGAGTTCCCCAAGCCAGCTGCTAACGCTCCACAGGCAGGACACAATCCTCCCCGACCTCAAGGCCAAGGAGGCGCGCGACTCGGGCGTGAACATTACCAAAACCTCCGTCTCGCGCCGCGACCTCCTCGACCGCCTGCGCACGCTCAACGTGACGCACGAGCGCGACCTGAGCTGGACGCGCGTCGTCCCGCCCGAGTGGGACGTCAAGCCCGGCACGCTCCGCGGTGTCTGGCACAGGATGAAGCATGGAGTCGACGGCTGGAAGGATCTCCCCTTCCCCGAGCTGCTGGACCGTATCGAAGAGAGTCTCTAGTTTTTGGTTATATTATAGTCGCAGGGCGCCGGGGCTCTGTGGGGTAGATTGGTTTTCATTGCATTTCATTACGATCATGGTGGTTCGAGCGCACTAGATGTCACCCGGTGTAGGGTCAGCGTCGATGCAGCGGCAGCAGGCTTGATGGTCAGACTGCCAGGGCCAGCGGGCCTCGCCGTAAGCCGACAGAGCACAACGGCTCTCGTGGCTCGTATAGTGTAGGTGGTTATCACCGTTCGTTGTGGTTGTTCTACAACTCTGAGCTGACCGCTGTTCGACTCAGCGTGCGAGCACGTGGCGAAGCCCGAGAGGGCTCTCGTCTCCTTTTTAAAAGGTTTGCTTGGAGAGTAGGCTTTACAGGCTGTGATCGGTGTGAGGGAGGGAGAGGAACAGAGGAAGGGGGGGTATCTGGTCTGCTTCCTGCGAGTCAAGATTCGTGGAGCTCAGAGGCAGACGGCATGTGTCGCTGAAGATGTGCCAGAGTCCTCATGGAGCCCTGGCGGCTTGCTCCTCGCTCCTCGCTCCTCGCTGTCGGCCCAGAGTCAAGGACACAACCCGCACGGCACCCCGGGCCTCCCTCCGCACAGCAAGACTTCGTGGCCAAGCTGGTTAAGGCGTCCGACTGTTATTTGAACGGTCATCGGGAGATCGAGAGTTCAAACCTCTCCGAGGTCGAGTCTTTTTGTCGCCAGCGCGACACCGACTCTTGAGATTTCCACCGCTCCAACTGTGCAACTGCAAAGCATGCAAAGCAAGCGGAGAACGAAGGTACCTTGTGCCCCGGGATCGCCGGATGGGATATCACGCCCACTGGTACCGATTGATCGACCTGCCACACTGGATGACAACAGCCACATCCATATCACCCGCCCTCCCCTTCGTCCCCACCTCGCCTTGCACCACCTCTCTCCTGTCACTGCCAAAAAGCGACCTCGGAGAGGTTTGAACTCTCGATCTCCCGATGACCGTTGCGCAGCTCTGCAGTGCATAACAGTCGGACGCCTTAACCAGCTTGGCCACGAAGTCATCTGTGAACCGTGTTTCAGTGTACACACTCTGGCGATCATGTGGATCGGCGGTGGCGGATGATGTTAGCCAACGACCCCAGTATTGCGCCGCTGTAGTCCGGTTTTGATGTAGACGCCTGGGGCCAGACGCCTGGGTTTGGACCCAGGCACGTGGTTGAGTCCGTATTCCTCGGAATGGAATCAACCTTGATACTGGGTGATAACACCTGCGGCAACCGAGTCACACGTCCCAGGCGACAGTGTGGCGCGCCGCTCCCCCAGTGCCGTCGGGAGAGGCTGTGGCGCATTTCCCGGTGTCGGGGGAGTCGGTGCGGCGAGTCCCGTTGCTGTAGACGGTGGGTTCGGTGTGGGCGGGAGTTACCTCTCGAGAATCACGACCGCCTCCCGTCCTGTCCCTGGTAGACTAGACTACCAGGTAGCTCATGCTGTCGCTGCGTTCCTCGTCCGATCCCATCCTGGTGGCCCTGTCTCCCACACGCATATATGGGAGTGAGTCAAGCTGGTGCCAGACATCACACGTCCGACGGCGGCAGTGTCGACCAACTGTGGCAGAGGGAGATAGGGATATCAGTTGCCGTACTCGAGGCCACTGTCGCCAAGGTCCAAATACCGCTGGAGGTCAGCCACCTGGCACAGCCACGCAACAGACGTGTCCTGGTCCCGTTGCACCGGGACTGGAGTGGCGGGGCATTTTGTAGCATTTTGCTGCATTTTGTCGCGATTTATCTGCGATCTGCGTTTTATTTTCTGGTGGCAGGATGGCTGCCCGGCTCAAACACCGAGCTGGAAACCGCGCTCCACCCGCAGCACGCGGGCTCACATACGGCCCGGCGCAGGTCAAGGCATGGGGCCAAGAACGCAGAAGCACAGAGGACGACACCTCGATCGGATACACCTGCACCGTTGTCGAGCCGCGCCACACCGACCCTCATCACCAATTTCCAGCGACACTAATAGTCTAGTGGTTAGGATGCTTCTCTTCCATTGAGTTCGAAGAAGCGGCCGGTGTTCGAATCACCGTTAGTGTACAATTATCCTCCGATAGGAGAACATTTTTGGATTTTTGCTCAACCCGAGTTGACACTGGTTGCTTATGCGCTTCTGCTCTGCATGCATTGGTGGCCATTGTGTCCCGCGCATGCATGTCGCACATGGCGCGGAGGAGGGACACCAAGAGCAAGGGATGTTGCGCATAGTTGATGGGTCGTCGTTGTATCGCTTCCAGATGCGGTCGAGACGGACCCGATGCAACCGGCCATCTCTCCCCATCCCAGTCTGCATCTCGCCGCACCAGAAACCACTTCCCAAGCTGCTACTCCTACCCCTGCATCCACCTGCTCTGCTCAGAGGGGTACTGCTGCTGCATCTGTGCTGAATCCGGACCGCTAAATCCGATGGGTAGATGATGATGAATAGTGGGTGGATGTTTTTGTCTTCTCTCGCTGCCTCGCCTACAGAGTCGCCCGAGTCGCCCGAGTCGCCAGACCCCCCTACTTCTTCTTCTGGGTCTCGAGCACCGAGTCGTCGGTGACGTTGAGGAGGAGCGACTTGGCGTCGAGCATGACCTTGTTGCCCGACTGCGAGAGGGTGGTGGCAATGTCGCGCGAGGCCTCGAGCTTGCGGAGGGCGAGGAAGCCCTTGTTGGTGCGGACGGCCTCGCCAATGAGCTCGGCGCTCTTGGCCTCTCCCTGCGCGCGCACGATAATCGACTGCTTCTCCTGAATCGCCTGGTCGACCTGGAACGCCGCGCGCTGCGCAATCTGCTGCGCGACCTGCTTGGCCTCGACGGCGTGCGTAAACTCGGGCGAGAAGGCGACGTGGGTGATGGACACATCGTCGAGGATGAGGTTGAACCGGCGCGCACGGCGCGTCAGGTTCTCGCGCACAAGACGCGACACCATCTCACGCTGGGTGATGAGCTGCGAGGCGTTGAACTGCGCCACGACCGACTTGAGGACCTCGTTGACAATCGACGGGAGGACACGCTCGTCGTAGTCGGTGCCGAGCTCGCGGTAGCTGCCGTCAGAGGTGTCGCAAAGCGGGTAAGATCTTTCCGACTCACATGGTGGGAAGGTCGGCCTGCGAGGGACGCGAGAGGACACGGCAGGTGATGTTGACCTGGGGGTTAGTTTCTTCTCTTGTCAACAAGTGCTATACACACCATCTGCAAGTCCTTGGTACCGGTGAGCGAGGCAATGTTTCGGGGCTTGGCGCGGACGTCGTAGATGACGGCAGTCTCGAGCCAGGGGATCTGGAGGTGTCAGCAAGAAACAAGGCGGAAACGACGGAGGAAGTGCAGAGTACGTCCTCAGGTTGAGTGCATCCTCAGGTTGAGTCGACAGCCCACAGCCGCGCGGACGAGCGGACAGGCATTTTAAAACCACAGCCGCATGGCCATCGCACACATGGGCGACCAAGAGGCACCCTCCACAACCTCGAGACTGTCCACAATCTTAATGCACCCAGCACTCCACTTACACGAATATGGGTTCCCTCGGGGTAGATATCCGGACGGACACCATGGAGACGCGAGTACTTGATGGCGCGGTGGCCACCGTCGACGTTGAAGAGCGCCGAGTTGACCGCGACGACTCCGACACCGAGGAGGACGAGCAGTCCGCCGCCGGCGAGCGCGCCGCCGGCATTGGGCATGCCGCCCGAGTTTCCGCCGCGTCCGCCGCCGCCGGCGTTCATGCGTGCGCGGTTCAGCTGCTGCGCCAGGCGCGCAAAGGCCTCGCCTCCGGAGCGGTTCATGTTGATTATGGGCTGTGGAGGGGGTAGGTGTTGGAGATCAGATGGTCGGGCAAAGTGACGAAATGAGTGTGGGTGTGGGTGTGGGTTGCGCGGCCTGCAAACGGCGGGCGGCGCATCCTGCCGAAACCACAGCAATGTTCTACTTGGATTTGCTCCCGCCAACGTCTCATCACGTGACTCTGACGTCGCGCTCTTGCTTCAGAACAATCAGAATGGCTCAATCCCATGCAGGTATCTAATGCTAGTGAACAACAGCCCAGACTACGTCTCGCGGAGTGTCAAAAGGATGGGAGGGTAAAGCTGGGAAGGAGAAGAGGTAGTGGGCCTCCCAGACTCGGAAATGGCGGGCGGAGAGGGCGACTCTGGTGCCTCGAAGAGTCGCGTCGCGCGCGAGTTGATGGAATAGCGTATGCGTTTGGCGTGAATTTTGTATGGATGATGGTGTGGAACCGTTCAATCCGTCGCAAGATGATGGAAACAGTGGCTCGGTGCGAGTCGAGCCGCTCGGTGATCTAGTCAAGACCCCTCCCTCCTGGCCTAAACAGACCCCCCCCGCCTAACAGATAACACACTTCTTGCTCTTCTTGATCGCTCGGACGACGGTCGACTTCTTCAAGCTCTCCCGCACGGCCGCGTCAAACACCTCGCGCACGCCTGTTCCCTGCTTGGCGCTGCACTCGAGGTAGCGCCTTGCGCCAATCTCACGCGCGACCTTTTCGCCCTCGCTCGGCGCGATGGGTCCGACGCCCTGCGCGGCCATGAGGCTCTGTGTTGTCGAGTCGTTGCGGAGGTCGGTCTTGGTGCACACTAGGATGAGCGGCACGCCCTCGCAAAAGTGGGCCATCTCCGGGTACCACTATGGGTGTCAGCAGGGGCGTATACCAGTGCCTACCTTGTCAAAGACATTCTCCAGAGATGGTCGGTGGTTGCACGCAAACACGACCAGAATGACGTCCGTGTCATTATAGCTCAACGGGCGGAGGCGGTCAAAGTCCTCCTGTCCAGCGGTATCCCACAGCGCGAGCTCAATAGTCTTGGTCGGGTCGAGGGGGTGGGGGATGACGGTGATTAAGTTTTCGAACACGGTCGGCACGTAGGTCTGCGCGTAAGTGAAGTCCGTCAGCACGGGCACGACGTACCTCTGGAAAGCGGTTCTCGGCGTAGACGGTCAGGAGACAGGTCTTGCCACAGCCTTCAAGTTAGTGACTGATACTGTCTGAGCGGGAGGGGGTGTTTCGGCGACAGAATGGGTGGCGTGGGCCGATGATAGCTCAAATTCATGACCGCGGCTCGTCGGCATGGACGTCAAGACTATGTCACTTACCTCCATCGCCGACGACGACGAGCTTGCGCTTGAGGTCCGGGCGCCGTTGGTTGTCAAACTGTGGTGTCTCAGTTGGGGCTTCGGGGTGCGACGAGGTCTCGCTAAGACAACGTAGCCATATGGGAGCGGTCATGCACGGCCGCAAGAGCATACTCACCGACATGATCTCGACGGCCTAGTGCAGCGGAGCGAATGAATCGACTACGGCAGCGGGAGCGCGTGTGAAAGCGGAGTGGAACGACCTCAAGATTGTGACCGTGAACGAGCGAGGGAGCGACGGAGCTGTATCGGCGCCAAGGTGTGATGCACAGCGAGAGAGCAGAGAACGCGATTGAATGAGGAGTATAGATTGGGTTGATGGATTGGTTTGGTTGGGATGGAGCAGACGATGATGGTGGTGGTGTTTGATGTTTGTTGTTGTTGTTGTCCTGGCTCTCACACTTGACACTCAAACTCTATTACCGTGCACGCGTTGGCTCACACTGGCTGCATCCTGGCCAGCCAGCCCACACTGATCGTGCTGCCTCCAACTTGATAAGGCCAAGTCGAACTGATCTGTAGCACCAGTAACACCACGGAAGTAAATATCCATCGGCGAGCGCGACTTGGATAAACAGTCGCGTCTCACTTTACTTCTGTTTGGTGGACTTGGACTCATAAGAAGCTATAAGTGGGAGGAGTGTATATATTGTTTAGGAGTTGACCACAAACGCATAAGGAATATCTTGTGATCCTTGTCCCTCCCCTCCCTCTTTGTTCTTGGCCGATCAATTTGAAATATTTGAAAATGATTAGATCCGAGAAAGCGGGGCGAGCGGGAATAATAATCCAAAAGGAAGGTGAAAAGTGAAAACAACGGGATTAGCAGCATCCAAGCTTCCAATAGACTGAGGCTAAAGTTTTGTATACCAGTACTGACGACAGCACCTATTCCTTGGCTCGCATTAGAGCTAGAGGATTTATCGGCCGCTTTTGCTTTTATAGTAAGGTTTGTGGATACATCCTCTTTTGGTATGTTTTATTTTGTTTATTGTTTGTTGGAGCACTGCACGAGAATCATTACTACTGATCTGATGATCTGATGATGATCTGGACCGGCTGACTCTTACTCTTCCTTATCCCGTCAACTTCTTACCTTCTGCCTTCTGACTGGCTATGACTGGCTATGACTGGCTATGACTGGCTATGACTTAAATTAAAAACCAAATCTATTGCCATTAAACTGAAAATCAATTACTTTTTTTGTAACCGCTAAATTTGTAATTTTCCTCATGTTACTCCTGTTTTGTAAGGAAGATTATCGCACCCCTGCGCCCCAGTAATGCACCTCTTGTAATGCCCTCTGCCAATACGCCAATTGGGCCAATACGCCAGGAAAGCTGTCCCGCCCTATAACAATTCAAAACCGAAAAAAAAACTCTGATCTTTCCCTTGACTTTGATTCCGCAGTCGTTTAGATGGTATAGCGGTGATTAGAGTGAGATTTGTGAGATTTTTCGGGGGTGAGCAAAGTGATTTGACTGGTTTATCGACTTCTTCCCCCCCAAATTCCCCCAATAACTCGAGATTCCTAACCTTCATAGTAGAAACCACCGTCGAGTACGCTCTGTGAGTCTCAAACCTTCATAAACGACCCAGTGGATGGCTAATCGCTACACCTCTTTTCTCTTTTTGTTATTCACTTACAATCAATCCATCCATATCATCCACCTACCTACCTACCCACCTACACTCTTCGTTCTCACTTTCAATCAGGAACTAGAACTACATCCATCCATCCACTACAACAACTACAACTCGAACTAGAATCAACAACGTCGTCTTCATTAACCCAACCCACCCCACCCCCCTCTTGCTCAACAACAAAGTACCTTTGCTAGCTACGTTCTGCGTCGTTAGCAAACCATTATCACTAGTCACAATTCTTTCCAAGTAAGTCTGAACAACTCTGTCCTTCTGCAAAAATGCTGACATTATCTCTTTTGTCTCTACGCGTCCATTTCAACCCCTCTACTGCTACTAACAACTGCATCTAACGCGCTCCCCGATGACTGTGGCACTTTCAGCTACGTTAACCCCAACCATCTCACCGCCATGTCGGTTTCTTACGAGGAGATGGAGGCCAAGCGCCAGGAGGTGAGTCTAGGCGCGTCAAATCATGTGCATACGTCCAAAGGACCCCCCCCCCTCCTTTCATCCATGGTGACTGCCGAGGAAGGGTGGAGGTCAATGTGGCAACATGAACCCAGCTATGTCATACCACCAACCGCCATGAAATCCGTGCCACCCAACGTCACACCACCGCATGCATGCTAACACTTAGATGATCGCATCCTTCAAGGACATTGCTGCTGCCATGACCCGCTGCGTTGCCATTATCGAGGACTACGCCCGCCTTGCGCCCTCCACTCTCACCACCACCGCCGCCCTGCATGCCGTTCACGACGGTGCGTCGGCCGCGGACGCCCTTATCGCGGCCGCTGGTGGCAAGAAGCCCCGTGCCAAAAAGGAGAAGAAGATCAAGGACCCCAACGCCCCCAAGCGTCCCCCGTCGGCCTACCTCCTGTTCCAGAACGACATTCGTGAGCAGATTCGTACTGCCCACCCCGGTCTTCCCTACAAGGAGGTCCTCAGCGTCATCGCCAACCGCTGGAAGGACCTCGACGACAATGCTCGCAAGGTCTACGAGGACGCCTACAACCAGGCCACTGCCAACTTCCGTCTCCAGGAGGAGGCTTACAAGCTCACTGGTGTGATTCCCCGCCACCTCCTCGACTCTGTCGCCCTCCCCACCAGCTTTGACAGCGACGACGACTCGTCGACTGACGGTGGCGCCACCCCGTCAAAGCTCCCGGCCACTCTTGCCGTTGCCACCCCCATGACCTCGGCCAAGAAGAACACCAAGCGCAAGAATGACGTTATTGCCACCCCGGTCCTCGACTCTGGAAAGAAGGAGGTGAGTTTTTGCGCTCTCTAGTCCACGCTTTAACTCAGCGTCGCTAACAAACTTCCAGAAGAAGACCAAGACCAAGAAGACCAAGGACTAGACTCGTTTATAAAAGCAGCCCGCAGCGCGTCGCCGCATTTATTATCGTCCCAGTTCCAGAATTGTTGTGAACAATCGTGTGTCTCTTAGTCTTATTCGATTGGGTTTGTTTGAGTATGGTTTAGAGAGAGACACCAGAGATCAAGATCTTTCAGTTATTGTCTAGTTGATTAGTTGATTTCCACCCCCCTTATTTTCGTTCTATCCTATCCTTCGATTCGATGATCCTCCGTGTCCTCTTCACCTCGTAGCAGTAGTAGTAGTCGCCGGCAGTAAGGTAGTATCTTTGCCGCGCGTGATGATATGACGATAACAGAGCACAGATGCAAGCCAACACATATCTCGTATGGAACCAATCTACTAAGCGTAGTCACACAGTATCGCGTGGTTCATCTTCACAGTATATCTCTTGACAGTTCGTTCATGTTCACAGTTCACAATCGGATGGTGTTCGGATCATCGTGCTGGCGTATATCGCACGCGGCGACGCGTCAAGTCGTTTCTCATGTCACATCGTCCGGTCGTTGCGGGGTCGGGCAGTCAAATGGGGGTAGGATACACAAGGGGGGCAGGGCGGGGCGGACGGGGCGGGG